>CM028129.1:755772500-756372500 GCA_016271365.2 Neoceratodus forsteri
CTGCATTACATAGCTACACTGAAATTACCCCTTTAATTGCTGCTGCTTATTCAATTATTATAATTTTTAAACTGCAGTATACTGATGTTTCCTTTTTTTTATGTTGAGGAAAGACAGGCAATTCATCTAATTCAGTAATGCCTAGATACATTTCAATATTCTTCATTTTAGGATTGCATTTCAACATTACAATGCATGGAGTTTGCAACTATCCAAAACTCAAGAGTGTTTTTTAAGTTAAAATAGCAATAGTTAACACATATTTTCTTCCCTAAAAACTAAATAAAAATTTTGTTTTTCCCTTAGAATTGCTTGCAACAATCATCATCAGCTTCACCAACAATGGATTTTTCAAATCTAATTCTGTCTGGTTCCCAGCATACTATGCACTCAATACAGTATGGAACTTCAGTGATGCAAGTTTATCTTTTGGTAAGTTGGATGTTTTGGTTTTAAGAACATGGGATCGCACAATTTCATTTACACAAGATAGCCCAGCTGAGATGCAGCATCTCTTCCAGTGGGGTCCTGATGCTACCCACTGCTGCAGATGGGCAGACTGGAACAGTGGCAGCTAAGTGACTTACCCAAGATTGCACAGTAAATATTTAGCTGTACCAAGGTTTGAACCACTGATCTCCTAGTTCGCAAGCTGTTGCTCTAACCATAAGACCATGATGCTTCCTATAAGGCAGATGTAATAGCTTGGCAGAATACACCAGGAGAAAGGACTGCTGTGTGACTGAACTTCTCTGCTCAGTTTGGGTTAACTGAACTGAATGGGTATCTGAAGAGTTATCTAGGTGTAAATCTCAGGTGACTGAAAGGACTTAACTGCTGTGAGGTTTAAATTACTTGTAGAAAGATCTGGTAAGTAGGAGGAGTGGCTTAGCTAGAAGGAAACTACATTTAAAGACTGCCTTAGAAAGTTTCTGCTAATAGCTTGGCAGAAGACATTAGGAGAAAGGATTGCTGTGTGACTGAACTTCTCTGCTGGGACTATATTGCCCTCCTTCCCCCCACCCAAAACTAGTTCTATTTTTATAGGCACAGGATTTGACTGACAACAGGAACTTCCTGTTTAGGGGCAGGAAGTGAGTGATCACAGAACCACCAAGGACCCACCATCCTAGAAGGGCAAGAGTAGCTCTCCAGCCCCTCTAGCTGCTGGAGGTCTGCCTCTGAGCAAGTAAGTGGTCTACTGCGAAATATAGGATATTCTTGTCTCAGAACAGGACAATCAGGAGCTTAAAGGGCACACAGGCAGAAAGTAAGGAGAGAGAGAAAAAACAGAGGAAAGAGTAAGGATTGCAAACAGTTAAGGGGCCAGAAATAAGACATGATTGGAGTGGTGCAGTGCAGTGGCTGTGGAGCAGCAGTCTTCCGGGAGGTGTTCTGGAGGATGCGGTGTTGTCCCATCTGCAGGCACCTCTCTGGAGCTGAGGGAGGAGGTTGCTCATCTCCAGGCTAAGTTGGCCAGGATTGTGGGACCTCCTCTTCCATCCAGGGACCACCAGTGCCATTGCCATTGCCTCAGAGGTTGCCAAGAAAGAGGCGGTTGGACCACAGTGGGCTCAGGGAGGGTGGGGTGGTGGAACAGAGGCGCATCCCTCCCATTGTACCTCTCCACAATTCCTATGCCATTCTGGCAAAGTGTGGTTCCTCTATGGAGGCACCCACAGTGGAGACCAAGGAGGATGCTGGGAACCTCCACAAAGGAGACCCACAGGAGGGTGGCAGGGGACCCTGCAGGGGAAGAAAACAACTCCTGGTGAGGGACTCCATTGTTAGGAAGGTAGAACTGGGAGGAAGAGGGAGAGGGAGGTAAGGTGCCTGCCTGGCGCCATGGCTTGGAGGGACAGGGCGCGAATCCTCAGGATTGCCAGAGCAGCTGCACGGGAGGGAGCTGGATGTCATTGTCCACCTAGGGACAAATGACCTGGCTAAGAAAGGATTAGAGAAGTGCAGGAAGAGTTTGTGGAATTAGGGAGGGGCCTTAGTCAAGTAGCACGCACGGTAACCTTCTCGGAGGTGCTACCCATCTATGGCATAGGAGAGGCTAGGGTGTTCTGCACCATGGGATTCAATCAGTGGTTGAAAAACTGGTGTGGAGCTCAGGAGTTTGGCTTCACTGGGGACTGGGGTCTACCTGGAGATGCAAGCCTGTACTGGCATGATGGGGCTGCGTCTGTCCGGGAGGGAACCAGGATCCTGGGTGATGGGTTTAAATGCTTCATTGGCAAGCTTTTAAACTAGCCAAGGGAGGCACTGGAAAGGAGCAGGAAAATCCTAGCCCCCAAATAATCATGGTGATAGTGCGGCAAACACCAACATAGAGGTGTCGATAGGGAGAAGGCAGGGGTAAATGGAGAAAGTGACAAAGGCAAGAAGGACAGGGATGAGGCAAAAGGGAGTAAGGCCATCAGGAAATGGAGGGTAATGAGTACCAATGCCCGTGGTCTGGGCAACAAGCTCCTGAGCTGATGGCCTTAATGGAAGAGGGATGCCTGGATATCGTGTAGCAGTCACAGAAATGTGGTACACAGAGAACCATGACTGGATAGTTAACATACCAGTACATAACCACAGGAGAGACAGGCAGGGGAGAAGAGGGGGAGGAGTAGCTCTCTATGTAAAGGAAGGGATAAAAGCAACTGAACAAAAGAGTAAACAGGGAGGAGAGGAGGCACTGTGGGTCATCTTGGAGACTGGAAAGGGCACCACAATCCGCACTGGGATTGTGTACAGACCCCCATGTCAGGGGGAAGGAATGGACAAGGATATGATAGAAGGCATTCTTAGAATGGCAGAGAAAGGGGACATACTGTTGATGGGAGACCTGAATATGCCAGATGTTAACTGGAGCACATTTGCTGCTGCCACATCCAAGAGCAGGCCATTCTTGATGCCCTACAGGTGGCAGGCATTAGACAGCTAGTTTCGGAACCCACTCGTGAGGGAGCAATCTTAGACCTCATACTCTCAAATGGGGGCAGTGAGAGGATCTCAGATCTAGAAGTGGGTTGCCATCTGGGGACAAGTGACCATCAAACAGTGTGGTTCACGTTAAACTCAGCTACAGAGTCAAGCCATACAAAAGTGAGGGTACTGGACTTTAGGAGGGCTGACTTTGGCAAGATGGGAGAGTGCCTCAGAAAAGCACTAGCAAACAGGCTAGAAGGAGGTGTGGAGCAACAATGGGGAATTATCAAAACTGCCATCACAGAGGCAACAAGCCTTTGTGTGAAGCAAATAAACAAATCAAAACGAAAGAAAAAGCCACTATGGTTCTCAAAAGAGGTGGCTGTGAAAGTCAGGAAGAAAAAGACAGCATTCCGGAAGTATAAGGAAACACAGAAGGAGCAGGACAGAGAGCTGTACCAGTTAAGGCAGAAGGAAGCAGGGAGGGAAGTCAGAATAGCAAAGGCCCAAACTGAGGAAAAGATAGCCAACTCAGTTAAGAAGGGGGATAAAACCTTTTATAGGTACATCAGCGAGCGTAGAAAGACAAAGGGAGGGATAGTGAGGCTGAATAGAATGAACGGTGGGTGGGCAGAGGGGGACAGTGAAAAAGCAGGAATACTGAACGAATATTTCTGCTCAGGATTCACAAAAGAGGAGGGGAAGAATCCAATTAACAGAAGCACTCTTGATAGGGGGTCCATCCCAGTCCTTTCACAGAAGAAAGGGTTCTGCAAGAACTCCTAAAACTGAAGGTGGACAAAGCAATGGGTCCTGATGGAATTCACCCCAGAATTCTAAAGAATTAAGGAGGAACTAGTGAAACCACTGGCTACTCTTTTAATAAATCATGGGAGGATGGTGTGGTACCGAGGACTGGAGGAAGGTGGATGTGATTCCCCTTCACAAAAGCGGGTCCAAGACAGAGGCAGAAAACTACAGACCTGTCAGTCTGACCTCTGTGGTAGGGAAAGTGATGGAGTCACTTCTGAAGGAAAGAACAGTCGAGTACCTAAGGGCCAGTGGAGCACAGGACCCAAGGCAGCATGGGTTCACAGCGGGAAGGTCATGTCAGACAAATCTAATAGATTTCTTTGACTGGGTGACCAAAGTAGTAGACCAGGGAGGGGCTGTGGACATGGCCTACCTAGACTTTAGCAAGGCATTTGACACAGTCCCACACAAAAGATTAATAGTCAAATTAACCACCCTGGGAGTGGGACCCAGGGTGGTAGCCTGGGTAAAACATTGGCTGGACAACAGGACACAGAAGGTAATTGTAAATGGAGTCCACTCTGAAGAAAGGGGGTTACTAGTGGGGTACTGCAGGGTTCAGTATTGGGTCCGGTCCTTTTTAATGTCTTCATCAGTGACATTGCAGAGGGACTGGAAGGAAAAGTATGCCTTTTTGCAGATGACACAAAGATCTGCAACAGGGTTGATACACAAGGAGGCGTGGAAAGGATGAAAAGGGACTTGGCAAGGTTGGAGGAATGGTCAAGTATGGCAGCTAGGATTCAATGCAAAGAAGTGCAAAATAATGCACCTGGGAAACAAGAACCCAGGGAAGAATACACAATGGGTGGGAGGTAGTAACAACAACAAAAAGGAAAGGGACCTGGGGTAATCATATCAGATGACCTTAAGGTTAGCAAGCAATGTGAGAAGGCAGTAGGGAGGCTGGGGTATACTGGGATGTATAGGAGAGACATCATCAGCAGAAAACAGGAAGTTGTTATCCCTCTGTACAGACAGTTAGTGAGACCCCATCTGGAGTACTGTGTCCAGTTCTGGAGACCCCATCTCTGCAAGGATATAGACAGGATAGAGGCAGTCAGAGGAGGCAACTAAAATGGTGCAGGGTCTGCAAGAGAAGCCATATGAGGAGAGACTAAAGGAGCTTAATGTGTATACCCTTGAGGGAAAGAAGTGAGAGGGGGACATGATAGAAACTTTTAAGTACCTCAGTGGAATCAACAAAGTCCAAGAGGGTAGCATCTTTCAGAAAAGAGACTTGCAAGAACGGGACACAATTTAAAGATAGAAGGAGTGCGGTTCAGGGCAATGTGAGGAAGTATTTTCACAGAGGGTAGTGGGTGCATGGAACAGCCTTCCTGCGGAGGTTGTGGGGTCTAAAACTGTGGGAGAATTCAAGAATGCATGGGACAGACATAAGGCAATTCTTGTGGGGGGTAGGAAGAAATATGCTGTTGGTTAACTAGGATCTGCGGCCTATCCTGTAGGTAGGGAAATGGGCAGACTAGATGGGCCTAGCGGTCCTTATCTGCCGTCAAAGTCTATGTTTCTATATTTCTATGTATGGAGAAGGGAAGGGAAGGGAAATGAAGGAAGGAAGGAAGGAAGGAAGGGAATTTCCCAACCAATTCAGGAGGTGTAACCATGCATTCCATGATCTTCCAGGTGCAGTACTTATGTTGCCTTAATTTAACAAAACACAAAAAAACAATGATGGTTAAATTTGCTGTTACTGCAGATGGAAGTCCACTCTATAAATCCACAACTCTTTCCATGTTTAATATTTGAAAATATTACTACTAAATATTTCTCCCATAACACTCCACTTATGCTATCTAGTCTGCGTACTTTTAAAAATATCTACAAGGTTTATTTGATCAGGAGGTAGTTATTTCACCAATTTGAATAATGTTAGCACATCTTCACTCACATTTCTTCTCTACTTAGAGAAAAGCTTCAATTAAGCTATGTGGCTCTCATAGTTTGTCCTCATTGCCATTAATTAAGTATGTTGTGCTCTTCTGAACAAGTGCACATCCTGCCTAAATGCACATTTTTTCCATATCCCAATTTTTTTTTTCCTATTCATCCAGTGTTAAATTTACCTCTTAAGTGCACTACATGTAAGTGCACATTTCGGTTAAATGTACTTTAATTTTGTACTTTTCCCTATTAATGTTCAGTCCATCCCAGCTTTAAGTGCACATTTTGTATAGTAAATGTACCACCTTAAACAGACCACCTTAACACCTTAATTGGCCACAGTACTGTACTATATAATGAGACTGGGTTCACATCATCACTGATGTCAAGCGAGAGAACTGTGGACCCGAGAGCGAAGACTAGCCATACGCCACCGATTCCTGATCTGCCGGCTGGTGTGCCCATGCAGAGTTTATTAACTACACAGACGGATGCCACTTTGCCACAGGTAATGTATTCATGGGGACTCAGAGGAGAATGAACAGAGGACGAGGATGAGAGGAGCCAGGAGGAGAAGCTGATACAGTAACTGCAGCCGCGGTGATGTCTAGCATAGCCACAGAAAGAAACATAGAAACATAGACTTTGACGGCAGACAAGGACCTCTTGGCCCACCCAGTCTGCCCATTTCCCTACCTACTGGATAAGCTGCAGATTCTAGTTAACCAACAGCCTACTTCCTGCCACCCCCTCACTAAAATTGTCTTATGTCTGTCTCATGCATGTTTGAATTCCCCCACTGTTTTAGACCCAACAACCTCTCCAGGAAGGCGGTTCCATGCATCCACCACTCTCTCTGTGGAAAAAAATGTCCTTGCATTACCCCTGAGCCGTCCACCCTCTATCTTTAAATTGTGCCCCCTCGTTCTTGCATATCTCTTTTTCTGAAAGATGCTTCCCTTCTGAACTTTGTTGATTCCCTTGAGGTGTTTGAAAGTTTCTGTCATGTCCCCCCTTTCATCAAGGGTATATGTATTAAGCTCTCTCAGTCTCTGTTCATATGGTTTCTGCTGCAGACCCTGCACCATTTTTGTTGCCCTCCTCTGGACTGCTTCCATCCTGTCTATGTCCTAGTGTAGATGAGGTCTCCAAAACTGCACACAGTACTCTAGATGGGGTCTCACCAACTGTCTGTACAGAGGGATAACCACTTCCCTTTTTCTACTTGTGATGCCCCTTCCTATGCATCCCAGTATCCCCTGGCTCTCCTTACTGACTTCTCACATTGCTTACCCAACTTTAGGTCATCTGATATGACCACCCCAGGTCCCTTTCCATTTTTGTTGTTGTTAGTGCCTCCCCTGCTATTGTGTACTCTTCTCCTGGGTTTTTGTTTCCCAGATGCATTACTTTGCACTTCTTTGCTTTGCATCTAAGTTGCTGTATGTCTGACCATTCCTCCAACCTTGCCAAGTCCCTTCTCATCCTTTCTAACCCCCCCTTGTGTATCAACTCTGTTATTAATCTTTGTGTCATCTGCAAAGAGGCATACCTTTCCTTCCAGACCCTCTGCAATGTCACCTATAAAGATGTTAAAGAGGACTGGACCCAGTACTGAGCCCTGAGGTACTCCACTAGTACCCCCCTTTCTTTGGAATGTGTTCCATTCACTATTACCTTCTGTGTCCTGTTTTGCAGACAGTTTGCTACCTAGGCTACCACCATGGACCCACTCCCAGGCTGGCTAACTTGATTATTAATCTTTTGTGCGTGACTGTGTCAAATGCCTTGCTAAAGTCTAGGTAGGCCATATCCACAGACCCTCCCTGGTCTATTACTTTGGTTCCCCAGTCAAAGAAATCAGTTAGATTCATCTGACATGACCTTCATGCTGTAAATCCATGCTGCTTTGGGTCCTGTGCCCCGCTGGCCTCTAGGTACTCAACAATTCTTTCTTTCTTTCAATGATGATGTTGTCTCAGGACCTCCTTGTGAATGAGCATTGCTCAATGGAGTTTTCCTGCAATAAACTTGAACTTGAATTAAAACTTTGTTGGTCTTATTATGGCCTAGTAGAAATTTGTGCTCCCAAGTTAATTTTGCTCCATATAAATCAATAACTGTAAACAGCTGAGTTACCTTGGCTAGCAGGATACTTAAATTGACCAAGATGTTTGGCCCATCCCTGGTTATGGTGACAAAGCACAAATAATCAGAAAACTTCCACCTGACCCATAATCCAATACATGTCTAATGTATCTCATCCTGGCACCACCAAATGATAGCCTGTGTGCCACAAAACAGTTCTTGTATGAATGGTAATAGAATAGTGATTCTAAACTGGAGAGGAGAAATCTTAAACAATGATTAGCCTTATTAATTTCTGACTCATGATGTCTCACTACATTGTTATGAATCAGACATGGTACAGTAGATATGCAGTGTCCTGACTTAAAATATTTATCTTCATGAGTTAGGGGCAGCATCATAATTCTTAAGTGACGGAGCCACAAGTGAGTTACGAAATTCCTGTCCCCTCACAAATGATGATAAAATGCATATTCTGAGTCAGGCCATTATGTGTCCAGTTTAAACCATGTATTTTTTGATTATAAAGCTTTAAAAGTAGCCTCTTTTGTTTTGTGCCCCTCCCACTCCCCCTGGTTGGCCACTCCAATCGGGCCACCTGGGCCCCACAGCCACCCTCCTTTGCCAGTCGCCATATTGCTGCCCCCCACAACCGCCAGTTGACCCCTGGGTGACCCAATGTAACCCTTGGCCGGGTGGGTCCCCCCTCTGGGGGAGATTAGTCCTGTGGTCAGCGGTGGGGTGGTCAAGCTATCCCAGTCTTCGTGGCATGCCAGGGACCAGTGGCCATCATTTGGTCAGGCAAGGAGGCATTTTTGCTCTTTCTTTGGCCTGCCCACTCAACCCTAATTGGACCTGTGGTAGTGGGGAACTGCGCCGGGGATGGGTGATGGGGGGGCGTGTCAAGGCTGTATGTCCCCCAAGCCCGTCTCCAGTCCACCTGCAGGTGGCCAGGCCCTGCCCACCCCCAGGATGGAAAGTCCAATGGACGCTTAGGTTCCCCTCTCTACTGATCTCCGCTCCTGGTACCCGGGTTCAGGGCGTGAATCTGGGTCACCAGCATGCTGAGCAAACCCCTTCCCTCAGTGCCACGGAACCAGCCTTAAAAGTAATCTTTTAATGAAGATTTATTTGTTTGTTTGATTTCACTTCTATATTTTAAATGTAGCAGAGTCCATTGTGATGTCATCAGGCAATGTGCAAACTGATCTCCAATTGGTTAAGGGTTCCTTTGTGATCAAAAGTGGAAATAAATGTTAATACTGCATGCAACATTGAGATAAATGTTATACCTTCATTTTATATTTGTCTTACAATGAAATAAATTATTTATCATTAAGGCTTGATGATCGCCTGTATTGTAGAAACTACAGTATCATAATTTGTTTTTAATTTTTATATAAAATGTTGTTATCCAGATAAGATGCACTCTGCCACGTGGCCCTTTTACAGGCACAACCTGCAGACGTGCGGAGGGGGGCAGGCATGATAAGTATGCAGCAAGACACAATGTGGTGTGTGTCATACTAGGATAACCAAATGCTCAAAAAAATAATAATAACAATAATTTAATAATAATAATAATAATAATGATGATCATGATAAGTATGCAGCAAGACACAATGTGGTGTGTGCCATACTAGGATAACCAAATGCTCAAAGAAAATATGTTTTGTCAAAAGGAAAGTGACTTTAGTCTTCTGTTTAATTTTGAATCCTGCACTGAAACACATAGAACTGTGCAGTTACAGTATATCATTTTAACTTGAGCACCTGGTATTTAATAAAATGCATTACTGAAACAAAGAAATGTGCCTGAAAGTGATTCTCTGGTTAAATGCACAGCTTGCTTAAGTGTACAAAAAACTCCTATCCTGAAGTTCTGCACTTAAGAGGGCTCCACTGTATATGCATATAATTTCTGTAATATGGCAACCAAAACTGTACATTATACCCTAGATGGGAACTGACCAATGTTTCATACAGTTTCTTGATCTACTTATAACATTTCTCTTAATATAGGCAACAGTTAATCTGCTTGTTTTTGCTGTAACTCTCCATTGTAGCTTCCACTTTAATTTAATGTTTATAGTGCTACCCGAGTAATTTTCTTGGTCATTAGTAATAATGCTCCTACCTCTGAAATCGTAATTTGATATGTGTTTTTCACCAAGATGCAGTCTTGTATTTTCTAACATTAAAATAAATCAACAATTTACTTGCCCATTCCTCTAATTTGTTTAGGTCATTTGGTAGCCTATGTAAGGTTATATTCCTTTTCACATACTGCTCGCTTGATTTTGGTATTATCAGCAAATTTAGAAATTCAGTCACATACTCCTATTGTAATTTAATAGTAGGTCACATATAATTAACATTATAAGCAGGTATCTCCTAAAATAACATAACAGCAAAATTAGACATAACTGACTAATGCAAAGCATCATGGGATGCATATGCAAATCACCACAAACGAATGACAGCTGACTCAGCATTAAACAGGACATTTTGCACTGAGATTCTTGTAATTTATATTACTTTTGTAAATAAGCTCACTGAGGCCCAATCTTTGACATCACGTGGTTAGTTTCTCTCCCCCTGGTCTGAGATACAGATGTGGTGCACTCGTAAGACCTATCAAGAATAAAATATATGACTATATCCGCTGTTTCAACCTTTGCAGATTGTTTGTGAGGCTATTTGTTACCATTCAGTCCTGCTTTTTTTTTTGTTAGTATTTTTCACCTGTGTGGCCTCATTGGTCTGCATGTCATGTCCCGGCATCCGTCCATCTCCGGCCACCGTCTGGTCCTGCCCTGGCCCCCAGTGAAGCCCCCACCACCATCTACCCCTGCGGCTTGCCCTCTGCAGTGGGATGGCAGGAAATCCCCCTTCTCCCCACTGACACAGGATCCAGTATTGTGCAGTGGTGCCCCCAGGCCAGGCAGTCCCCCTCAGATGGCCATCTAGCTGCCGTGACCGAGTGCGGTGCTTTTTCCCTGTTCAACTTGACGTGGGCTGGGGCATGCAATGACACCAATGGAGGGAGCATGCATGTGTCCGCTCACGCTTCCCCCAGTGCTGTGCCCCAAGCTCACCCCTACCATGCAGTGTCAGCGCACCATCCCCCAGCCTCCGCCAGAGGTCGCGTGTGTGCCGACAACTGGGAGCTCCCACCCCCAGAGAGGGAGAGCAGTCCACAGATGCTCAATCTGTCTCCACCCTTGCCGACCCCTGGAGACCCAAGTCCATTCCTGAACCCGGGTCACTAGCATGGAGTGAGATGTGGCGTCCAGCACCTCAACCCTCAGTGCCACCGGGCCGGCCATTCAGTCCTGCTTAAAGCAGAGTCAGCCTTCAGTGGGCTATGTGTAATTTTGCATTTCGCTGAAACTTGACTAAATTGCCAATACCCTTCCAGCGTAACCCTTGACTCAGTTACTTTTGCACTAAGGTTCTTTGTTTTTTAGATTATTAATATAAAAAGTTGTGTAACAATAGCACTTGAACTATAACAACTAAGTTTAACTTTAATGTTTCACTCACTGCTTTGTCTTGTTTCGATACCACAATGATAGGGGCAGCCCAGTCACTCCTCTCTACTCATGAGATGATACCATCGCTTTCGAGATGGTCCAATTCCTTCTCTATTGCTTCCATTAAAGCGTAAGGTACTGGTTGAGGTTTGGGGAAAATTAGAGTGGTTCCTGGTTACACTCAGATATTCGCCTTGAAATCCCAGATTGTGCTGTAACTGTCCTGGAAAATGGGACCATATTTGTCCAGTACTTTCTTTAGTGCATCTTGAGGTGCTTTGGTCACAGTATTTAAGATCTTTTCCCAGTTCAACTTAATCTGCCTGACCCAGTTTCAGCCTAGTAATGCAAGTCTTTCTTCTTGCACTGCCACCAGCGGCAAGGTCCACGTTCCTCCCTCATAGGTGACTGGTACTTCAATCTGCCCTAGAGCAGGGATTGGGTCTTCAGAGTAAGACAAGAGTAGAGTATACAATGGTTGCAATGGGCACTACTGAAGTTTCTCTCTGTAGATGTGTTCTGGCACAAGAGATACGGGTTTCCTGCTGGCTCAGTTTGGAGACAAATTTCCTCTGCATTTGCTCGAGTTCCTGAAATGATAAACTGGCACAATGCTTCATCTTCTGTTTCAGTGGCTGCAGTGCCATCTGTGACATATCGTGCAGTAGCAGACTATGATGTACTTTTGCACACTTTCAGTATGCGACCCACTTTTCTGCAGCCTTGGCATTTCTCGTGTCAAAATCGGCATGTGCTTTGCTGGTGATTACCTCCACATCTGTAACATGGTTTTGACTTTGCAAAAGTGCTCTGTGGTGCTGGCTTCCGAAATGTTTGGGTTTGCTGATAAACAGGAGGGGGACCACTCCGTGGTGTGAAATGTCCCTTGGGTTCTGGAGTATCGGTGACCCTGTGAACTCCACTTCTTTGTGGTTCAGAGTGTTCTGCTAGTGCCCTGGAGCCTTTTTGAGTGAGCTCCATAGTGATTGCAATGTCATAAGCTGACTTGAAGTCGTGTTTTTTTCTTGCAAAAGCCTTTTCCAATAAGCTTCCCCTCTCAGACTGCAGACAAATCAATCCCAGGGCCATCATCCAGTTACTGGCCAGATGCACAAGTGCGTGCCAGATGCTTTAATGCAATGATGTAGTCAGCAATAGGTTCCCCTCCTCTTGGTTGTGATGATGGAAGATGTAACCTTCAGCAATGAGAAGGGGTTGGGGCTTGAAATGCTGTGCAAGTGCCTCAGTGATGCGCATATGTCAGGGTCTGGATGCCAGCCAGTGCTGTTAGATTCCGTAGAAGGGCCTATATCTGTGGTGGTAAAACTGCTAAGAAAACATCTACTTATTTGGGTTCTCCTATGTTATTTGCCTTAAGCCAGCATTGGAAACACTCTAGATATAAATCAAATGGTTCCTTTGAGTCATCGAATTCAGGCACTCTCCCAACTGATGCCATGACTCTGGGACATTGTTCTGTAGGTGCACTGTCCATGAAAAAAAAACCTTGTAGTTTTCTTGTTTTTTTTGTTTTTTTTTTCCAGTATGTAATGCAATTTTTCTGGTATGCCACAAGAGGCTGCTGCTGTGCTACCTTTACTGTTATGGTCAGGAATCTGTGCTATTGCTGTAGGTGTTGACATGATTTATATCTGCTTAGGTTTCACATACCATAAATTTCCTCTGCCGTCCTACTTGGAGCAGTGCTGGAATATTTTGTTTGTTTCTTTTTTTTTTAAACCCAGCAAGTTAAACAGACAGTTCACACTGGTGGAGTTTTGTTTTTAGACTTTCTTTATGTCTATAGCTTGAGCAAGAGATTGCAGCTGACGCAATTATGATGTGTACAGTAGCATGGCTGTGTTAGGGAGTCTTAGCAAGCCCGTGGTGCAAACACAATTTAGCAAGAAGGATTTATAGAGCCTTTAAAGAACATGCATTAGCTTACGTGACATTTCTTGCACTCAAGGGAGTTTTTCTGTTGATTCTCAGTCACCAGTGCAATATATTTGGTGCCCTCAGCAGAGAGACTCAGACACTGCACGCCGTTCAGTAGCCATCTTTATTCCTACTCAGTGATAGTGGTCACACACCACTGGACATAGACAAAGAAAAATCCACTGGGCATGCAGGAACTTATACATTAGATAGGACTACAAATATCCATATGCATAAACTACTGCCCTAATGGGATCCTTATACTTCCTACCATATATATCCATATATACACTACCATACATATCCATGTATATACTATATAGTGCACACTCAACAGTGTGTAGGTTTGGGTGCTTAGCAAGGGCACCCATCCCGTATCACCAGGAACAGCAAAAAAGCCAAACACTCAATAGTAATTATGTCCATACAGATGCTCACAAGTCTCTGTTCTATATTGTGCAAAATCCAGCTTTATTGCAGCATAGTGGTCAGGTCAGACCATCCAGAGACAGAGCTACCACCACACTCAGAATGCACTGGCACGTCACCCTGTAAAGCTTTATCAGGGGTGGGTTTTTGATTTGCCAGTCTTCCTTTTATACATATAATGATCTAATTATATTGTCACCAAATGGCATCATGTTTTAAGGTGGTACAAACAGTTTGACATCATTTTTAAAAACAGTGTAAATGCTTGCTAATTATCCATGAGGGAATTGTACACCAATATAAAAATTAATTTATTTCCCTAGAAGTGCCAATTTGACAGCTAACATTAAAACATCCTATAGTCTTGGTCATCTTTTACTCGTACAGCAACAAGTGGCTTTGGTGGGATTTGAAAAGTGTTCAAAGTATTTTCAATCGCTTATTTCAGAAGTGTCAGTATTTTAATAACCTCCACCAGCCATTAAACATATCAGTTATGTATTTGCTAGCTAATAAATTTTCCTCAGCAGCATTTTCTCATATAACAGCAACTGTCTTTGGTGGGATTCGAACATTGACCAATGTTATTTCAAATACTCACTTCAAAAATGCCAGTCCTTTGATAATATAAAACATAACCCTTTCTATCTGTTAGTTACTAACATTAACCAACAGCTATAGCGGACATACAATCTATTGCGAATGTAACAGGAAAGCATCTTTACAGTATGTAAACAATATTCATTATGAAATAGTTAAAATCTTGACCGTGATATTCATGTTGATAAATTTCAGACAAGGATGACCACCAAGATAATACATTAAGAATGTTGTGAGCCGTACTGTTGCATGATCACAAGTGGTGGTCGTGGGAGTTAAGCCATAGTTTAAATTATTAATTATAATTAAGTTTAAAAGTTTTTACATTTTTAGACTTACTATGCCTTGCCAGCAGCTACATAGCTCACTGCAAGAGGCCGCGGTGCGATAACAATCTTGGTCTGGATTCTTAAAGCCCATGAAAATTCTGCAGCTGCAGGAAACACTAGGTGCAACTGAGTTGTCGCTTGCAGAACCACAGTTTCTCCCTCAACTACAGTATTCTCTGAAGTGGAGCCAGTTTACGACCAGCTTCATAATTCACAGCAATTTGCAGGTGGTTTTTCCTCACAACTGCAGAAAAATGTTATGGCTGATGGGACTCTGCAAGAGAAGCCGTACGAGGAGAGACTAAAGGAGCTTAATATGTATACCCTTGAGGAAAGGATGGAGAGGGGGGACATGATAGAAACTTTTAAGTACCTCAGTGGAATCAACAAAGTCCAAGAGGGTAGCATCTTTCAGAAAAAGAGATGTGCGAGAACAAGGGGACACAATTTAAAGACAGAGGGGGGTTGGTTCTGGGGCAATGTGAGGAAGTATTTTTTCACAGAGAGGGTTGTTGATGCATGGAACAGCCTTCCTGAGGAGGTTGTGGGGTCTAAAACTGTGGGGGAATTCAAGAATGCATGGGACAGACATAAGGCAATTCTTGTGGGGGGTAGGAAGAAATAGGTTGTTGGTTAAATAGGATCTGCGGCCTATCCTGTAGGTAGGGAAATGGGCAGACTAGGTGGGTCAAGTGGTCCTTATCTGCCATCAAAGTCTATGTTTCTGTGTTTCTATGACCAGTTGTAACATCTTCCGAAGCTGCAGTGGACTAAAAATACCAGTCTCCTCAGCTACAGAGTTGTCGGACCACAACTGGAGTTGCGGAGTGGGACTTAGTCTCATGATGTTTTGAGAATCTGGCCCCTTGTTTATCAGTGACTAGAGGTATGCAAAGTGACCAAAATTCACTCCATCAAGCAATTTGCGGAGTAGCGTGGAATTCACGAAGTAATCCACAACGCGAAGGGGAGTACTACGCGTCATAATGAGGAATGTGAAGTCCATTGAAAACAATGACTTTGCATTACTCCGCCTCCCCTCAACCACTTCTGCACCAATTTTAAGGTGAAGTACGTAGAAATCAATGTACTTTGCATCACTTCACCTTGTTTGTGAGCTCCAAGGCGAATTTTGCAGTGATTCATGGGATTGCAGGTCACATGGGCTCTAGGTTGTTCTACACAGCCTCAGTTCTGTGTAGTGTGTGTGTAGTGGTAGCTGGAGACAGTTTGCTGTCAGAGCTCTGTAATTGAAACCCTCTAAAAGCTGTTAAAAAAGCCGTTTTGAGCCATTTTATTCTCTCAAAATTTAGTACATCAATTGTAGGAAACCCTCCTGTGCTCATATCATCAAGTGTTTATTGTTTGTGTGTGGATTTTGAATGTTAATTTAGAACATTCAGTCTGTGTACTGACAGACACTTGAAGTGTGCTTTGGGGAGAGGCGTATCTGTGGTGTAGGTAGATTAACTGGGAGAAAAAGGCAGTCTTTCTGTTTTTGTTATACTTTTCTTGTATAACTGTGTTAATGTACACACAGTAATATTTTCAGTAATTCTTGAAATTTTTTTGCTGACTGTTGTGGTGCAGCAGTGCATAATTTCAGGTTGTTTAAAAGATTTGGTTATATTAACTGAAGTTTTCAATTTGCTATGCATTACTTGTAGTGTGTGTGTGTATGTGAGTGTTTGTGTAACATGTGCCATCAAATCAGACACCCTTTATTGTGCCATAAAGTAATTGTAGCACTGTGAACCTGCTATCCACCGCACCTGCGTTATTTTGTACTGCTATGTGGTATTTTGGTAGTGGATGGTTACTGCAGTTCACTGCCCCCACCAACTGGCAAAGGTATTCTTTCCAGATTTGGATTTATGACTTCTAAGCACTGGTTAAGGTGTTGTTGTGCCTTTGCGTCTGCGTCTCTTGAGTGTGCAGTGCAGTCCAAATCTGTCTGTGCATTTGCATCTCTTTGAGGCCTAATCTCCATCTGTAACTTAAGTCACAATTGTTTATTTAGCTGCCCTTCAGAATACCTTGTGGTGCAAATCTCGGCATGAACATTGTATTCATTAATGTGCGTTTTTAAATCAGGGCGATCATCATGAGTCACCCACGATACAAATTGCATTCTTCATCTTCATGGTCACGACGATTCATGAATTAAAAAACTTTCAGTTTTTGAGTTGTAAATTGCATGCAACCCTGTTTTATAATTTAACTCCTAGGTGGCACTATCCCAAGGGCTACTACCGCTGCCTGCTTGGTTAGGAGCAGGTTAAGAGGCCTGAGTTTTGAAATGGGTGCCTCCTCCCGGAAGTAAGGGTTGGTAATGGTCAAGCTAACCTGGGTACAGCCCTCCGGGGCACTGTAACCCCCCTCTTTCCTTACTAGTGCCGAAACAATACACAATAATCACTTTCACAATACCCCTGATACACCACACAAGTACCCACACTGTTTGCACTTACCACCAGGGCTTTCCTCTGGCTCGACCCTGAAGACCCCCTGTAAAACAAGGTTATACACAGCAAATAACAGCAGTACAGTACTGTTGCACAAACTGGAACCACAGTCAGTGTAAGTGCAAAAAAGAGTTAGATCTGATTTATTTAAGGGACTTAGACAAGGGAGGGCGTAATAAGGTTAATTTGCTTAAAGACTGTATCAATCTAACAGTTATGCATGCACTTCAGGGTCCATAAACAGTCACATACTCTCGGTACCCAGATGGAGCATGGTGGGCTAGCCAGGAACGTTGCAGCTGGTTGGGGCCCTGTGATGGAAGAAAACAACATGCACCACATACACTAATTGTAATCTGGAGCCGGAGGGCTCAGTTCACGAAAAGAAAAAAACAACACAATCAGATGACACACTTTTAGATTAGGCTGTTGTTGCAGGGAGCTACCCTGATGATTACTCATGATACCCAAGACTGGACACAGGAAGGACGAAAATTGAGACTGCAGGTGGTTGATCTGGAGTGCCAGGAGAAGCAGGGCCCACACGATTCACCGAGGCGTTGTTCCTGTTCAAGCATGGAGTAGGGGGCTGATCCCCAGGCAGGTCTCTTGTTGATGGCTTTCTCTGTGCAGTGGGTAGTCTGGCTGGGCCAGTGTGGCAAGGCCCAGGCCAAATGGAGACAAATTCAGATAAAGTCCATTTTGGTCTGTCTACAGCTTCCAGCAAGCTGAACACAGTTCACACAGTGGGGAACCAAATCACGACCCACTAACAACTCACAGCACATTTACAAGTAAGGAAATTCTACTGTACCAGGCAAACTGCTCTCCAGTCACGATCGCAAAGTCTCTGCACAAACCGGGGATTCAAAAGCAGCTGGAAATCCTGACAGGCCAATCACATTCAGCAAAATCTTTGGTCTTCTTCAGGTTGATCCTGGTCACAACTCAGTGGCTTACTTTGTTCTCACAAACTCGGATTCAGTCCGAACTGATTCTCTTCACCCTCTCAGGGGCAGCAGGCAGGCATGCAGGCCAAAACTTGGGCCTTTCCACAGAGACCGTGTTAAGCTGTTGCTTCTTCAGCTCCCAACTTATTTCTGATTCGAACTGCAGCAAGCTTGGGAATTTCCCCATGATCCAAAATATTCGGTTGGCTGATTCATCTGTCAGTCACAACAGGAGCTCCCCTTTCAGGTGCAAAAAGCCCAAAACTACAATTCCTACAATTTTGACTCCAGACATCTCCTGTAGTCTGGCTCCATTTTAGGTCCCACCAATACTGATTAGTCCAATTCGCAGTCCAGGACCAAAATAGTGGAGATAAACAAAACAGTCCTTGCTACGAAGAAAGCAGGTTAGACAAACTACATTATCATTATCACTCTAAATGATTTTCAGCAAATAGTTACATCTTTCAACAGAGCTCCCTCTCAGATTACTTATGACTGCAATCCAGGCAGCTCTTAAAGAGACAGTACACAGAGGCTATACAGGCACTCTCTGGCAATCACATTTAAACTGCAAAAATGAAGAACACCAGCCTGGCAGTGAGCATTTAGGCAAGCTCCAGGAAGACTTTTAGGGAACTCCCACTTGTAGGGGGATTACACCCTTCCCTGCCTGAAGAAAACTTGGTGTCCGCGTCAAGTCTGTACCATCATGCATCAGTTAACATAAACTTATTACTTTACTATACATATTCACTACACTTCATGATACTATATTAATTCTGACAACACATTGTGCATATTTCACACAGATAAATTGAACATTACTATACTGAATCAGGTAATAACTTCTTGTACCTTAAACAATCCAAGCGGGGGCCCTTCCCTATCGGCTAACTTGGGGCTAGAGGGGGCAGGGGCACCATAGTGAAAGGGAAAGACAAGTAACCTGGAATTGGCTGTCAAGCTCAATTTCGGCAGTGAGCTTGGTGAGACATAAACACCTTTGTGCACCATATTGAGAGGCAAATCCACTGGTCTTCCGGGAGAATCATAACTGAGGCATACTACTGGCTTGACAGCTCGGCCAGTCCTTCTGAGGGGACAACTACAGTTTCTGTACTCTCAGCACTGGTCTGGGGACTCTTGTCACTTGTGACGGGTGCCTCTGCCTGGGTGGGAACGTCCAAACTTGGGACATTGTTGGCTCCTTGCTCTGCAGGCTCTGTTTCTACAACACTTGACTCATTTTGTGAAGACTCAGGCACAATCAAGCTTTGAGGCACTGAAGGGGGTGGTCAGCACTCTCATAGTGTTCTTCAGGTTCTGCTATGTCACCAGAAAGACAAAGCCTCAGCCCCTTCTTCAGGCAAATCATACAGTTCCACAATACACAGAGACTCAACATGTTCAGACTTGATACTTTGCACTTCACTTTCTGGGAGCATTTGCTCCAAGGATGAAGCTGAGGGGTAAGGCAGTCCAGAAGGCCCAGCTTCATCCCTGCAATTTATCAGGATGTTACCTCAAAACAGCTGACTCAGTTCATAAGAGGGGTAACAGACATGGTCATATTCACTTTTGTCAGAAGTGGACTGACAGTCACTATCATTCTGGGCCTGCTGTGGAGGAAACCTTAAATCTGTGACCAGTGGGGTAGGTTGACTCTGTCTCTTTCTTGCAACAGCATGAGTCGCAGGCCCAGGGGGCTCAATTTCTGGGGGTTCAGCCTCAATCATGACTTGGCCGATAGGTAGCAAGTGGTTACGGTGCATGATCTTGACAGCTTTGGAGTTGTTCTCTGGGTGCACCTTGTACACAGGTAAATCACCTAACTTTCCAACTACTACATAGGAAAGATGGTGCCACCGATCAGCAATTTTGTGTTTACAATGCAGTCCCAAATTGTGTAACAACACATGATCTCCAGGTCGAAGTTCTTGAGCCTTTACTTTTTTATCATGCTTGTCTTTGTTGGCTAGATTTCTCTTGGCGGCCATTGTCTGGGCCAGTTGATAGGCATGGTTCAATTGAGCTTTCAGTTTTTGTACATATTGCAAGTAGTTTTCATCTCGGACCCCATCTGGAGAGACCCCAAAACAGACATCAACAGGCAGCTGGGACTCTCTCCCGAACATGAGGCGGTAGGGAGAGAACCCGGTAGCATCATTTTTCGTGCAGTTGTATGCATGCACCAAGGTGCTAATCTGCTGGCTCCATTTATGCTTGTCTTTTGGGTGGAGGGTGCCCATCATGTCTAGAAGGGTGCGGTTAAAACATTCTGGTTGAGGGTCTCCATGTGGGTGATAGGCGGTGGTTCTTGACTTTCGCACCCACCACAGAGAGAGCATTTCTTTGATTAGCAAACTCTCAAAGTCTCTGCCTTGATCAGAATGAATCCACTGGGGAGCACCATAGTGGATGAAGAAATTTTCCACTAATACCTTGGCCACAGTAGACGCCTTTTGATCTTTGGTGGGAAAAGCTTGGACATACCATGTGAAATGATCCGTAACCACTAACACATTGTCAATGTTTCGCTGATCAGGCTCTAAACTCAAGAAGTCTATGCAGACTAGTTCCATTGGGGTACTGGTATTAATGTTGACAAGGGGCAATCCTCTGATGCAGGGCTTTTCTCTGCAGGCAGCGACTACAAGTCTTTACATGGTGCTCAACATTGGCCCCCATTATGGACCAGTAGAAGCAAGATCGTACCAGGTCAAGGGTTCTGTCAGTACCGAGGTGCCCCATGTGATTGTGGAGGGAGCTCAGCACCAAATCTTTATAGGCCGTGGGCAGGACCAATTGTTGCTTGTCTACTGTGCCACTACAATCTATTGACTCTCTATACAACAACTGATTGAACAACTTCAATCTGGGGCCTTCTTTAAACAATAAAGCAGTTCGCAGGTCAATGGAACGTAACTTAGACACATCTTTCCCTGTACGCAGGGCATCAAGTACTGGCTGAATCATAGGATCTTGGAATTGAGCCCACTGAATGCTGTCATTGTCAAGTTGAGGTAGTACACTAATATCTAGAGCAGAGAAGTGGCAATAGGCAGCAGGTATGTAGGTGTCAAAAGGGTGCAAGCAATCTACTAAACAGTCCACTGTGTCCGCAGACATCTGTTCATCTCTATCAAACTTTTGGCTCAATGCTCGGATGTCAGGTTCGGACAGTCTGATCCAATCACTCTTGGAAGTGGGCCTTTGTGATAGGGTGTCGGCATCAATATGGTTCACGCCGGTCTGTATTCGACAGCATAATCATAGGTTGATAATGCAGAAAGCCACCAGTGCCCAGTGGCGTCTAACTTAGTTGAAGTCTGTACATAGGTCAGTGGGATATTGTCAGTCTTCACCAATATCTTTGCCCCATAGAGGTATTCATGAAACTGGTCAAGGATGGCCCATTTTAGCGCAAGGAACTCCAACTTGTGCACAGGGGAGTTTCGTTCAGATGGGGTTAAGCTCCTACTGGAGAAAGCTACTGGTCTCAGGCCATCCTCATGGTTGTGATACAGCACCACTCCTAGACCCTGCAGACTAGCGTCCTTATACAGCACATAGGGTTTGGCGGGGACAGCATAGGTGAGGATAGGGACATGGATAAGCTGGTATATGATCCCATGGAAGGCTGCTTCACAGTCGGGCATCCAGCAGGGCCCAAAGAGCGGAAGTATACTTTTTCTGGTTCTTTAATGGTCCTTATTTTGTATTTATGATTGGTAGGAGGGTAACCCTGGGTAAGGTTCAAGAGTGGGTGAAGCACCTTGGAATAGTCTTTTATGAACCTGTGGTAGTAGCCACAGAACCCCAGGATACATTGTAGTTTTTCAGATTATGGGGCTGGGGCCAAGTAGTCAGTGCTTCAACCTTACCAGGATCAGTCTCTATCCCTTTTGTAGATACTATGTGCCCCACATACTTCATAGAGGTTTGGAAAAAACAGCACTTGTCAATGGACAGCTTGAGGCCAAAGTCTTCCAGTCAGTCTAGGACTCTAAACAGTCGGTTCTCATGCTCCTCTAAGGTGCTCCCAAACACAAAGACATCATCCAAGTACACCAGGCATTCCAGCAAATTCATATCTCCCACTGCACGTTCCATCAGTCGCTGAAAGGTGGCCGGGGCACCCGATATCCCCGGTGGCATCCTCAGAAACTCATAGAACCCCAATGGACAGATGAAGGCTGTTTTCTCATGGTCTGCCAGGGCCATCGGGATCTAATAGAATCCACTGTAAAGATCCAACACCGAGAACCATTTGCTCCCACTCAAGCAGTCAAGGGCATCTTGTATATGAGGCATAGTGTATTGGTCTGGGATGGTCTCCCAGTTCAGGGTTCGATAATCAACACACATCCTCACAGACCCATTCTTCTTATGCACAACCACAATGGGAGAGGTGTATGGGCTCCTGGATTCTTGTATCATGCCAGCAGTGAGCATTTCCAGCAGGTGTCTTCTCACATCATCTATGTCTGCTGGGGCTAGGCGTTGGGACCTCTCTCGAAATGGCCATTCATCATGCAGGTGTACGTGATGCTCCGCACCCTGGACAAATCCCACATTCCGTTCATTCAACAAAAACACTTGGTCTCTCTGGGCAAGTCTCTTGCTAATTCTAGCCTTCCATTCAGCAGGTAATGGGGAGTCACCAAAGTCAAACAAGTCTGGGGTCACTCTCTCCTTCTCACCAGGGTGCTTGTTGCTGGGCAATACTGCAGCGTCTGCACAGTGCACTGTAGCTAGGGTATACTCTCTGTTCATTCAGGTCTCCCGATCTGACACATTGTGAATCGGGACCATCACTCATTATGCATAGGCATGGGCACAAGCAGGCAAGATTCTGGACTTGACCAATAATCCTTCTGCCAATTTTCCATTGCCTGGCGCATCCAACATCACTATTTTGTTCTTGACATCTTTCTGGAGGTGGACCTCCACTTGAATGGTATGGTGGGCGTTAGGGGCCAGTATCATTGAATCAGGATCCTTCTCCCACACAATCCCCACCGGTTCATCCTGGTCTACTTCCTTGGGTTTCTGTTGCAAATCATAGGCTTTTTTGATCAGAGCCGAAATTCTCAGGGCCCTCCCAGTCTGTTGCCCTTGTTTCTTGTGATAGAGTTGCGCCAGTCTCCCAAACAAATGGGCGTTTGTCCCAATTAACAGGGGGACCCCATCATACAGTCCGGTGGGGGGACTCACTAGGGCCAGGGTCTCTTCTTGCTCCTCTACTCCAGTAACAGTTGCAGGAAAAGACAACCAGAGGTGGGCATATCGTAGATATGGATAAGACTTGTCGTTCAGCCCCCACACATGTAGGCCTTTCAGGGATTGTAAGGGCATATCAGATAAGTGTTTGTCATACCAGTCCTGAAACACAATGGTCACTTGCGACCCACTGTCAAGCACAGCACAAGTAGGAATACCATTCACAGCCACATTAGTCTCCTTTGAAGGGCCCACTGTCTTGGACCAGTCTGGAGGGACAACAGCAGGGGCCAGGACAGACGATTTAGCCACAGAGGGGTTTGAGTTAGGATGGCTGAAGCTTTTACTGTGGTCATTTTATGCACCCCTTGACCACTGTCTCATTTTCTGAAGCTCTCCTTCAAGCTGGTTCACCACTTTCTCTAAGTCCTTCTGAGGAAGGCACTCCCTCTTCATATGGCCATCGTTGCTGCAATTGTGAAAATGACATGCTCTCAGGGCATCCTTGAGGAAAACATAGCAGGGGATGCTGGAGCATTGACAGGAGATTGTGATCTGACTTCTGCAGGTAGTGTACCATGTCTCAAAAGTTCCTTTAGGGTGGCAATCAATTCCTTGAGCTCAGCCGAGAAGCTACTCCCAGTAGAGGATGCCTGAGGGTGCACCCCCATAACAGTCACATTCTGACAGGGACCAGTGTCTCTGTCAGCAGGGGGTACCTCAGCGAGTGCACCCGGTTGTGCTTTTATGACTTCCTCTATCCCACAGCGGGATACTCCAGTGGTCTCCATTTCAGAAGGGCCTTCAGGTGCCATGATCACTTGGGCAGCACTTACCCCATAATTACAATCTCCCTCGTCACCTTTTACCTCCCAGAGTTCTTTTATCAAGTCACAGTAGTCAGATGGGTTACCTCTCCTATCCTGGAGCCTTAACTGGATGATCTGCAGTTTAGAATACTTGGCATGTTGCAGTATGTGTCCCAATCTCACACAGTTCAAATCACTAGCGGATACCCCTCCTTTCCGGTAAGCTTTCTGCAGAGTTCTTTTTAGGCGAGTAACATACGAAGACAAACTTTCCCCCTTCCATTGCTTGGTACCTTGGAATTTCCACATCAAAGTCTCTCTTGACTCAATGCTTCCAAAATTGACTTCAAGTACAGATAGGTACTTCTGAGCAGATGCATCAGGGTTCATGGACCTAAAAAATATAATGGCTTCAAGGGCAGGCCCCCTCAAACTTTCTATGATTCTCTTCCGCTTCTCAGCCTCTGCACACTGCCACTCGGGTACCAAGGAGGCAACATAGTTGATCCAGGTCTCCCAGTCATCCTCCTCCTCGGGAGTGGGGAGGGTGCCCGAGAAGATTCTCAGTCTTCAGTAGGAGTCGTGACTAATGGTGGGTACAGATATAGGGGCCAGCATTGGCACAGGCACAGAAGGCAGGGCAGTAATAGGTGCTGGAGTGGGAGGGGGTGTTGAGAAAAGAACACCCCCAGGTGTCAGGAATAGTTTCTTAAAGTCCTCTATGGTTTTCCCTTCCTCCAGCAACAACTTAGCAAATTTCTCCTCAAAAGTCTCAGATAATGGTGGGAGCTCATCCTCCCAAGGGGATGTACTGTCTTTTGTTATCACTCGCCAGGCGGCTGGGACCCCTTCTGAGGCAATAGTCTGTGGCACTTAAGAGCTGTCCACAAGGTCACTACACTCTACCAAGGCTATGAAAGTTTGGGCGATCAAATCAGCCTGTCGACCCACCACCACAGGGTTTTTTAAACATTCAACTTTGGAGAGTGCTCCCTCTACAGTGTCCTTACTGGTACCCAGGGGAATATCCAGTATAAGCAGAGCATTTTGGCGGTTGATCTCCTGCCCAGTACACCACCCCACCAACTGGTGTACAGCCATTTGTACTGGGGTAGCCATTAATCTTTATCAATAATTCATAATTTTTGGCCACTAGAAGGCACAAAATCCCAGCGGTGAGGCTCCGAGATGTAACCTTAGGTGGCGCTATCCCAAGGGCTACTACCCCTGCCTGCTTGGCTAGGAGCAGGTTAAGGGGCCTGAGTTCTGAAATGGGTGCCTCCACCCAGAGGTCAGGGTTGGTAGTGGTCAAGTTAACCTGGGCACAGCCCTCTGGGACACTGTAACCCCCCTCTTTCCTTACTAGTGGCTGGAACAATACACGATAATCATTTTCACAATACCCCGATACACCACACAAGTACCCACGCTGTTTGCACTTAACACCAGGGCTTTTCTCTGGCTCGACCCTGGGGACCACCTGTAAAACAAGGTTATACACAGCAAATAGCAATACAGTACTCTTGCACAAACTGGAACCACAGTCAGGATAAATGCAAAAAAGAGTTAGATCTGATTTATTTAAGGAACTTAAATAAGGAAGGGTCGTAATCAGGTTGATTTGCTTAAAGACTGGATCAATCAAACAGTTATGCATGCAGTTCAGGGTCCATAAACAGTCGCACACTCTGGGTACCCAGATGGAGAATGGTGGGCTAGCCAGGAACGTTGCAGCTGGTTGGGGCCCTGTGATGGAAGAAAACAACATGAGCCACACACACTAATTGTAATCCAGGGAGGGCTCAGTTTGTGAAAAGAGAACAAGACAGTCAGATGACACACTTTTAGATTAGGCTGTTGTTGCAGGGAGCTACCCTGATGATTACTCATGATACTCAAGACTGGACACAGGCTAGACAAAAATTGAGACTGCAGGTGGTTGATCTGGAGTGCCAGGAGGAGCAGGGCCCACACGATTCGCCGAGGCATTGTTCCTGTTCAAGCATGGAACAGGGGGCTGATTCCCAGGCAGGTCTCTCGTCAATGGCTTTCTCTTTGCAGTGGGTAGTCTGGCTGGGCCAGTGTGGCAAGGACAAGGCCAAATGGAGACAAATTCGGATACAGTCCGTTTGGGGCTGGCTACAGCTTCCAGCAAGCTGAACACAGTTCACACAGTGGGGAACCAAATCACAACCCAGTAACAACTCACAGCACATTTACATGTAAGGAAATTCTACTGTACCAGGCAAACTGCTCTCTGGTCATGATTGCAATGTCTCTGCACAAACCAGTGATTCAAAAGCAGCTGGAAATCCTGACAGGCCAATCAAATTCAGCAAAATCTTCAGTCTTCTTCAGGTTGATCCTGGTCACAACTCAGTGGCTTACTTCATTCTCACAAACTCGGATTCAGTCCGAACTGATTCTCTTTGCCCTCCCAGCGGCAGCAGGCAGGCATGCAGGCCAAAACTCAGGCCTTTCCACAGAGACTGTATTGAGCTGTTGCTTCTTCAGCTCCCAACTTAGATCTGATTCAAACTGCAACAAACCTGGGAATTTCCCCATGATCCAAAATATTCAGTTGGCTGATTCATCTGTCAGTCACAACAGGAGCTTCCCCTTCAGGTGCAAAAAGGTACAAAAAGCCCAAAACTACAAGTCCTACAAATTTTGACTTCAGACAGCTCATGTAGTCCGGCTCCATTTTAGGTCCCACCAGTACTGATTGGTCCAATTCGCAGTCCAGGACCAAGATATTGGAGATAAACAAAACAGTCCTTGCTGCAAAGAAGGCAGGTTAGACAAACTACATTATCATTATCACTCTAAATGATTTTCAGCAAATAGTTACATCTTTCAACAGAGCTCACTCTCAGATTACTTATGACTGCAATCCAGGCAGCTCTTAAAGAGACAGTACACAGAGGCTATACAGGCACTCTCTGGCAATCACATTTAAACTGCTAAAACGCAGGACACCAGCCTAGCAGTGAGAATTTAGGCAAGCTCAAGGAAGACTTTTTGGGAACCCCCATTTGTAGGGGGGGTTACAGTAGTATCTTGTCTTGACCATTGTACTCATTAATATGTGTTTTCAAGTCAGGGTGTTTGGGGTGGTATAGGTCAGGGAAGTACAGCCACAGGTATTTGCATACAGTTCATTATTCATGTCACACCAGTCACTCAGCATGAGACAAATAATGTTCTTCACGAATCACAGCAGTTATACATATATTTTTTTCAGTTCTGATAATACACTGATTGGGAACCAGAGAAAAAAAAAGTTAAGGTAGCTGTGTCTGGGTCTGTTGGTACTAAATCCCTCCCTCCTCAAAAAGGTTGAGATCTAGCGGTTCCTGTTGAATATGATGATGACCTGGGAAGGGGGCATGATAGAAAATATCAAGTACCAAAAGCGAATCAAGAACATACAAGAGGGTAGCATCATCCAGAAAAAGAGATGTGCATGAGGAAGGGACCAAAATTTGAAGACAGAGGGGTGACAGATCAGGGGCAACATCAGGACCTATTTTTTCACACAGAGGGTGGTGGGTGCAAGGACAAAATAAAACTAATGATCAACATTTTGTTGGGACAGTAGCGGTTGAAGCATCCCCATAATTTGTAACTGGTGCCCCTCAGTTCACTCCAACTGCTGCTCAGCATTGTCAAGACAGTGGTTAACAGCCTCCTTTTCACTCCACATCAGGCCCAAATTGGCCTGTGTGGCAGGTAGTTGGACAGGGTTGCCACCGTCACCTGCTGCAAGTTGTGGTGATGGAGCAGCCAGATGCTTGATCCATGCCCCTTCCCCCCCTTCACACCACCACGCGTAGATTGACGCCATGCTGCCCCCACTTCCCCAACAGGGCCAGCAGGTGCATTACTGCCCTGTTCTGCAACCTTGGCCTGTCACTGTACATGGTGGTGGTTGTACAGGTGGGTGTGCTGACCACCTGTGCCAAGGTGAGTTCCTTTGGGGTCACGGCACACCTCCACACCACACAGATTACATTTCACTACACTGCTGTCCCCAGGCAGTGTAGTAAAGAACTCCCACACTAATGAGGTGCAGGGAGGACCAGGCACAGGTGGTGGTGGTGGGGGGACCCAGGTGTTGTTGGAGCAAGGGCTGCTGCTGCAGTGAAACTCTCTTTCAAGCATGATTCACTTCCTGCCTGCCTGAAGCATGTGACCTAGACTGTGTAAGCCTTGTGATGTGTGTGGGCTGCCTGTAATTCTCATTTCACCCTTAAAGACAGAGACAGCAACCAACACAAAGTCATTATCACCATCATCACAAGACGAAGTGGCAAAGTAGCGCTTTCAATGGGCACTTTACTTAACTATAAAGTAACGCGAAACGGTGTACTTTATGTCTACTTCGCTGGCGGAATTTAACTTCGCTGTATCTCTATACACAACCTCTATCTCCTACTACATAGTGAAAGTGAAACTCTCTTTCAAGCATGAGTACCTTCCTGCCTGCCTGCTTGAAGCATGTGACCTACACTGTATAAGCCATATGATGTGTGCGGACTGCCTGTGAATTCTCACTCCACCTTAAAGTGAAGTAAGGCGGAGTGAACAACGTGAAGTCATAATTACAATGCAAAGTGGATAAGTGAGGGTTTAAAATGGGCACTTTGCGTAGTTGGATGGTAATGTAAAGTGGACCACTTCATGTCCACTGTGTGGGCCGAATTTAACTTCATTGCTTCTCTATTAGTGACTTTATTATTGTCATTGCTCTGACAAAAAATGGCTTATTTTAGTCACCGTGAACCACATTAAAGCTCTGCTCATGCTCTTGTAAGCCCATGCTACAGTACGCTAACCAATAACATTTGTATTGTTATGGGCTTTTTGTGCCTTTGGGTGACTAGTCTACTCCCACAAAACAATGACCGTGGTGGGAGTAAAAAGTACAGTTACATAAATTGCGGTAACAGTAGATCTTCTAGAGGATCTCTTGCAGCAGGCCATCACTGGTAGGACTATAGTCAACAGGCACCAGGACCACATGGAAACTTTCTAGCTAGCAGTTTTCCAGAGGGGGGCCGCCTACCTCCGACGTCAGCCTCTGACATCAGGCAGTCCTATAAAGGTGGGAAACCCCCAGGCCCTCCTCAGTTCTTCCACCGGAGACCAAAAACTGGATGCCATCAGGGGGACCTGAGGAGGATTCCAATGTATCCCAATATCATATGTAGACTGAGAAGCAGGAGGTGCACCCCTATGGAAGAGGAGAGAGAAAGAGAGAGAAGAGAGGGGGAAAGAGGAAGGGAAAGCAGGGCCTGCTGCAAGAGATCCTCACAAAGATCTGCTGTTATGATAAGTTCTTACATAACTGTACTATCTTATTTCGAGGGCATCTCTTGCAACAGCCCATCACTGGTAGGACTGCATCCCAAGCAGTTCTGAACATTACAGACAGACTATCTGGATGGTAGGCAAGATTGATGGCCTATGAAAGGAGGCCCTGAAGAACAGTTAGGCCGAAGCTGGCCCTACGCCTAAAGGTGATGTCCAAACTGTAATGCTTGGTGACGGTGTGGACAGTGCTCCAGGTAGCAGCAGTGCAAATGTCAGCAGCTGATACATTTCTGAAACAGGCTACTGAGGTGACCATACTCCTGGTGGAATGGCCCTTAACCATGCCCGGAAGTTCCTACCTGTACTTCCAGTAGCAAAATATAATACAGTTAGCAAACCATTTAGACAAGTACTGTTTGGGCACCAGGGCACCCTGTGTCCCAGTGGTGAATGAAACAAACAACTGATTAGACTTCCCGAAGTCTTTGGTCCAGATAGTATAGTACTGCAAAATTCTATGCACATCTAAGGTATGGAGCAACACCTTCTCTTGATTGGAATGCTCTGTTAAATAAACAGGCAGCTGGATGGATTGATTCAAAAAACTCCGACACCACCTTAGGAAGAAACTTAGGGTTGGTTCGCATAGACACCCCATCTTTGTGAACAATCAAATAAGGCTCCTTGCACATCAGGGCCTGAAGCTCGAAATTCCTTTGAGCAGAAGTAATGGCAACTAAAAATAATGCTTTCCATGACAGAAAGTTCAGCTCGCAAGATGCGGCCAGTTCAAAGGGAAGCAGAGTAAGCTTTTCCAACACAAAATTAAGGTCCCAAGTCAGGACAGGATCACAGATGGGAGGCTTCAAATGCAGAATGCCCCTCAAGAAGGTTCAAGACACATAAGCTTAAGCCACTGAACAACCCCATACAGGTACATGGTATGCAGAGATGGCAGAAAGATGTACCTTAATGGAGGAGTACCGTAGACCTGAGTCTGAAAGGGACAGAAGTTACTCCAACACCTGATCCTTTGGACAGGTGAAGGGATCCAAATGGTATGATGCAGCCCAAAGAGCAAAGCGCTAAGTGCTTTCGTTTCACAGAGTAAGTGGCCCTGGTAGAGGGCTTCCTGGCCACCACCAGGACATCTGCCACTCTAGGAGACACCCCTAACTGGGTGATGGCTATGTCCTCAGGACCCATGCATTGAGATGGAGAGATCTGAGGTCTGGATGGACCAGGCTGCCCTGCTCCTGGAAGAGCAAGCCTGTGCAGAGGGGCAGGGAGACTGTAGCTTCCATAGCCAGCTGTTGAAGCAAGGGGAACCAGATCTGATGAGGCCAGCAAAGATCAATCAGAATCATGGTAGTCCCTTCCATCTGAAGCTTGAGTAGAACACAATGAAGGAGCAGAAAGGGAAGAAAGGCATAGAGAAATCTCCCTTTCCAAGAGAGGGACAATGCGTCATGGCAGAAAACTCCAGGCCCTGGATCCAGTGAGCAGAAAAGTGGCAGTTTTGCATTGTGCAGGGAAGAAAAAGGTGCAACTTGGGATAATAATAATAAAAAAACTTTATTTGTAAGGCGCCTTTCCAAAACCAAGGCGCCAAACATATTTAAAAATGGAATATATTGCACCATTTACAACAGCTAAGCTAAAACACAGTTATCTAAACAAACCTATAAATAAAATCATAACACTACTCAGTTGCCAGATGCTTGGTGCCACAGATAAGTTTTTAAAGCATTTTTAAATCCCTCCACAGTCACGCACTCACATAACTGGCAGGGTAGAGAATTCCAGAGGAAGGGGGCCACGTGCATGAATGCCTGGGCCCCCGAGGATTTTAGACACACTCTTGGAATCTTTAGCAACCCCTCGCCAGCTGAGCGGAGCAATCACCCAGGGCAGTAGGTAACCAGAAGCTCTTTCAGGTAGTCAGGACCCAGTCCATGAAGGGCTTTATAAGTCAGCAAACTGACTTTAAAGGTGATTCATCATTGTACTGGAGGTATGGGTTGAGGTTTCACTGCTACACTGATAATACCCAGCTATAACTTTCTTTTGCACAATGTGTGCCAGTGCAGACAACGCAGCACCAGAGAAATATGGCAGGACCGAGAGGTTCCTGTCAAAAGCCGGGCCTCTGAGTTCTGCACTAGCTGCAAACAGCAGATTTCTACCCCAGAAATCCCTAGATACAGGGAGTTGCAATAATCCAAGTGGGAGGACACAAAGGCGTGAACCAATGTTAGAAGGTCGCCGGACAGAACAAGATGCCTAATCCTGGCGATATTCCTCAGGTGGTAAAAATAGGTCTTGACAACGGTTGACACCAGCGCATGCAGGGTCAACCCCTCATCAAAAATTACCCCAAGTTATGCACCTATTCAGAGGCTGGGAGTGGCAAACCCCCAAAGAATAATCCCGAGGGTAGACCTAAACCTGACCCCCCCTATGCGGCATCCTGGGTCCACAACTAGCACTTTGGTCTTTCCCGAGTTCAACTTTAACCAGCTTGCATCCATCCATTCCTGGATTTCTGCCAGGCAGTTATTAAAGACAGAGAGAGTTCCACTCTGGTCAGGTGCAAAAGAAAGGTATATCTGGGTTATCAGTGTAGCAGTGAAACAGCCCATACCTCCTTACAATGTCTCTGAGGGGCAGCATATATATTGCAAACAACATGGGGGACAACACAGATCCCTGAGGAACCCCACAAGGCAGTGGGATTGGGTCCAAGGACTAAATCCCGTACACCACCCTCTGAGTTCTTCCAGTGAGGAAAGATGTAAACCACTTGAGGACTGAACCAGACAGGCCACAAATGAACCTCAGATAATCAAGGAGAACCCCATGGTCCACAGTATCAAATGCTGATGAGAGATCAAAAAGAACCAAGATGGAATGGTTCTTCTGATCTCTAGCCATCAGGAGAAGGCCATCCCCTGAGCTGTGTCCAGCACTGCCCTTATGTACTGGAGACACTGGCAGGGGGTGAAAAAGGATTTTGGCATGTTGATAAGTAATGCCCAAAGACTGGAACAGACTGCGGGTCTGCTCCAGGGTTAGAAGGAGATGTTCCCTGGATGGAGCTGCTATGAACCAATCATCCAGGTATGAGAAGAAGTAGAAAGCATGCCATCTCAAGGCAGCTGCCACCACCACCAGGCATTTGGTGAAGATCCTGGCCACTGAGAACAAACCAAAAGGCAGAGCCCGGAACTGGTTGTGCACTCCCTGAAAGTGGAAATGGAAGTAGCGCCAGTGGGGGGCAAGAGTTTGAAATGCAGGTAGGCATCCTGCATATCTAGAGAGCAGACCCAGTCACCCTGATGTAGCAGGGTAACCATCCTGAACCTTTTGTACTCTATAAATGGGTTCGACTGGCTCAAGTCCAGGATGGGCTGAAGATCTCCTATCTGTTTGGGGATCAGGAAGAAGTGAGAGTAGAACCCCCTGCCCTGCTGAAGCTGCTGGACCAGTTCTGTGGCCTTTTTTTGAAGTAAGGCCTAAATTTCCTGCCGGATGAGGGGAACATGATGGGAAGGTATGAGGACTGGCCCGGAGGGTTTCCTTGAGGCCACTCTTTGAATTCTTGCATGTGTCCATGCTCAATGAGCTGCAGCACCCAGTTGTCTGTTGGTATCTCCCTCCACCTGTCCAGGTGAAGGGAGAAGTGACCCCCTATAACCGCCTCCCAAAGTTTTACAGAGGTGGTTCTGGCAAAGAGTCAGGAGGTGGGAGAAGCAGCAGTTGAGGCTGCTGCTTCTCAGGTGTCACAGTGGTGGCAGGAGAGAGGGTGGGGAGAGCCGCCCCCACTTTGTGCTTGCCCAAAGCTTTGGGAGGGGATTGGGTATGCCTATGGAAAAAGCAACGAAAAGGAGCCCTCTGTCCAGACTTAGTCTGGGTATGAAACATTGAGTGGATGGATTTGAGAGCCCATCATGAGGTCTGCAATTTAGGGATGAGATCCTGGACATTTCCCCTGAATTGTTTGAGTCCCCTGAAATGCTGGAAATGCACCATCAAGCTGGACTGGACAATCAGGGCAAAAGCTGCAACTCGTAGCCAGGGAGTACAGATGCCCATGGCTGCTGCCTGGCCTGAGGCATCAGCCACATCATAGGCAGCCCTATGGATGTGGGTACTGATGTCTGAACCCTTTTTGAGGACCTCCGAGGGTCTGTTGCTTGGAAGGGTCATCCAATATGGCTAGCATCACCTCCTTAACCTGGTCCCATAGCAGATTCTGAAACTGCACCATATGGGCCAAGTAATTGATGGCCCAAATGGCCAGAGTGGCAGAAGTGAAGGCACATTTGCCCATCTGGTCCAGTTGGTGAGACTCCCTCTCTGGGTGGAGGGAGCTTCAATGTTTTGGCCTCTTGGTATGGTCATGCGCGGCATTGGTGATAACAGAATTGGCCTTGGGCTGTTTCCCAAAATATGACTTGCCAGCAGGGGCTTGGTAAACCCTGTCCACCTTCCAGATACCACGAGGATCATAAGGGGTGGTTTCATGGAGCCTGGGTGGCATTCTCGAAGGAGTCAATGACTGGAGGGACCACTAAGGGAGGGGAGTAAGGCTGATGCAGGTTGACAGCCAACTGACACCCCTCTGGGTCCTGCTACTCTCTCTCTCCCATCCCATAGTGGTCTGAATGTGCTTCATGATAGTCATGGAGGTAGGGTCATCAGGGGGAATTTGGGACTTTACTCGGGGCCTCTTCCCCTTCCGTGGAGCCGGGGGGAGAAGAAGACTCACTGCTGACGCTCTCCTCTCCATCATCTGGGCTATCACTATCCTCAGGTTGATGACCATCTGAGTGGCTGAATGACTCGGTGTCAGGCTTACCCCAGGGGGTATGAGAAGCACTAGGGCCTGGCCTAACAGGGCCAGGAGAAGGAGTTCCGGAGGAGGCCCGGGGGGGGGGGCTGGATCTGGTGCTTGTGAGGTGGGAACCTCTGTCTGCATGAAGGATCACAAGGCCGATATCAGGCCATGGTAATTGATGAGGGCTGGTTATGGTCCCCCAGGCATTGGAGTGCAGGTCCCAGAGACATCAGGTATGGATAACCCGGTACAGGTCCAGTCAGTGCAGAATTAGGGTAGGCAGGCACAGGACCCATGGGCACTGGCGTAGGGTGCCAGATTGTGTAGGTGCAGGTTGTGGTAGAGGCCAGATGCCAGTCCCATAGGGACAGATAGCATCAGGATGGATGCAAGCCCGACAGGTGTCAGCTAAGGTGGGGCTGGCGCAGGCCTGGCGGGCACTGGCTGAGGAAGGCCAGGCATAGGCAGGGCCAGTGCAGGTCTCACTGGCTGCAAAGGAGTATGAACAGGTGCAGGCCCAGTGGGTGTCGGCTGGGGCTGCTGGAGGAGGATCCAAGGGCATTGGTTGTGTGGAGATGGGTGCTGGACTGGAGGGTGATCTTCCTTCCAGGGAAAATGCTGAGGAAAGACTTTGGGAGGCATAGGTGTCATGAAGCATCTTCCCCTGAGAAGAAAGAGCAGAGCCGTTGGTGGTCCCAGAGGATGAGACTGCCATTGGGGGGCACGGGTGTCATTGGGGTGGCTGCCGGTAGACTGGTGCTCACTTGAAGACTTCTTGTGAGGAGACCGCGAGTGGGAGGCAGACTGTGGTTGGTCCCAGTCTTTATCCCAGTGTTTTTACTTCCTGGAGGCCATATTCTGGGACTTCAATGACGAAGACCCAGAGGACTGGGCCGGGGAAGCAGAAGATCTCCTGGTCTGCAGCTCCCCTTCCATTGATGTGACCTTCTACTTAAGGAGATAGTTCTCCAGGATCTTCTGGTGATGTCTGTGGGTGGCTGGGTTGAACTTCTGGCAGGTCTCACAAGCTTGGATGTTGTGGTCTAGGCCTGGGCACAAGATGCAGGTATAATGGCCGTCCTTGTCTGGGATCTGTTTGCCGCAGGCACACTTTGTGGAGTGGTTGGAAGATAAAGAATGTTAATTCTTTGCAAAATGTATATGATTTCATACTTATGTGAAGTGACTAACTTACACATGTAAGTTAAAGCATTTTTAGTATCTTTCTAAACCATACAAATTATATATGCATCTTAAATGGAGTACCATGGGAAGAGGGGTCTGGGGATGGGGGATTATGGATGTGAATCTCAAATACTCTGCAGCCTCCTAACATTAGAGCTGAACCAAAAATAATCCATATAATAACATGGTAGATGGCAGTGGGGTTGGGGGTGGCAGACTTAGCCTTATAAAAAGTGCTTAAGGTTCCGTTCATCATTTAATGCCACTGGCTTAAGAGTCTTCAACATAAAGATCCACCAGTTCTCCCTCTGGAGTAATCTACTGACCCCTTCCCCCCCAATGCATTGCCTGAGGAATCCACTCTATTCTCTTGGACTTTAGCTCTTTGGGATCCAAGTTGTGGTGGTTCCTGAAATGGATACCAACTGGAGTGTTTACATCTGCTTTCAGTATACTCTTTAGGTGCTCTTGTATTCTAACCTTGATTGGGCGTACAGTGAATTCCCTATATGCCAGGTCACAGCTGCACAACAGGACACAAACAGCAAATGTTACAGCAAATATGTTAACTATTTCATAATGAATATGGTTTGCTTACTATAAAGATGGTTTCATGGTTTGCCGTTAAGTTTACAATAGATTTTTTTGCCCACATCAACTGTTGGTTAATGTTAGTAACTAGCAGATAAAAAGTGTTATGTTATTAAAGGGTTTTCATTTTTGAAGTAAGTGTTTAAAGCATTTGGGGCTGGCAGTATAGCCTAGAGGTTAGAGTAATGAGCTGTGAAGGAGCTTGGTACATCCAGCAGACCTGGGTTTGATTCCCACAACCTTCACTTGCATACTGTGTGACTCTGAGCAAGTCACTTAACCTCCCCAGTGCTCCAGGATCACCCCTGAAATCAGGCACTTGTGCCTAGTGGGCCTTACTCAGTTACCAAAGAATAATTAATAAATAAATAAATTACTTTGATCACTGTTCGATTCCCACCAAAGCCACTTGCTGCTGTAAGAAAAAATGCTGCTGTCACAAAACGTTAGTAACTAGTACATAAATAATTGACATGCTTAAAGTCTGGTGGAGATTTTTAATGTATTGGCACTTTTTAAATAAGTGTTTGAAATGACTTTGGCCATTGTTCAAATTCCAGCAAAGCCACTTGCTTCTGTACCAGTAAAGAATGACCAGGACCATTTACCTTTGATATACCCCTGAAGGGGGAGCGTAGGATCAAACTGTTTCTAGTCTAAGCTGCAGCTGGAAGGTTCCAGTCCACATCAGGCAGAGTGAAGTCCACAACCAGAAGCATCTACTCCTTATTCACCATCCTACTGAGGGTTTCCCCTAGTACCTTATCCAATTCATCCGCCATGTGTTCAAGGCCTGTATACCACCCCAGTGTGAATTTTGGCCCCCTGCACTTGTCTCCAGGGTGACTCACAGCACCTGAAGCCCTTCTCTTGCCTCTAGTTTCCCTTGCACTTCCATAGCCTTGATACCCTCCCACACATACAGTATGACCCTTCCTCCCCTCCTCCATGGTGAAGGCCTCTAAGTCCAGAATTGTGTTTTCTAGACTCCTTGTATGGCACACATGGTTCTCCAAACCTTGCTGCCTTCATCCCTGCAACCCCCCCTTTCCTCCACCCTTTCTGCCTGTGATGATTCCCGAGACTGCCCCATCAACTCCCATCTTCCTTCATTGATCCCTCTGTTACCTGTCCACTCTACATCTCTTCTTCTGCATCTTTTGTTCTCTCCCACCCATGTCCTTATTCCTGTCTACCTTCACATCCTCCTGTGCCCCTGCCCTGGGGAGTTTTCTCCCTCTGGGCTTTTCCTCTCTGTGGCTTTAACCTGCAGGAGAAGGGGCAGTTAATGCCTCCCTTGATAATACATATTCCCCACTCTGTTAGTTTAAATGGTCATCCAAATAACATTTTAACCTCCTATTGAGTACTGAAGCCCTCTTCCTACGAGGATGCAGGCTGTCACCTTTGTATAGGCCCATATCCTTCCAGGACAGCCCTCAGTCCCCAATGAAGCTAATTTCCTTCTCTCTGCACCATGCCTTTAATCAATGTTTGAGGTTCTTGTGGCCTAGTGCGGGGGAATGGGGGTGGTGGGGGGCGGGTACATCAGAGGATGAATAAGCGGTGCTCTGACATCAGGGTAGTTGTTCTAGAAGATGCCCTGGGGCAAAATGGAACCTGGAACGTAGTACGCGATGTCTAGTCCCCATACCCAAAGCACCACCATCATTTTTGGTGGGCAAGCAGCTGGGGCAGCCCCTGAAACCTGTCCAACTCGAACGGTGTTATGCAATGCCAGAACAAGACTGTAATTATTGCTGGTCTTGTTGGGACTATTGATCTGGCTTGCATCACCGAGTCCTGGCTGGATGAAAATGCTGACCCCATATTGGAAGCTGCAACTCCAGTCGTGTATTCGGTGATTCACCACTTGAGATTGGACTGCGGGGGGGGGGGTAGCGGTCTGTTTTAGGACTGAGTTGGGCCTTACGAGTGTACCAATTGAAGAGGCCAAATCTGTTGAGTGTACTGTGGTGGCAGGTGTGGGTTGCAGGATAGCTCTTGTCTACCGTCCACCAGGGGCCGAGAAGTGATTCCTGCAGGAAGTAGCGGATTTCATTGTCAAAATAGCGCTGGAGTCACCCAGATTTATGGTTCTGCATGACTTTAATGCCTGGTTTGATTACGAACTCTTGCAATTTGGACAGCACTTCCTCCAGTTGATGAAATTGCTGGTCTTTACACAGATTGTTACTTCAGCCACCCATCGGCACGGTCACTCTCTTGACTTGGTTTTCCTCCTGGGGATGGAGGCCTCTGATGTGGGGGTAGAACCGGTCGGATGGTCCGATCAGTACACCATGAGATTCAACTTTTGTGCCCCCTTTCATAGGCCTCCCCCTGTGGAGATGGTCAGTTACCGCCCTTTACGGGAGGTGAGCTCCGAAGGCCTGGTAGTGGTGATTCACCTCTCGGAGTTTCCTGTGGCTAGCACAAGTCTTGAGGCCCTGGTGTTGGCCTATAATAAGGCCATTTCCATGGCCTTGGACCTGATTGCTCCTATCCGTGTTCGTCCTCTCCTCTTCCGCCCTCGGGCCCCATGGTTTGTCGGGTCCTTGAGGGAGTTGCGGTGACTTGGATGTAGGTTAGAGCAACGCTGGTGGAAATCTGGCCTGGCGGTCGACCACCTTAGATTGGTAGAGCACTATCAGACCTACCAATCAGCGATCTCCCATAAGAAGGCAGAATTCTTGTCTGGGGAGATTGCTGCCACTCAGAACTGACCAGCTCAACTCTTCCGGAGTGTGGACAGGTTGTGCAACCCAACCTGTCTACAGTTCCAAAGACCTTTTTCACAAGAGGACTGCGATGAGCTTGCTTGATTCTTTGAGAATAAGGTGGCCGACATCAGGTCAGAGATCCTCATGACTTGATCTATGGGGGATGTCGCTGATTGGTGCTTGGTCGCCTCACCTTGTGTTTCCTGGAGTTCCTTTGACCTGCCAGAGTTTGTGGATGTCATGCAGATTGTCCAGAGTATGCACCTTACATGCTGTAGTTTGGATCTGGGTCCAATCTCCCTGATTACGGGATGTTGTGACATCATTGGCCCGATCTTGGTTCAGATAGTCCGGTGCTCCCTTAATTCAGGTGAGTTCACAAGCTCCCTGAAGGAGGCAGTGGTAACACCCCTCCTGAAGAAAGCTTCTTTGGACCCTGACTCTCTGGCTAACTACAGACCAATCTCTAACCTCCTAACCTCCCTTTTATAGGGAAGGTTATTGAGAAACTAGCAGCAGTACAACTGGAGAACCACTTGACCATCCATAACATCTATGAATCTCTCCAGTCCAGTTTTCGGAAGAGGCATAGTACTGAGATGGAGCTGGTTTGGGTGCTCAATGATCTCCTGATGGTGAGAGATCGGAGAAACCGTACTATTCTGGTGCTCCTTGATCTCTCCTCAGCTTTTGACACTGTGGACCATGAGGTATTGCTTGGGTACCTGAGGTCCATCTGTGGCCTGACACATACGGTTCTCAGGTGGTTTACATCTTTTCTCACTGGCAGAACCCAGAGAGTGGTATCTGTTTTTTTTTCCTCAGGCCCATTCTCTCTGTCTTGTGGGGTACCTCAGGGCTCAGTGCTTTCCCCTATGTTGTTTGCAGTGTATATGCTGCCCCTCAGAGACATTGTAAGATGGTATGGGCTGAGGTTTCACTGCTATGCTGATGATAGCCAGCTCTACCTGTCTTTTGCACCCAACCAGGATAGTACTTTCTCGGTATTTAACAACTGTCTTGTGGAAATCTAGGTCTGGATGAATTCGAGCTGGCTAAAGTAGAACGCGGGAAAGATGGTGATGGTGGTGGAGCCGTGTCACCGGATAGAGGGGCTGAGGACTGGTCACCTCTCTGGAATTTATCTAGGGGGCACCCAGATCCTTACCTCTGAACAGGTGCGGGACCTGGGGGTGGTGCTTGACAATGGGCTGACCTTACGATGTCAGCAGTCAAGTCTTCCTTTTACCATCTTAGGAACATCACCAGGATCAAGCACCTTGTTTGATCCAGAGACCTGCCTACACTTGTCCATGCCTTTGTGACCTCATGCCTTGATTACTGCAACTCCCTTTACTTAGGACTTCCTGGGGTTGAAATCCGTTGCTTGCAGCTAGTGCAGAATGTGGCAGTGCACTTGTTGATGGGGGTTTCTCGAGCATCTCATATTATTCCTGTTCTGCGCAGTCTGCAATGGCTGCTGATTCAGTGGCGTATCACATTTAAGGTTGGTCAACTGACCTACAAAGCCCTACATGGACATGGCCCTGACTACTTGAAAGAGTTTCTGATTCCCTATTGCCCCAAGCGACAGCTCCGTTCGGCTTGTGAGGGGTTGCTAGAGATCCTGAGGGTGTTTCTGAAGTCATCTGGGGCACGTGCATTTATGTACGCTGCCCCTACCCTCTGGAATTCTCTACCCCATTGGCTATGGGAGTGAATGACAGTGGGAGGCTTTAAGCATGTGTTGAAAATGTATTTATGGTGCCAGGCCTTTGATGGCACTTAGTAATTGAACCTTGTTTTATTTTCTTGTTTTTATACTGTATTTATTGTTTTACTATCTTTTTTAATTCTTTTGTAAAGCGCCTTGATATCTGAAAGGTGATTTTATGAAATAAAATTATTATTATTATTATTAACCTCCCCTCAGATGTATTGTATGCAGGTAGTACCTCAGCATATGCCACTGTTTGTGCTACTTGTTTAAGGCCCTTCCCCAGTTCCCTGAACTGCCCTGCACTACATCTACTCCATTTATCACCAGGAGATTAGTTCCTAGGTGAACAATGACATCCAGCTCCTCTCATGGACTGCTGCCGTAGTGATCCTTAGGTTCTGCTCTCTACCCTCAGAGATGAAGCGCAGTGTAGGCACAATATCTTCCTTCCCCCTTCTTGCTCTCAAGTTCATCCATGTCATGATCAAGTTCCCCACCAGCAGCTGCTTTCTCTGATGCTGGGGGCCTTTTCTGCCCACTCTGGGGCCTTCCCTTTGGGGGTCCACTGTGACGTAGACAGCCAGCTCTGAGTGCTCGAGTGCTGTTTTAATTTTTGTTATTATATATAAAATATGTGAAGGGAAGGTCAGTTCAAGGAAAAGGCTGTCTTACTGGAACTGACACATCAAGACCTCAGGGTTAAGTTCAAAGGACATGAGGTATTTTAAACTACAGAGATCTGGGGTGCAATTACCTTTTCAATTTGCTTTCTTCCCAGGAAATAAGATTAGCCATTCATAATGCCGTCAGGGAGATCCTTTGACTTGCATGGTTACCAGGAAGGACTTGTGGGGAGGGGCGTCAGACAGAGGCCAGGATGGACATTGAAGAGGCTTGATTTCTGAGCCAGGGAGGACCCAGATGGATTTGGAATGTCCAAAATACATTTCCCGGGGAAACATTGAATTACATCAGAAAGACCTGAGGTGTAGATTCCAAGATCCAGACGGGATTAAAGAGGCCAATACACTTTTGTTTTGAATACAGTGACTTAGATCAAATAAAACTTTTGAGATGTATGTACAGCAGAGCAAAAACCAGTTCTGACCAGTTAACCTGTGGAGAGGAAAGTCAGTGAGGTCATCTCATATGTTTTTTTAAATATTTTATTGGGAGACCCTGTATTATAAAATACAGAGTTTGATACACCAAGCTGGAGTTCGTGATCTCATGGGAAGGCTGGCTCAGAAGTGTGTTTAACTGCTGAGAGAACCTGACAGAGACACACAATAAAATATTTTTGACTGACAGAAGAGAATATTATCTGACTGAGGGAGAATCATCACAGCACTGAAAAAGAGTAAGATTATACCAGTCTAAATGTATGTATTGTAGGAACTGTACTTTTTCCTGTTTGTTTTAAGGCTGTATGTGTTGGGATATATATAATTTGTTCTGTAATTATTGTTCTGTTTTTGATATTTTTAAAGTAAAGATATTTTTTACAAACGAAACTGCTGGAGAGCCTTGACAATTCTTTTTATTTTAAGTGGAGCTTTTAAAGGTTATAAGTACACTGTGTATGGGCTTCTTGTTTACCAAACTGGGAAAAGGATAGAGTTCTCTAAAAGTCTTGCATTGAGTTCCAAGGGTTCATTTGAAAGACACGGTTGGGGGCCCATAGGCAAAGATATCTGGCCCCCCGAAGACCGAATTATCTGAGCCTGAGAATTGGGTACGCTAACAAGAGGTTATCGGTTTGAATCCCTTCAGAGCTTGAGACTAAGGTGACTTGAACCCACAAGACAGACAAGAGGATTACCTTGTCTGTTCACTGTACACAAATCAAACGCTCAGAGGTTGGCACTTTGGGAGTAGAAGGCTGACTGGTTGAGCGAGTTTGTGACAGATTGGTTGGCAGTGGTGGCATAAAAGTTTGATGGTATAAGCTTCATTGTTCAGTGTGTTAGCTTGAAACCGTTCAGCTCACTTGGAAAAAAAAAGAAAGGCAGTGTTTTATTTCAGAAGGAAACAGAACTATATCCCTTGACTTACAGTTAAGTTCCCACCCAGTTTATTTTTTTTTCTGAAGTGCCAGTCAATATAGTATTAGTAGTGAGAGAAGAAGAAAATGTCTTCCGACTACAGTAAGCACACTGTAGATTTCTTAAAGCAGTTGTGCGGGGACAGGGGAGTCCCGTTTGGGGTGAAAGCCAATAAGCAGAACCTCATAGAGGCCCTGATGGTAGCAGATACCCAGAGCAGCGAGTCACCAACCGTGACTGAAAGGGACCAGACCGCGAGTATGGCAGAACCAGTGGCCAGTGAGGGGTCCTGATCCGATGAGGCAGACAGCAGGGCCACTGTTAGTGAAGGGCCACAGCAGCAGGGACAAGTCACCAGTATCCTGAATCCAGAAGTTCTCAGGTTGCAACTTGAGTTGCGCAGGATGGAGCTGGAGTCCCAGGAGAGGAGAGAAAGGGAACAGAGGGAGGGGGACCGTGAGGAACGTGAGCGCCAGCGAGAGGCAGAGGAGAAGAGAGAGTGAGAACGCAGAGCTACAGAGGAGAGGAGAGAGGAGCGCCAGTGGCAACACGAACTGGAGAAGCTACGACTCCAACCAGCGGCACCAGGGCAGGTAAGTGGTTTGGGTTTACCTAGGACTGCAGGACTGGGTTACAAATTGAACTCTAAATTAATAACTGAGTTTAAGGATGGGGACGATATAGACGACTTTTTAAATTCTTTTGAAAAAGTTTGTATCCAGGCTAAAATTCCTAGAGAGTCCTGGAGCTTCCAGCTATCCCCGCTACTTACTGGAAAAGCTTGGGATGCATTGGGTCACATGGACAATCAAGACAGTGATGATTACAGCAAGTTAAAAGCAGCACTACTAAAAAAGTTTGAATTAACTGCTGAATCATACAGAGCTAAATTCCGTAAGCTCAAGAGAAGCCCTGATATGAGCTATGAGGAGCTAGCCATGAAACAACGTCAGTTTTTAAAACGTCGGTGGGAAGGAATTTAGGCAAACACTGTTGATAAAATTGAAAATGTGATTTTATTAGAACAGTTTTATTGGGCATCCCCAACAGAGTTAAAAACCTGGCTAGAGGACTGAGATCCAAAAACAGTACAAGAGGCTGCTGAACTCTCGGACCGCTATGCCAAGAGCAGACCTGCTCTGAGAGTGAATGGGGCTAGTGTGGCAGCACAGAAAGGGAAAAGCGTGCCTTCAGGGCAGCTAAAACCCTCACTGCCTCGACCAAAACCAGTTAGCCCCAGGTTTCAAAGAAAAGATTTCTCTGAAGTAGGAAATGTTTGTTGGTTGTGTAAAGAAACTGAGCAGATTGCCAGACAGTGTCCAGGAAGGGCAAGCAATAATATGCAAAGTAATACCAGAAAGGAAGTGGGTTGTTTATGTGTCCCTGGAAGTATGCCATTGAATGCACCCAGTCATGGTAAATGGCATACAGACGTAGGGGTTAAGGGACACAGGGGCATCCCTGACCTTGGTAAAAGGGGATCTGGTACAGCCTGGTCAGCTTATACCCAACAAATACATAACTGTACAAGGGTTTACAGGTGAAGAGAAAACATTGCCCCTGGCCAGTGTTCTCCTGGACTAGGGTGAAACAGGGGGAACTGTGCAACAAGTGACTGTAGCTAACACATTAGCAGTGGATGTGATCCTAGGTAACAATCTCCAGCAGGGGGTGGTATGTGCAGTTACCCGTAGCCAAGTGGCAAGGGAAAATTGTAGTTCCCTGAGCCCCCCAGAAGCCATTGGGGAAGACACTGAGAGGCTGGTTCCCCAGTCTGTGTCTCCAAAGGGGGAGACTGATAAAAAGGGGGTAGAAATTTCCCCAGTAGCAAGTAACCACATAGCTACAGAGGGTTACTCTGAAGAGGAAGGGGTGACCTCTTGTAAGAGGGTTGGGACTGACAGTGATCCTGAGGTCCCTGATGCTAGTGCTAGGGACCCTAGTTTAGTGACTGAAGGGGACCTGTCCCATGCCTTGGGAAGGTGTGAGGAGTTCGCAGCTGCTCAGAGACGTGACCCTAGTTTAGAGAAGCTGATGGCTTGGGCAGACTCAGCCAGTGCACAGGGATGTGATGGCAGACATAAGGTTTATTGGGAAAATGGACTTATGTATACACAGGCAGTACAGACAGAGTGAGGGATGCTAGACAGGCAGTTTGTCATTCCCCAGGGATATCGTGAGCAGTTGCTCAAGGTTGCCCATGTTATTCCCTTATCTGGTCATCTGGGAATCGCACAAACTACACAGCGGTTGGTCCAGAATTTCTACTGGCCTAACTTCGCCCAGCAGGTGAAGAAGTATTGCAGGTCTTGTCACCGGTGCCAAGAAATAGGGAAGGTGGGCAAGAAAACCGTAGCCGCCCTGATCCCCTTGCCCATAATGGAGGAGCCATTCCAGAGGTTGGGAATGGATATTGTGGGGCCTTTAAATACCCCCAGCTCCTCAGGGAAAAGGTTCATCCTGACTGTGGTGAATTATGCCACCCGGTACCCAGAGGCAGTCACCCTTTCCTCACTGAGGAAGGACAAAGTGGCAGATACCTTGCTTGGGATTTTCTCCCGTGTTGGGTTTCCACAGCAGGTAATCGCTGATTGAGGGGGTTCCTTCATGTCGGACCTAATGAAATGCCTATGGAAGAAGTGTGGGGTGGTGCAGAGATACATGACACCGTATCAGACACAAGCCAATGGGCCTGTGGAATGCTTCAATGGTACCCTAAAGTCAATGCTCCAGGCATTTTCTGAACAGCATGGGAGGGACTGGGAGAAATACCTTCCCCACCTGTTGTTCGCATACAGGGAGGTGCCCCAAGAGTCGACAGGATTTTTCCCCTTCAATCTCTTGTATGGATGCTGGGCATGTGGGCCCCTAGACTTGATCCGGGAGGACTGGGAAGGCAAGCATGCCACCCAGGGAACTCCCATTGTGGATTATGTCCTAAGGTTTAGGGAAAGGCTGAAGGAGCTTATGGGGACAGCTCAGAGCAACCTGGCAGCTGCTCAACAGAAACAAAAAGTATGGTACGACTGCAGAGCTAGAGCTCGCTCGAACATGGCGGGTCAGGAAGTCATGGTCCTTATTCTGGTCCAGAAAGACAAGCTGCAAGCTGAGTGGGCAGGACCGTACAAAGTGGTTAGGAAGGTAAATGACATAAACTACATTGTGGAGTTACCTGATCATAGACAGACAGAAAGGATGTACCACGTCAACATGATGAAGCCATATGCAAACAGGGCTGACATAGTGTTCACAGTGTGTAGTCATGGGGAGGGAACGGATGAAGGAGACCCCCTTCTGGACTTGCTGGAAGAGAGAAGTGGGAGTCCTCTGTGGAGGCAGTAAAATTGTCTCCCCAGCTGACCCCGGGCCAGATCCAGAAAGTGAGTGAGGTTTTAGCAGACTTTGCCCCCTTGTCTAGTGCCAAGCCTGGACTAACCCGCTTAGCAACACACAATGTGGAGACAGGGACACAGACGCCCATACGGCGGACAGCATATTGGGTGTCAGAGGCTGTCCAAAAGGACATTAGGAGGGAAGTGGAGGAGATGCTGGATTTAGGGGTAATCTAGAGACCCACAGTCCCTGGGCCTCACCCATAGTCCTTGTACCCAAGCCAGATGGCTCTACTCATTTCTGTGTAGACTATCGTGGACTGAATGCAGTCACAAAGTCAGACACCCACCTGATACCCTAGACGGATGAACTCTTGGACAAGTTGGGAGGGGTGACCTACCTTACGACCATTGACCTGACAAAGGGGTATTGGCAGGTAGAGTTAATGGACAGAGCTAGGAAGAGGTCGGCCTTCATCACTCTGATAGGCTTATTTGAGTTCAAAGTAATGCCTTTTGGAATGAAGAACGCCTCGGCCACTTTCCAAAGGTTGGTGAACCAGGTGTTAAATGGTGCTGAGGAGTACACCGTGGTGTACCTGGATGACACTGCCATCTTCAGTACCAGCTGGGAGGAACACCTGTCACACCTTAGGGAAGTGCTGGGCAGAATACAGAAGACCGGGCTCACTGTCAAAGCCGAGAAGTGCCAGGTGGCCATGGGAGAAGTGGCATACCTCGGGCATGTGGTAGGCCGGGGACAGCTCCGTCCTTAGCAGGTAAAAATAGAAGTAATACAGGCATGGCCCAGACCAGAAACTCAGAAGCAGGTCAGGAGTTTTCTCGGGACAGCAGGGTACTACAGAAAATTTGTACCAAATTACAGTGCCCTGGCTGCTCCCCTATCTGACATGACAAAGAAATGAATGCCCAAGAAAATTACCTGGGGTCAAGCCTGTGAGGAAGCCTTTACCAAACTGAAGGAGGCACTGTACAGTGCTCCTGTTTTGACAAGTCCGGAGCATAGAAAAACTTTTATAGTTCAGATGGACGCCTAAGACGTGGGTATTGGGGCAGTACTAAGCCAGACATCCAGCGAGGGAAGGGACCACACAATAGCCTACCTGAGCAGAAAGCTGCTCCCCAGGGAACAAGCATACTTCATGGTGGAAAAGGAGTGTCTTGCCCTAGTGTGGGCCCTAAAAAAATTGGAGCCATACTTGTGTGGGCAGCCTTTTGTGGTGCAGACTGATCACAACCCCTTGGTTTGGTTGTCACAGATGGGCAAAAACAATTTGCAGACTGCTCAGATGGAGTCTTGCTTTACAAGAGTATGATTTGAAAATTGTACGTAGGACATGAGCCAAGAATAAGAACTCAGATGGACTGCCTAGGGTCTATGAGGAGTGAACTGATTTGGGAAGCTCATCCCATGTAGGGGATGGATCCCCCAAATTCAGTCTAGATGGGGAGGAGTGTGACATAGACAGCCAGCTCTGAGTGCTTGAGTGCTGTATTAATTTTTGTTATTACATATAAAATATGTGAAGGGAAGGTCAGTTCAAGGAAAAGGCTGTCTTACTGGAACTGACACATCAAGGCCCCCCCCAGGGATAAGTTCAAAGGACAGAAGGTATTTTAAACTACAGAGATCAGGGGTGCAATTACCTTGTCAATTTGCTTTCATTCCAGGAAATAAGATTAGCCATTCATAATGCCCTCAGGGAGATTCTTTGACTTGCATGGTTACCAGGAAGGACTAGTGGGGAGGGGCCAGGATAGACATTGAAGAGGTTTGATGTCTGAGCCAGGGAGGACCCAGACAGATTTAGAATGTCCAAAATACATTTCCCGGGGAAACCTTGAATTACATCAGAAAGACCTGAGGTGTAGATTCCAAGGTCCAGATGGGATTAAAGAGGCCAATACACTTTTGTTTTGAATACAGTGACTTAGATCAAAGAAAACATTTGAGATGTGTGTGTAGCAGAGCAAAAACCAGTTCTAAGCAGTTAACTTGTGGAGAGGAAAGTCAGTGAGGTCATCTCATATGTTTTTTTAAATATTTTACTGGGAGACCCTGTATTGTAAAATATAGAGTTTGATACACCAAGGCTGAATTTGTGACCTCATGAGAAGGCCGGCTCAGAAGTATGTTTAACTGTGTTGGGATATACTGTATATAATTTGTTCTGTAATTATTGTTCTGTTTTGATATTTTTAAAGTAAAGATATTTTTTTACAAACAAAACTGCTGGAGTGCCTTGACAATTCTTTTTATTTTAAGTGGAGCTTTTAAAGATTATAAGTACACTGTGTATGAGCTTATTGTATACCAAACTGGGAAATGGATAGAGTTCTCTAAAAGTCTTGCATTGAGTTCTAAGGGTTCATTTGAAAGACCTGGTTGGGGGCCCATAGGCAAAGATATCTGGCTCCCCGAAGACAGAATTATCTGAGTCTGAGAATTGGGTACGCTAACAAGTGGTTTTCAGTTTGAATCCCTTCAGAGCTTGAGACTAAGGTGACTTGAACCCACAAAACAGACAAGAGGGTTACCTTGTCTGGTCACTGTACACAAATTATATGCTCAGAGGTTGGCACTTTGGGAGTAGAGGGCTGACTGGCTGAGCGAGTTTGTGACATCCACCACATCCTCCTTTGCCATTACTTTGGGTGCCTCCTCTCAGTTGTCCTGTCCCTGTTCCACCAGAACAGTGAAGGGATTTTGTGGTGGTATAGGCTGAGGATTGTGTACCCCACCTGTCACCCCACTCTCCTGGAGCCCACCAATGTCCTGCCTTTTCTACTCTGTCTAGGCATTCTTTGAGGCAAAGGAGGCATACTCAGTGGCCCCTGGGAGGGGCAAGGGGTCCTTTGAATACTTGCCAGCTCAGCTTGAAGTTCAGCAACTTCTGCCCTCAGCCCAGAGAAGTGGGTACATAAGGGGCAGCATCTCGCTATCATAAATGTGCCCTGAAATACAACAGGTCCACACCCATTACACTGCACCACTCTCATAATTGATTGCCTTTGTTCCCTTTTAAACCACTGAATCTAGACTATCCCCTTTTGAACTACTGACCACTGCCTCCTTGCCTTTTTTAACCTTTGAACCTGCTTACCCTTTTTACCACAGAGTCTAACCTTCCCCTTCCACCTCCTTCCTATACCCTTTTCCATTCTTCCTTTCCTCACACTTCTGGAGTTTGGCTTATTACCCTATCCCAGACAGAGTACTGCCTGCTTTCTCTTCTCTTAGTGTTTTTGTTAGGAGAACCCTTCCCTGCTTTCTATGCCTGTTTCCAACTTTCTGTACTTCCCTTCTTTACTCTTATTGAATTAAGTTTATCACTCTGCCTCTGGTAGGGTGTTGCCCACTTTCCCTCTATTAAAGTTAACTTAGTAGCTAAGTAGCTAAGGAAGTCCACTAATTAAGTTAAATCTAGTAAATTGCACCAGACCATGCTATTTACTCACAGTGTTACATAGCATACCCCTGAGTTTCTCAAATGGTGAGGCCAGCTTCCATGGGGAGGTGCTAACCTGTTCAAGGGGAGGCTCAAGCAAGTCTGAAAAAGTACTGTATTTAAATTTTTGAGTTATATATTTTGTGTGAAGAGATGAGTCAGACTGAAAGAGGATAATATGTAGGTGAATTTATGTATTTATCAGCAAATCGGTGACCAGGAAAGACACACTGAGCCAAGGCTTATTTCATGTGTACTCATGGAAGGGTTGGGAGAGAATACAATTCAAAAGATAACTGCGAAATAGTCAATCAATATAATATGAACAATATTGCAAACAAATAGGGAACAATGAACAAATAATGAGAGGTAACAATTGACCACTTAAGCCCTGTTTACACCACCTACTTTGCAGCGCATCAACCCATGCGCACTGTTTGATGCGCTGCAAAGTTGGGTGTGTGGACACATTCTGGAGCACTGCAAGTGCCACTCTGATCAATTTTCTGCACCAACTCTGTTGTCGATACTCCTACTGGAGCGAGTGCAGCAACCAGCAGTGTAAATACTTTGCTGCACTTGCACCGTGTCTTCCCCATGTTTCCATGCATCCTCCGTATCATTCACAGCCCATCCTCAGAGCAACCTGCAGCACTGTGAGGGCAGGCTGTGTAAATGAGTCACAACATTCTGAGCAGCCATTATAGTGGGAAGGGAGAAGTGCAAATGCCAGAGCACTGCCGCTATGTAAATACGGCTTTAGCCTGGTGACAGAACAGCCCAAATACAAGGGTTAAGCAGAGAGGTACTAGGAGCAAGAGCAGGAGGGAGCAAAAGGATCCCTGAGAAGTTGCTTAAGAGCAGTGTAAGAGGAGGAGGACAAGCAGAGGTAGGGAAGAAGGTTATTCTAGATAGAGAGGAAACAGAGAAATGATACCAACCCATTTACAGAAGAAAGGGTTCTGAAAGAACTCTTAAAACTGAAGGTGGACAAAGCAATGGGGCCTGATGGGATTCATCCCAGAATTCTAAAAGAACTAAGGGTAGAACTAGTGACACCACTGACTACCCTCTTTAACAAATCATGGGAGGATGGGGTGGTACCCGAGGACTGGAGAAGGGCAGATGTGATTCCCCTTCACAAAAGTGGGAGCAAGGCAGAAGCAGAAAACTACAGACCGGTTAGTTTAACCTCAGTGGTAGGGAAAATGATGGAATCACTTCTGAAGGAAAGAATTGCTGAGTATCTAGAGGCCAGAGGGGCTCAGGACCCAAGGCAGCATGGATTCACAGCGGGAAGGTCATGCCAGACAAATCTGATAGATTTCTTTGACTGGGTGACCAAAGTAGTACATCAGGGAGGGGCTGTGGACATGGCCTACCTAGACTTTAGCAAGGCATTTGACACAGTCCCACACACAAGATTAATATGCAAGCTTGCCAGCCTGGGAGTGGGTCCCAAGATGACAGCCTGGGTAAAGAATTGGCTGGAGAATAGGACACAGAGAGTAATAGTAAATGGAGTCCACTCTGAAGAAAGGGGGGTTACTAGTGGGGTACCACAGGGTTCAGTATTAGGACGGTCCTCTTCAATGTCTTTTAAGCGATATTGCAGAGGGACTGGAAGGAAAGTATGTCTCTTTGCAGATGACACAAAGATCTGCAACAGAGTTGATGCACAAGGTGGGGTGGAAAGGATGAAGAGGACTTGGCAAGGTTGAAGAATGGTCAAATGTATGACAGCTTAGATTCAATGCTAAAAGTGCAAGGTAATGCACCTGGGAAACAAAACCCAGGGAAGAGTACACAATGGGGGTGAGATACTAACAACAACAAAATGGAATGGGACCTGGGGTAGTCATGTCAGATGACCGAAGGTGGCAAGCAATGTGAGAGGGCAGCAAGGAGGGCTGAGGGATACTGGGATGCATGGAGGCATCACCAGCAGAAAACAGAAGTCATTATCCCTCTGTACAGACAGTTGGTGAGACCCCATCTGGAGTACTGCGTGCAGTTCTGGAGACCCAATCTCCGCAAGGATATAGACAGGATGGAGGCTGTCCAGAGGAGCAACTAAAATGGTGCAGGGCCTGCACGGAAGACATATGAAGAGAGACTTAAGGAGCTGAATATGTATAGCCTCGAGGAAAGGAGAGAGAGGGGACATGATAGAAACTTTCAAGTATCTCAAGGAATCAACAAAGTCCAAGAGGGTAGCATCTTTCAAAAAGAGGTGTGCAAGAACAAGGGGCACAATTTGAAGATAGAAGGGGGCTCAGAGGTAATTTAAGGAAGTATTTTTCACAGAGAGGGTTGTGGATGGCATGGAATGGCCTGGAGGAGGCCAGAGTCAAAACTGGTGGAATTCAAGCATGCATGGGACAGTCATAAGGCAATTCTAGGGGGTGGGGGTAGGAAGAAGTAGGCTGCTGGTTAACTAGGATCTGCAGCTTATCCAATAGGTAGAGAAATGGGCAGACTGGGTGGGCTAAGCGGTCCTTATCTGCCGTCAAAATCTATGTTTCTATGTAAGTAGTCTTACCCATGAAGGTATAAGGTATTGCACCAAGGGGTAGCAGTGGTTCGAGAGTCAAAATAGCTGAGCAAGTAGGCTGCCCTTGGGAGGGGTTGCTAAAGGGGTTTACAATCAGCTGAATAAAATAAGAGACAACTACTCTAAGGTGTGTCGCTTTATTCCTGATGTACTGCACAAAGTATGCTTTTTCCTATGGGGAGGCCCAAGATACTTTCATTATTTGGGGGAAGGCTCAGTATCTTTCCTATGGCTTGGGGGAGCCTCATTATGACAAAGTGTGAGAAATAATGGCATACCCTAATTAAAAGTCAGTGCCCTTATCTAACTTCCATTACCTATTAAAGTTAGCTAGCGCACCCCAGTATCAATAGACAAACACACTCCCTGAACACAGAATTAAAAGCACTGTGAAATGTGTAAAGATTCAATAACAATTTGTCCTTATAAAGCATGCCTCTGTTTTTCCTTTATTCCTTATCTTACTATTTACCCACCTTTCAGCATAATTTGCTTGTATTAATACAAATTAACCCGCTGGTTACTTACAGTGCTGTGAGACTTGATACTGGTCACTGCAACATCACAATTGCAGAATTAACTTGTTCTAGATTTAAATTGCATTACAGTGTTGTCTAGGGTGTCATGCTGGGCATACAGTGTCTCCTGCAGTTGCTGCCCCATGCTGGTGTCCCATGTGTGATGCCCTTTGGCTACAACCTTGCAGCTTAAGGACCATGGTGGATGACTGCATGGCCAATGTCCTGAAATACAGTATTCCAGTCCCAACCACAAGAACCAAAACACTGCTGGTTGGAACAGAGAAAAGAGGGAGGAGAAGATCAATACAGGAGCCTGCTGCTGTTTCTTAAAAAGCAGGCAAAAAAGAACTGGATTCCCGATGTTCCAGCAGTATTTCACCTAAACCTTTTTACTGGGTTAACTGCCTTGGTCTTGATTATTCAGATCAACACTGGTTATGTATTTGGAAGAATTTGTATAAATATGTTAACCAAGACCATTTGTGGTGGCAGCAGTTTACAATTCTTTACAATCTATTTTTCCCAGTGAAGTTACATCAAATAGATAAGATACAACCTCCTAACTGTACCAGTTGTGTACAAGCGTCAGGCAGTGTGCAAGTGGTAGACAAAAAGTACAGGGACTCAGGCACTGGCAAATATGAAACACAGAATGAAGTTCCTCAATCTGAAGAATAACTGTCTAGATAGTATGTGATTTAGTTAGGGATATTGAAGAATTTCTAGGAAAATAACATTGTTGTACAAGGCACATTTTGTGATGGAATCCCTGATTTCAGGTCTCAGGCCCAGAAACTGTCATTATTTTGCTGGTTTAAGAATTTCAGTTCCAGTATCAGTGGGAAGAAGTACAGGAACTCTGTTCCTACTGCAAAAAAGGTACAGGAACTGAGTTCCTGTGCATTCCTGTTCACTTTCATCACTGGCAGCAGGTACTGTATATCATATGTTACAGACATGTTCAAAGGTACAGCCTTTTTGAGAGACTATCAAAGATCATTTGGATCTTCTTTTGGGCCTCTGAGAGGTGTGTACTCCGGAAATGTGCCTGATTGGTGATTATAAAGACCGTTTCTTGGGTGTCCAAAGGGGATACATGGCTCTTAGTGCTGCCATCCCCAAACTCCTAATATTGTGTCATTGGTTGGATACTAATGTCCCAACTTGGATGGAATGATTACAAGAAACTTTGACTGCCATCAACATTGAACGATATATAGCTCACGTATCCCATACTTATCATGCTTATCAGTCCCGATGAGAATATTTCCACACCTTACTTCTACTTCACCATTAGAGTTCTGCTCGGAAATAGTTTTGCGCTCTGTTTTTTTTTTCTTTCTACAAGCGTTGGGAATTCTTTTTCAATTCTTTTATGTGTTTTGGGTGCCCCTGGGTGTGAGCAGTGTGGTGGTGGTGGTGGTGGTGGGGGTTGTATTTATTTTGTCTGGGTTTGCATGTTCTGTTTTTTATACTCTGTTATGGTGAGGTGTAATAGTTTGTTGTTTGTTTCACTTGTCCTGGTTGTTACTTGTTAAAAATTTCATAAAACTTGTTTAAAAAAAAAAGCAGGCACAAAACCTAAGTTGTTGTAAGTCCTTTTGCTCTTTCCCAATAAAGCACCCTTGGCCCTGACAATTGGAACAGCGGTTGTAAGTTCCTTGCATCTTTCAAACGCCACTTGCTTTTGGTTTTGACCCCACCCACTGGCATCCAGAACAATCCCAACTGGAGCAGAAGGGAGAGGGACCAGAAGTTCAATACTGGAGCCTGCTGCTGCTTCTTAAAAAGCAGGCACAAATCTCAGGTTGTTGTAAGTCCTTTTGCTCTTCTCCAAATGACATATTCCACAATTACCATATGCAAAAGGAATCATGTTGTCAGGGGGAGGCATCCTCATACAATAGAGGTGCAGTGCAAATGAATAGCCCACATGTGACTTGCTGCAAAGGGGGTTTGTATCCACTAACACCCTGGCAAGCACCTACAGCCTGGTTACAACATGACTTTCTGTCATGTGGGGGCTGCAGTGCTGTACTGGGAAATGGTTGCACTAGCTAGCACAAGGGTATTCCACTCAGATGTGTAACTCCTTCCTTTACCTACCCATATATCTTAGGCCTCGGGGACCTGTGGTTTCTCCCATCACGGACCATAGTAGGGCTCATTGGTGGTCTGGTGGACCCTCCAAATCTTCCCCCAAACAGTGTCTTCCATGGTCCACTGGTATCCCCCTCCCTAGCCCCAGCATCCACACCGACCTGGCATTATGGTTGTCCCCTACCTCATGAATACAGCCTATTGGCTTGTGCGCTCAGTCACAGTACTGCACCTCCCATTATTACCTGCTTGGGTAGTAAACACCAAAGGATGCAGATGGCTGCAGCTGGACACGGGAGGGGGGGGGTCATGCGCCTTTTGATAATTGCAATGCAGGGCATTTGCATGGTAACCTCACCCACATTCCCCACAGCTCACAGTGATGTATGATGGCAAGAGCTGGGACAGTGACCATGTTGAGCATACAGAAATAGATGTGTTGCCGTACTGATCCTTGTAAGAACAGATTCAGAAGCAAATGGTTGATATCTTTTATTGGACCAACATACTGTAGATGTTACAAGAAGAAAACAATATCTAAGCTTCTGGACCAACCAAGTCCTTCCTCGGAGATGTGTTGAGCATTGTATATTTGTGTCACAGTTTCAGTGATGATGCTAAATGGATGCATGGATCATTTAAAGACAGCAGTGTTGATTAAAAATGGGCACAGGACAGTATCACAATCTCAGTGTTGGCACTAGTGGTCACATGGATCATTAACAGTCAGCAATGTTGTTCAAGAACAGGCACCTGCTGTTGAACAGAATAGTTCCCAGTACCAATTCTTGTGACATCTAGGTGTTGGTTCAGCTTACTCATTTATATAGATTAATATGTATGTTTGAAGGAAAAGAATGAATTTGCTGCAGAGGCCACCTGCAGTGCCATAGTCATCCTCTCTCCCTCTGACAGAAACTGCAGGTACTGCTGAGACACAGAGCAGAGACTCCTTTTTTTTTTTCTCCCCACTTTCCCATTTGCAAGTTACACATCTCTACCACTTGAGGGCACTATTACTACTTCTCTTTCCCAACACCCTCTACTAGAAGCTAAACACTCCTGGTTCACTCCATTTCCTGCACTTGCTGCTGCCTCTCCAACCTGCATCTAAGAGCTCACCGAAGCTCTGAGACGATGCCAGGGAACCGTTTCAGCTCAGCAGAGCTGAAGTTAATTTACTAGCCTTACCACTGCTGGGACTGATTCCTGGAGCTCATCGGCGTGCAGAGCAATGTCAAGACTGTGCCAGTTGAGCTGGCCTGGTGGTGCTGAGGGTTGAGGTGCTGGACACCACACCTCATGCCACACCGGTGACCCAGGTTCGGGAATGGACTCGGGCCATTGGGCGTCAGCAGGGGAGAAAAGGGATCCAGAGTCTGGAGGACTGCTCTCCCTTCCTGGGGAGGGAATTGAGATTAGTGCCACCTGGTGGTGGCCAGGAGAAGTGCTGGAACCTGCAGCATGGCGCAGGGGCAGAGTGTTGGTGGGCATCGGCGCAGAGCACCATCGATGCCATTGCAAGTCCATGCTCCAAGGGGAGAAATGATGGGGAAAAAAAATACAGGACCGGGGAGGCAATGAGGACCCCAGGGGTCTAGCCCCACATCCCCAACACTGGACCCTCACTCAGATAGTCCCAGGTGCCACCCACAGGATGGACTCTCTAATATACAGAAAGTTTCACCAGGTAGGTGGGGCAGGCCCTCTCCTGGGGGGTGATTGGGGGGGCTAGGAAGTCCTGTGAGAGGGACTTAAGAGGAGGGTCTCGGTGGGGAGTAGAAGGCAGACTGAGAGGGTACCTCCAAAAGATGCCCCAGACTGAAGGAGATTAAATAAAATGTACAAAAAAAAAAAAAGACTGTGCCAGTCAGGTTCCCAATGGACCTGACCCACCTAGATTTTCTTCTATGATCTGTGGCCTGCCCACCCTCCTCCTCAACTTTATTAAATAGTCCTAAGCTCCACCCTGCAAGGCTAGGATTGGTGGGCATAGGAATAGCTGATCTGATGGCATTGTCCCTGCCTGACAGGCTCCTTTCTGAATTGATATAAATATGACTTAATTGGTAAGACAGTCACCTTTCTCAACTACAACAGCATGATGACCAGTTAAAAAAAGATCAGTTTGAATAGGAAGCATTCTACCAACCCAAAGCATTATAACATACTCGGCTTATTGCTTGCTAACCCTGCTGTGCCTAGAAAATGGTAACTAGAAGTGTGCTCCTGCTACTCCTATATGACCTAACAATCCATGGGATGGACCACCTCCTAGGTAAGGAGAATGGCTATATTCCCCGTTGGGGGCAACAAAACCATCCGCACCTAAATCTACAATATCCCCCAGAAATCTCTGTTAAACGGTCATTAATAATAATGCATGGGTTCACACAAAAAGGAGCCTGCTACTCTATGTTCTATAGAGCCAAGGCTAGAGATGGTAGGAACCTAGCCCAGTCACTGCAAACTGGCCTTAAACTACATCTGGTCCCCCTACTATTAATTATACTTTCTGGGGATGTCCAAACAAATCCAGGTCCTCCCAAGGTAAACTATTTCCATTGGCTGCCCTCATGACCCAAATTAGCTATCCCCCAAGGGACTAAGAATTCTCCATATGAATGCCTGTAGCCTGAGACCCAAAACAGACAAGGTCCAGAGCTGGGTTGACCTGTATAAACCTGACAGTGACAGAAACATGGCTTAAACAAACTGTCTTAACACACAACGTTGACCTTCCAGGCTACACTACCTTTAGGAAAGACAGGAAAGGCAAGAAAGGGGGAGGGATAATAATATACACTAGAGACACCCTGTGTGTGTAAATAGCTCCCTCCCAATCATAGAATGCTCTGGTAGTGAGGTATTATTCATAAAAATAATACTCAGCAATGCCAAGTCCCTGCTGCTAGGAGAACTTTATAACCCCAACCCCTCCAAAGTAGCTAAGCTGGCCTTAGAGGCGTTAACAAAATTGCTGGCTGACTACGCACCTTCAGAAGTACTTCTTCTGGGAGACTTCAATCTCCGCTGGGAGACTGACTCAGAACAGGGGTACAAGTCTTGGCTACTTGATGTGCACCTGATCCAGCTCATCACTGTACCCACTAGGCAAAATACCAAATCAGGCAATCGCTTGATCATAGACTGAGTGCTTGCCTCAAACCCCATAATATACAGGCAGCGGGCATTCTCTTGGATGTGGCACCAAGTGACCATTCACCTATATATGAACATACAAAGAAGCCAGCAGAAGAAGGCTATTTGGTCTATTAAGTCTGCTTGTATTGCAGGGTCCACAGCTTGAGCTAATGTCCCTGCCTTCCCTCCCCACTCCTCCTATCCTCCCTACCCATGTTTCTTACTTTTCGCCATGCCTAGCCCAGCCTCTCTTAAAGCTGCCCACTGTCTTCGATGAGATGACCTCTTCTGGCAGTGTATTTCAATTGTCCACCACCATCTTTGTGAAGAAGTGCTTCCTGACCTCCCTCCTAAACCTCCCACCCCCCAGCTTAAGACTGTGCCCCCTAGTGTTATGGTTGCCAGTCATCTTAAAGAGACTCTCCTTATCAACCATATTTATCCCTTTCAAGTACTTGTAGGTCCCAATCATGTCTCTCTCTCTCTCTCTCCTGTCTTCCAGGGAGTACATGTTCAGTGCCCTCAACCTCTCCTCATATGCCTTATCCTGCTGAAGAGCTATCATCTTTGTAGCCCTCCTCTGGACCTTCTCCAGCAGGTTAATGTCCTTTTTGAGGTGTAGACACCAGTACTGAACTCCATACTATAGATGCGGCCTGACCAGTGACCTGTTAAAGGCAGCATAACCTCCTCTCTGCTACTACTTATCCCTCTTGTAGTATATGCTGTTGTCTCTTTAAGATTCCTTCAGTATGTGTCATGCACTCAGAAACTAGAGTTCATGTGTAACCAGTTTGAGCCAGTGTGTGCCAAGACTCCAGTGTGTCTGCTGAGCTTACTTAGTTATGTTGCACAGTTGGAAAATAAATACAAGATGACTGTTTTACTTAAAAGAGTCTTGGAATCTGTTCTGTGATCCTGCTCCTGTTTGGTATAGTGGTCTCCAGTGAAACTCTACAGAAAATAAATAAAGAAACTAAGGTATCAGAAAAATATACAACATGGTATCAGAAGTGAAAGCCAATCCAGGAGAGACACAGTAAAAATACAGGAAATCCAGGACCAGAAAACAGTGAGTACTCAGAATATAGCAAAACAAGATTTGCAGTCTTAAATAGAACTGAAGTTAGAACTGAAAGTGGTGTGTGTGTTATTCATGGAGCAATTCAAGCCATCCAATCCTTTCGTGTTAACTGGAAATCTTGGTGAAAATTGGAGGAGATGGGAACAAAGGCTGCAGCTTTACATGACAGCAACTGGTGTCAGTGAGAAATCTTAAAAATTGAAAATAGCAAGTCTGTTACACACTATTGGTGATGAAGGAGTAGAATTATACAACACTATGAACATAACATATGCAGATCCTCAAGCACCCACAATGGCTGAAGTGCTTGAAGCATTTAGAAAGTACTGCAATCCAAGGAAAAATACTGTACTTGAAAGACATCAGTTCTGGGCACACCCCATGCAAGAGTCAGCTGGTATAGACCAATTTCCAAATGAGTTGAAACGAAAAGCAAGGAACTGTGAATTTGGTGACACGGAAGACCTGATGCTAAGAGATGAAATTGTGTTTAGTGTAACCAATTTTGTTCTTAAAGAGAAACTTCTAGCTGATCCTGATTTAACATTAGAAGAAGCTGTAAGCATTTGTAGAGTGAAGGAGATCACAAAGACCCAGGTGCAAGCAATGACAAGAAGCATCCAGGAGAAGTCAGTGCAAGCTCTCATACAGCACAGTGGTAAAAAGGGGAACAGAAAATAGAACAAACATAGCACACAGAAAGCTTCCAGTACAAGTGAACTGAAATGTAAACAGTGTGGGAAGGTCCACCAGCCAAAACAGTGTCCCACTTATGGTGCCATATGTCACAAGTGTGGAGGAAAAAATCACTATACCAAGGTTTGTAGGACCAAAAACCCAGAAGCCAGTACCAGTAAAAAGACATCTAGAGAGACAGACACATTATTTGTTGGAGTAATACACAAAGTGAACTCCAGCAGAGCGGAAGAAGAACTGGATGAAGCCTGGTATGCAGATGTTGATATTGAGAAAACTGTCGTTAAATTTAAACTTGACACAGGCACAGAGACAAATGTAATTCCAATTGAAACGGTAAACAAGTTGCCAAGTCCTGCAAAGATAAGGCCTACCAACACATTGCTAGTAGCTTATGGGGGATCAAGAATTGTACCTCAAGGTTGTGTCACATTGCAAGTAGAAGTACAAAACAAGAAAACTAGTCTGCTGTTCTTCATTACAAATGAAAACACTGTACCTTTGCTTGGGCGGAGAGCATGTGTTGAACTGGACTTGATACACAGAATTAATTCTGTTCATGTGCAATCTCCAGCAACAAAAGAAGCATTAATTACACAGTATCCTACAGTATTTGAAGGTCTAGGTCATTTCCTGGGAGCATATCATATTCACGTGGACACTACAGTCACTCCGGTAATACATGGTTGTAGAAAAATTCCCTGTGCAGTCACGGACAAATTGAAAGACACCTTACAGCAGCTACAGGAGTCAGGTGTTATAAATTCAGTGCAGGTGCCCATGGCCTGGGTGAACAGTCTTGTAATCACAGAAAAAAGAAATGGAACCCTGAGAGTCTGCCTGGATCCAAGAGACCTCAATAAGGCAGTGAAAAGACAACATTTTTCCATTCCAACCCCTGCAGATGTGCAGTGCAAGCTGGCTGGAAAGCAGATATTCACCATACTCGATGAAAAGGATGGTTACTGGCAGGTAATCCTAGATGAAGAGTCTTCACTGCTGTGTACTTTTAATACCCCATGGGGGCGCTACAGTTTAACAGACTACCATTTGGGATAAAATCTGCAAGTGAGGTATTTCGGCAGAAAAATGCAGAAGCTTTTGGCGACATCATAGCAGATGACATGATCATAGCTGCATGCACAAAAGAAGAACATGATCAAATATTGCATCAAGTCATGGAGAGAGCGCAAAAGATCAATGTCAAATTCAACAAAGACAAAATACAATACGTGGTGAATCAAGTTAAATACATGGGCCATGTCATTACTTCAGAGAGTGTAAAACCAGATGAAGGGAAAGTATGAGCAATAAACAACATGAAGCCACCAGAGGACAAGAAAGGACTAATGCGCCTACTGGGCATGACCAGGTACCTATCCCAGTATATTCCAAATTAAGCATTTTTGACTGCACCACTGAGAGTGCTGCTTAAAAAAGACATAGTGTGGCAATGGGGACCGGAGCATGAAAAAGCTCTGAAAAATTTAAAGGCAGTCCTGACAAAATCACCAGTCCTTAGTTTTCATGATCCTGCAAAGCCACTAGAAATACAAGCAGATGCATCAAAAGATGGTCTAGGAGCATGTCTGATGCAAGCAGGATGACCTATTGCATATGCATCCTATGCGCTGTCCTGTGCAGAACAAAACTGTGCACAAATTGAAAAGGAATTGTTAGCTGTAGTGTTTACTACAAAGAAGTTCCACCAGCATATGTACAGAGTCATGGTAAAGGTTCAGTCAGATCACAAACCTCTAGAAGCTATTCTTTCAAGGCCATTGGGGCAAGCTCTTGCCAGGCTACAGAGAATGTTGCTGCAACTACAAAGGTGTGATTTGATTGTGTCATATACTCCAGGAAAATTCATGTGCATAGCTGACATGCTTTCAAGGGCAGTTGAAAGTGACAGTTCTTACAAAACTGAAGAAATCTTTGATTAAAAAGTTATATATGCAGTGGAGATAACAGAAACTTTAAGCCCAGAACAGCTCAACATGCTTACTGAGGAAACCCAGAAAGTTGAAACACTGAAAGCCACAATAAAGATGCATAAGAAGAGATGGCCACAGAGAAGAAAACAGGTGCCACCTATTTTACAAGTATTCTGGCTAATACGACAGTCACTGATGGTAGAGACTGGACTGCTTATGTCTGGAGACTGAGGGGTAATACCATAAGGTGCCAGAGCAGAGATGCTAAAAAGATTACATGATGCTCACCAAGGGATCCAAAGATCAAAAGCTAAAGCCAGAATGGTCAAGTACTGGCCAGGAATGTCTAAAGACATAGAACAAATGGTCGAAAGTTGCAAAGTGTGTCAAGAAATCTTCCAAGCAATCAAGAAGAGACATTGTGGTCCCATCAGATTCCTGAATTACCCTGGTACAAGCTAGCTGCGGATGTTTTTGATTTTCAAGGGAGATCTTTTTTACTGCTTGTAGACTATTTTTCAAAGTATCCAGAAGTGCTGAGACTGCAAGATAAAACATCTAGCACAATAATTGCCAAACGCAAATCAGTATTGTCTAGGCATGGGATACCAAAAGAAATGGTCACAGACAACATCACTTTCTCTAGTAAAGAAATACACTTTTCTGCAACACAGTGGGGGAATACAGTTGATCCATTCCAGTCCAGGATACCCACAGTTGAATGGTCAGGCTGAGAGAATGATTAAAACTGTAAAACACATCTTTAAGAAGACATCCCACACTGGAACTGACCCACATTTAGCACTCTTGAGCCTACAGAACACTCCCATTTCAGGTATGCAATACTCACCTTCTTAGCTACTAATGGGCAGAGTGTTACAAAGCACCTTACCAGAAACAAGACAGGTACTTCAACCACATTTACCTAAAGGAGCCCATGACAAACTAAAACTACTACAACTGAAGCAGAGGGAGTATTACAACTGCGGTGCCAAAGACTTATCCATACTACATCCAGGAGACAGAGTATGTATGGAGACAGCTCAAGGATGGCAGCCAGTGACAGTTGAGGACTTCAGACAAGAACCCAGATCATACACCATTGTTACTCCAAGTGGTGCACATTTTTGCAGGAACAGACATCACCTGAGACATGACAGGACTGTTACAACAGCCGCTGAAGCAGCAAATGGTGAAATAAGCATTAATGCCCGATGAAGGAGGCTTCTACTGGGGAATTAATGCATGGTTGGGGGGGGTTGTGGCACAAGGCCTTGGCCGAGTGCCTACAACCACCCAATCATGCATTAATTCCCCAGTAGAAGCTGACTCTGGAGGGCATTAATGCATATGTAACATGGGAATACTTGCATTGTTGTTGTTTCTGTTTGTACAGTTCTGTTTGCTGCAACTGTTCAGCTTTGTGTTGGCGCGGTGAGATCCTGCGTTCTCGCTGTGATGTGTGTTCTGTTTGCTCCTGTGACAGGTAGTGGTGTTTGAGCCTGACCCAGTGACCCCATGATTAATAGTTGGAGTGGGCATTGTCAGTGATTAATCACTGCTCCAACTTTGATCATGTGGTGCGTTTTGTACAATGACGTTGCCTTATTTCGGGTTTCTCTTTTTTGCCGTGTTACAACAGGTGACAGAGACTGGTGACACTTCAGAACAGAGTGTGGAAGTGCCTGAGATGGAACCTATTCAGTTCCAGAATCAGTAGAAGGTCAAGACAAAGAACCAAGTTTGCTACTAGAGTCTCCTGCAGGTGTACAGAAGCTTACTCGAAGAGGAAGGAGAGTGAAGATGCTTGTCAAGTATAGTGACTATGTTTTAGGTTAGTGGTACACACCTGAATTCATCTAAGGTAAGTGTTGGAAATTTTCCTTTGTACATTTTGAAAGAGTCAATATAGGTGTTAAAGAGTCTCCAAAGTGGACATTTGAAATGTTTGAATTGTTTGTGGGCAATTCAGTTAAAAGTGGGGGGTGTAATACATGCTGTTGTCTCTTTAAGACTCCTTCAGTATGCGTTGTGCACTCAGGAAATAGAGTGCATGTGTAACCAGTTTGAACCAGTGTGTGCCAAGACTCCAGTGTGCCTGTTGAGCTTACTTAGTTAAGTTATGCAGTTAGAAAATAAATATAAGATAGCTGTTTGACTTAAATGAGTCTTGGAATCTATTATGTGATCCAGCTCCTGTTTGGTATAATGGTTTCCAGTGAAACTTTACAGAAACTAATAAAATAAACAAAGGTATCAGAAAAGTATACAACACCCATAGATATGCATCCCAGCATCTTGTTTGCCTTTGCTGCTGCTTTCTTGTACTGTGTGGAGTGCTTCAGGTTACTAGTGATCATCACTTCCAGGTCCTTCTCCTCCTCTGACGCAGATATTTGGACTCCACCCAGGTAGTACTCTGTCCTGGGATTCTTGGCTCCAATATGCATAACTTTGCATTTCTTGGCATTGAAGCCAAGCTGCCAGATCCTGGACCACCTCCCCATTTTTTTCAGATCTTCCTGTAGGTCCTGTATCCCTTCAGCTGTGTCCACTCTCCCGCAGAGCTTGGTGTCATCTGAGAATAGGCACATTTTTCCCTTAATGCCATCTCCAATGTCATTGATGAAGACACTAAACAACACTGGCCCCAGCAATGAACCCTGTGGGACCCCACTGGTTACCTTTCTGGTATCAGATAACTATTCCCCCCCACAACCACCCTCTTGGTTCTGTCCCTCAGCCAGTTTTCCACCCATCTGCCCATCTTTTCCCCAACCCCAGGATCCACCAACTTCCTGATCAACCTTTTGGGGGGCACAGAGTCAAAGGACTTGCTGAAATCAAGATAGATTTAGATATATTTTGCATATGGAAGAACAGGCCCTCCAAAATCTCTCCCTGGGTCTTCACTGCTAGAGATTACTCTAAGTTCTCAGCACCTGCTTTCCAGTCCTATCTCTTCAGCCTCAACTGGAGCCCTATTCAGCTTCTCCCAACCATAGACGAAGCACTGGACTACTTCCAGAACTGCTTCTTGTCATCAGCCAACATGTATGCCCCACTCAGAAAGCTCAGCATCAAGGGGCAATGCTACAAATAGATAACTCCCGAGCTAAAAACCCTCATGAAGCAATGGGATAGGACCTGGGAGAAATACAAGACTTCTGGTACACCCATGGACTGGGTTGCTTACATGGAGCTGAGAAACCAAAGCAAAAAATGCTTAAAAACTGCCAAAACAGAATATGTCAAACACCCGGAGCAGACCAGTCTCACTCACCATAGGTGTTTTGGGCAGCATATGAATAGTCTACTGAAAGGCAAGAGTAAACCCCAGCAAGGACCAGTTGTCTCCAGCTGCCACGCTATTAGCGGCAGCCAAAGCATTCAACATGTTCTTTACTGATCTGGAGGAATACAAGGCTAAATCCGGCCCCCCCCAAGGCCTCTGACCACTTGCACCCCAGAAGACCAGAACCCTTACATCCTGAATTTCATGTGAAAATGGTGAAGTGGAAGGATGTAGTCTCTCTACTAAGGAAAATAAAGACATGGGGAACTGCAGGGCCAGATGGCCTTGTCCCCAGCTTACTGAAAGAGGCTGCACCCGTTGTTGCCTCTCCTATTACCTAGCTAATAAACAGGTCCCTATTAAAAGGAGTTGTCCCAGCCAGATGGAAAGATGCCCATGTTGTCACCTGTATATAAGGGTGGTCAGAAGGAACCAACTGGCAATTATAGGCCTAGCTCGCTCCTCTGTATCTTGGCCAGGATACAGGAATGACTTGTCTAAAACCAGCTCCTGAACTATCTGTATATGCACCAGATTTTAGTACCAAACCAGCATAGTTTCGGACCAAATCATTATACTGACACTGCACTTATCAAATTTACAACTGACACCCTCAGGGCCCTTGACAATGGCTACACCTCTGGAGCCATTTTCATTGCCCTCACAAAGGCCTTCGACTTGGTCGACCACAGCCTGCTGGCAGACAAATTAAAGAACATAGGCATAGACAGCCACTCCCTGGCATGGTTTAAGAGTTATCACTCCCATCAAACCCAGCAGGTTAAGTTGAACAGATTGTTATCAGGTAGTCTACCTATCAAGGCGGGGGTACCTCAAGGCTCTATCCTGGGGCCCCTCCTGTTTTCCCTGTTTGTCAATGATCTCAGCATCAACTGTGGTGGTACCTCTGTAATACAGTATGCAGATGATGCTGTACTATACAGAAACAGAACCGCTGCCAGCATTTAGTGCCACAGCTTTCTCTAGTAAATAAAATGATTAGTTTTGGGTTCAGTGACTATTTGACTAACTGGCTCTTAATGGATAGGTCACAAAGAGTAAAAATAGGTATCTCGCTGTCATGTAACATTAAAGTAACTAGTGGAGTCCCCCAGGGATCTGTCTTAGGACCCATATTGTTTGGTATCTACATTAGTGACCTCCATAGTAGTGTGTCCAATAATATCTGCAAATTTGCAGATGACACAAAACTTTTGGCTTAGGTTGACACTCTAGAAAAAATTTTACTCTTACAGAAGGACTTATGTGTTATAGAACTGTGGGCACGTAACAATAAAATTTAATTTAATTCTGAAAAGTGTGCTGTCATCTATCTTGGAATAAAAATGTTTATTTCTGACTACTACCTATACAATTCAATAATAAATTACTCAAAAACAGAAAGAGATCTAGGAGTAATTATTAATAGCTCCTTCACTTCTACTGACCATTGCAGAAAAATTGTTCAGACAGCTAATAATATCTTTTCAGCCATTAAAAGGACTTTTGTCAGTAGGAGTGAGGGCTGTTTACTACCTCTTTATAGTTCTTATATTCATCTGCATACAGACTATGCAGCCTCTTTTTGGGCACCTCGTTACAAAAGACATCAAAAACTGGTAGAGAGTATGCAAAGAAGGATAACTAAACTGATACCTAGAGTCAAACATTTGCCATATGAACAAAGACTACAGGCCTTAGACTTATATGATCTCAAACTGAGAAGAGATCGTGGTAATATGTTGCTTCTATATAATCTCTTGAAGGACACTACATTAATGGAAAGTACAGATATTGAAATTGCTTCCAAACCTAATAATCTTAGATGTCATAACAGACAAATTAAGACACCAAAGTCTTGTACTACAAAAAGACAGTTTTATTTTACCATAAGGGCTGCCTCTCTTTGGAATTCATCGCCCAACTCAGTGGTTAACATGATTTCTTTTGAGTCATTCAAAACTGAACTGGACAAACTTCTCTTGGGCTAGTATTTAATCTACTCTGCATATGTAGGGAAGGTGGTCTCAATGGGCTTAGAGTCTCCTTCCACCTTTTACATACTGAGTAATACCAAGTAATATCGGAATTGAAACCTCTGCTACAGGAGGATTTTGGTACATTGGAAAAGTGTCTGCTGAAGAACAGGCTACTGCTGAATGACAAAAAAAAACAAAAGTCATGGTCTATGGATCTAGGGCACTAGGCTAAGACAGATCCCTTCTACTCCCTCTTGTCTCATCCTCAGGGACACCCTTGGAAGTAGTGAGCTCTTTTAGGTACCTGGGCCTTGTCCTCGACCAAGGCCTCACATTTACATACCAGGTGAACCAGGTTACCAAAACTATACACCAGAAGCTTGGGCTGCTGTACAGAATGAATTCATAACTTATCCCTGAGACTAGGGTTGCAATCACAAACAGTATCCAATCTAACCTATGAAGCTCCCATTGTCCATGCCCTATCTGGCAAGGAGCTGGCAGGATACAAGTTCTTTATAACAAAATTGTGAGATTTGCTACCAAATCATCCCTGAGGTGACACCACTGTGAGGTACTTTAATCCTTAAACTGGCCATCCCTTACCCAAAGACTTCAATAACTTCTGTTGTGCGCCACCTACAAAATAATTAACAGCCCACACTCAACTGCCCTAAATGGGATATTGGTCCTAAAATGCCCAGGCAGGCTGCTCCACACCTCATCTCTGAAGCTACTGGAGGTCCCTACGATAAGAACGGCAACAGGGAATATGTCCTTCACCCACGCAGCTTCTACCCACTAGAACAATCTCCCGGACCAATTGCAAAATGCAGGCTCACTAGCCTCCTTTAAAACAGGACTCAGAGCTGCATATGGAACACAGGCAATGCAGATGTCAAGGGCAATCCGTGACTCCCTGATCCCTAGTAGACTTTCCTAATCTGGTTAAGTTGTCCCTGTGTCCTATACCCTTGGCTACAGGTGCCTACACTCTAAATGGGAAGGTGACCACGTACAGACTATACGAATGTGCCACAATAAAATATCTTTTTGTCCCATAAAAAGTCTAGGTCTTCCCCCTGATATGAGTCTACTTGTTGTATTGCTGTATTTTGTCTGCAGTGGACTGTGATTGTATCTCAAGGCTGTCAAGATTCTGCATTTTCCTGCTGTATATTCATTTGCTATGTATTGTGATTGTACCTAAAACTGTCATGTACTGTATTTGAAATGTCCTGTACCCCAAAATTTCTCTGTAACTGATTCTGGGTCACCCCTGAAAAAGGGACCTCTTGGGTCCAGCGGGCCTACCCAGTGCAAAAAAAAAAAAATCAAATAAATAAATAAATAAATATTTAGAGAAAAGATCAGACTCCCCGCACCGCCGCCCAAGACTGCCTGGATCCTCAGAGATACAATTAATACACATGAGAATGGGAAGATGGGTACAGGCAGGCAGATTTTATTGTGATATGTAATTATGTAATAATAACTCTGAATGTAATTTTTTTTTCTTGCGGATTCACATACTATCTGTGCAGACTGATAAAATATGAACATTTTCTTTCCACCTTTTGCATCTTGGACTATTCAGTTCTCAAAGGCTGCCTACAAGTTGAAAGTTTTTTAATTTTCTTATGAGCTTGTAACAAACATAAATTATTCTTGTGTATATTTTACAATATGTTCGATACTGAAAGACATACCCCAGTATGTTGATGTCCTTATAGATAATGATGTTCTTATGTCTATGCCTTTGGTGCAAGTAACTGAATAAACATGAAGTTTAAAAAAAAAATAAGACCATAACTATGTTTTTTTATTACAGGTAAATGCATTGGTCAAACTGAGCTGATTAAATATTTAATAGGAATTCTTGATCATCAGCCCTACAGGGAAAAGCTGGATCAAAAGGTTTGTCTTTTCGACAGTATACTTCTAATAGAAAATGGTCCTGTAAAGCAGCACATTAGATATGTAGTGGTGTTGAGCCCGGCCTTTGGCACTGAGGGTTGAGGCGCTGAACATCACACCTCAGGCCACACTGGTAACCCCGGTTCGGATGCAAGCCTGGACCATCAGGGGTCCGCACGGGAGGGATAGGATTGAGTGTCCAGAGGACTGCTCTTCTATCCCGGGGAGGGTTCCAGGGTGCCACCACTCTGCAGTTGCCCCTGATGATGACTGGGGGCACTGCTAGAGCTGGTACAGAGTAAAGGGGTGTGGCAGATGTCAGCATGTTGTGCCCTAACGTCATTGCATGCTCGCACTCCTGGGGCTAAAAACAGAACAGTGGAAAATGGCAGCACTAGCCATAGCATCTTGATGGCCACTACGTCATCATCCGGCGATGCCTAGATTAGGCGCATGCCAGTCCTGGATTCTGGCCTGGCATGGGGACAGGGCGGTGTCCCTCTCGAAGGTACAGCTGCATATGCCAGCTGGGCATGCAACTCCGTGGTTGGCGGTGAAAGTGGAGCGGTGGCTGGAGGAATCAGCAGGTCAGTGGCTGCAGGGTGGATAAAAAATACAATATAAAAAGATATGTAGTGGTGCTCCTTTCATTGTCACTAACTTGTAAATAAGTTTTTGCCTAGTAAGGGCCTTGTTAGTTGAGCGGTAGCTTTGATTTCCAACAAATGCAAATAAATCTAAAATATCAAATAAATGCATCCCAATGTGCATCTATAGAGCATACTCTGCACCCTCCCAACTGAGACATTATACAACACCTGCACAAGGGGAAGGACCATCTTAAAGGGAAGTGGAAGAGATCCAGCTGCCGACACCATGGAGCCCAAACATGATAACATCGTTTCTCGTAGACAGCCAGTGTGCTGCCTGGAATTAATAGTAACTTTCAGAAATAGACAGCCGTCATGTCTTATATCTAGATTTTTTTTCTTTCCTGTTTTTGGTAATTAGAAGATTTTTCTGCCTTACAGTACTGCATATGATGTGTAGAACAGCACTCTACCTGGAGGCTGACAGTCACTTCTATTCCTCCCTATACATCAGCAGCATTGTGACCTCACTGTTTGTAACATCACTAATAAGTTATAACTAGTCTCCAGTCTCCTGCTGCTTGATTGGTGACTTGTGACACGTCACCTTTCAGGCAGCAGGGCTTGTGAAGTAATAAAGAATGAGGTCACATGCTCGTGATGTAGTGGGAGGTGTTTAATGGGCTCTTACAAACTCCTTGACTAGTGGACATTAGACAGTGAACCACACAGGAATCCAAATTAAGACTTGAGTTTAGCTGCATCTTCAGTTCAGTCTGAGCAAACACATGGCTGCTGTAACAGGGTGCATCATACTAGCTCACCAAAGTCTGCTCACACATTTACTTAATTTCTACATTCTGTGCTCCCCACTTATATGTTTAGCGCTCCCCCTAATGGTTGCCTATTGCAACTACATGTTTAATTAAGGTTCACCAACATTTGTTACATCCTTTATTTTAGTTTTTGTTTTAATGCATACCTCTATAGGAGATTTAAACTATCACCTTCATTAAATGATACTTAATTGTAACTATTTTTATTTTATTTATTTTTTATTTATTTATGACTTTATTAACTGGGTAGGAGCACTGATCCCAGGGACCATTTTCAGGCATGACCCGGGCCACGTAAGGTGGCACAGAGTAGAAACATCAAAATAACAAGAACATAACAAGAGCAGATAATACATAGTGAAAGGTTACAGTTGTTACATTTGGCAATACATGGTGGCAGTAGTTGAAGAACAACAAATAAAGCAAAGTAAGTCTCATGGAGGTACACATTCAGTAAATAAGAGAACCTATTTGGCCCTACCCCTGGAACCTATTGGGGGGGCTAGTCCTTAAACCAGTGGCAGGTGGATGCCAACAGGAACCAGTCTTTGAGGCAAGTCTTGAACTGGTGGTGCGTGTTTATGTTGCGCAGTTCAGTGGGCAGCTTGTTCAATAGTGTGGGGGGGCTGCTACAGGCAGGGCTCTATCAACCACGTTCATGGCTACCCTGGGGATTTCTGGGGAGGGGATACTGGAGGAGCATAAGCAGCGGTGTGAGGTTTGGATGGTGAGAAGGGGAGGAAGAGGGGATTTCTGGCCAATGCGGATGGCAGAATCGATAAAACTGTACAGTGCAAGGTCAAAGTGGGCTTGTAGTGGGAGACACCCCAGTGTAGTGCAGAGTGTACAGTGGTGTATAGACACGTTATGATTCAGGCAACAGGGTAAACACATGGTTGCTGTAACAGGGTGCATCATCCTAGCTCACTGAAGTCGGCTCACACATTTACTAAATTTCTACATTCTGTGCTCCCCACTTATATGTTTAGAGCTCCCCCTAACGGTTGCCTGTTGCAACTACATGTTTAATTAAGATTCACGTAAGCATTAAGCCACGACAAAGGTGGCATCTAATGGGGAATTAATGCATGGTTGGGGGGGGTTGTGGCACGAGACCGAAGGCTTAATGCTCTTGTAACATGGCAAGTGCAAGGGAAGTATTGTTAGAATACAGTTTCACTTACAACAAAATACAACATCGGAAAAGCAGTAATGGTACTTCACAACCCATGGTGTACTTTGCTCCTTTTCAAATAGTATGGAGCTCTAACAACATGCGCGTGCACCTTGCATGCTCCACATACATTTATGTTGTGTCGGCAAAATTATTAAACACGCCAACATAACAGTGCCATGTGAAACACAGTAAAACTTCAACATTTCTTTATTCTCAGCACTACTTTTACTGTTTTGTCCTTCGTTGTTCCATCGCGCGCTTATACATGACACTACTGCATTGTGGGGGACATGTACATTTACCTCTCTCTTCATCCGTTCAGCCACACTATTGTCTCGTATCATCATGCTCCACTGATCGGGTGCATGTAATCACCATGATTACTATTTCTGAGATGCGAAGACATATTACTGCATTTTTGGACACTATGAAACTTTGTTCCTTGATCCTTACTCTAGCTTGTGCTGGAATTAGTCGAATGACTCTGCGAGGTCTCCCGGGTGGGTAGGACATTTTCAAGTATTCTGTTTCTGTGTGTTGAAGTACGGAGTTGCGCCACCTATAGGTCAATAAATGAACAGAATACATTTTTACATTTCTTCACTCGCTTAGTGTCTCTTTCTCTCTCTGTTAGTATGTGTGCTCCCAATGGCAAGTGGGCATTACAAGGGGATTAATACCCGCTTGCCTTTGTGTCAGCTGTTGGGTTTCGGCCAATAGCATAACTGTATTCTTGCACTACGTTTCTTGCCATGTTACAATAACATTTGTCACATCCTTTATTTTAGTTTTTGTTTTTAATGCATACCTCTATAGGAAATTTAAACTATCACCTTCATTAAATGATACGTAATTGTAGCTATTTTTTTTATTTATTTTACTTTCTATCTATTTATCTATCTACCTACCTATCTATCTAATACTTAATCATAGCATTTCCGATTATTCAAATATCACACTGAATAGTTTTTCTGTATCTGAAACATATACTCTAGGTTTCATAACATACTTTAACATATTTATAAACACAAACTGTTCTGAGTCCTTAAGTCCAGCTTTGTACGATACTACCAATCTGTTTACATAGTCTTTCAGATAGCCAGGCCTCTGTATTTCTCTACCTCTCTGGGGTGTACCAATTGTTCTGTTGTCAGCTGAATTGGCAGACAGTGTCTTCAAAGTCTCATGTGGTTCTGTCCAACCCTGTGCAACAGCAGGTGTTTCATCTTTGCCTGGGTCATCTTCCTTCCTCTGGGTCTCGGCACAGATCTCCCTTGGCATCTTACAAGTAACAAGCATAGGCACTGAGATGGGATCCATTACCTTTTCAACCACCTCACAGGGATCTCCTACCTGTTAATGTGCCTCACCATCACCAGAATATTCAACTGAGTCCTGCCTCCTTTCATCCTCTTGTGATTTTCTTAGATGTCTTCTGTTCCGTCTCAGGACATGACCATTTGTCAGCTGAATCCCATATGATCTTGGTTCAGCTTGCCTCAGTACTGTTCCTCCTTGCCAGTGCTTCTTCAGTTTGTCTGTTGATTGTACTCTGACTTGGTCTCTTGGTCTAAGATCTGGTAAATCTCTTGTTGGTCAGGTATAGTAGTACTGCTGTCTACATTGATGTTCTTTCAGTTGTTCTCTCACTCTGTTCTGTACTCATGACTGGAGTAAGCTTCCTCTGGCTGGCAACAATGGTTTTGCTCTCCTGTTCATTAGTCTCTGTACTGGACTACTACTTAGTCTCTGTGTCGGTGTATTTCTGTGATCCAACAAGGCCAAGTACAGGCCAGTCTCTGCATCTTTAGTGCTTCTCAGCAGTCTTTTAGCAGTTTTTACAGTGGACTCTGCCTCGCTGCTGCTCAGTGGATATCCTGGGGATGACATAACGTGCTCAAAGTCCCAGTTTCAGCTGAAAGTTTCAAATTCTTCTGAGGAATACTGTCGTCTATTATCAGGGCATACAGCATCTGGGATTCCATACCTAGCAAAATGTGCTTTTAACTTGTATATGACTGTCTGTGATTTGCTATCAGGTAGATAATCAGCTTCCCAGAAGTCAGAGAAATAATCCACAGTTATGTTTTTTTCTAGGGTTTCGCGTCTGCATCCATCAGTCTGTCTTCCCACATTGCTCTGCCCTGTGCTGCCACCACAGCTGCCAGCTCCCAAACACCCCTGGCTTGCAAGCAGGGCTGCTGACAGGGTCTCCCTATCCTCCCCTGATGGAGACAGGTGGGCAGCTCAGGACTGGGAGCCCAGATGGCAGTGCGAGGTCCGCTACATGGGTTGGATGTCATCTAGCAGAGCCAGAGTCTCCATTTTTCCCATATTTTAACCCTCAGGAGGTGTGATGTACAATGACTTGGGCACCCATAGTGCAACATCTGTCACACCTCCCCACAGAGCTGGTCACTACCAATCCCCAGCCTCTGCCAGGGATTGGTATTGTACCGCTCACTCACTCCCCCGCTCCCCCCAGAGAAGTAGAGCTGTCACCAGGATGCTGTGTCCTCCCCCCAGCTAGCTCTCTGACTCCTGGGTCCAATCCTGAACCCAGAACATCAGTATCGCAGACTGAAGCTCTACCGCTGCACCAGCAGGCCGGCTAATCCACAGTTATTAAATACTCTCTTCCATCAAAACTGAATAAATGTATTCCAAGTTTTGCCCAAGGGCTCCCATGCACTTCATGTGACCACAGAGTCTCTTTTTTTGACAGCCTTCTGTGGACCTACAAATGTCACATTTCTGCATGACATTCCAAAACTGCTGACTCAGCCCATACCAGTACACACATTTCTGGGCTCTCCGTAGGCATCCTTCAGTACCTAAATGTAACAAATTTGCTCTGTGCATTATTTTAGTTCTCAGAGCCTCTGGAATCACTGTGCTTTCTCCCTGGAAAATAATTCCATCTTGCACTCTTATCTCATCTCATCTCATCTCATCTCGCATTTGAAAATATGGCCTGGCTTCCAATGGCACTTGTTCCTTCTCATTTGGCCACCCATGCAGAATCACCTTTTTTAGTGTTTGCAAGATTTTATCTTCCTTTGTGTCCCTTTGAATATATTAATCTTTCCTCTGAGATTGAGAAATACTGTACCATGTTCATGGCTTCTTTCATCATTAGTAGTGATCCTTCCTTGCTGTACTCTGGTAGGTAAGCTCTGCTCAATGTGTAAGCTAGCAATAGTTCTCAGCCTGGTCAATACCCAGTCCAAACCTCATACTTCTGCAATCACAATAGCATTCTTTGTAATCTTTTTGGTGCTTGAAAGAAGGGCTTCACCATAATATTCTTCATCGGTTTATGGTGAGATTGCACATCCACCCTCATGCCATAAGTATTCTGGTGGAACTTCTCCATGCCAAATAACTCTGCCAAAAGTTATTGTTTTATTTGTGCATATCATCTTTCTGCTTGTGTTAATGTTCTGTTTGCAAAACCAAAAGGCTGGCCTTCCTGGATCAGTGCTGCACCCAGTCCTCCTGACTCTGATGTATCACACTGCAAAATCAGATTTTTTTTCTAGGTCATAGTATTTTAACACTGGCACTTTTTCTATCAACTCTTTCATTTACTTTAAAGTATCTTCATGCATATCCATCCATTCCCACCAGGTGTCACTGTGAGTCAGCTGTCTCAATAGTTCACACTTTTCTGACAGATGCTGACATACACTAGCTTTGCTAGATAGTTCACCATACCAAATAACCTCTGCACTCCCTTCATATATTTAGGCCTTGGCATTTCTGTTATGGCCCTCACTTTTTCATGGTCCACCCTCAGTCCCTCTGATATAAGCAGGTGTCCTATATATGGTACGTCTCTCAGCTTCAACTAGAATTTTTTGTTTAAGCTGATATTTTTACTCTGGCACCTTTCCAGGAACTGTATCAATTTATCATCATGATCTCAGGCTACCTGTCTTCTGTCTAGACTGTCTTCTTTGCCAATAATCAGCACATCATCTGCTATTGTTCTGATGCCCAGCAACTCCTGTAAGGCCTGATTTAGCCTTTATTGGAGCTCATCTGGGGCTGAAATTAACTATTTTGGCATTTTGAGCCACTGATACCTTGCAAAGGGTGTTGCAAATGTGGTAGGATAGCTTGACTCCTCTTCCAGCTCTACATGCTGTAACCGTGGTGACGTCCATCTGAGGGCTACACTACTCCTGCCTTGTGGGCCCATAACAAGGTTGAGGGGTCTGGATTCCCGTATCACTTTAAAACTGGTTCTTTCCCAAGATAACATAAATGCGCAGTGCCTCCACCCAGAGTATACTTTACGTGGGCCAGAATAAAACCGAATACAATCCTCTGGGATGCTGTACCCACCCACAATACCATAGTGCCACCCAAAACATGACCCATAATTCAAAACCCCCCATTTCAAACATTTTGTAATTATTGACTCTCTCTAATAACATGCTCACACATCAAGGTTATGCAAAAACAGCAAACAGCAATCGGCAGTTTATTTACATGGGGTGAGGGTTACTAATGGGAAATTTGGAGCAGAGGTTAGCTATTTACAAACGAAACAGAAAAGAGCCGCACCAGGGTGAGCTGGTGTGCTCTGTGACAACAAAGCACATGAAAGGAAAAAACAGTCACACCACTCTCCAGAGCACATAAAAAAGATCAGGAGTCAGATATTCCTTGGTTAAAAACCATTTCTTTCATTTATTTAGCCATACACATCACAAATACACCAAAAGGTCTAAGGAGAACCGCATAAAAAAAGGTCTGACGTTTCAACTTGATGAGTCTTTATCAAAGATGCTGCCCCTATATTCCCATCACTTAAATAGCAACAGACTGATCACATGACATACATTTCAAATATGCATATTTAAAGGAACATAGTCATATAAAGTGCTACCAATTAAATATAGTGAAAATATATATATACATATATGCATACATTTACTACATTTCAACAAGACATAAGAACACTATATTCCTACTATGTTACATTATAATCACTCAAAATGCACAGACACAGAAGTAAAACCTGAGAATATATTGAAAGACATAATTAAAAGCTCTCTCCTTTAAATCCAAATTTTAACTCATAGGATAAAAATGCAAAAACTGGACGTGTTCTATACCAATGAAACTTAGTTGATGTTCAACTGGATTCTGTACATTCTGAATATGTTGGGCCCACACATAGTCTAAGTTCTTATTAATGATTGCCCTCATATGTTCCCCTACTCTTTCCTTCATTTTCCTTTTGGTTTTTCCAACATAATATGCACTACATTCACACAGTGACAGATAAACAATGTAGGTGGTATCATGATGAACTGGCGAATGTTGTGCATACAATCATCCACAGGGTTCCTAAACATTGCACACTCCTTTACCTCACTGCAATATTTACAATGGCCACATTTCTTACACCCTTTTGGTAGGGGAGGCAACCAAGTCCTATTGCTTCCAGATTGATTCTGATATGCTAAATGTACCAGTGTGTTCCTTACATTCTTTGATCTCCTAAACGTCATCCTAGGTGGATGATTAGCAATATCCTTTAGTCTATAATCTGCTCCTAGAACATGCCTGTTCTTATAAATGAGATCCCTAATTCTCCATGATCTAATATTAGAAGTACTGACAAAGTTCATACATTCTTGTTGTATCCCTATATTCATCTGTTGTATTTGCTTCCTTTCTAACAGCATGTCTTTCTCTATTCCTTCTGTAGTCTCTTTAGCTTTCTGAATGGTAGCTGCAGCATAGCCCCCTCCCTAAATCTGTCAGACAACATTTCCATTTCCTCTCTCAAATTACCCTGTTCACTACAGTTTATTTTTATACGAAGAAACTGACTTTGTGAAATGTTCTCAATGGTGTGGTGAGGGTGACAACTACTTGCAAGCAAGACAGAATTACAATCAGTCTGCTTGCGAAACAAAGTTGTTGCCAAAGTGTCATTCTCTTTCACAAAATTTTTCAAATCCAAAAAAGAAATTTCTTCCTTGTCAAAGTTATAGATAAACCTAAGGTTCGGATTACTCTCTTCAAGGAATGACACAAAGTCCTTCAGTTCTTTTTCGTTCCCTCGCCAGGCAATGAGAACATCATCAATAAAACACTTCCAAAGTTGAATTTTATCATAGAAAGGGTTTGCATGTTTATTCCAGACAACTTTTCTTCCCAGTATCCTAGATATAGATTTGCATAGTTTTGGGCCAAACTGGCCCCCATGGCTGTTCCTATTTTTCTGGGTGTAACATCTATTGTCAAAATAAAAAAACATTATTCTCTGGTACAATTCTGGTCATATCCACCAAGAGTTCAGTATCCGGACCACTATCCTTGATCTTTTATCCAGATAATATCTGATAGCTTGTAAACCTCCCTCATGATGGATGTTAATGTAGAGAGACCCACTGTCTAGGGTAACTAGCATTGAACCTTTCTCCACTCTAACATCCCTCAGTACATTAAGCACATCTCCTGTGTCTTGGACATGGAAGGAAATTTAGGAACAAGGGGGTTTCAGACTATCATCTACAAATCTTACAAGCGGCTCATTGGCCATCCCTATACCAGAAATGATGGGCCTACCTGGTGGCTTAATAAGAGTTTTATATATTTGGGGCAAAATATAGAACTGTGCCTTTAAGGGATATTCTGTTAACAGAAATGCCTTCTCCCTTCCTGTTATAAGACCCTCATATTCTGCCCATGCCAAAAAAATCATCTACACGTTTCTTAACATTATTCACGTTTTCCATATTTATTGCTGAATAGAATTCACTGTTCCAAAGTTGTCTTTCAACCTCTGTCACGTAATCTTTCATACTCAAAACAACAATTCCTCCTCCTTTATCTGCCGGCTTTATTATAATGTTCTTATTTTTCCTCAGTGTATCTAAAGCTTCCCTATCAGTGGTGGTAATGTTGCAGAAACCAGGCATGTACTCCTCTGTTTTAAGACTATTCAAATCCTGCATGCATAGTCTCTGAAACATGCTCACCGCTGTAGAGGGGAGTGGACAGAAGGTACTAGGTTTCCTCCTAGTCACACTCCCACTAACATCAATATTTGGAAAAGAATCAAGAGCATCAAAAAGCTCCTGCATTGGTATACCTTCAGTATAATCAACAGATGAAGATTGAACTCTGCTACTTACAGTCTGGTTCTGAGGTGCCCCACCCGATTCGTCAGCCTTGTAGTAAAAGCACCTCAAGTTCAGAGCTCTGCATAATTTAAAGATATCAAGTGTTGTATCAAAAAAATGTATGTCCGAAGTGGGGCACAAATGACAATCCTTTACCTAAAATGTCCAATTCTGCTTTGCTCAGTTCATAGTCTGATAGATTAGTCACAATACCAGAATTCTTCATATCTCCTATTGTTGTGTTTGGTATCTCTTCTTTTGTTGTCCTCTGAAATGTCCTCGCTCCTCTTCTTCCCCTTCGTGTCCCTCTGGCTTGACCTGATAGCAACCCTTGCGCTTCCCTGTCTTGATCCTGTAGGTCAAAGCCTTGTCCCGATCTAAAAAAAAACTCTCTGGTCATCTGAATCACTGATAAATGACATATCACTAGCACTTGTTGTTGCCTGTTCAGTGCTGCTTGGGTGTCTCAAAATGGATGGCGGTGTTTCCAAACATACTCTTGTTTGTCTGTTATATACTCTTCCTCCCTGTTTCCTTATGTTACTTTTTGGCCACGAGAATATATGTCCATTTATATAATCATTTTCATCCCTTTTAAACTTGTGTTTTTTAATAGCCGCCACTTCATTGTCTTGAAACTTTTAATTCTTTTTCAAGCTGATTTTTAAAACTTCCAAATTCTGTATGACTTTCAAAAGATTTCAGAACCTCTTCTTTTGCTCTCAGCTGTTCCTCAATCTCTTTTTGAGTTCTTTTAGATTTCTTAACAATAAGTTCCATCCATTTGTTAGTGCCTTCTTCCAAGATAGCCCTCCAGTCCTTAATGAATTCTTCATCCTCTAACCCGAATGTGGGATCTTTCACAATGCGTAACCCCTTGGTGCTCTTTTTGCATTTAAATATGCCTCCATTGTGATTGTCTGCCAATGATTCTACCTCACTTTTACTGCTGTTTGTTCATACAAAAAAAATGCACTCCGGATGTTATTACCATTTCCCGTATCCCGAGAATCTACTCCTACTCCCTCACTTCCTCTTGTGGCTGTTGGTTGTATTCCGAATGGATCACTACTCAGTAAGTTCTGAAAGAGTCTCTGTAAAACCAGTGGCTCCCCTTTCTTCTGCTGCCATAGAAACCTCCATACTCTTGGCTGTTCCTCTCTCAAAACCGTTTATTATCTTCAAAGGAAAATGACAACCTATGTCATATAGGCGTATGCTAGGTTTCCATGGCACATGCAGGATGCATAATAAAATGGCTATAATGTGTCCTCACCCATGCATTGCTCAAAATTTGATATACTAAACAAAAAAGAGCTGCACCAGGGTGAGCTGGGGTGCTCTGTGACAACAATGCACATGAAAGGAAAAAAAAACAGTCACGGCACTCACCAGTTGATTTATTTTGAATTGGCACTTGGTTTTGATTGGCATCAAATCACAATAATCATTTTGCATTTTACTTTAAACCTCCTTTTTGGCTGTTTTGCCAACCACCAACCTTCTGAGGTATTCAGATGCTTTTTCTGTCTATTTGACTAGCTGCATAGAGTGGCAGAATGTGTATTAGAATGCCCACACAAAATACCAGTTCCCAGGCTGAATTAGAACCCTGCAATCCTAACCTTTTTCTGGGTACCCAGTACTGCAGTTCTTAAATGTTGCAGGCCTGTTAATGTTGCAGCTGTGGTGCCCAGCATTAAAGCAGTTAAATTGGGACCTTTAAGAGAGAAAATCAGATTAATCTTTATTTCTTAACTCCTGTGACACATCATTGTGTCTATAACCTTTGCAGAAACATTATCAGCCTGGCTATGCTGGCTCAACTTTAAATTACTGAACTTGGAAACTTTATTTACAGCTCCCCACTGCAGGCAGAGGGTGAGTCTGCCTACTCACGGTTTGGAGACATCATCTGAAACTGAGAAGCACTGCTGAGGATAAAGGCAGGAGCTGAGGATGACCCCTGGACAACAGGCTTGGAAGCTTGCATTTTTCTGGAAACCTCTCAGCAGGAAGTTGGTGCCCCTTCTCTGTGGGCTTTGAAGACAAATTTGGCACAGATCGGGCTGGGCCCGGGGTCAGCATGCTTCAAACCCCTGTGACTGGCTGTACCCCTCAGGGGGAAGAGCATATGCCATTGCCTTAGATGGTGGCACACTTTCAGGCTGTCTCCCATGCTGATCTGGAACATTCAAATTGCATTCAGCACATTTTTATTAGACATCTTTGTAGCTTGCTGCAGTTACAGTTACTTCAACCATATGCCAGTGTGGCCCTTTACACATGCTGATTACAGATGCTCTCTCTGGAGGGGTACTTTCTCCTAAGGCTAGGGTGACCCAAACTCTCACAGTCCATGCAAGGCAACTTGAATCTTTAACAACAACAGAGCTTGAGTCTTGGCTCTCTACCAGTTAACAGTTTTACTTGGCAATACAGCTGGTCACTGCAGCTTCTCTTGAGCTAAGACATTTTATCACAGTCCCTTGTGGCTTTGCTGGTGCTAGCAGCTCCAGCTTGGACTTTCAAAACTTTCACTGGCCTCTCAGGCACTGTCAGGTCAAATCCGCATGGTTGGGGAACCTCCCTTTCAGTCCTGTAGGTAATCTACACACTCACAATCAGCATTTCCATTGCACTGGACCCTTCACTAGTCACTTGCATACATGTCCACCCATTTTCTTTAGCACTGGTTATATGCAAGGTGCAGACAGACAGTCACAAATATAAGCTTTTCTGGGCTTCTCAACCCCTTACAGATCTCTCTCACTGAACTTCCTCTTGTAAGCAGATGTTTACTCACTGAAAATACTTTATCATCCTTTCCTTTTCTGAAAGTTACAGGTTTCTTCAGCACTCTCACTGCTGAGGCAGAAGTGTTTTCTGTAGCTCTCTCACAACTGCAGGTGGATTCTGGCTTCTATTCCACATTTTCCTAATGTTGCAAGGAACTGGTAGCCCTGGAGGCCAATCTCTGGAAACCCTCAGGCTAATGACTTCTGTTGCTGACAGCCACTATTTCTCTCTCTCTAGCAGAGGCAGAAGCCCACCTTCCCTTGTGGAGGGGTTCACACTAAACTGAACAAGGCCTATTTCCTGGAGTAGAGGGCCCGAGTCACCTTCCCTATGGAGGGGCCCACGCTGGAACTGAGCTCAGCCTGAAAATACCTGAGTTTTATGGAGTCCTTCTGGGGCTCCCAATTGGCTGAGTCCAATTAGAAGGCCCAAGACAATTAGTCAAAATCACTTGCCAGTCTTAAAAATGAGTATTTATTACCCTCCCTTGATGCTGGATAGTCTCCTTGTTTTGGCACCTGAATCAGGACCCTGCATTTCCACCACAAGCCTTTTGAAATGTTCCAAGAGTCTCTGGCACTGTCCCAACAATCCTTACTATGAAATCCTGGCTTTCTGATTGGCTGCTTACTGCAGAACATGGCTGCTAGTGTTTACAGTCCTCTTACAGTTCAACACAGTCCCAAAGATAAAGTTCTGGTGCAGCCAGAAAAAAACATTTAATTCTATTTAAAGCCCCATTTTTCCATAGCCAGAACTGTACCCTCTTAATTTCTGCCACGTTTAAACATTTATGTAGAATCCTTAGCCTGTCGCTGCTGCCAAAATACAATACCCCAGCCAGCAGATAGGCAGCTTACAAGAGTCCCCCTCATTGATCTGGTGCAGGCAGAAACCCCATTCCTATTTACTTAGTCCCCTTTATCTAATAGTCCATGCAATGCCATCTCCAGCACTCACAACTATTTGCATTTATTTACAGCACTAACACCTGTCGCTAGCACCAACATTTTTTTAAAGGCCTGTCAGCACTAGGACCGGCAGATCATGAATATGAATGTTCCCTCATTAATATTCATGAGCCTCTTCACTTTAGCACTCATAATGTTCTTTATTTACAAGCAATTCAGAGCTCTCTTGGCCCTTGCTTTGATCCCTGTACCCCACTGTGGTTTTTACAGGGGGCCAGGACCACTGGGATATAATCCACTGGACCACAAAATCAGCAGTTGGGGGATCAAAGGCACACCTTGCATATGCATGAGTGCTGCTAGCACTGAAGTGCATTTTGAAGAATGGTAGTTCGCGAAACCAGCTCCCCTAAGCCCAAAATTGGTCTAAAAATGAATTATAGGCACTGCTCTGATGATTGGGGCACATAGAACGACCTGGTCTATGGCAGAAGTGCTTAAGGACAACATTGGAAACAGGGCAGGCAGTCAGGAGGCATTCCAGCAAAGGGAGCAAAATGGGAGAAAGGTCAATAAGGTAAGCACCCATTTGGGGGGGCATTACACCCTCCCCTGTCTGAGAAAGCTTGGCATCCTTGCCAAGCCTGCGGAATGGCCTGGCATACAAGAAGTGGAATTCAATAACTTAAAACATTTCAACAATTCTAACTGGACATATGGCTCTCTATCTAGAATTGGTTACCACAATGTCCTAATCTAGACAAATACTTCGGTCTAAACAGCAATAAAACACTTGCAACATAAACTGTGAGCATTTTCCAGATGACACACATTTTTCCTGGGGACCCTTGCAGTAAAAGCTGTTACACTGGAATAAATATCAGGTGCAATTCCACATTCAGCCACTAGGGGGCATGCAGGTCTCACTAACAGTCACTGACCAGCAGTGAACAAGGCTACAGCAAGATTTGGCACCAAAACACATTTTCAAGAGATTCTATGGGCTGCAGTCATTTTAATGGCCCCAATGCTCAGGAGCTGGGGTGGTCCATGCTGGGTGCGACATGACATACAGAAGATCCCAGTGGTGCCTCCTGTCATGTAACCCTGGTGCTGTCCACCTGAGGGCTACACTACCCTTGCCTTGGGGGCTCATAACAAGGTTGAGGGGCCTGGGTTACTATATTTCTTTAAAACTGGTTCTTTCCCAAGATAACATAAATGTGCAGTGTATCCACCCAGAGTATACTTTACTTGGGCTGGAATAAAACATGATACAACACTCTGGGATGCTATACCCACCCACTATACTATAGTGCCACCCCAAACTTGACCTACAATTCAAAACTCCACATTTCAAACATTTTGTAATTATTGATCCCCTCTAATGCTTACACACTAAGGTTATGCAAAAAAAAGCAAACAATAATATATTTACATAGGGTTAGAGTTAGGAATGGGAAATTGGGAACAGAGGTTAGCTATTTACAATTGAATTAGATTGGATTGGTACTTGGTTTTGATTGGCATGAAATCCCAATAATCATTTTGCATTTTATTTGAACCCCCTTTTTTGGATGTTTGGCCAACCACCAACCTTCTGACGTATTTTGATGATTTTTCTATCTATCTGACTAGCTACATAGAGTGGCAGAATATGTATTAGAATGCCCACACAAAATACCAGTTCCCAAACTGAACTAGAACCCTGCAATCATAACCTTTTTCTAGTACCCAGTACTAGAGTTCTTAATTGTTGCAGACCTGTTAACGTTGCAGCTGTGTTGGCCAGTATTAAAGCAGCTGAGTTGGGACCCTTAAGAGAAAATCAGATTAATCTTTATTTCTTAACTCCTGAGACACATCATCCTGTCTGTTATCTTGGCAGAAACATTATCAGCCTGGATATGCTGGCTCAACTTTAAATTACTGAACTTGGAAACTTTGACTATTTACAGTTCCCCATTGCTGACAGAGGGTGAGTCTGCCTACTCATGGTTTGAAATCATCATCTGAAATTGAGAAGCAATGCTGAGGATGAAGGCAGGAGGTGAGGATAACCCCTGGTAAAACAGGCTGGGAAGCGTGCATTTTCTGGAAACCTCTCAGCAGGAAGTTGGTGCCCCTTCTCTCTGGGCTTTGAAGACATATTTGGCACAGACCAGGCCAGGACCAGGGCCGGCATGCTTCAAACCCCATATCTGGCTATATCCCTCAGAGGGAAGTGCATATGGAAGTGCCCTAGGTGGTGTAACACTACCAGGCTGTATCCTAGGCTTATCTGGAGCAGTCACGTTCCATTTAGCATGTTTATATTTAGTACATTTTCATTAGATGTCTTAGTAGCTTGTTGCAGTTACAGTTATTTCAACCATGTGCCAGCGTGGCCCCCATGGTCGTTTACACATGCTGATTACAGACAGTCTCTCTGGAAGGCGCTTCCCTCAAGGCTAGGGTGACCCAAACTCTCACAGTCCATTCAAGACAGCTTGAATCTTTATCAACATCAGACAGGGCTTGAGGCTTGGCTCTTTGCTAGTTAACAGTTTTACTTGACAATACAGCTGGTCACTGCAGCTTTTCTCGAGCTAAGACACTTTATCACAGTCCCTGGTGGCTTTGCTGGTGTTAGCAGCTCCATCTTGGACATTCAAAACTTTCACTAGCCTCTCAGGCACTCTCAGGTCAATTCTGCATTGCTGGGTAGCCTCCCTTTTAGCCGTGTAGGTGATTTACACAATCACAATCGGCATTTTCACAGCACTGGACCCTTCTCTGGTCACTTGCATACATGCCCACCCATTTTCTTTGGTCGGGTTATACATAGAGTGCAGACAGACAGTTACAACGCTAAGCTTTTCTGGGCTTCTCGGACTCTTACAGATCTCTCTCTAAACTTGCTGTTGTAAGTAGACATTTATTCACTGAGAAGACTTTAGCAGACTTTCCTTTTCTGGAAGTTACAAGTTCATTCAGCACTCTCACTACTGAAGCAGAAGCATTTCTTGCAGCTCTCTCACAACTGCAGGTGTATTCTGGCTTCTTTTTCACATTTTTCTAATGTGGCAAGGAACTGGTAGCCCTGGAGGACAATCTCCGGCAATCCCCAGGCTAATGACTTCTGTTGCTGGTAGCCACTCTTTCTCCTGGAGAGGCAGAAGCCCCCTTCCCCTATTGAGGGGCTCACACTAAACTGAACTAGGCCCATTTTCTGGAACAGAGGGCCTGAGCTCCCCCTCACTGTGGAGGGACTCATGCTGGAACTGAGCTCAGCCTGAAAATACCTGGGTTTCATGGAGTCCTTCTGGGGCTCCTGATTGGCTGAGACCAGATAGGTGACCCAAGATGATTGGCTGAAATCACTTGCCAGTGTTAAAAATGAATATTCATTAGCCTCCCTTGATGCTGGATAGGCTCCCTGTTTTGGCGCCTGAATATAGATCCCTGTATTCCCCCACAAGCCTTTTGCAATGTTCCAAGAGTCTCTGGCACTGTCCCAACAATCCTTGCTTTGAAATCCTGGCTTTCTGATTGACTGACTGCTAGTGTTTACAGTCCTCTTGTAGTTTAACACAGTCCCCAAGATAAAGTTCTGGTACAGCCAGGAAAAGCATGAATTATATTTATAGACCTACTGTTCCATAGCCAGAACTGTACCCTCTTAATTTCTGCTAATTTTAAACATTTATGTAAAGTCCTTAGCCCGTCGCTGCTGCCAAAATGCAGTACCCCTGGCAGCAGACAGGCAGCTTACAGGAGTCCCCCTCATTGACCTGGTACAGCCAGAAAACACATTCCTATTTACTTAGTCCTCTTTATCTAATAGTCCCCTCAATGCCTTCTCCAGCACTCACCTTTGTTTATATTTATTTACAGCCCTTACCCCTGTCACTAGCTCCAACATGCTTTAAAGGCCCATCAGCACTAGGCCAGGTGTGTCATGAATATTAATGTTGTCTCGTTAATATTCATGAGCCTCTTCACTTTAGCGATCTTAGCACCCTTTATTTACAAACAATTGAGGGGCTCTCCTGGCCCTTGCTTTGGTCTCTGGCCCCCACTGTGGCTTTTACAGGCAGTAGCAGCTCTAGCCACAAATAGTTACCAGGGCACAGCTGGGGCACAACCGATGGCAGCCAGGGCACTGATATATTGTTACTATGGGGGAAGCTTTGCACCATATGGGGCACCAACTGGGGCACAGCATTCTTTTACCGGGGCACGTGCCCTGGCGGGCCCTGGTGTAGAGTCGCCACTGTTTACAGGGGCCGGAACCACCAGGACATAATCCATTGGACCTCAAATGTGGTGTTTTGGGGAATCAAAGGCAAACCCTGTGCATGCACAAGCACCGCTAGCACTGAAGTGCATTTTGAACAGTGGTGGTTCGCAGACCCAGCTCCCATAAGCCCCAAATTGGTCTAAAAAACTAATTATAGGAGCTACTCTGAGGATCGGGGCACACAGAAGGACCTGGGCTGTGGCTGTGGTGCTTGGGGACAACATTGGGGAACAGAGCAAGCAGTTGGGAGGTGTTTCAGCAATGGGAGCAAGACGGGAGAGTGGTCAAAAAGGTAATCCCCCATTTTGGGGGGGGGGCATTACACATTCACCTGCCTGGAAAAGCTTGGCATCCTCGCCAAGCCTGAGGAATGGCCTGGCATACAAGAAGTGGCATTCTATAACTTTTAACATTTTAACAAGTCTAACATGATATATGGCTCCCTTTCTAGAATTGGTTACCACAATTTCGTAATATAGACAAATACTTCTGTATAAACAGCAATAAAACATTTGCAACATAAACTGTGAGTATTTTCCAGATGACACACACATATTGCCTGGGAACCCTTGTAGTAAAAGCTGTTACACTGGAATAAATAACAGGTACAATTCCACTTTCGGCCACTAGGGGGTGTGCACTCCTCACTAATATTCACTGACCAGCAGTGAACAAGGCTACAGCAAGATTTGGTGCCAATACACATTTTCAAGAGTTTCTAAGAGCTGCAGCCATTTTAATGGTCCCAATGCTTAGGAGCTGGGGGGGGGGGGCATGCTGGGCGTGTCATGGCATGCAGAATATCCCAGCGGTGTCTTCATTCATTTAACCATGGCGCCGTCCATCTGAGGGCTACACTAACCCTGCCTTGTGGGCCCATAACAAGGTTGAGTGGCCTGGGTTTCCATATTTCTTTAAAACTGGTTCTTTCCCAAGATAACATAAATGTGTAGCGCCTCCACCCTTAGTATACTTTACGTGGGCTGGAATAAAACCTGGTACAACCCTCTGGGATGCAGTTCCTACTCACAATACCATATTGCCACCCCAAACATGACCCACAATTCAAAACCACACATTTCAAAGATTTTGTAATTATTGACACTCTCTAATAATATGCTCACACACCAAGGTTATGCAAAAACAGCAAACAACAATTTATTTACATGGGGTGAGGGTTAGGAATGGGAAATTTGGAGCAGAGGTTAGCTATTTACAGTTGATTTAGATTGAATGGGCACTTGGTTTTGATTGGCACAAAAAATCACAATACTCATTTTGTATCTTACTTTAACTCCCCCCCCCTTTGGATGTTTGGCCACCCACCACCCTTCTGAGGTATTCAGATGCTTTTTCTATCTGTCTGACTAGCTGCATAGAGTGGCAGAATATGTATTATGAAAAGGGCATCAAAATTTAGGCATCCTGATTGGTGCACACCTGTGTGATATTCCTTCTTACGCACAGGAAAAAGTACCAACACTGGCCAGTGGGCATTGATATAGGTGATGCTGCCCACTTCAGAACCTTGGCAAAACAAAATGCAGCCATCTTGTTTGTGCCATAAGTGGTGCCAGCCAACCTGTAAAAAATACAATACATCTGACCTCCTGTAGTGTTCACATTGCCTCAGTCTGTGAAGTCCATGGATGCAGCATGAAACGAACAGCTGCTATCTCTCTCTCTCTCTCTCTCACACACACACAGCCCACCCGCTCGGTCATGTATAAAAAAAAAACAAAAAAAAAAACAGAACAGCTGCGATCTCTCCACCAGCCCGGCCACTTGCTCTTTAAGGTCTGTCTTTTAATTTTAATAAAAGAAGAAACGAACAGCTACGATGTCTCTCCCAGCCTGCCCGCTCATTTATCTATTTAAAAAAAGACAGAACAACCACAATCTCTCTACCAGCCCGCCCGCTCACTCTATCTCTCTACCTACCCGCCCACTCACTCTATCTCTATCTCTCTACCAGCCCACTTGCTCTTGAAGTTTTGACTTTTAATTTAAAAAAAGCAAGCAAACAGCTGTGATCTCTGTTACTTGTCTCCACACAGCATTGGGGGTGGGGGTGGGTTGGTGGGAGGTGAATACTGCCATGACAACCAGACCAAAAGTACAAAAGGCTTTGTAGAACAAAATTCCTTCAGTCCAAAAAAGAAAACACACAGGACACTTAGGTGGAGGAACTGTTTTATTAAAAGTGACACAAATACATGTTTTTTCCCACTTAAAATTGGAAATGTAACCTACCAAATGCACTTGTACTAAAGATAGCCATTTCATAAGTGCAATAAGCCACTCCAGGGTGTGCGTTAGACACTTTAACACACGGCTAGGAGGCTGGACGCATTCGGCCAGTGGCCTCGGGCCTCACTATGCCTCCTAGCCATGTGTTAAAGTGTCTAACGCACACCCTGTCATGGCTTATTTCTTACTTAAAATGCACGCACAAAATACCAGTTCCCAGACTGAATTAGAAACCCGCAATCCTAACCTTTTTCTAGGTACCCAGTACTAGAGTTCATAAACGTTGCAGGCATGTTAATGTTGCAGCTGTGGTAGCTGGCATTAAAAAAAAGTTGTGGCCCTTAAGATAAAATCAGATTAATCTTTATTTGTTAATTCCGGCAACACATCATCCTGTCAGTAATTTTGGCAGAAACATTATCAGCTTGGATATGCTGGTTCAACTTTAAATTAGTGAACTTGGGAACTTTACCTATTTACAGCTCCCCACTGCAGGCAGAGGGTGAGTCTGTCTACTCACGGTTTGAAGTTAACATCTGGAATTGAGAAGCACTGTTGAGCATGGGTGTAGCCAGGCGTACTCCAAGTACGCCATGGTGTGCAATTTTATTTAAAGGGGGTAGCAAATAGGCTCTGAACTGCTTCCTTTTTCCATGAAAAATAACAAAGAAAATGCTGAACCTTTCTGTAATTTTATTCATAGGAGTCGAAACTAGAAGGACTGGTCACTAATACTCTCTTTGCATCCCAAGGACAATATAACTTTCCAGGCTCTGGGCTGATATGTGGGTGTCTTAGGGAACAATGCATGGCATTTGTATTTACCCATGCATGGCAACAACCACTATCATGAGATACAAAAGTTGTATTTATTGTACCAAATGAGGCAACAAACACGGTCCTGGTGTACATTTGTATATTGTTTGGCTACACCCTGGGGGGGGGGGTAGCACACCCTAACAAGGGGGGGGAGGGGTAGCAGTGAGCCCACTTGGTGTGCAGATCTGAAATCCATGGCTACAGCCCTGCTGTTGAGGATGAAGGCAGGAATTGAGGATGACCCGTGGGCAACAGGCTTGGATGCTTGCATTTTCTGGAAACCTCTCAGCAGGATGCTGGTGCCCCTTCTCTCTAGGCTTTGAAGACATATTTGGCACAGACTGGGCCGGGACTTGGGCAGGCACACTTTAAACCCCCATGTCTGGCTATAACCCTCAAGGGGGAAACACATATTTTTTTTTTTTTTTATTTAGTTGTTTAACCAGGTATAACACACTAAGCTGAAAGCTTTTTTACAGGAGCGACCTGGGAGCACAAGGAGGTTAAGTGACTTGCTCAGGGTCACACAGTATGCAAGTGGAAGCTGTGGGATTCAAACCCAGGTCTGGTCTGCTGGATGTCACCAGATTTGCAGCTCAGAGCCTTAGACCACTGCGCTATACTGCCTCCTTAAAATATGGCATATGGCACACTACCATGCTGTCTCCCAGGCCGACCTGGAACATTCACGTTGCATTCAGCACATTTATATTTAGCACATTTTTATTAGATGTCTTAGTAGCTTGCTGTAGTCACAGTTACTACAACCATGTGCCAGCATGGCCACCATTGTCATTTAGCTTGCTGATCACAGATACTTTCTCTCTGGAGGGTATTTTCTGCTATGGCTATGATGACCCAAACTCTCACAGTCCATGCAAGATAACTTGAACCTTTAACAACATCAGACAGAGCTTGAGGTTTGGCTCTCTACCACTTGGCACTTAATACTAGATGGAGTTTGAGGCATGGCTCCCTAACAGTTAACAGTTTTACTTGGCAATACAGCTGGTCACTGCAGCTTCTTTTGAGCCTCCCAGACACTGTCAGGTCAATTACGCGTGGCTGGGGAACCACCCTTTTAGTCCTGCAGGTAATTTACAAAGTCACAATCAGCATTTTCACAGCACTGGACCCTTCTCTGGTCACTTGCATACATGTCCATCCATTTTCTTTGGTGCTGGTTATATGCAGGGTGCAGACAGTCACAACTGTAAGCTTTTCTGGGCTTCTCTGCCCCTTACAGATCTCTTGTTAAACTTGCTCTTGTAAATAGACATTTACTCACTGAAAAGACTTAAGCAGACTTTCCTTTTCTGGAAGTTACAGGTTTCTTTAGCACTCTCACTGCTGAGGTAGAAGCATTTCGTGTAGCTCTCTCACAACTGCAGGTGGATTCTGGATTCTTTTCCACATTTTCCTATTGTTGCAAGGAACTGGTAGCCCTGGAGAACAATCTCTGGCAACCCCCAGGCTAATGACTTCTGTTGCCAGCAGCCACTATTTCTCTCTGGCAGAGGCAGAAACCCCCCTTCCCCTGTGGAGGGGCTCATACTAAACTGATTAATGCTCAATTCCTGGAGCAGAGGGCCTGAGTCCCTCTCCCCATGGAGGGGCTCGCGCTAGAACTGAGCTCAGCCTGAAAATCCCTGGGTTTTATGGAGTCCTTCTGGGGCTCCTGATTGGCTGAGTCTAATTAGATGACCCAAGATGATTAGCTGAAATCACTTGCTGGTCTTAAAAATGAATATTCATTAGCTTTCCTCGACGCTGAATAGGCTCCCTGATTTGGTGCCTGAATCAGGTCCCTGTATTCACACACAAGCCTTTTACAATGTCCCAAGAGTCTCTGGCACTGTCCCAACAATCATTGCTTTGAAATCCTGGCTTTCCAATTGGCTGCTTACTGCAGAACATTGCTGCTAGTGTTTACAGTCCCCTTGCAGTTTAACACATTCCCCAAGATAAAGTTCTGGTGCAGTCAGGAAAAGCATTTGATTCTATTTATAGCCCCACTGTTCCATAGCCATAACTGTACCCTCTTAATTTCTGCCACTTTTAAACATTTATGTAAAGTTCTTAGCCTGTCGCTGCTGCCAAAATGCAGTACCCCTAGGCAACACACAGGCAGCTTACTGGAGTACCCCTCATTGATCTGGTGCAGCCAGAAAACCCATTCCTGTTTACTTAGTCCCATTTACCTAAAAGTCCCCTCAGAGCCCTTTCCAGCATGAACATCTATTTACATTTATTTATGGCCCTTACACCTGTTGCTAGTACCAACATTTTTTATAGGCCCATCGGCGTAAGGACAGGCTGGTCATGAATATTAATGTAGCTTCATTAGTATTCATGAGCCTCTTCACTTTAGCACACATAGTGCTCTTTATTTACAAAAAATTGAGGGCTCTTCTGGCCCTTGCTTTGGTCCACGGCCCCCACTGTGGCTTATACAGGGGCTGGGACTACCGGAACATAATCCATTGGACTGCCAAACTAGCAGTTAGGGTATCAAAGACATACTTTGCGGTTGCGCCACTCGCACAAAGTGCATTTTGAACAGCGGAGGCTCACGGAAACAGCTCCCCTAAGCTCGAAACTGGAATAAAAACAAATTATAGGAGCTGCTCTACTTAGAAACATAGAAACATTGAAACATAGAAGTTGACGGCAGATAAGGACTGCAAGGCCCATCCAGTCTGCCTATTTTTTCTACCTTATGAATGTGCCATAGGCCTTTACTCTGTCAATGGCCTATCTATTCATACTCATCTGTATTGCTCCCTTATGCCTATCCCATGCCTGTTTGAAGCCTTGCACAGTATTCATATCCACCACTTCCTGAGACAGGCCATTCCATGCATCCACCACCCTTTCTGTGAAAAAGAACTTCCTCACATTACCCCTTAATTGGCCTCCCTCTAATCTCATGCTGTGTCCTCTTGTCCTGTTATTTTTCTTACATTGAAACATGTTAGACTCTTTCACTTTGTTAATGCCCTAAAGATGTTTGAATGTTTCGATCATATCACCTCTCTCCCTCCTTTGATCTAGGGTATACATATTGAGCTCAGTTAATCTGTCCTCATATTTTTTTTCTGATGCAGTCCCTGCACCATTTTGGTTGACCTTCTCTGGACTGCCTTCATTTTGTTAATGTCCTTGTGCAGGTGCGGCCTCCAGTACAGCACGCAGTACTCCAGATGGGGTCTCACCAGTGTCTTGTAAAGAGGGATTATACCTCCCTCCCTCTGAGGACCGGGGCACACAGAAAGACCTGGGCTATGGCTGTGGTGCTTGGGGACAACATCGGGAAACAGGGCAGGCAGTTGGGAGGCGCTCCACCAACGGTAGCAAAATGGGAAAATGGGCAATAAGTTAAGCCCCCATGGGGGGGGGGGGTTACAATGCCAAAACCCATTTTTTACAAGAAACACACATTGAATAGTCTTGCTTTTGACAAATCTGGCAATACAGTACATCATCAATGGTTAGAAGGGGAAAATGACTTCACTTTAGTGTTCTGTTAAGTGGTTTAGGATCTATGCAAATGCATAGCTTTCAAGGTGTTTTTTTAACAGACTGCTTATCCAGTCCATGCTACACTGTACAGGAGCAATGATACCTCTCTCCTGCAGACTTTGCAGCTCTTGCTTTAATGGTTTTACTAAGCAATTGGCACTCTCCTTTTTGGAAGCTTTACTGCTTCCACAGATGCATCCCTTTCCAACTTACATTTCTCTTCTAAGCAACCATCTCTCTGGAAGAGGTCTTAATGTGTCTGAGTTATTTTCTCTAAATCCCAAGGTTCATTTTCTCTTTTTCCCTGCCCTGTCTCTGATGCACTCACACTTAAACTCTTCTTATACTGAACCTTTATCAGTTCCATCACCTATACCACATTATTACCCAGCAGTGGGGTTTGACCTTCTTGCACCACCACAAATTTTACTCAGTACAGTCTGTTATTTTTTGGATTTTTTAGTTTCAGCTTGTATGTGCTGACTGGCTTAACTGTTGTATTATTGTACACTATCAGCATTTATCCTGCCTTCATTACTGGCATTTCTGAATTCACCAACTGAAATGTTATCGGCACCTTGTTAACCAACATTGTTGCAAACAATTGTCTTTTATATTCTGTTATTCCATACTGTATTGCATTTACAGTTTGCTTTTCTGGCTGCACTGATATCCACATAATATCCTCATAAAACTCTTCATCTGAGTTTGCTTCTGTTACCACATACACCTTAGATTTTCTTTGCTTGCACCTAACTAGGCACTTAGTTGTAAATTGATTCAGTTTTCCACAGTTTTTAATGCTTTTAGCTATAAGCTGGGCATTTTTCCTTATTTTTCTCATGTTTTTTTCCACAAAATTTAGATGCTCTTAGAATGTCTAGGCCTGCATCAGACTTCTGCAAGTGCTTCTCTCTCTGCCTTGCCATTAGAGATGTAACAAAGTTTCAATTCGCCAGCGAATTTCCCTTGAAGTCACCAAATCCACCTTCATGGATCATTTTGCGAAGGTTACCTGTTTATTAAAAAATTTGCCACTGGTAACTTCACCTTGCTTTGGGTGTTTTTAGGTGCAAAATAAAACACTACCTGGTGTCTAGTGGTCCCCACATCCCCAGCCAGATAATGATCAATCCCTGGTGTCTAGAGGTTCTCCCCCTGCCATTTGCACCTGTCGTTATGATTATTTCTGGGTATATAATGGTGCCCCCCCTCTGATCACCAACCTGATCTTTTCTTGGTGTCTATTGTACCCCCCAGTTGTTCACTGGCGCAATGTTAAAGAAATATCTTTCCCTGGTGTCTAGAGGTCCCTCCCACCACTTGATCACCCACCTGACATAATGTTACAGTTTTCCTAGTGTCCAGTGGTCCTCCTCAATCCTGATCCCCTGTAGTAGGTGTTATTCCATTCCCTGTTGTTTAGTGGACCACCCCACCACAACAGGTAGTGCCCACCCTCCCGGCTCCCCACCACCTGACCTGAGCTTACGCTGGCACAGCCACTCTCACAGTTACGCCAACCGAGTTGGGTTAGTGAATGAGCACGATTTCTGCATAAGTACTCACTCATTCATTAACAGCTCAGCTGGCGCCGGGCCCCAGTGGAGAGTGGAGGACTGTGCTAGTCACTGGCTTGGGGGCAGTGGTCCATCATGCCATCCACCCCATCCTGACCCCGAGCTGGAGACTGGCACAGCCCTCCACTCTCCACCATGGCTGGCCACCAACTGAGCTGTCATGTCAGTGAATAAGCATGTACTTGTGCAAGTACGCACTCATTCCTTGACAGTTCAGTCAGCAGCCAGCCTTGGTAGAGAGTGGAGGGCTGTGCTGGTCAGTGGCTTGGGGTCGGGGTGGGGGGAGTGGGGGTGATGGGGCACTACTTGCCAAGATAGGAGATGGGGGGGGCTATGCTATTCATCAGAGAATGGACTACTGCACCTTTTTTTTTATTACATGAGATTGGGGATAGGGAGGGGCAGTCTGGTAGACACCAGGGAATGGTATAACATCTACTACAGGGATTTGGATTTGGGGGAACACAGGACACCAGGAAAACTGTAACATTATGTCAGGTGGTGGTGGGTGATTGGGTGGGGGAGGACCACCGGATACCTGGGAATACTACATCTAACATCAAGCATAGGTGCGGGTGAGGGAGGGACCTCTAGACACCAGGGAAAGATATATATGTCTGGGAGGCTCCCTCTATCGAGGTATTCAAGTGTATGCTGAAGGCCCACCTTTTCAGTTTGGCATTTGTAGACTGCTGAATTCTATCAGTCTTGTCCAGTCTGTTTATTGGAAAACCGAAGTTTTTAAAGTTGTTGAATTATTATATTGTTTATTTATGTGAATTTTTATTGTATTTTAATGTGTTTTTCTTTGTACTGAATACTGTTAAGGCACTCAGAGCCTCTGGTAATGAGCACCCTACAAATAAAACTGCCTTGCCTTTACTTTGAATAGTACTCATGGCTCTCTTACACTGCTTGCACTTCTTTTACAGGGTCTTCAGTTCTTTCACAGCATAGTCACCCCAATCACTGCCACCATGTTTCACAGGCTCTTACAAACTCCTTGACTAGTGGATATTTAGACAGTGAACCACACAGAAATCTGAATTAACACTTGAGTTTAATTGTATCATTAATTCTGTCTGAACAAACACGTGGCTGCAGTAATAGGGTGCATCATCCTAGCTCCCTGAAGTCCACTCACACACTTACTAAACTTCTACTTCCTGTGTTCCCCACCTATATATGTAGAGCTCCCCCTAATGGCACCCTATTGCAACCACATACACACTTAAGGTTCTACTAATAAACTGTATATTGTTACAGGAGGAACAAAACTAGAAACAAGACATGCTTGCTTCCAGGTAAAGCATTGCTTTTCACATCACATCCAAAACTATTAGGTAGAAAAACATTTAACGAGCATCTAGAAACAGAAAAACACTTCAGAAATAAAAAGTCATAAACAGACTACTTTTAACAAGCATTTGATAATGTTGAATGTTAGCCTGCATATTTTGGCAGGTAGGTTTTTGCTGTGTTGTACAGAATATTGAAAGCAGAGTAGTACTATATTGCAGTAAGAGAGAGAGTTTTCAATGGAGTTGGTGAGTAGTAAGGTTTGTCTAATGTGTTTTTAGTTTTGAAGCAAGAAACAGGATTTTAAAGGTTTAGAAAGTTTCCTGTCTCATGCCATGGGTACTATGTAAAAACGAAATATATTGGTACAGGGCTATGGTATTTACCATTATAAATATGTGATATAGAGGACAATGTATTGTCAGCTATTGGTAACAAGCATGTGTAGCCATCAAGAAGTTGCCATGGTGACTGTTTAAACCTCAAGAGCGAAGCTCGAGAGGTTTTGGTTGACATGGCTGCCTTGACATGGCAACACATGCCTTATTGCCGGTGGTGGACCATACATTGTCTTTGATAGTGTATGGTCCACATAAACAGCAGGATCCTTACTTTTTCATTTTTATAATCACTGCTGCTCTCTTTCGGGGTCCAGATCTCACAGCTGTGGCCAGTTCAGGAAGATGGAGGATCGCATAATGTGCATGCGTGAACACATTCCATGTTGTTATACCATCAATGAGATGTACTTTTGATGGTTCAACAACATCGTGATGTCACATCGGTAGAACTGTGAAACGACTGAATATAGGTAATAATAACATTCTATGTAAGCCATGATATGCACTGCCTCCATTTTGTAACCCACTACCTGACTAGCCTAGGTTTGGGGAGAAAACATTCGCTCAGCATCAGGGTTAGGTTTGTACTTCTGGTCAGGGGCACCTAAGTAATTCTGGACACAGGAAGCAAAAACTGAAAATGTCCAAACCAGGAGTGGGATTCTAAAGTGTGGCTTTTATTCACTTCAACACCAGAGTAACAAAGCAAGATGGACCCCTACAGGGCTACACTCACTGGATATGCAGATCTACAGAGGTCAGAATGCATCTTCTTTACACGACAACCCTCAGGTTCTGAACACATCTGGGCTCACACACCCGAACTTGTACTCTCACTCTTGGATTCCCTGGCCTGGCACCCCAGCCAGCACTAGTACACTTTTCCATATGTCATGGAGTTTGGTGGTGGCTCCCTCAACCACCCATGAGCATTTTCTATCTCTAAAGGGAAAATCTCATCCATAATCCCACATCTGGGTACTTTCTGCAAACACGGGTCAAGTGCCTGGGAGAAAGCTATAGGTGCCCAAAGTGAATCCCTGTAGGTAAACCTGGTTACTCCAGATGGGGGGGTCTCCCACCTCTTGTTCCCAAATCCATACCCGGCCATTCATTTGGAATCAACACCTTTCTTTGAACTCTCTGGTTGTAGATGCTATCTCGAAATGTATATCACATTTAACATTCTACTCTCTATGTGGCTGGTGTCCTGACTTGCAACGTACTGTAAGTGGCTATGTCCATCTCTGTAGACCCCACTGGTTAGATACTTTTCAAGCCATACACATATCTTAAAAGTACTGTACTTGGCTAGTCCTTTCCTGACCCCACAGTAGGCAGCTACTTTTACACAACTGTCTTGGTGAAAACATGGGCTCTGTGTCAGAGCAGATTCACCATGGTTCGCAGGTGCCCCTGGACTTCTGTCAGAAAACTCAAAATTCTCTGGTAGCTAAGAACAAACTCTTGTCAGGCAGCTTTTCCCATTCCCAGCAGGGCCAGAGAATTGCCCTTGCAATGCTGGATTCTCCCCCCCCCCCATCCCTCTGGGGATGGGGCACTGGAACAACTTGGGGAGTGGTCTCTACCACTTCTTGCAGTCTCTTCTGTGTTCTTCTCTAGGGTGAGAACACACTACCCTGTTTCTGGTGTAGCTCTATGACAGAGCTAGGCTCTGAGGGGCTGCTAACTGCAGCACACCTCTTCTTCCTTCTCTTGAGTCTGGCTTAAGACTGACTTGAATATCCCCCAATGTTCTAACCGTATCCCTGCAGCCAACATTCCACTGTGGCTTATGCTGCAGTGAGAATTCTATAGTGATGTCATCCCTCCAGCTCAGCTGAGACTGAGGACAGAGTGAGACAGTGTGAAATCCATTTAACTGGTGTCTCACAAGCTACCTTTCCCTGCCTGCCACTAGTTCTAGGTGGGATTCTAGTAACCCTGGGTGACAAGGGGGTTACACCCACCCTTGGCCAGGAGAATGACTGTCCTCAGTCATTACTTACCTGGCCTAGGCCATCCTACCCTATGTGCTACCTACGGAGAGGGGTGATCAGGCCCTCTCCTACCATGTGCTAGGCATAGGCAGGCAACACTAAGAGCTGAGAGGCCATCGATTGATGCATCTGCCTCTACTCTATGATCTTGCTATGGTTACCTAGTGGTCCTGGTAGAATTGCCCAGAGCATAGCCCGAATAGATCAGTACTGCGGCCACTATGGCCGGTCGGGGCCACAGCCTGTCTATCCCCCTATCCATCTAAGGAAAATCTATCTGACCAGAACCCAAATACACAGGGGAACCTCCCCCCATCCCTGGACACCTACAACCAAAACACAAGGAGCTAACACTACTCTGTAAGCATTACCCCCATGCTCCTCCACAACCTTACCTGTGGAAGGAAAAGTTAAACACTGTTAACAACAACACAGCACTTTAAACACTACTACTTTAAAGCACATGATGGACTCCGATGAGTCCCTCCTCCTCTTCTTGTCTTCTCTTATTGTCTTCTTCAGGATCACCTGCAAGAGAAAAGACGAAACAACCCCTAATCTGCAAACACAGTAACTTTCTAACCCCTACCATCAAAACACTGGAGAATCCTCCCCAATTTTTTTTAGAAAAGTAGAAAAACAGTAGAAACAGTAGGAAAAAAGACATTATTTACAATACACATTTTTGGGGATGGAGTAACCTGAAAGTCCCATCTAGTGACAACAGTGCCTGAAGCCAAGTCCAAAAAAGAGTCTATCCTGGGCCGGAGCCCAGTGAAGTGCAGTTCTGGTAGGACTGTAATCCCGAAGGGGAGAGTCTTTGAGAACAATTCAAACAGTCTGAAGTCTGCTAGGTGTAGGGTGTGTACTGCAATGTTATTAAAATAGAAAAGTCTGGACTTACCAGTCCCTTGAAGAACAAAATCTATATGACACCTGGATTTCCACCTGAAGACTCTCCCTGGCAGCATTCTTCGGATACAGTTGGACGGACATCTTCCAGAAAACAACAGGATGAATCTTCTGGAAACTGCTGGACTGATGTCATCTAGGAGATGGAACCTTGGAACAGGAAAGGAAAACCAGCTGTCTGAAGTCATCCGAAATCCCAGGCGATGAATCAGGATACAGCTGGGCTGGTGTCCTCTCTGGATATGAAGTCATCTGGAAGGCCAGGCGATGGAATATGGAAAGCCAGTACACTGCAAGGCTGATGAATCTGGGGCACCTGGCTTCTGGAATGCCAGCCTGGTGGAACAACATAGGCACAGCAATGGCTGGATGGCAGCAGTGGCTACCACTGCTCTGCTCTCCACTTGGTGGGCACGGGCACATTCACAGAAAATGGCCTGCATTGAGGAAAGTAACACAATGGGTCAGGTGCAAGAATTATTACCCTGTCTGGGCACTCATAATTGACATTGAAGAAGGTTTCATGTACCTCTACATCCACGAGCTGAATGAACAGTGTCTATGAATAGTATTCTGCCCACTTTCCATTGTCTGAATTTCTCTTGGAACACTCTGTCTCAGACATACCGACTTTCACCAGGATGCACATGTTTTGTTGCCTCTTCCACTATGCAGGATTTCCTGTTTCTTTCAATTTCCTCCCAGACTCTCTGAGGAAAGGTAGGAAAGGATATGCCATAGATCTCATTCGCCTTCCTACAAGCCAGTCTTTTCTCTTTACTACACTTGGTCAACTTAAGACCTTTGGCCTGGCTTGGGGGTGGCCAGTCCTGGTTCTGCCAGCTACGCATACTCAATGCAATGTAGAATGGATCTTTGACTCCTCCTTGTGGTGTCAGGACTGTGGAATCACCAATCTCTTCTTCTGTTTTCTCCTCCGAGGCAAGAGCCTGAGGCTGTGGACCCGCACCTTCTTCATAAGACCACATAGGTTCCCCCTCATCTTCTTCCTCGCTGTGGACCTGAGCCCAGGAGTGAGCAGTCATCCTCACTCCTGAGACTATCCACTCTTTGCTGGGCGTGGAGGTCAACACCTCCCATTGAAGAGCCTCTGTCATCTCATCTTCTCCGATGAGACTAGAGCTCTGCCCCTCTCTCCACAGATCTGCTGATGCCCCCTCCGCACTGTCTGTCTGTGACCCAGACTCGGATACATCAGCTCTTTGCTCTGCCTATAGATCTACACCCTCTTGCTTTATGCCACACTCTGCTGAGCTTCCTCCAACAGGCTCCACCTGGTGCTGTGTGCTGCCAACTGCAGATTCTTGAAGCTTTGTCCATGTGGGAGCCAAACGAATCTTGGGTGCTTTGGTTAGGGTATGTCTCTCTAAACACCCAAAACAGTGAGGAACCATGAAGACGTCTCTTGCAGTCTTTAAGCACATTATGCACACTCTTACTGGATATCCAGGAATCGCCACATGAGAAGGCAAATGTCCCCCATAGTAACATCTCTCAATGTCCTTCAATCTGTTAACTTCTTTTACTATCATAGTCCAGCCATGATCTGGGTAGTGGGCTGATCCCGAAGCCATGACTGCAGAGAAAAACAAAACTCACTGTTATCTCAAGTCCCACTCTGTTGGAAAAAACATTTACAAAATGGCTCCCCTGCTGCTGTGTTTACTTTACTACCCCACCCTGTCATGGCGGTGGCACCACTCCTGGCGCATCAACGTTCTGTTTCTGACTCAAGCCACTGCACATTCAATTTACACGCTCTACTGATAAAGTTCACTCAAACTGCTTAAAGTGCACTATTTGTTCTCTTAGCACATTTATATGGTTTTTACTGGACTTTTCATTTGCTATAACTCACTGTTCTTGCTTAAAGTCCATAAAGCCACAATATTTCATTGCACAGGATTGCCTGTATTTCTTGTTACATCTTTCATACAACCCACAGTCTCTCACTTTGCTTTGAAAATCATACTGTTGCTAAACCCATGATTATGCTCACAGTTTAATGCTTAGAATTCCTGCTTAGCTTGATTAACTTGGCACAGTCCTTCTTTGCAAAATGATCACACTGTTAAACACAGATTCAGCTGGCTTTAGTTAAAATCACACACAGTTTGAGTGGTTTCTTAGGTTGGTACTCACTTAATCAGTAGCTTGTTATTGCGATGGAAAAATTTGGCCTACAGCTGGTCTTGGAGTCCTCCGAAATGAAGCGGGCTGGCAGTTCTGCCGATTGTCCCTCCAAACACCTCGCTTTCTTCCCAGACGATTGAAATGCGGGTTGAGCCCAATTTTAAACAGAAAAGTCCAATTTTATTACTTTTATAAAGTTTTCAGTCACCGTGACACTCCTCCTGGCAAGCCAGTTCACACACTACTCTCTTTCTCCCTCTCGAACATTGTGCATTCATTCTAGAACTGGCTTGGGGGCAGGACTGATTGCAGTCTCACCAATCACTCGACGCCATGCAAATGAGCCTCTTTCTTCTCATGCTCTTCTCCTCCATGGCGAGCGTCGACCAGGCAAAATTTAAACTGCAAACCACCCTTTTTTGTTTTCAATTGTGACTCCTCGGCGGGAGCACCATTTTGACCATTTTTCATGGCGTTTCACTCAGCAACTCTCTCTGTCCATACCTCAAGCACTTCCAACTTCTAGGGCACAAATCTCTCTTTCTTTCCCACAGTTTTCCATACTTTCTCTTGTCACACATAACTTTAAAAAAGCTGGCAAACATTATAACTTTGATGCAGGACAAGGGGCATACTCAATCTGGCTTTACTGTTCCTCAGTAAACTGGTGGCACAATTACAGCAGCACATGAACAACAACACACAGCGGCACATTTAGGTGGCAATGCTTCCGACTTTTAGGGCTACCTACTACCAGACAGCCAAAATGCTAGCCATAATCTGAGCAAATCTTGCTAGTTCTCTCCCTAGATTCCAAACCAAATCCTCGGCGGTGCCTCTGTTTTGTAAGCCATGGTGTGTGGTGACTCCATTTGTAACCCACTACCTGGTTCAGGGAGAAAACATTCGCTCAGCATCAGGGCTAGGTTTGTACTTCTGGTCAGGGGCACCCAAGTAATTCTGGACACAGGAAGCAATAACTGAAAATGTCCAAACCGGGAGTGGGATTCTAAAGTGTGGCTTTTGTTCACTTCAACACTAGAATAACAAAGCAAGATGGACCAACACATGGCTACACTCACTGGATATGCAGATCTACAGAGGTCAGAATGCATCTTCTTTGCATAACAACCCTCAGGTTCTGAACACATCTAAGCTCACATGCCAGAACTGGTATTCTCACTCTTGGATTCCCTGGCCTGGCACCCCAGCCAGCACTAATACACTTTTCCATATGTCGTGGAGTTTGGTGGTGGTTCCCTCAACCACCCATAAGTGTTTTCTAGCTCTAAAGGGAAAATCTCATCCATAATCCCACATCTGGGTACTTTCTTCGAACACTGGCCAAGTGCCTAGGAGAAAGCTATAGCTGCCCAAAGTGAATCCATGGAGGTAAACCTGGTTACTCCAGATGGGGGGTCTCCCACCTCTTGTTCCCAAATCCATACCCGGCCATTCATTTGGAATCAACACCTTTCTTTGATCTCTCTGGTTGTAGATGCTATCTTGAAATGTATATCACATTTAAAATTCTACTCTCTATGTGGCTGGTGTCCTGACTTACAACATACTGTAAGTGGCTATGTCCATCTCTGTAGACCCCCACTGGTTAGATGCATTTTATGCCATACACATATCTCAAAAGTACTGTACTTGGCTAGTCCTTTCCTGACCCCACAGTAGGCAGATACTTTTACACAACTGTCTTGGTGAAAACATGGGCTCTATGTCAGAGCAGACTCACCATGGTTTGCAGGTTCCCCAGGGCTTCTCTCACAAAACTCAAATTTCTCTGGCAACTCAGAACAAACTCTTGTCAGGCAGCTTTTCCCACTTCCAGCAGGGCCATGGGATTGCCCCTGCAATGCTGGATTCTTTCCCCCCATTCCTCCGGGGATGGGGCACTGGAACAACTCGGGGAGCGGTTTCTACCACTTCTTGCAGTCTCTTCTGTGTTCTTCTCTAGGGTGAGAACACACTATACTGTTTCTGGTGTAGCTCTATGACAGAGCTAGGCTCTGAGGGGCTGTCAACTGCAGCACACCTCCTCCTTCTCTTGAGTCTGGCTGAAGACTGACTTGAATATCCCCAATGTTCTAACCGAATCCCTGCAGCCAACATTCCACTGTAGCTTATGCTGCTGTGAGAATTCTATAGTGATATCATCCCTCTAGCTCAGTTGAGACTGAGGACAGAGTGAGACAGTGTGAAACCCATGTAACTGGTGTCTCACAAGCTACCATTTCCTGCCTGCCACTAGTTCTAAGTGGGATTCTAGTAACCCCGGGTGACAAGGGGGTACACTACCATACCCTATAACATTATTGTACTACATCCAGAGTGTGAACCCAGCATGTATATTGAACAGGTAAGATTAAGAGAAGTGATTTTTATGTTTGCTTGCACTCATGTGCAAGAAACATAGTGCCACCATACAAGTTTTCTTAGGTGTGGCACCCCTGCTTCCAATGCCCTGAGGGTTTTTGCAGGCACGGCCCCACCGCATCAATAAATGTCCCAACTGTCTATGACAGCAGTTCAAATGCAGTGGCATACAGTTGAAAGCAAATGACTGCTTCACTCAGCGGTGGTAACATGTAGGCAATTAGCATACTGCCGTGCCATCAGCAGTATGCAAATTGACCCACACGTCACGACTGCTGATTGTGGCGGTGGTTGTATGCATGCCCCACCCCCATTTGTTGTGTGCTGAGGGGGTGCCCAATCCCCCTCAACTCATGCACACTTCCCCCCTCCAAGCGCATGGTATCTCCTACATGGGTGCCCAATCCCCGTCATCTCCAGTGGCTCCCCAAAATCACAAACTTCCAGGTGCCACGCTGGGAGCCCACCCCAGCGTGGCATAAGTCCAGCTGCCCCCTGCCATGGTCCTAACACTGTATGGCCAATGAAGGTGTCCAATCCCCTGTTGGCTCCACTGCCCCCCCAAAACTTCCAGGTGCCACGCTGGGTGCCTACCCCAGCATGGCAAAAGTCCCACATCGTCTATGTAAAATGTAAAAAATCCTGTAGCAAAAGAAAATGGTTCCTCGTTGACACTCTTGCCCCCCCCATCCTGCACCCACCCTCTGCGTAACCCACCTTCCCACACCCCCTCACCCCATACTTACCTCAGAAGGCCAGTGCAATGATCTTCGGTGGACCTGGAAAACATCTGCACTCTTCAAAGCCCACCGCGAACTGAAGAAATGCCGGTAAGTTGTATAATGGCATAAATAGGGTTTTTTCAACTTTGGTGCACATCTCGGTCATTTTTTTGAATTTTTGCACCAAATTTTCAACATGGGGTTCTTGGGACCCCACCTCATGAATTCAGTGACTGACATTTGGTTATTCAGTCCCAAAAGGTGATTTTTGCGGTCACTGTGTGGAATCACCTTTCGGGACTGATTAACGAAACAACAGTGTCACTGTTCATGAGGTGGGCTCTCATAAAGCCTATGTTTCAAATTTGGTGAAAAAATTCCCAAAAATGACTGTTATGAGCGTGCGTTGCACTGTTTCCATGCACACTCACAAATTCATAATTTGTAATATTTTCAATCCAGACTTTCAACATCGTCAGTTTTTCACACCTCCTTATGAACAGTACAGCTGTCATTTTTCAGATCCTGGCTGAAATGTGTTTTTGCACTTCCAGAGCAGAATAGCGCAGTCACTGTGGGAAATCAGTGTTTGGGACAGATTAAAAAATCACAGTAACACTGTTCATGAACAGAGGTCCCAAAATGCCTATATTGAAAATCTGGTGCAAAACAATCACCCAAATAATTGCATTACGGGTGTGCGTTGTGCAGTTTCTATGCACGCTCGTGACTTCACCAGTTTTTTATATTTTCACTACAGATTTTCAACATTACGATTTTTATACACCTCCTCACGAACAGTACAGTTGTCATTTTTCACATCATGTTGGAAATGTGTTTTTGAACCTGTGATGCTAAATGGCGCAGTCACTGTGCAAAATCACCCTTCGGTTAACAACCTGATAGTGTTACTGTTCATGCAATGGAGTCACAAAAAGCCTGTGTTGAAAACTAAGAGTAAAAATAGCAAGACATGCCCAGGGCCTTAGGGTTTCCGACCATAATGCCCTACCCTGTAGGGACTGACAGGCTTCAGGGGTGTGACTTGGGAATGTCGACAGTAATGCTCATGCCATTCCACCCCCATCCCCACCCTGCGGCCAGTGACAGGCATTGAGGTGCACCTTGGACTCTTTGTCCCCAGCGTTCACACATTCTCCTATACTGCATCCATTTTGCATATTTCTTTATGGAATGAGGTGAGTGTAAAGTCCGAACACCCCAAGGCGCACCTCAACACTTGTTAGTGTCTGCAGGGTAGGGTGAGGTGAAATGTTGTGACCTTTATGGGTGATGACCCAACGGCATACCCAATGCCTGTCCATCTCTGCAGGGTGGGGGTGGAGTTTGCGTCAGTTCAGTATATCACTGCCATTCCTATACAGCATCTGTCTAACTCCTGCACTTCCACTGCTAATGCCGGCAAGCAAACATTCGGCATTGACAAATGTGTGTTAGAAATTGCGAGTGGTGTTCATGTTTAACAGTACGAGTAATTAATTATAAAAGTAGGCCATGACATGACATGCATGGAAACTCCATATGAGGTATGGCTCCCCGGCCCATCATACTGTATTGCCTGGGTGACAGAGTACTACGCAGTACTTTCCTAGGCTCGGAGTGATGGGGCGTAACTGTGTTGGCTTCCATCCTCGTGCTGCCCAACTAGCTCCCCAAACTTGTCCCTGAACTCGAGTTCACCAGTATGGGAACACAGCACGTTACCCACAGGTTAGTGGCTGGCCCTGAACACAATGTTTCTTCATAATTTTTTTTTTTTTACATTTGGATCCCAAACCTTTAATATCATCTTTTTATGACCCCTGCCCCTGAACATGACAAGTGTCATTTATAAAATACTGAATGAAACACCATTTTGCACCACAAGTGTGAAAACACATTTTAGTCAGGATTTGAAAAAATACACCTGTCATATTAACAATGTGGTATTAAAAATGGCTGTGTTGAAAATGTGGGTCAAAATATTAGAAATTACTAAAGTTGTGCCCAAATGTTGAAAAACATTTCAATGTACCTTCACAGCTTTGGGGTTATTTAAAGATTTTGACCCCATATTTTCTACCTAGTCTTTTTATAACCTCACTTCATGAATGTGGTAGGTGACATTTTTTAAATCCTGCCCAAAAGTGGATTTCACAGAGAGACTGCAAAACTGCCTTTTGGGCCAGACTTGAAAAATTCCACCTACTTTCTTTATGAGGTTGGGCCTCAGAAAGGTCATGTTGAAAGTTTGGTGGAAAAATTTTAAAAAATAGCAAAGTTATGAGTGAGCACTGAAGTATTTCAACATCCACTCATAACTTAACCATTTTACCATATTTTTCACCAAATTTTGACATAGTCTTCTTATAACCTTACCTCATGAACCTGATAGATGAAAATGTTCAGAACCCACCAAAAGGGGATTTTGCGGAATGACTGCAAAAATCACCTTTCAGGTTGGATTTGAAAAGTTTTACCTACCTTGTTCATGAGGTGGGGTCCAGAACAAGACTGCTGAAAATTTAGTAAAAAAAAACAATAATTATAATAAATGACAAAGTTATGAGTAAAGGTTCAAAATGCATTGAAAATACATTGTCCACACTTACCTTGTTTCTACAGTTCCTGATCGATGTTGAAGAAGGACATGTTTTGCAGCAGGGTGGTGGTAGACCACTTATTTTTTGCCATAATGTTTTTTCTACCCAGCCCTGCCCCTGTCCCCCTCCACTGGCATCTGCCTCCCTAGACTCACCTTGCCCATGAATCCCCCATGGATTGTCCCCAGTGGGGGGGGACATCCTCTCCCCAACCAGTGTCTCTCATTCTGAACCAGGGTCGGTGGTCCAGGTGGCAGTGCAAGGAGGGGGATGGGCAAAGAGGACTTCATGAAGTTGGCACCAACCCTTTTCCATTTTCTTCCACATTACCCTGCCCTGGCAATACATAAGCATGTGCACATGGAGGCACACATGCTATGGAACAGCAGCCCCTCCCTGCTGCATTGCTCATGATTCTGGAACTACCACCTAGTCTCCACCAGGTAGCAGCCAAGGACCGAGATGGCATGCCCTCACACCCCAGGAGAGGAGAACTGTCCAGTGGATGCTCAGTCTTCTCTTTCACTGGCTGACACATGACAACCCGAGCTTGTTCCCAAATCTGGGTCACCAGTACAGTAGTAGGTGAGGCGCGCTGTGCCTCAGCCCTCCGCACCACTGGGATAGCTAGTGGTGGACCATTTTCAGATGAGTGAGGGTGTGTGGGGGTGCTGATTAGGAGGGTCAGGGTAGCATGGGTGGGGAAGTCATCTGAAAAAGACATTGATGGATTTTTTTGCTTTTCAGGACAAATGACTACAAGGGACCTTTTTTATTGCAGCAAGGGTGACACTGGGGATTGGGCACCCCTGTGTCACACAGTATGTTTACATGTAGTTGGGATATGTGGCTGATTTCCAATTTGAATAGGCTACTTTTTAAATCGGGAATCAGTATGTCATGTAAACAGATGGATGGGGAGCCAGGTTTATGGCCACAAAAAATACCTGCAGCATTATTTAATAGATTACATGATGAATGTTACTTATCTTTCATTCAGTGCAGCATGTCCAGCACTGGTTCAACTCCCATCAACTCTCCCTCAATGTTAAGAAGACTGTATCCATGACCTTTGGCACCAGGCAGAGACTCTCAAGGCTCCCTTCTCTTCCCACATTCCACACACATAACGGGACAGCTTTAGAGGACACCTCTACCTTTAGGTACTTGGGGGTTTGGCTAGACCGACACCTCAGCTTCTCTGGACATGTAGATTCCATCCTGATGAAACTGTGCCCCAAACTTGGTGCATTATGTAGGAACCATAGCTGCTGCCCACTATGGGTAAGGCGCGGCCTTGTCCAGAAGATGATTCTACCTATTTTCGACTGCTGTGATGTAGTCTACAGTGCCACTCCCAAGTCCTCCCTAGCCAGATTGGACACCCTTTTTAACTCCTTGTACTGCGTTGTCCTGGACCCTCCCCCACTCATCACTGCAACCTCTATATCTCCCTGTCCCTCATTTCTCTCAAAAATCCTGTTGTCTCCATTGTGCGAAACTTGCGTCAACATTTTGGTTTGAGATGCTACCTCCTTACCTCTCTTCCTTACTATCCACTCTGCCTCCTCCAGACCACTGTCTTAGGTCTTATGATATTCTGTAATTGGTAATACCATGCTGCTCAACTATGGTAAGTCAGTCAGCCTTCTCGCACTGCTTACCTAAGCTATGGAATGACCTCCCACCTCAAATCCTCTTATCTTTCTCCACCTACTTTCTATCATTAGCCCTAAACAATTTCCTCTTGGTAAACTGCACCTGCAGCTAGTCCCTCTACCATTCCCTTCTCTGACCAATACATGTTACCTCTGCCCTCACCTACTTCTGCCCATGGCTAAGTTGCCTTTAACTTGGCTTTCACTACGCTGCACCTCCTGCTCATTAGTCTAAATGCACTTTCTTATTCACTTATGTAAATGAGTAAAGTAAATAAGTAAATCATTGCTTCATGCACAGTGTTTGTGATAACTGTTATGTTATTCACATTTTAAATCTGTATTAATTAATGTTGTAATCACCCTATGGATTTGTATAGTTACTGTGCTCAATACTGTACTCAATACTTTTTTGTAACAGATTGGTTGCTGTGTGTTCTCAGTTCTGTCGAACTTGTATTAATTGTCAATTGGATTTACATATGTAACTGAATGTTGGTGACTTTCCCCTCTATGTACCCTTCCCCAGGATGCACCGTGAGACGAGCAACCTGTTGTTCAGTGTGCCCTTCCTGGAGAAACTTTTTAATAAATAAATAAATAACTAAATGTTTGGGAAGGGAGTAGTGAAAGGGAAAGGGGAACTTGTTTAACCAGGAAAGGCACACTATTTATTAATTTCAATTCTAGGATTACACGTTACCTTTGAACCCAGGGCTCTTTTACAAAGGTTCCACATCAAGACATTGGTATCACGTAACAATAGACATTTTGTTTCACAAATAAGTGTACAGGATCAACAAGTTAAATTTGAACAGACAAAAGGTGAGAAAAAATGGAAAGAAAGAGGCCAAAAAAGGTGGAAGGGGTGGTAGAATGAAAGGTGGGGCAGAGCGGAGATAAGAAAAACGAGGAGAGAGAGGAGGAGGGGAAGTAAGGATATGGAGGAGGGGGGGTGGGGTGAGAGCAGCCAGGCAGGTGGCATTGTCAGATGCAAAGAGCGGATGGGGCAGAGGCCAACTAAGGCAAGTGCGTTATGTAAAGAAGCTAGGTATGGGAGAGCAGCTTCGGAGTGGTGTTGCATAGCATTATCCATGACAGTCGCAGATGCTGGAAGCAACCAGGGTGTTTCAGAGCCTGGATTTGAAGGCCCCTAGCCCAGTGGTATTGATAGTATCATTGGTAAGACCATTAAACCAAGTGAGTGCCCTGTAGGTGAATGAATGCTGGCCAATGGCTGTCCAACAGCGGGGGATCCGGAACAGTTGTGGCTTTGATCCCCTGGTAATTCTGGAGCTGGTTTTCATTTGAAGGAGTGAACAGACCCCGGGGGGGGGGAACAACTCCACACAGGTTTGGTACTGAATTCTATTATCAAGTTGAAGCCAGTTAGCTTGTGAGTAGAGGTCACAGGTGTGTGTGAGCTGCTCGGCCCCCATGATGAGTTGACAGGCCTTGTTAAGGGTGGTGGTAATCCTTCTGAGTGTCATGGTAGTGGCAGTGCCATAGATGACAAGACCATAGTCAATCTGGGAGATGATGGAGCTTTAAACAGTGGCATAGAGTGCCTCTTTAGTCAGGTGCCGATGGACTCGGCAGAGTAAACCCAGTCTAGTATTCACTGTTTTTGCGACATTGGTTATATGGGTTCTGAAAGACAGGTGTGGTTCTAAGGTGATTCCTAGGTATCTGAATGAGTCAACCTGCTCCAGGGAGTCACCAAGGCAGGTATGTAAGGAGATTTGGTGGTGTTTGTGCTTGTTTTGGTGGCTGGTGAAAATCATGGTCTTTGTTTTTTTCTGGTTAAGGATTAACTTATGTTCTTTGAATCAGCTTTCAACTGAAGTGAAACCCTATTGAAGGGTTTGTTGCAGGTGGCTTGGGTCACAGTGGGAGTCAAGAATCACAGCATTGTCTGCATAGAGTATGACTTGCTGAGGGGTGGAGTCAGGAAGGGAGTTGAGGAACAGGCTGAAAAGCAATGGCCCCAGGATGGAGCCTTGGGGGACACTGGAGCGAACCTCTTTAGTGTTGGAGACCACGCCCGCTATTGTTACACATTGGGTCCTGTTGTCAAGATAGCTATTGAACCAATTCACCGATTCTGCAGAGAGGTCAATGTTCAGTAACTGATGAAGCAGGAGGCGATGGTGGACAGTGTCAAAAGCCTTCGACAGGTCTATGAATGCGGCTCCCGGTTAGGCGACCCTGGTCAAGGGAGTTGTGTATGGCTCCTGTAAACTCAAGAAGGGCCGTGGAAGTGCTGTGTCCTTTTCTAAAACCATGTTGCTGCTGGCAAAGGATGTTGTATTTGCCCAGATGATCAGTGAGCTGGTCTGCTACTATCCGTTCCAGGGTCTTAGAGAGGGGTGGAAGGATTGAGATAGGTCAGTAGTTCACATGGGAGGTCTGGTCACCACCTTTATGGATAGGTGTGACAGTTGCTGCCTTCCATTTGTCAGGGAACTGGCTGAGAGAGAGGGAGAGAGATTAAAGATCCTGGTGAGAGGCCACAGAACCTCTTCTAGATTGAGAGACAGAAGTTTGAGGTCCAGTGTGTCAGCACTAGCTCTGGTGTTTTTGATGGCTTTGGAGATGTATTTCCTGATGGTATTTTTGTTTACTGCTCTGAAGTAAAAAAGTGGGCATTTTTTTTGTGAAGACTCATGGGTGGGAAGAGGAGCATCACTGTCGTTGAAAAAGTCAGGGGGGAGGATGCTGCTGAGGTCGTTGGCTTTTAGGTCCAGGATAGTATTTCCGTTTATTGTGATTGCAGTAGGGGGTGATTTGGACTCCTTCCCGGTAACATCTTTAATGTTATTCCAGAAAGCTCTTGCATTTCCCCACGTGTCAGTGAGTGCAGTCTTGTAGTATTCAGATTTCTGTTGGCGTATGGATTTGGTGCAATCATTTCTAGCTCTTTTGTAGTTTTTGATGTCTGCCTGTTTTCCTGTTTCTCTGGCTAGTTCCCAGAGGTGGTCCCTGTGTTTCAGCTTCTGTAAGAGGGAACCCATGAGCCAGGGGTTGCAGAGGGGTTTAATTTTTCGCTTTTTCAGCGGGGCAAAGATGTTACAAGCTTCATTGAAAATACGTATAAATTGGTCAAGGGCTGTTTTCGCATCAGGGGCCAGGTCGATGGGGGGCCACTCTTGGTTTAGTAGGTGTGATTTTAGGTGGGTTAGTTTCCCATGGGGTCGGACTCTGCTGAGGATGACCTTTGGAGGAGATTTCCAGAATTTATTTGACCAGGTGCAGCTGACGGGGGAATGGTCACTGAGAGAGTCAGGCAGTACGGCGAAGCTAGTGATCCGGGAGGGGTGAGTAGTCAGGATCCAGTCCAGTAAAGTGCTGGTGCCGGTTTTGTAGTTCATTCTAGTTGTGGAGCCCAATATCTGTGTGAGGTTTGCTGATGTGACCATGTCCCTGGCATTGCCAGCCTCTGGTCCCAACCAGTTAGTGTTGAAATCGCCAAGTGTGATAACTTTGGAGTCGGGCAGAAGTGATTTGATGTACCCCAGTACTGCGTGGAGGCCCAGTCCCTGTTCTTTCAGAGGGATATAAACGGTGATGACTGAGAGGGCTTTGTGCTGAGCTCCAAGCAGGATTTTGATATGCAATAGCTGGGCATTTGGTGTTGGTAGGTCAGTGTGGGCAGTGTGCCCCATCAGGTTGTCTTTTAGGTAAAGGGCGCAGCCCCCTCCTCGTTTTGATTTTCGGTCAAGCCTAAAGATAGTATAGCCAGGGATGGAGATTGTATGATCAGGAACCAAGGGGGGTGAGCCAGGTTTCTACTACTGCCAGAATATCGGGCTGGTGGACAGATGCGAAGGCTTGTAGTTGATCCAGTTTAGATAGTAAGCTGCAGATGTTCAGGCAGATAATGGAGAGGGAGCCAATGCGCTTGGTTTGGGTGGAGTTCATAGCAGACTGAGGGCCTGGGTTGGGGTGAATGTTTCCAGATAATAGCAGGAGTAGGAGAAGGAGTTTCAGGGTGGCCAGGCGCAGTTCCCTGTGGGAGAACTTGCGGTGCTTGATTGAAGAGGTGTTGTTTGGGGTAGTTTTGTGCGTATATAGCAGGAGCGTAGTGAGCTGGGGTGGTAGCGGGGCACACTGCACCCTAGTATGAAGGTGTGGGTACAATGTGGTGGGGTGAGCCCTGGGGTGAGAATTCTAAGCCGAAGCTTGTTTCCAGGTGCGACCTGGGAGCACAAGGAAGTTAAGTGACTTGCTCAGGGTCACACAGTATGCAAGTGGGGGCTGTGGGATTCAAACCCTGGTCTCCAGGTTTGCAGCTCGGGCCTTAAACCACTGCACTATACTGCCTCCTTAGTAGGCTGAGCATGACACCGCTGAGCTGCTTGCTGGGTGGCTTCATGCAGATGAAAGCATCAAGGCGCTCTTTTATAGGAGCGCTTTGGTCCTTCTAACCACAAGTTGTTTCCACCCCGCAAGCACTGACCAGCATCGTAATCAACCTACTAATCACTGGCTTGTCACTGTCACTGTCGAGCTCACTGCAGCTTGAGCAGCAATGAACCTGACAGTGACACGCCTCTGAAATGTGCTTTTGTAAAAAATGTTTGCTGTGCATGGGTGCAGAAGCAAACATACACATGACTAATCTTTTCTGCCTGATATTTTTGGCACTAGTAGAAGAAATGAAAAATTATTTTTTTACTACTGATGCCTTGCAGGGAGATGAGGCTCCTTTTTGCAGTTTGGGGTGTTTTGTAAAGATGAAAATGACTGATGCTCTTCAATAGCTTAGTATTTTATGTTTAATGCAAGAAAGACTTTTTTCAAATGATAATGATGACAAATAAAAGCTTCTTGAATATTATTTTAATTGAAATGTATTCTCTATGTCCTGCAGAATGTTTACTATCTTATAAAAGCTTCTCTTGGCATACTCCACAATGTTGCCAAAGTGCCAGAGAACAGGCCACAATTTCGGCAGAATAATGCAGTCAAAATTATCTCCTACTACACAAAGAATGAAGATGAGTTGCTCAAAGTAGTATCAATAATGGTTCTGGGTTACATTATTGATGAGGATGAGTCTGAACTTATTATGGATGAGTCAGGTAATTCCATCGTTAATTTTTTTTTTTTATATAAAGCAAAGCATGACTGGAACTCCAGCTTGAAAGTAACTTCACCTTACTGTAATTTAAATTTAGAAGCAATCTTAAAGAGCAGAATTATCCTTAATGGTAATATATTTTATCATGCGATGAGCTGACTAAGTGGCTGTCTTTCTTACATGCTTGCTGGAACTCAACTTTGTTTTATAAAAAGCCTGCTCAGCAGTAGCACTACCACCCGCCACGCCAGTGTCCTGGGATGGGATACAGACTAGGGTTATTGGGGGTCGACTGAGGGGTGAGGAGCAAGCTTCCAGAGGACTGTTCTCCTAGAGTGTAATCAGACAGGAAAGCAAAATGTATACAGTACAGTCATGGGTCATGGTGCTAAAATATGGGAAAAGTAGTGAGATCACCAGTCAAAATGTGTAGACCCCCAACCCCACCAAGGATTGCAACTGGTAGCTGGGCTGAAAAGAACACTGTCAAACTTTTTTGCAACATATTTTAGGTAAAACCCCGTATTTTATGATTGCTTACTTTCTCTAAAATTCATTGATGTTGCTGGTTGTTTCATTATGTTGGCATGCTTGTGCAGCAGCATCTTGGGGTAGTGCAGATTTGGAGGCACGGTCGCTGTTGGGCGAATGCAGGGCACACACCAGTAGGTGTGTCCCTCATTCCCCAATCAGCCTGCATGCCGGTGACACACCATCCAGGCGAGCACATCTAAGGAAAGGTCTGCTGCAATGCGAGCAAAGCTTGCCACATGCAGCTGACCCTTCCTACCTGCTCGCCAACTGGAAACATGGTGGCACAGTGGCCGCTAAACTACCAACTTCAGGAGTGCCCAATCCCTGCTCAGCACTCCTACCCAGTAGAAGCAACGGGAGCCCACTCCCATCGGCAGAATGTGTCTCCCCAGCTTTCATTGTTTGCCGACGGGGGTACCCAATCCCTGTCGATATCTGTCCCCCCTTTCCCAGTTTTAATGTGCCGACAGGGGAGCACACTTCCCATCTGCATGATGTCCCCCCTTCTTCTGTGCCAACAGAGGGTGCCCAATTCCCCATCGGCTACTGTACCCCCCAAAAAGAAGCCACCTGTAAAACAGAAAACCATCTGTGATGTGTTTTTTAGTACCTGTAAGCAGGAAACGGTCCCTCGTAGTCTCCCTACCCACCACCTACACCCACCCACTGCGCACCCTGTCTCCCCACACACACCCCTCCCATACTTACCTCCGAAGCTCGGTGCGACGATCTTCGTTGGACCGGGAACATGTCTTCACTCTTCAAAGCCAACTGTGAACTGAGGAAATGCCGGTAAGCTGTATAATGGAATAAATAGGGTTTATTCAACTTTGATGCATATCTTGGGCATTTTTTGGAATTTTTGCACCAAATCTTTAACATGGGGTTTTTGGGACCCCTTCTCATGAATTCTACACAGTTATGATGTTAATTGGTCCCAAAAGGTGATTTTATAGTCATTGTGCAGAATCACTTTTTGGGACCGATTAACGCAAGAACAGTGGCAGGGTTCATGAGGTGGGTTCCCAGAAAGCTTATGTTGCAAATTCAGTGGGAAAAAATCCAACAAATGGCTGTTTTACGAGTGTGCGTTGTGCAGTTGCTACACACGCTCGTAACTGCGCCACTTCGCAATATTTTCATGCCATATTTTCAACATTGTCATTTTTCTACATCTCCTTGTGAACAGTACAGCTGTCATTTTCCACATCCTGGCCGTCAAATGTGTTCCAGCACTTCCGGCGCACAATACCGCGGTCGCTGTGGGAAATCAGTGTTCGCGGCAGATTATGAAAATGACAGTGACACTGTTCATGAGCAGAGGTCCTAAAATGCCTATGTTGAAAATTTGGTGACGATACTCTATAAAATGACTGTGTTATGAGCGTGCGTTGCACAGTTTGCACACATGCTCGTAACATTGCGCATTTGTAATATTTTCACTCTGGATTTTCACCATTGGCATTTTTCCACACCTCTTGATGAACAGTACAGCTGTCATTTTATATATCCTGCCCGAAATGTGTTTTTGCACGTCCAGCGCAGTATAGCGCAGTCGCTGGGTGAAATCACTTTTTGGGACAGTTTGAGGAAATGACAGTGACACTGCACATGAGCAGAGGTGCTAAAATGCCTATGTTGAAAATTTGGTGCTGGACATCCATAAAATGACTGTGTTACAAGTCTGCATTGTGCATTTCCCACGCACTCTTGTAACTTCACAAATTTGCAATACTTACATGCCACATTTTCACCACTGCCATTTTTTTAGACCTCCTTATGAACAGTACAGCTATCATTTTTCACATCATGCCAAAAATTTGTTTCTGCACTGCACCACCAAAGCCAGTGCCAGCGCAACAAAATGTGTGTCCTTGCAGAAATCTGTCAGACGTTCATGACAACTCTTTCTCCTGCAAAGTCCGCCACTCCTCCCCCTTACAGACTCTACGTTTTTAACCCTTGTTCCTGTGGGCATTTATTGGGATCTGAGACCATTTTTTCTGTTGTTTTTTCAATTTTTTTCTATTCAACCTTTGTATATTTGCTATCCTGCGTTAGTAAAAGATGGGGGCTTACAACACCTCTGTTTATCCACAGAATAGGGTTCACTACTGGCTTTTCCACTTTGATGTATTTAATGCTCATAAAAGGTACAGCTCAGGCAGCACTAGACAGTAAACTAAAGCTCTTTGTTTTTACACAGGGACAGGTACAGTGCAGGCTTTCCCTCACCCACCTACTGTGATTAACTTAGTGTTGGTAAAAAGTGAAGGATAAAACCTTTGGTTTATCCAAAGGTACCATATGGGGCAGGCTCAGTGCAAACTTACCCACATTGTGATGGATTTAGTGCTAGTAAAAGGTGAAGGACTGGCACCACTTGAGCTTTAAACTCTCTCATAATCCACAGAGACAGCTACAGTGTGGGGGCAGGGAGAGAGCTTGGTTTCCACACTGTCTACGTTTAGTCTTGGTGAATGATGAGGGACTGCCAACACTGGGGACTAAAGCCTTTTGTTTATCTACAGTGACAGGTACAGTGTATGACTGGTGAACCATAAGGGACTGGCACCACTGGAGACTGAAGCCCTCTATAAATCCACAGGGGCACATGCAGTGTAAAACAGACAGTCCAGGGTTTCCACTCTGTGATAGATTTAGTGCTGATGAAAGGTGACAGACTGACAGCACTAATTGCTGAAACCCTCTGTTTATCCACATGGGTAGGTTCAGTATGGGCAGGGACAGTGCAGGGTTCTTACACTGATGGTTTCAGCACTGGTAACAGCTAGTAAAAGTTAAGGGATGGGCAACACTGCGGACTGCTCAACTGTCTTCATGTCCACAGTCTCTATTGGCAGGTCATTTTAGAATGCCACCACCCTCTGGGACAAAATATGCTTCTTAATGTTACCCCTAAGCTTACCATCTGTGTCCTTCAGAGCATGTCCCTGTATCGTGCTGGAGAACTTATTGATATGTTCAATCCTGTCAATACCCCTGAGTATGGGAAGACTGAGAACATGTCCTGTTTCAGCCTGCTGTTCTACAGGGAGAAGATAGTAACAACTAGTCGAAAACTAAAATGTGGATATTATCTGTTAGATCCTTCCAGGTATTCCTGTTTTTAAAATGCGGCTTCTCCTTAACAGTGATATCTAACCAGAAAGCCCACCAATAAATTTGCTTTTATTTTTAGTACTGAATACATTCTCTTTACTGCTGCAGTAAATGTAAACACTGGAGGAAATATGAAGAAACTGGTAGAGAGAAGCTTACAAAGGATGTCAGTAGGCATTTTATGTGGCTGGATAGATATGCAGAATTAAAAATGTTACATAAATTCATTGCCACTAAGCAAGTGGCAGACTGGGGAAGAAATTTGTCAACACAGAAAGGGGGTTTGGTCTGCACTTAGAGGGGAGTGAGAAGATCAGTTTTGCTATGTGGGACAGTGATCCACAGGGTGAAAAATGTTGAGATTTATTGAAAATATGATGGATCATAATGGTCTACTCTTAAAGCAGCAGTTTTGTCATCAAGGGAGAAGAAAAGGTGGGCTGGAATTGACAACCATCTGAAATTTGTCACAATCCCCCACTCAAAAATGAATGCTGACACAATTTAACTTGGTGCAGCATAAGACTGCACCAAAGAATTCAGCATCTGTGCCAAGCTGGCATTTCTCTGCTTGCCATACCTGTTGCATTCTTTCGGCACAGTCTTTATAGAGTACAGTACCACAATAAATTTTCTTGACTTCCTCACTTCCAACCAAGTGAACCCTAACCCTCTTTCTGCCCTGACATCATGATATTCAGGGCTTATTTAAGAAAAGCTGCATCCAAATTTCCTCCCCGTGGACCAAGTGAAACTTTTTCAATGCCAAAAAAATAAAAGACTAGCAATGCATTCCCTGGCCTTGAATAAATTTAATCTGGGGTGGTATTATACTTTGCACATTATTGTGTTCTATGATTCTAATATGTTTACCTATTCTCTGTATTATTGGGAATATAGATTTTCTAGCGCACGCGTGACTCCGCTGCTAACGGTGCATGTGCAAGTTATCATGCCTGTGCAGTACTGTAATCACTACAGTATTGGTTACGGCTGATTCCGATGTGGTGAGTGCACCTCATATTCTTTTCAATGCCCATGCTGCTCCTGAAAGCTTTCCACAGCCATATCAGTTCTGACCAGAGTTTGTTTTAATTGCAGTGCAGCTGTACGTTGCATCGAGCGGGCGCCAGGTTGCGGGTCAAACACTGAAGAGCCCTGGTCGCTGCCATCACCGAGGATCCTGGTGATTCCTGGCGCCCTACTGTTTCTGCTCCTGGACTCCTCACAAAGGTACACAGCTGCTTCTGTAACCCTGAGCCGACCTGCTTCACGGCTGCATGATTGGTGCCTTTTCGCTCACAACTCCGATTGGCTGAAGCAGTTATCCCAGGCTACTGATTGGCACGCCTGCATGCCAGCTGCCAAGGCACTGCTCCCTGCTGCTAAACTGTATCTACAGACTCATAGGCTGAATCACTTGCTGTGGGATTTTTTAAACTCAGTGATTGTTAGCGCTTTTATTGCTTGTTTAACTCTGCTGAACACTTTAGTTTACTCTACTGCCTAAATGTAGTAGTCGGCCCTTACGGCGTGACCTTGTACTTTGAAATCTCAGCCAATTGTGATTGCTATGTAATAACTGAATGTCCTTTGTTGTCCCAGTACCATCATAGCCTTCCTAAAATTGCCTTACTTTACTACTCTCTCTGTCTCTCTCCCTCTCTCTCTCTTTCTCTCGAATTTCACCCTTCCTAAAGCACCTCTACTGTGCCTGTCCACTGCTCTCTCACTGTTTCTCCTCTCCCTGGTCTCCAAACCTTGCCTACAGTCTGCTGCCTAGCCCGTCCCTGTCTTCCACCCCATCCCCCTACCTGTGCCAAACTCTAATCTGTGTTGATCACACTATTTACCTCGCTCCCCCATGACTGCTCCCTACCTCACTCTGAACTATTAATCTGTGTCTTTTGTTTTCAACACTAGCACCCCCACCCCACGCTGTCAGTCTACCACCAGCTCACCCACCCCCTGTCTCGCTATCCCTATAATTTCACTTGTTTTTCCTCTCTCCTTTCAGAAGCTGTAAGCACTGCACCAAGCAGCACTCATGGTTGCTGCCGTGCCTCCGGCCGTTTTCCTGGCCGCCGCCATCGCCGAGTATCCCTGATGACTCCTGCTGCCCTCCTGGTTCTGCTCTCTGGATTCCTTACGAAGGTACAGCTGCTTCTCTAATTCTGAGCCGGCCCGCTTACAGCTGTACTTCGATTGGTGCACCTTTTTCACTCACAGCTCCCGATTGGCTAAAGCGGTTATCCCCAGACTACTAATTGACGCACCTGCATACCGGCTGCCAAGGTGCTTCTCCCTGCTGCTAAACTATATCTACAGGCTCAGGGGCTGAATCACTTGCTGGGGAATTTTTCTCCTTCCCCCTCGCACTCCCACCCAGGCCTCCTATTAAATACTCTCCCTGTCCCCGCTTCTTAAGGCTTCTTCCAATACTACTTGCTCTAACTGCCCTCTGTGCCCCTCCCTGCTGCCACATGTAAACTATGGCTCTATCTATTGCCGTTCTGCACTGTCTCTGTCACCACTATTTATCCCGGCCCTCCCACATCTCTCTCGTTTTACAACCCTGGAACTTATTTAGAAGTATCTATCTCCCCTTTTCTCTCTCTGTCCCTAGCTCACCTCTCTCCTTTCCAAGCCACTGATATATCTCTCCTCCTTTTCCTCTAAATCCCTCTCCAATTGTCAGGGATGAAAATGTTTAAATTGGTACTTCTAATGCTACTCATGTCAATGCCATTTCTGTTACACCAATCTATTTTTGGTGTCCCTTTTGCCGAAACTGCTCTCCCACGCTATCTACCTCACAACTTTACTTTCTCAAATTTGCTAGTAACTCCCATAGTATGCTACGATCCCACACCCTTACTTCTAAGCAAGGCATGCATTCACCCGGTTGCCCTTGCCCTTAACCCCAGGTCCCTGCAAATCGGAACCCTTTCACCTTTCCGGCATTGTAAGCTATGGTACCTCCTCATACTGACAATCCTACTATCCGGGGATATTCAACCTAACCCTGGACCCCTAAACTTGTCAACTGCTCCTATCACAAATACTTCAGGCCTACGTATAACACACCATAATATCAGGAGCCTTGAGCATAATTTTTTGGAACTCGAATCCTGGACTGCACTCTATAAGCCTGATATACTGTGCCTTACCGAAACTTGGCTGAAACCATCCACCCCTGACTCAAGGTGTGCTCTTCCATCCTATAATCTGCTGAGGAGTGATAGAGCAGCCCCTAAAGGGGGAAGACAGCCATCTATTATAAATCACACCTCCAGCTCTCTAAAAACCAGCTCAGCCCCCATGAGTCACTATGAGACACTTCATGCCCTCCTCACCCTTGGCACAAAGAAATTGCACATTGTCTGTGCCTACAATCCACCTACTCATGGCCTAAAAGGACTGGATGAGCTCCTAGACTAAGCTGCTATTCACTACGGGAAACTATGAAGTCCTTATACTTGGTGACATCAATTTGAATTGGTTGGGAAACATACATGACAGCACTTACCAAACTACAGAGTTTTAATCTACATCAACTTATCACTTTGCCCACCAGAACTGCCCCTCATTCCAATACTAGCACCTTGCTGGACTGGATTATGACAAACCGCCCTGAGAATATTATAGATGTTGGAATCCTCTCTGACGATATCACAGACCACTCCCCCACTTTCTGTGTCTGGGGCAAAGGAAGGCCTGAACCTAGTAAGCCCCACTTCATTACCTTCTGTAATTTTGCAAATTTTGACCCACAGGCCTTCTTGTCTGATGTAACCTGCATTGACTTGTAATCTTTTTATAGCTCAGTAGATGTACAGACAGCCCTAAATATCTTCCTGACAAAATTCTTAGAACTACAAGAATTCCACTGTCAACTTGTTACTAGGTGGGTAAGGAAAAGTCAGACTCGCTGGCTAAAATCTGGCCTATTATCTAAAGTAAGACAGAGAGACAAAATCTGGCTTTGCTATAAAAAGACAGGTCATCCTGCTGACCTAAATACATACAGAGCATTAAGGAATGCCTGTAAGAAAGAAATCAAACAAGCAAAAAGCTCATACTGCAATAACCTTCTAATAGACTCCCGGAGGATCCCAAAAAAGTTTGGTTCCATATTAAGTTCTTCCTGTGTTCGAACCAGTCATCCACTCCAAATGATATGACTCTAAATGGCACACATTGCAACACCCCCTCACTTCTGCAAACTTCTTTAACAAGCAATTTGCAGACCTCACCCAATATACTTCTACTATCCCTACCTCATCAAAATCCATCCTACCTGCTAACTCCTCCAAACACACCCTCCATTTCAAGTCCTTCCCAACCAGTATGGTTCTCCGACTCCTAAGAAACATCTGAAAGCGCACAGCTGTTGGGTCTGATAACCTGGAACCTAAGCTCCTAAAACTGGCTGCTCCCCACATAGCTGCTCCCCTTGCTAAAATCTTTGCCCTCTCTCTCTCTCTGTGCCAAAGTACTGTCCCGGCCATTTGGAAGATAGCCAGAATTAGCCCCGTTTTCAAAAAAGGCAACCCACTTGACCCATTGAATTACCATCCTATTGCCATCCTATCTGTTCTCAGTAAAATTCTTCAGAAAATAGTTGCTACTCAGACCATCGACTTCTTACTGCAACATGACCTCTTAACTGACGCCCAACATGGTTACTGCAAGGGTCATAGTACCATCACTGCCCTACTTAAACTCACATCTGACACCTTAGTGGCTATGGATGCTGGAAGGCTCACTGGGGCAATTTTTATTGACATGACAAAGGCTTTTGACCTTATTGACCACTTCCTCCTTGTTGCTACCCTAAACTCCCTAGGCTTTGCACACACTTTTGCCAACTGGTTTGAGAGCTATCTGTCTGATAGGTTGCAATACGTGAATTTGAACTCCACCCTCTCCGACAAGGCTACCATCAATATTGGTGTACCTCAAGGGTCTATCTTAGGTCCACTATTTTTCACCATTTCATAAATAGTATTACCTTGCATCTCCTCAATACCTCCTCCATACTATATGCAAACGACATTGTCCTGTATTGCAGTTCAAATAACATTGTGGACATAAACAAAAAACTCTCCAGAGTTTACCAGCTGTTACAACAGTGGCTTGATAATCACAAACTCGTCTTAAACTCAGCTAAGACACAAGCTATGTTATTTGGCTCCAGTCCCAAGCTCAAACACTCCCAACCACACTTTAGTGTCTCCTCCGCTGATGGCTCAACTGCTGGAGAGGTAAATTCATTCAAGTATCTTGGGGTCACTCTTGACCCATCCCTGAATTTCGACCTCCACATTCACGCTATCTGTAAGCAGGTTAACTCCAAACTCGGGATCGCTTACCGAACTAGCTATGCGCTCACTCCCTCAGCTAGACTCGCCATAGCACGTGGAATATTACTTCACTCTCTCACTCACAGGGTTGCTACGTATGTCTCCGCCAGCAATTTGTGTCTTCGTAAGTGGGATGTCACTACAATAACATCTGTCGCTTTGTATCCAGCTCCCCTCAGCTCAAACGTCACTGTCTCCTCTACTGTGATCTAGGATGGCTTCCACCTCTTGAGCTAAGGTCCTATGCGCTTGGGTCCATTACTGACAACGTAATCAGGTCCCATATCCCAAAATCACTGGTGCGTCTCCTTCCCTTCCAGAAAACCCACTATGCGTTGCGCTCTGCGGCAAATATCCCTGTCCTCATCCCTAGACATTGCACAAATAAAGGTGGTCGTGCTTTTGCCTGTCATGCACCCCACTACTGGAACTCACTTCCTACTACCCAGCACCAATCTGGATCCCGCTACTCCTTTAAGAAAGAACTATGACATTATCTCCTCTCCTCCTACATATCCTCTTGCTTCAAACCGCCCTAGCACTTACTCTCTAACCCTACCCTCCGCCTGTCATCTTCAAAGAGTCTAGGGCCCACCCCTGTCTGAGAAACTCCACCTCTCTCCTTTCACTTCCTCATTTCTGTCACTTTCCCCCACTTCCCACTCTCCCCTCCAGGGTATCCTATCATCCTTCTCCACCTTTCTCCCAAGCTCCTCCCTTATCAATCTTTGATTGGTGGCTATTGCTCCTACTTCATCTTTATTTTACTTGCACAGTTCTTGGCTGCATAATTCTTGACCTTACTGTATTGTCCTGTGTAAATATTGATTACTGTTTTTTTTTATCTTAATACCTCTATCTCCTATTCTGACCTGACTGTATTTTGTCTTAAGTTAATTTAAAAGCGTATTTTGGTCATACTACCTCAAATTCCTTGCCACATTGCCGCTGTTATATAATATGTACTCTGTATCATAATGTTCCTGCACTTTGCACTATGTATTATGATGTTCTTTTGAGGTTTGTCTCTGTACTCTCCCGGGTCATGCCTGAAAATAGTCTTTCTGGCTAGTGCACCTACCTGGTTAACAAAAGCTAAATAAATAAAATAAAATAATTGGTCCTTGACCTTTCTGGACCATGCAAAATGGTCACAAATTCAACAGCACTGGATGAGCACTTCTTTAATGTCACACTGTGACAAGAACTCTCATACATGTGTAAAGCAGGACATCCTAACAAAACCCCCATCACTAATAGCCTTGACACATTTGCACCATTGTCATTGGCTATGAAGCCTGCCTTTAAGGATAGTGGGTTTAACCAAGCGTCAGTCTCCTCCAATACTGATACCAAAATGTTGTCCTTGTGTGCAAATAAAGCATGCTCTTCCTAGCCAGCATTGAATGCTTGCGAATTCTAGGCATGTAGCTTCTATTCAGTTAGGTTGCTTGCATTTTCTGCCAAGCTAATGACCAACCCCCAACAGTTCCACACAATGTGCTAGTATGCACATAAAGAAGCTGGCAGCTTTTGGTCCACTGCTCCACATATCAGTGGTAAGATGGATGTATGAACTGGAGGAATGCTGCAGGGCATGTGAAACTTCATTTTCAACGACATCCCTCCATTCAGGAATTCCACATTGTAAAAAGTAGGTCCTGGATGGAACTTTCTATTTGGGGCATGCTTTGCACATAAAGCAAAGAAACCAGCATTTTCCACAAAACAAAATGGGAGAAGATCAACAGCGGTCATCTCTGCTGCAGCAGCATTCAATTTCCTGGTCGCTCAATGATTAGGAGGGGATTTATGTTGCTTAGCTAGAATGCTAATATTAGTTGGCTGGATCATTTTTTGGGGTGGGTGCTTTTTAGGAACTGTTTTGTGCGGGTGCCACGTTGCATGGAGGATATCATAGACCAAGACAGTCTCAAGAAACTTCTGACTTGGCTGAGCGGTTTTGTCAGGGTGACACTGCTGCTCCTGCTGTTGTTACTCATCAGTGATTTCACACTTTCAGGGGCACTACTGACCTCCTCCTCCTCAACCATCTTTTCCTCCACAATATCTTCTGCCTCATCTCTACCTCCCAACCATCGGCAGATATTTTCTGCTGATGTGCTTTCCACCTAGCCATTTGTTTGACTTTGAAATGGGTATGCTGTCCACCTGTGTCAACTCAAGACCCTTTCTTGTCATAGCCTACTTGGGCCAGAAAAAGTTAGCATATTGCTATGAGTGCCATCTTTTGCATCAATAGTAAAAGAGTCCCACCCAAGGAATTTTGAAGGATGTACAAATGTATGTGGAGCTCCATGGGTGTTGGCTACCACATCCACACTTGTTTCTGTTCTGGAATATGTGTCATCATATATTATATTTTGTGACAGAGGTTGCCTGTCTTTCAATCTGAAAAATGTGTGCACTCTGCTATCACTGTTTGCTTTTTCTTTTTAGGCTCCCACGAAGAATCGGTAACAGCATCCTCCTTACCTTCACCCTCCATTTCCTCCTCCTCCTACTCCTTTTCTTCATTTTCTTGAGAAGGCAGTGGCACACCCAACTCTACAACAGTATTACAAAAAATAATAATCAAAAATATTAATAACTATCTACTCGAGCGCAGGACAGATGTTAGTATTTTAGCAACACTGGAACAGTGAGAGTGTACAGAAATTACGGGACTTGAGAAAAAAGTGGGAAATTAGATCTTCAGAACTTGAGAAAAATTAAATGTCTGAGACCGAGAGTGAAAACTGAAAATGCATTGAAAGTTTCTGAAACTAAAGCTGTTGCTAGCTGCAGACAAACGCCTGCACTCCCTCTTCACACAGCACTAGTCCAGCACAGCAGCCCCACACAGAAAGAGAAAGAAGAAAAAAATGAACTAAATTATAGGCAAAAACATTCAAAATTAAGTCTCTGCAGATGCAGAACATGAAGTAGAATATGTTTTTGGCTGGTAGCCCCCCACATCTCCCTCCCCAAATCAAGGCACACACACAGATCTTGGAGGAAATGGTGGCAGCCATGTGTTTATTGTTATTGTTTAACACTATCTTGAGCAGCATGCGCTGCTGGGAGGAAGTCCCCATCACTCCTGAGGGAGGTCATCTGGCCAAGGCTCCTGCAGCCACCCTCCATCTGGCACCGCTGTTCTTGCAGTATAACCTGATGAGGTTGGACCGCGACCGCCCCCCCCCCATTTGGGTCATAATCTAGTGGTCCCCTGACCTCATGCGAACCAGAGACAATGAGTTCTTCACGAGAATTGGCCTCATCCCCTTCATCCCCCAATATCTTTGCTCTATGCTCAAGCCACCACAGGGCCGACCCCTTCTGACTCCCCCAAGCAGCATGCTCAAGAAGTTCCTCCAAGATTCTCCTAAATGCTAACAGCATCCACAGCCTGCACTTGCCCATCCTCCTCCACAAAAATGGGCCAGCAGGAGGCATACATATCCCTATGTCTCACTATTGCACCCCCCCATAGAATCCATAAAGGCTGTCATCTCTCAATTAACTCTCATGCATGCTGAATTCAAGGCTCCTTGGTCCCTGGCATGCATCCAGTGTGCTCTAATGATGTGCAACCAGATGAGAACTGTATAGGGCCACCAGTCTCTAATGGCATGTAAAACTTCCTTCATCATCAGTAGTAGGTTCATGGTCATCTGATGTCCCAAATCTTCCCTTCCTAAATGAATTAACAAAATATCTGGGATCCCATGCTGGTCAACCTCCTCTCGAAGCAACAGGAGCAACCCCCCCCCCCCAACAGAGCATGACTTCCCAGCCCAACCAGACAATCTGTGCCGTCTGTAGTGGAATGGTCAGGTTGCTCCCCCCAGGATGTTTGGCCCCTCATCTTGCAGCCCAATAGATAAAGGAATGCCCACATATCCATATGCTCCTGGGACTAGCAAGTGAAACAAATGGCACATTATTGCAAGTGAAATCACACATAGCGCAAGAATGTCTGGAACCTCCAGTGCCCCAACACCTGGATCTCTTGATCTGATAATCCATGGCCCCGAGTTCATTGCTGCTCCAATCCAAAAGGAATGGGTGCTAAACTTGTGTGCATCCATGCCTGCCTACTGCATGGCTCTTTTCAATAAGTATCAAAATTGATAAGCCGACACTGACTTCCCATCCTCATGCCTAAAGAATGCCTCCCCATGGTTGGAAGAGCCTGCACATAGGCCCAGACCTTTTCTTACACTGACCACAAAGACTCTGGGGGAGTCTTCAGCACATACCAGCATCCAGAGCCTCTCTGCTACATCTTAATCTTCCTTAGACAGACATAGACGCCTTCTGCTAAGAATACAACATCCTCCGCCAGTAACCCTGGTGACCCTCTTGTCTCCGTTGGCTGGGTCAATTCTGACACCCTGAAAGCCCCACAGAATGCCACCAAAAACATTGTTTCAAATAGTTTCACTTCATAAGAATTTCAGCACACCCGAGGCTACACTGTCCAGATCTGGGCCAAGATTGCGGGAGTAATGGGGCACCTGTCATCCATTTTAGCCCCTACCGACCTCTTTCAGCCCTCCAACACCCTCATCACCTTGAAGGCCCTGGCATTGTTGGCAAATCCCATGGTCTTAACTAGCCAGGACAGCCCAGCCAGGTGGAGACCCATGGTTCCTGGTGACAAGCCACCCTCTTTGCCCATATAACATAAGTACACAATTGGTTCACCGGGATAGGCTGGCCACCCTGCCACCCAGCTGTTTCTTGAATCTGTATGTAATGCTCCACTACCTGACAGTAAGCTGCCCTTGTTCCCAGTGCAATGGAGTTACTTATGCATCTCCAAGTTTTGCAGTCACCACCTCCCAGAGGAATGGAGGGACTGTCTGTGGCTGCTGTTCTGCTGCAGGAACCAGCTCCCTAAATTTTTGCCACTGAACGAGATAAAGCATCCTCAATTCAATTATCCACACTGGGTACATGAACTCCTTTAAAATGAATATTCAGCAGCATACATTTCAAAACAAAAATCCACATCAAATCTCCCATGGGGCCCTTTTGTCCAAGCTGCCGATTAATGGTGTGTACCACTCCCATGTCGTCTGAGCGAAAATTAATTTTCCTGTCCCTCAGCATCAGGCCCCAGAGACACAGTGCCACCATAACTGGAAAGAACTTGAACAGCGTTATTCTGTTTGCTAAAACAGCCTCTAACCACTGTTGAGGCCACTGACCGGCACACCACTCCCCTTGGAAGTATGCCCTGAACCTGAGCCCTCCAGCTGCATCCGTGAACATTTCCAAGGGTTGGCCCTCTCCTGGATCCTGTCACAGGGCTGTCCCATTGAAATGATCCACAAAAGTTCTCCAAACCTGCAGATCTTCCTGAAACTCTGCCATAACCCTGACCCCGTGGTACTGTTTTTTGCAACCCTTAGCTCTTTTTGCCAGTTGTCTCATAAATATCCTCCCTCTGGGGATGACTCTGCATGCAAAGTTAAGGTGCCCCACCAAGTATTGTACCTCTTTCAGTGTACCCTTTTTGGCCTTCTCCGCTGTACGCAACAGCACCCTCAGGACTCTCGGTCTGCTGCCCGAACCATCTTGATGGCCTTCTCAAACGATTTGTAATGGACCAAAGTGTAGGCCAGGTCGATGTGTGCATTCACTGAGTCCTCTTCCGGGTATGAGAGGTGACTGATCATGTGGAACTCACATGGCACCTTCTTGGGCACCAAGCCTATGGGCGGTATTAGTAGGTGTTATTTCTTTAAGTCACCCTTCTGAAATGCTTAGGGTGCCCTTACAACACATGACATCATAGCCATCACATAATCAAATCCTACTTCTAACATTCATAACAGATGTAACTATAATAAATAGTACATAATCTAAAATGTTTAAAATGTCCCACAAACTTTATGCTATTTATTATAAGATCAGGCACAGAGCTCTGACTAAGTCAGGCATCATGCAGGCACAATTGACGTGTGTGAGCAAAACATTCCAGTCTGTAAAAGCTTTTTTATGTTTGTACCATTGTCACGAATTACAACATGACATCTTTTTTTTAATGTCCCAGTTCACTAGTATTTTAAACAGGGCATGAGATATAGCTGCTCCTGTGTGTTTGCCCCAAAACCCCTCACAGAGCAAAACGGCAGACTCTCTATTAAATTCATTATCAATCCAGTGTTCTGTAAAACCCAAAAACAATTGCATGGTGTTTTCCTGTGTCCATATGTCAGCAGTGAATGATAGGGACATTGTATTTTTTTAATAGCAAAGCAATCTGTTGGCGTACCTGTTCAGATATGTCAGGAATAATAGTTTAACAAAGATGCTTGTGTGATAGCAGTTTATACCATGGCTCCAGTACCTTAATTAATCTGATGAAGCCTGTATCCTCCACTGCTGAGAACAGTTAATGTCCAGGCCAAGCATCTCAGAGACTGCAGAATTTATTTGGGAAGCCTCGGGAGTTGAACATGTCTATAATTGTTTCTTGGCAGCACAGTTCTCCAAAGAAGGCTGCTTTGCCTTTCATGTTGTGGTGGCATTGTCTGATCGAGTCTGGCTATTTAGATGCTATTTGGCTTCTTTGAAAACGTTAGCATGCTTACCTTGAGCATGGTTCATCATAGCAGTGGTTGCATACCACCATGTCTGGCTACCACAGGAACTACTATTCTTGCACAGGAGACATTCAGCTTTTGATGAGTTTTCTTTGCACACTTTGAAAAATTCCAAACCAGGCACCATTTCTTTTTGCTCATTTTCGCAAGCCATGCAACGCCTGCCCTACCTACCCCACCAGCTCTGCCTTCTGCCTCTAGCCAAACGCGTCTTGAAGACCAGTCATGCCGCAACACACTCCATGTGCTCAGCATGGTTGGAGTGGTTTGCATGCTCAGCAAAGCCAATGGATTTAAAAAAAAAATAAAGGTCAAACTAAACCAAAGTTAAAAAAAAAACGCCATTATGAAGAATGAACAACTGAGTGGTGGTGGTGGTGGTGGTGGTGGTGGTGGGGGACATAAAAGAAAGTTATAATTCAAGATACTGATTCTGAGGGTTGGGAGGTTGTTGCAGACCAAATGCTACAGTCTAACTAAAATGAGCTTCATGTGCTCAGCATGGCTTGCGTCTGGGGAGATGACACAACATCAAGCTTCAAACAAGTAAGAGAATTAGAAGTTAGAGAACACAACAAAGATTACAAAACGAATTAGCTAATAAATTACAGAAAAATAAATAAAACGTGCTAATTAAGGCATGGGCTGGGGACATAAAACATTTTTAAAGTGAAGGTTGTCAGAGTTGGTTAACACAGTGATTAATAATGAGGACATGAGCTGGGGCAGGCAGATATTCGGTATTTGTTTTGGTTTTTTTCACTGTTTGACCAAATACAAATAGTGGTGGGAGGGCACTAGTCATAATCAAAGCAAATACGCATCCCGACCCTACCCAGATTATACATCAAAATGCCATGGTCAAGGAGCATGTCCATCATTTGTGTCCATTTTGTCCACTTGCTGGAAAATGTTTCATGCAATGTCCATAAATGCAAATCAGTGCCACAAACTGCAGCTCTTCTTGTAATGTGCCTTAATAAAGCACAGCCCCATCTCTGCTGACACTCAACCATTTTGAGGGCAGTTTTATTCTTTACCATATGGAAAATGTGCCATCTCACACTGTACGTATACATGTTAAAGTAGGGATTTCCCTTAATGAGCTAGAATGGTTGAAAATATTCCGAAAATTGTATTTATTTTTTAAAAGTAGCCAGTTGGTACTTTTTATTCCTGAATCATGTTTCAATTTTTCTATTTAGATGATCTACCCGAGAACAGGAGATGTGATGTGTAGAATAGCAGTCTACCTGGAAGCTGATATGCTCTGTCTTGTACTATTTCCTCTACATATCTGGTCTGTATTATGGCTAGGGGAGGAAAAAATGAGCAGATTCTGTGTCTGTAAAATAGTCATGAAATTCCACCAATATGTTCAGTGTGCTATAACTCAACCATCCTGCAAGCTACAGACTTGAAATTTGGCATATTTATTTAAGTCCCAATCTGCAAAAATGGCCTGGCTAAGTGCCAAATGTGTGTGCAGTATATGGGTGAGTGCTCCACACTCATGTACAGTATGTCTGCCCAAATTGGGGGGTGGCATTCATGGTTCCTGCCTCCCAGATCTGTATAGGGAGAAGAGTAAGGAGAAACTCAGGGGCTCAATATTCAAAGCCCCAAAATTGATGTAAGGTGCCTGTGTCAAACAGAATTGACAAAAGGGGCACCTTGTATCAAAATTTGCACCATTCCCAATTTTCAAACAGAGCCTACATCGATATTGGGTGCCCTTGTGCTGAACTAGCCCAGTATGAGCCCTGCACCCCAAATGGGGATATGCTATGGCAGAAGAAGACGTACAGCAGACCATGGCTGCAACATCCCCTATAGTGGGATTTTCAAAGCCCACAACAGCTGCATGCAGCACCAGTGGTTTGACCAGCCAGAGCTGGTCTAATGCCTCATACACAGCCACTGATGATAACTGGACAGCAGCCATCACCAACTCTAGGGAATAATGAGCCACGCACAGAAGCATATTTTCAACATGGCATGGCTATTTTAGGGGTTAGCTTGCTGAAGGATTGCAGGAGGCGGCATGAATGTACTGTTGTGTGGCTCACAGCAACATGTTGGAAGATGTCACACAAACCATGGTGGGCAGGGCAATGTGCAACACTGAATGCGTATGGCCACCAAGACATAGGTGTGACCTGAACAAATACACATGTGCAGGACATGGCATGATTGGGGTCCCCCCTGCACAGCCCTTCCCCAGGTTATCTCAAGAAAGTGCCCCCTGCAGTGCCCTGTAGGAACTATACCTGTATGTCCATAGGTGGTAGAGTAGGGCACACAAATGATTGTACACATATGGAGGTGTGACCCTGTCATATGCCCTGTGCAGCATATCTGGCCACTGACTGAGTCTAAAGGAGTCTGCCAAAACATACCAGCTGTAGGACATATAATATGTGAACATTGGCTTTAATGCATGCCAGATGTGATATGCATTAGTGCAGGCACCTCAACCTGTCAGTGTGACTGCCATCTCATTGCACATAGGATACCAAGTACCACAGTTGTATCACTGTATGTCCTGTACACTCACTGTACCACCTGTGCACTCCCATACTCCTTACTGGTACCCCTTCTCCAAGGCATCCCCAGCAGTGTGCCTAGGCATTGTGTTCTGTACCCATCACTATACAGCCCACTACTAACCACCGCTTATTGCTATGGGTTATGTGGTGGCATTACCAATGCAGGCACTGTACAGTATGGCCAATGACACACCTGTACAGATACACACACACTTCACAGTCCTTGAGGTTTTTGGTGCCCTGGTGGCATTATGGTACACTGGCATCTCCATCCTGTTCCATGTCTGCCTACTGCATAGGGTGGTCCTACCACTGTTGTAGCATTCAGCAGTCCTGGTGTGCTACGTGCCAGTGTTCCACAACTACCTGCCACTTGTCTGGTGCTGTACGCTGCTGATCAGGTTTCCTTGCCCAGTGCTGTCCAGTGTTGTCTTGTTCCCATACTTGCCAGTCCCCTTGCATGGTACCCAACATCACTCAATGTTAGGGGGCAACATTTCCAGAACCTGTAGACCTGCTACATGGAGCACCCACTATACGTGCTTAAGTGGGTTCTGCGTTACTCCTCATAGCCTGTGGCTTTTGGTAGTATCCCCTTTATCAGCCATGTACATCTGCAGCTGGGACAGTGCTTTGTTTGCTTTGGAGCTGCCAACATATATCCTTATTCTGGCATCCCCTTTGTACACACATTTCACCCAGCTTCTCATTTGTGGGTCCCGTCTTGGTATAGGACAGCATACTTTCCAGGTACTCACAACAACAGGGTATGTGTAGGCTGTCCTGTATATCTACTGCTTCCTGGTACTACTCACTGATTGTATGTGGACAGTGGCTGGTAGTTGCCTGCATATAATGCCATAACACTGTACTATGGCTCAATATGCAGTCCTGCTGCAACACATAGCTCCAAAGTTTCGCATGCCAGAGAGTGATGGCAGCCTCCTCCAAATCCATCCTGTGAGCCAGCTGTTTGATGCACAGCTCTGCTTGTGGCAGCTTCGGGGACTTTGGAGCTATGATCCCACTTCTATCAACATCTGGTGCAGGGTCCCTTGTGCACCAGAATTTGCCACAAGTGGGGGTTTGGCACAACTTGCATCACTGTAAGAGGCTTTATAAAATTTTGTTTATTATTTTTTTTATTGGAGATTCAGAAATACCTTTGAGTCAGAGACTCCTTTACAAAGGTTCCACGTCACAAGTATTACAAACAGAGAAAGACAGGTTACATAGCAGTACAACAGTACATAGTCAGGTAGTTACAGTAGCAGTTGTGAGGCTAACAGTATAAGCAATAATAATTAGGGAAAAGTTAGTCCAAACATACTAAGCAGATAGCCATGATGTGTAGAACTAGACTAAGCATGGGCGTAGCTAGGGGGGGTTCTTGGGTGCTCAGTATCCCCCTCCACACCTCCTGCTTGCAGACTGTGTCACCCCAAAAAGATCTTTAATTTCTTTTAGCCATAGACTCTGCACAGAGAGTCGAGTCACTCGTGATACGACTCCCCTCCCCCGATTTACTTACAAACAGTCGATCTGCCTCCTGAAACCAAGGCTGTGCTGCTCTGCCCATGGCCATAACTTTTCCGACTGGCACTGTGATTCCCAGGCATTTAAACTTTAAAAAAAAAACCTAATGGCCGGTCAGCTGATGAAGCTCTGCCTCTGCCGGCAGGGCTCGGCTTGCTCACGAAGAGGTCTCAGCCCATCCCGGCTCTGCATCACGTGTGATTACAGATTGGCAGTCACACAATGCTGAGAGCTGCCGCGTGCCAAATGCACACACTCTCTTGGCAGTCTTCATTCCGGACCTGCCGCGGAGGTGCTCTGAGCAGCTAGCTTGCTGCCCATAGTGTGTTCAAGGCTGTAAGGCGGATTCAACATGGCAGCTGCAGTTTGGCAGACAGGGGAGTAATGGACAGCCTCAGCAGCAGTGGGGGCATCTTGGGGAAGGTTGCAGTAAGGAATTCGGGCTCCAACGTACTCACTGGGACAGGCAAAATTACAGGCCTTCAGTGAGATGGTGTTAGAAGCCTGGAGGCAGACGGGTGACCGAGCGGGGTCAGCAGTGAAGTCAGGAGGGAGGATATTTCAGGTAGCTGAAATAAAAATGCACTGCAGCTGAACACTGAGGTGAAATGGGGCAAAAACCTAATACTAAACATGGATTCAGGAGGGGAAAGGAAAAATTACCAATGCCGGGGGGGGGGTCCGACCTAACAATTTTCAGTGCTGTGGCAGCTGAGCAGGCAATTAGATGGGGCTTACTTCTAACACAAAACATGATTTGGTGGGGTATAAGGAAAAATTGCAAGGGTGGAGGGCAATTCTGGTAAACTAAAAGTGGGGATTTCTATAATTCTGTGCTGATTCATCACACTGGGGCTGATGTGATCAGGGGGTCTAAGGTCAGGAAATGAAAACATGGCTGGCTGACTGGTGACATCATGAACAACATAAACTAAGAGGGCTAAATAAAAGTGATGATATGGGGTGATGGAAAAATGACCATGGGGAGGGGGTTCTCGACTTCTGGTTCAATGTTTTTTTTTTTACTTCTCTTTATTTGCCTTATTTGTACTGTCGACCCACTCAATTGGATCCCCTTATTCCTTCACAGCATCCCTTAACCTCCCCAAGAATATGCTCCTATAATGTCCCCCACCCAAAAAAAAAATTAGAAGGAACACCTGGCTGAAATACCTGGGACTGCAGGGATGGATGAGAGTGATGATTTGAATTTTGATACTTTTTGAGACTCTACAGTTATTGCTTAAAATGCACAGAACTGCACCATTTAACACTTACATTTTAAAAGTTTTCCAGGGGGGCATGTCCCCGGTGCCCCTTAGAAGTGTTTGGGAACCCCCCCACCACCAAATCCTGGCTATGCCCCTGTTAAGGGGGCACAGGTTGAGGCAGGGAGTGAGGGGAGTCGGGCCACAGCCTATGCCAGCCAGAATAGTGTATTTAACCTCAGGTGTGTGTCATGAAGGGACAGGGTGAGGCCGGACACTAGACATGCAACTGAATGCCTATTCTGGTGCTAGAGTTGGTATCCTGCTCTTTGATGAGCAGGGAATTGTGGGATCCCATCCTTCAGAACCCTTTTTGTGGGGGGGTGGGGGGTGCATATTCAGCCATCCCTACCAGCTCAGAGGGCTGGTAGCATGCTGTGTCAGAACACAACCAACACCAGCATGGTCTGGGGAGGACCAAGAAACACTTGTGTTAGGGTAGATGGCCATTACTGCTTCCCTCTATGAATCATAACACCACAGCCCTCTGTACACACTACTCACTGTGCAAACTCTTGTCTGTATTGTGCAAAAGCATGCCTCTACCCCCAAGCTCTCCACTTGACCTGTCATCATATGAAGTGGTATGGATTGGGTTGGGGCAGGTCCCCTTGGGTTACACTAGGGATTGTGGATATGCAGAGGTCTATGCATGTGCATAATGGGACCTCTTTGCACCCATAGCCTCCCTTTGCACCCCTATGTGGCTGTGGAAGGCCTTTTGAGGCATCTGTGGATCAGTTACTAAGGCTCCAACTAAGACAAATTAACCGGAAGGTGTAGGTGTAGTTATACTTAAAGTGATTTGAACATTGACTAGCTATGTTTTAACACTGGAGACAGCAGTGTTAATAAGCCTTAAGAGCATCTGCCTTGAACTCTCTGGGCCTGATTCTCAGAAAGCCCTTAGATCACTGCAGATTGCAGTGATTTAGGGCTGTGGCAAATCAAGGTATGCCAGGGTCCCTGCACCCGATTCTCGATCGGATAGGGTTCCTGTGGCAAAGTTCAGCAGCTGGCAGCAACCATGACAGTATGCCTAACAGATGGCATATCTGCATGGTGTGCCAGCAGCTGCTGGGTGGCCATGCGCCAGTCCCTGGTGGCTAGTGGACCCCGCATGCTGATCTTCCTGTAATGTAAATTATTAATAACAAAATGTATTCCTGGTGATCTAGCACCCCCACCCCGCTCGATCTGCCTGTAATGTACATTATTAATGATAAAATATATCCCTTGCAATCTGGCTGACCCCCTCAAGCCCTGATCCTCTGTTATGTACAAATACCACATCCCTGGTGGTCTAGTGGACCTCACCCCCGGCTGGCAGTGCCCCAGCACTCTGCTGCTCCCATCCTGAAACCAAGCCAGCGACTGGCAGAGCCCACCTCTCACTACCATGGCTAGTGGCTGACTGAGCATTAAGTGAGCACATACTGTATACTGTACATGCTCAGTGACTGACAGCTCAGTCATAGTACATACAGTATACAGTACATGCTCACTGAGTGCTCATTTGGTGGCTGGCCATGGTGGTGAGAGATGGGCTGTGCCAGTCGCTGGCTTTGTTTTGAGATGGGGGGGAGTGAGGTGGTGGGGCACTGCCTGTATGGATGGGGGCCCAGTAGACCACCAGGGATGTGGTATTTGTGCATAATGGGGGATCGGGACTTGGGGGGGTCCACTAGATCACCAGGGACATATTTTATTATTAATAATGTACATTACGTGCAGATTGGGATGAGGGGCGGGGAAGCTAGATTACCAGGGATATAGTTTTTATTACATATGTGCAGGATGGGCAGATCGGGTGGGCAACTGCGGCACATTGCCACACTTGGCAAAACTCTACCAGAGAGATATTTCTAAGTACCCTTAGACCAGCCTTGGCTGGTCTAAGGGTACTTAGAAATTCTTTCTGGGAGAGTTTCGTGAATCTGACATTCGGTGATGTGGCAGCTTGCATCTGCCTTATGCTCCCTTGCACCATGCCACTGACAATCTTGTGGTGCATGGGTGGCACAAGCCCAGTTTGGGGCAGGCAGCCTGTGGGGTTGATGCTGACTGCCTTTGAGAATTGTTTCCAGTGCATCTTTTTACGCAGGGGGCACTTTACACCATTCTTTGTGGTGCAAGCCCCTTGCACCGTGCTGGGAAGCTTTAAAAATCAGGTCCACTGTGTTTCTGAGAACTGTTTGCTATTAGAGCAGCCTATAACTTTGTATCCACTTACAACCTCTGGATTATGGTGGTGAGAGCACCATTTTCTGATTATGTTTTACTTACAGGTGACTACTTCTTTCTTTCACATTGGTGAGAGCAATGCTGGAAGATTCCTGTTAGTGAACTGTTGGAATTTTGGCTCTTTGGTAGCTAGCTTTGTGAACATTTAGGCTCTGTCTGCATTAGGGCTCTTGTAATGTTACAGGCAAGTAAAAACATTACAGGAGTTCCTAGACACAGTTCACGTCCACACTGGTAACGTTTTCAAACCATGTTAGAAAACCGTGTTTAAACCCTGATAGTATCAGGGTTTTAGAACGGTTTTCAACACGGTTTAAAAATAAACAGGCTTACATGATCAGTGTGGACGGGAGTCCATGCCGTGTTCACTGTGCTTCAGATCATATTGGTCCTCCATGGAGCCAGAATGCACTGCTCCTTAACACCATCACTCCCTGTTCCCATAAGCCGTACCCTCCCACTGCTGGGAACCTCCCATCCATCGACATTTCCCAAAACCCAGCAGTTGTGTTTTGCCTGAGGCCTACCTTACAAGCTCTTCTACAGTTACGGGTGCAGATCCTGCTCTGTCCATATCTCAAACTCCAGCAGTGGTGGGCGCAGCCATGTTTAAACATCCTTTGCATGGCAACGCTCACATGCATGCTGGGACTTGCATGGCACTGTTAGCATGTCCCACAGTGCACTATTGGGTTGTGTGATGGAACTCGCTTACTGAACCATTTTCTCCATAGAACAGTTTACTTAGACGTATGGATGCGCTTGTCAGCAAGGCTCAAAAACAGAGACCGTAGTGTGGACACGCTAGCACGGTAAGTGCTTTAACATTTTTGAAAGCATTACCGAAGCACAGATACCAGTGTGGACAGGGTGTTACTTGCAGCTAAGTTTGGATATTGCTCATCAATAGGAGTTGAACTTTTTGATCATTCCTCCTCCACAGCACCTTATTAGGATTCTCCTACTTCATTATTACTTTAAGTAAAAATAAACGAACAGACATTTGGGGTGGGAGGGGTATGGGTAGTGGGGGGGTTGGGTTTGTGTGGTTTAAGGTTTTATTTAAATTAGAGTGGATTGAGTGGTTGATTGTGTGTATGGTGGTTAGAGGTTTTATAATGCATGGGAGGACGTTGCTAAGGATGGAATTCAATGAATTCATAACATTGTTATGGTATCAATGTGACGTCATGAGGTTGTTATACCCTCTTGAGTATGTCGCATCGATACCATAACAATGCGAATGGCACTGCGCACGCACGTCTCTTGAACATGGGGCTTCAGATGAATGGCTACAGCAGTGAGAGCTGGCCCAGATAGAGTACAGTGCTACAATAAAAAGAAAAGTAAGGACAAATTTGTTTTAACTGGTATCCATACACTATAAAAGACAATGTATGAGCACCAGTTAACCACAATGCAGGTTCCCATCTTGAGGTTGTCATACCAACTGTGAACCTCTCAATCAATCAATCAAAATCTTTATTTATCCAGGCGGGCATCATTGAGCAAGCTCATTTACAAGATGGACCTGTTTAAATCCGGGCCAAGTAATACAATATATACAGAGGTATTTACAGTAGAGAAAAATAATACAAATATATACAATTACTGCACTTACAGTAAGTACTCAGTGTTACAACAGATCATAACAGTACAACGTGCTCCAGCTCATGGGAGGAGCTGGCGCATCCACATGTTTCAGAGGAGAGTGTAATCACACAGTTTTCCTAATTTTAACACTATAAGCGAAAGATATGGATACTAGCAGTCAGGCACATAGGTGATTACAGCTTTTTTGGTATATGTCAGTGAAGAAAACGGATTTTAGTTTGGTTTAGGGAGTACACAGATGCAAGCTGAAGGAACCAATTGGTGACCAGAACTGAAGAATGCTCGCATTTCAATAGGGTAGTGGCTTTGCTGTGCCTTGCTAGTTGAGAGTCCAGGTTTGGGGTCACAGGTGGTAGCTGAGGCAGCACCGACTGCCCGGTGCCCAAGGTTCCCAAGCCTGTGGAACGGGGATCCCATAGAGAGCCTGTCTTTGGCAGGGAAAAAAAAGAGGAGGTCGGGGTGATTGCTGACCATGGACAAGAGATGTCTGTACCAATGGAGGGACCTAACACCAAGACAACCCAGATGTGGATTCCTATTGTGCCTAGAAATGGGCATGAACACAACAATTCAGGAAGAGGTGTAATCTCACATATTCCCTCCATATAATACTTTAACAGTAGAATAGGGGTCTTAACAGGCACTCGAAGAAGTGATGATAGCTTTTTTGAGTGGATTTCATCAGGGAAATCAGATTGTATCTGGTTTTTAAGGGAAGCACAGAAGCAGACCACAGGGACCAATCAGAAGCCACAGCCAAAAAAAGTGCTCAATTCCGATTGGATAGCAGCTTTGCCATACTTTACTTGAGGAAAGTCCAAGCTTGGGGTCTCGGGCAGCGGCGGTGGAAATGCTGACCTTCTGGTAACAGTGAATCCCATGCTTATGAAGCCAGGAGCCTCAGTGGGGCTTGACTTTGGTCGGGGAGCAAGTTCTGGGACAGGGGATGGAATAGAGAGAATAGTGTGCAGATTCTGAGAGTGCGATGATGCAGTGGGACAAATTTATGTGCAAAGTCAGTAAGGTGTCTGGAGTCTAACGGTCACAATAGCCATAAGAGACTATGGGCCATTCAGATTTCTATAAGCATAAGCATTTAGGTCATAAGTGGTTCACAGAACTAGAATTGCAGGTGATTACAAGTGCTTTTAAATACGGAAAAGCTCAGAGGCAGTAGCCTAAGCTTCGGTTAAAGATCAAGGGCTGGAGAAGCAATTGCATGGCTCACACACATATCGAGCATATAAGGACTTAAAGGTATTCAAACTGCAGAGGCAACTCAACTTCAGTAATTTTGGCACTTTGTTCCACAAGGATGGTAACAAGAAGCTAATGGCCACTCTGCCAAAGTGGGAGGAAGCCTTAGGAATACATAATGAGATGTAGGATCTGCTTCTTAGAGCATACATTCCTGGTTCATTTAGTAGGAGACAGTCTATTATGTATTGTGGAAGCCTTTTCATGATGACTCTATAAGTCCAAAGGACTGCTTTTCTGTTCCACCTAAACATAAGAGAGGACCATCCTATGGCTTTGTACAAGGCACAATGATGGGTGGAGATGGGGAGACCAGTAATAAACTTGATAGCCCTGTGATAAAGCGTATCCAACTTCGCGAGAGAGGCTTCAGGGCAATTACTATATAGGAAATCTGCATAATCTATCAGTGAGAGGAAAGTAGTTTGGATGAGATGCACTTTAGCATCTCTAGTGAGGAACTGGTTGATTCGAGCGTCACTCTCGAGGTTTATTAGGTTGTCATGATGACCTCTCGATGGGAACACAGCATTGTTATTAACTGGTTCCCATCCATTATCCGCCATATAATATTTATTTTGTTTTACTGTTGATTTTAGGTGGATGGGAATAATTTAACGTTTTAGGCAGATAATTATGAAAGAGGATGTGCCTTGGGTTCAGACCCATAGAACCACTTACTAGGGATCCTTGCTGCTTGACCTCCATCCATTTGCTGATCCCCCACTGCCACCTGCAGCTATTAGGTGCTGTAGGGAGGTCAGGATTGTGCAAAGGTGGAATGGTGAGTGGAAGGGTAATGGGGTCATAGTGGGAGAGAGAGTTTTATTGGGGTGGTCAAGACTAGCAGGTGTCCTGGGGCACAGTGGGACTATAGGAGAATCCAGACGTGGTTGGTTCCCATTCCCAGAGTTCCTTCCAGACTGAGTGGACAGGTAGTTATTGGGCCGGCAGTCTCTGCCAGTCCCCTGTGGGCAATGTTGTGTAATGCGAAATCAATCAGGAACAAGACTGCAATTATAGCAGACTTGATTTCCTCAGTCAATCTGGCTTGCATTATGGAGACCTGGCTGGAAGATGGTGCTTGTCCAGTTTTGGAGGAATCTGTCCCTGCCAGGTTCTCTGTAGTACACTGCTTAATGAGGAAACGTAGGTGTGGGGGTTGGGGGGGGCCATCTGTTTTAGATTCAATGTGAACTTCTCTGTACACCCAGAGGGATCTACTTTGTCATTTGAATGTGTGGCTGTGCATGGGGGTCCAGGTGCAGGCTATGGAATCCTTATTTTGTACCAGCCTCTGGGACATGTGAAGGAGTTTCTACAGGAAGTCACCGAATTTGTCACCGACAGAGCATCGGTGTTGCCCAGGTGGCTGGTCCTGGGAGACTTCAGTGCTTGGATCGACGACGAATCATTGCAACTTGGACATGACTTCCTCCAGCTGATGGCATCCCTAAGCTTTGCACAAGCAGTTGCTTTTATGACCCACAACCACGGTCATGCCGTGGACCTAGTATTCTCACTGGGGTTTGAGATTTGTGATCTCAAGATTGATCTAGTCTTTTGGTCAGATCACTGCACAGCGCATTTCTTGTTTGCCCCCACCCCCATGAACCCTTCCTCTGCGGAGTTGGTATGCTACTGCTGTTTAAGGGAATTTGTCCCCAGAGGGCCTAATTGTGGTAATGGACCTCTTGGCAGTGAGTGCTGCCTGTGCGGTCAGCTTGAGCGAAGAGGTGGCACCCTGTAATAGGGCTGCAACCTTGGCACTCGATTCTGTCATGTCAGTCTGAGTATGACATAGGTCCTCTCGCTTGAGGTTCACTTGGTTTGATGAGGAGTTAAAGGAGATGAAGACCAAAGGTTAGAGATTGGAGCATCAGTGACATAAATTGCAGTCAGAGGAGAACAAGCTGGCTCTGAGAACTCACTACGGTGAGTATCAGAGAGCAAGCTCCCATAAGAAGGCAGATTATCTGTCCAGGGAGATTGCTGCAGGGAACAACAGACTGGCTCAGCTCTTCCAGACTGTGGACAGGCTGCATCGTAAGGTCTGCCTGCAGCCAATTAAAGAAGTTTCAGTAGCAAAGTGTGAGGAGTTTGCTCTGTACTTCACTGACAGAGTGTCCTCCATCAGGGCTGTGATTTCCCCAACCAGGCTTTCTCAGCCCGGTGGTGGTGCATCGGACAACCCTACGCATCAGACATCCCTAAGAGCACTTCCCTTGCCTGGAGTGGGTTTAGACTGGTGTAGGTGGAAGATGTCTGTGAGGTGATTTTGAAGCAGTGGCCCACATTTTATGAACTAGACTCAGGCCCACCCCATCTCCTAGTGGGATGCGTGGAGTCTGTTGGCCCAGTGTTTGCTGAGATAGTCTGGTATTCACTTTTGGAGGTCTTATTTCCTAATGCCTTGAAAGAGGCGCTGGTAAAGTCCCTTCTGAAAAAAACACCTCTCGACCCAGACATCATGGTGAATTACAGACCAGTCTCTAACCTTCCCTTTCGAGGAAGTTTATTGAGAAAATTATGGCTCTACAGCTCGAGGCATATCTCATGGCCTTTGACATCAATGAACCTCTCCAGTCTGGATTTAGGTCTGGACATAGCACCGAAACTATGCTGGTCAAGGTGCAAAATGATCTCCTCAAGGCTAGAGGTAGAGGAGAGCAGTCAGTACTTGTCCTCCTTGATCTCCCATCAGCCTTAGACACTGTGGACCTAGGAGTGTTACTGGATCACCTGAGGGGGCTTTGTGAACTCACCGACACTGCTGTCAGCTGGTTTGAGTCCTTTTTCACAAACAGGACTCAGAGGGTGGTGATGGGAAGTTTTTCCTCCCACCCAAAACCCCTGCTTTGTGGAGTTCCATAAGGGTGTGCCATTTCACACATGTTGTTCAAACTGTACATGCTGCCTCTGGGTGAGATCATTAGATGTTACAATGTGGAGTTTCACTGCAATGCAGACGATACCTAGCTGTACATATCTATTGTTCCTGGGACATGTGATGCAGTGCTGGTGCTAAACAAATGTCTGGCTGAGATCCAGGACTGGATGTCCTCTAACTGGCTGAGGCTCAATCCAGTTAAGATGGACGGTTGGTGACCTGGCTGGGCTGCCAGAGGGAGGCAGACACTGTGAGAGCTGAAACGGGCTTGATGTTTGGGATGGTTCCTCTTTTGGTGTCTGTGAAGGTGAAAAGTCTGGGTGTGATCCTAGACAGCAGATTAACACTTGAGGCCCAGGTGTCATCTCTTGTCCAGACTGGTTTTTAACATTTTAGTAATATCGCCCAGATTAAAGCCTTAGTCCCTCCTGGAGACCTGTCATCACTAGTGCATGTTTTTGTGAGGTCCAGACTCAACTACTGCAATGCTCTATATCTCAGGGTCAGTGGAAGAGTTCTGCGCCACCTGTAGCTGTTGCAGAACGTAGCAGCCAAGTTGCTGAGGGGCCTTCCTGGGTCCTGTCATGTGACCCTGGTTCTGTGCATTCCTGCACTGGCTGCTGGTAAGGTAGAGGATCTTGAAATGGGTCTACTCACCTACGAGGCAACATACAGTTCGAGTCCAGGCTATCTGCGAAACCTCCTGACTCCTGTTTGCCCCTTTCACTCTCTCCGTTCTGCTGAGTAGGGCCTCCTAGTGATTCCCAGGACCTGGCTGAAAACATCTGGTGATTGTGGCTTTCAGGTAGTGGCCCTGGACCTGTGGAACTTGCTTCCAGATCCTTGAGGGAGTCCCCCTTGTAGAAGTCTTCAAATGGTGTCTGAAGGCACTCCTTTTTAGACAAGCCTTTGGGCCTTAGCATACTGTCCTTTATTTGTGAATTTTATTGCTGATGTCCTTCACATTATGCTTTAATTTAATTTTCTCATCTGCCTGTGTTTTGTGCAGTGCCCTGCACCTCAGGGAAAGGGTGCTTAATAAATAAAACAGTTCTTGCCTTGCTTGCTTGCTACACCCAAATGGTACAGTGATTGTTCACCCAGAGGGGCTGGATAACCTCTGCAAGAAGTTATACTTTAAAAAACAAGTCCCAGGTGCATTCAAGTAGAGGTCTGTCAAAAATGTACAAATAATGTAGCCTGCATTCAGAAGCCAAGCACCATATGCTGTATTCCACACTTTCAATAAACAATGTCATGAAAATGGCAGGAACAAAGATTAGAGACTCACCTATGGCAAGTTGTTAGGGACATAATTCAGAACCTCAGTCTGTATAGCAAAACACATACACTATATAGTGAAATACATACATCATATAGTGAAACATATACATGATATAGTGAAATGCATACACAATGTAGTGAACACCATCTACTGAAATATATACATATTACAGTGAAATACATATCCTGTATATTGAAATGCATATATCATATAGTGAATATCATATATCATATAGTGAAACACATACATTATATAGCGAAATGCTTACATCATATAGTGAAATACATACATTAGTTAATGAAATACACATACTGAGTAGTGAAAATCCATATACACTATATACCGAAACAAATGTACTATGTACTGAAACATATACACAGACAACTCTCTGCCTTGAGGGAGGAAGTTGCCCGTCTTCAGGCCACACTGGACAGTAGTAAGGGAACCTTCCCCCAGGCCACACTGGACAGTAGGAAGGGAACCTCCCCCATCCAGGGAGCACCAGAGCCACCACCACTACCTCAGAGGTTGCGAAGAAAGCACAGCAGTTGGACCACAGTGGGCTCAGGGAGGGTGAGGATGGTGGAACAGAGGCACACCCAGTCAGTTGTTCACAATCCATACACCATTCTGGGGGAGCATAGCTCACCAATGGATGCACCAGCAGAGGAGACTAAGGAGGCTGAGGACAACTGTCACAAGGGAGGCCCACAGGAAGGAGGCAGAGAACACCACAGGGAAAGGAAGCAGCTCCTAGTGGGGGACTCAATTATTAGGAGGATAGAACTGGGGGGAGCAGAGAAAACTGAAATAAGCTGCCTGCCTGGTGCCATGGCTTGGAGGAACAGGAAGCGCATCCTCAGGATCACTAGAACAGCTGCACGGGAGTCTGAGCTGGACGTCATTGTCCGCCTAGGGACAAATGACTTGGCTCATCATGAGAATAGAGTAGTGCAGGAGGACTTTGTAGAGTTGGGGAGGGGTCTAAGACAAGTAGCGCACACGGTATCCTTCTCAGAGGTCCTGCTTGTCAATGGCATGGGTGAGGCAAGGGTACTTTGCACTATGCAGTTTAATGAATGGTTGAAAAAATGGTGTGGAGCACAGGGGTTTGGCTTCATTGGAGACTGGGGTTCCACCTGGAGGGACACCAGCCTATACTGGCAGGATGGTCTGCATCTGTTCAGGAAGGGAACAAGTATTTTGAGCAACTGATTTAAATGCTTCATTGGCAAGCTTTTAAACTAGTCAAGGGGGGAGGCACCGATAAGCAGCAGGAAAATCCCAGCCTCTCCCTACAAAACAGGGTACTAAATGAGAAAAAGACAGAGGTAGTAAGGTCAGTGGGGGATGCTGCAACAGAAGGTAAAGCCATCAAAAAATGGAGAGGAATGAGTACCAATGCCCGTAGTCTGGGTAACAAGCTTTCTGAATTAGTGGCCTTGATGGAGGAGGAACATCTGGATATCGTAGCAGTCACAGAAACATGGTACACACAAAACCATGACTGGGATGTAAACATACCAGGATACACTATCTACAGGAGGGACAGGGAGGGTAAAAGAGGAGGAGGAGGAGTAGCTCTTCACATAAGTGAAGGAATCAAAGCAACAAAACAAAAGGGTAAACAGGGAGGGGAAGAAGCACTGTGGGTAAATTTGGAGACAGGCAATGGCACCACAATCCGAACAGGGGTTGTATACAGACCCCCTTCTCAGGGAGGGAAATCAACAAGGAAATGATAGAAAGTATACTTAGAATGGCAGAAAAGGGGAGATATTGCTGATGGGTGATCTGAATATGCCAGATGTTAACTGGAGTGCAGTTGCAGCAGCCACCTCAAAGAGTGGGGTTATTCTAGATGCCCTACACGGGGCATGCCTTAGACAATTAGTATTGGAGCCCACTCGAGAGGGAGCAGTCTTAGACCTGGTTCTCTCAAATGGAGATGGAGAGAGGATCACAGATGTAGAAGTGAGTTGCCATCTGGGAACTAGCGACCATCGAACAGTATGGTTCACGATAAACACAGCAATAGAGTCAAGTCATACAAAGGCAAAAAAAGTACTGGACTTTAGGAGGGCTGACTTTGCCAAAATGGGTGAGTGCCTAAGGAATGCACTAGCAAATGAGCAGGAAGGAGGGGTGGAAGAACAATGGGGAATAATAAAAACTGCCATCACAGAGGTAACAAGCCTTTGTGTGAAGCAAATAAACAAAACAAACTGATGTAAGAAACCACTATGGTTCTTAAAGGAAGTGGCAGTGAAGTTTCAAGAGAAAAAGAAAGCATTCAGGAAGTGCAAGGAATCACAGAAGGAACAGGACAGAGAACTGTATCAGTTAAAGCAAAAGGAAGCTAGGAAGATAGTCAGAACGGCAAAGGCCCAAACCAAGGAAAAGATAGCCAACTCAGTTAAGAAGGGGGAAAAAACCTTTTATAGGTATATCAGGGAGCGAAGAAAGACCAAGGGAGGGATAGTGAGGCTTAATAAAGGGGAGGGAGGATAGGTGGAGGGTGGCTGTGAAAAGGCAGAGAAACTAAACAAATATTTTTGCTCAGTATTTACAAATCAAGAGGGGGAGGTACCTAAAACAAACAATAGAAGCACTCTGGATACAGAAGTTGATACCAGCCCATTTACAGAAGAAAGGGTTATGAACAAACTCTTAAAACTGAAGGTGGACAAAGCAATGGGACCTGATAGGATTCATCCCAGAATTCTAAAAGAACTAAGGGTAGAACTAGTGACACCACTGACTACCCTCTTTAACAAATCATGGGAGGATGGGGTGGTGCTCGAGGACTTGAGGAGGGCAGATGTGATTCCCCTTCATAAAAGTGGGAGCAAGGCAGAAGCAGGAAACTGCAGACCTGTTAGTTTAACCTTAGTGATAGGGAAAATGATGGAATCACTTCAGAAGGGAATAATTGTTGAGTATCTAGAGGCCAGAGGGGCGCACGACCCAAGGCAGCATGGATTCACAGCAGGGAGGTTCATGCCAGATGAATCTGATAGATTTCTTTGACTGGGTGACCAAAGTAGTAGATCAGAGAGGGGTTGTGGACATGGCCTACCTAGACTTTAGCAAGGCATTTGACACAGTCCCACACAAAAGATTAATATACAAGTTAGCCAGCCTGGGAGTGAGTCCCAAGATGATAGCCTGGGTAAAGAATTGGCTGGAGAATAGGACACAGAAAGTAATAGTAAATGGAGTCCACTCTGAAGAAAGAGGGGTTACTAGTGGGGTACCGCAGGGTTCAGTATTAGGACAGGTCCTCTTCAATGTCTTTATAAGCAACATTGCAGAGGGACTGGAAGGAAAAGTATGTCTCTTGGCAGATGACACAAAGATCTGCAACAGAATTGATGCACAAGGTGGGGTGGAAAGGATGAGAAGGGACTTGGCAAGGTTAGAGGAATGGTCAAATGTATGGCAGCTTAGATTCACTGCTAAGAAGTGCAAGGTAATACACCTGGGAAACACAAACCCAGGGAAAGAGTACACAATGGGGGGTGAGATACTAACAACAACAAAAATGGAAAGAGACCTGGGGGTAGTCATATCAGATGACCTAAAGGTGGGCAAGCAATGTGACAGGGCAGCAAGGAGGGCTGGGGGAATGCTGAGATGCATAGGGAGAGGCATCACCAGTAGAAAACAGGAAGTTATTATCCCTCTGTACAGACTGCTGGTGAGGCCCCATCTGGAGTAGTGCATGCAGCTCTGGAGACCCAATCTCCGCAAAGACATAGACAGGATGGAAGCTGTCCAGAGGAGGGCAACTAAAATGGTGCAGGATCTGCACCGGAAGACATATGAAGAGAGACTTAAGGAGCTTAATATGTATAGCCTCGAGGAAAGGAGGGAGAGGGGGGACATGATAGAAACTTTCAAGTACCTCAAGGGAATCAACAAAGTCCAAGAGGGTAGCATCTTTCAAAAAAAGAGGTGTGCAAGAACTAGAGGGCACAATTTGAAGATAGAGGTGGGGCAGCTCAGAGGTAATTTAAGGAAGTATTTTTTCACAGAGAGGGTTGTGGATGCATGGAACGGCCTTATGGAGGAGGTTGTGGAGTCAAAAACAGTGGTGGAATTCAAGCATGCATTGGACAGTCAAAAGGCAATTCTAGGAGGTGGGGGTAGGAAGAAGTAGGCTGCTGGTTAACTAGGATCTGCAGCTTATCTAGTAGGTAGGGAAATGGGCAGACTGGGTGGGCCAAGCGGTCCTTATCTGCCGTCAAATTCTTTGTTTCTATGTTACAGAGATACATACACTACAGACTGAAAACTCCAAATAAACTATCTACTGAAACAAATACTCTATACATTGTAACACATGCACTATGGGCCAGATAGTCAAACCTTTGTGCCTAGTACAAATCCATAGCACTGGAATAGCGCTGGATTTGCGCGAGGCTGCAATATTCAAAAGCCCTATTAGATCCGGCACTGTGTGGTAGCGCCAATGCTAATAGATAATGGTATGCAGGGATGTGGATAGGGGAGCACCCAAGAGTGCCAGCAACAAGGCACATTCAAAGGTATAGTGCTGCACTACAGGCATTAGTGTGACCTGTAGTGTGGTGCTAGATACCACTGGAAAAAATCTGGTAGTAATGCGGTGGTACCCCCCCACATCATGGACCCCTGGAGCTGTGGTATATCAAGAATTTTCCTGGTAGTCTAGTGGTCCCCTGACCCCCCAGCACATGTAGATATCGTAGTTTTCCATGGTAGTCTAGTGGTCCCCCACCCCCCAGCATGAATCCCGATCCCCCAGTACATATAGATATCGTAGTTTTCCCTGGTAGTCTAGTGGTCCCCTCCCCCAGCATGAATCCAGCCCCCAGTACATGTAGATATCGTAGTTTTCCCTGGTAGTCTAGTGGTTCCCCCACCTCCCAGCATTAATCCCAACCCTCGGTACATGTAAAAATTGTATTTTTCTTTTGGCAGTCTAGTGGTCCCCCCACCTAGCAGTGACACCCTTGCTCATCCCAATGACATGCTACAAAGAAAGCCGGCAACTGGCTTTGCCTCCTCTCACCACCACGGCTGGCTGCCGACTGCTGTATGCATAAGTACTATGGAAATTAATCAGTGTGCTGGCTCATTCATTTCCATAGCCCTCATGTATACCACAGTAGGTGGCTGGCCGTGGTGGTGAGTGGAGGACAGAGCACGTCACCGGCTCTCTTTGTGGATGTCATTGTGATGAGTGAGGGCGTCACTGCTGGGTGGGGGGACCACTACACTACCAGGGAATAATACAATTTCTACATATGCCAGGGGGTCGGGATTCATGCTAGAGGGGTGGGGGGACCACTAGACTACCAGAGAAAATATTTACGTACCGCAGCTATGGGGGTTGGAGATCATGCGGGGGAGACACTAGCCTATCAGGGTAGGGTGTGCAACAGGCACACATGGGAACAGGGACCATGACGGTAGGGAAGGACTGTCCAGCCTAGCCAGTTTGCCCTGTTCTCTATCTAATGGATATGTTGCATATCCTAGTGAACCTGCAGCCTATGGCCTCCCATCCCCACCAGGTTTGCCTTATGCCTGTCCTGTGCATTAAGTCCCCCAACTGTGTTTCACCCACTACTGCAGTGGGGTATCTATGTTGTTGGGGGGCATCCTCCAGGGCATGTGTGGCCATGGGCAGTGTGATTGTGTGTAGCTATTGATCTGTATAGCTGTATATCCATATATAAATATATATATATATAGATATATAGATATATATATATATATATATATATCTATATCTATATATCTATATCTATATATCTATATATATATATATATATATATATATATATATATATATATATATATATATACATATATATATAGATATATAGATTTACAGGTCATGCTTGCACAGATGCAGAGGTGTGTTGTATGCACTGACTGTGCCTGCCAGCACACAGTTCCTGCTGCTTCCAGCCTGTGCTTCTATTCTGACCAACAGGGGATTCTGTGGGCATGCCTTGGCCTGCAGCGTCCAGCCTGTACTTCCCTGGGCAAACTGCATGGTAATGTATTCTAAGCAGTGCTTCATGAGATGCAAATGTACCTGTTTGCCCACAGATTACCTAAGTAGGCAAATTTGCATGGGAGCTTTGAATATAGCTCCTGTTTGCCCCAGGCTAACCGGTTTGCACTGGGCTAATGTGTTAGCACTGTGCAGTCAGGTTAGCTCCGGGCAAACCTCACTTCAGCATAGCACAGTTCCACAGTGTGTGGCTTACATTGTTGTTTGCAGTAGATGTGAGACATCTCTTTGCAGTCACACACAATGTTCTCCACCTGCAACACTGGTTTTCTCCAGGGTCTAATGAGCTGCAGTAGTAGTGTACACTTCCCTGTTGCTATATTCAGTGCTGTCTTATTCCTGGGCTATTTTTACCCTGCACCTCTGGCCCTGTTTGCCTGGCTTCCTTTGCTTGCTATATTCAGCTGGTTTTGCACTGGGCTATTCCTTTTGAATATAGCTTACTTTTTGCTCCAGGCTAAGTTTGCCTGCCAGGCAGTGCTAATTTACCTCGGGGCAAAGTTTTGACTATCTGGCCCTATATATTGAAAAAATCTGCATACATTATATACTGAAACAGACACGCTACATATTGAAATACATACACTATCTATTGAACTACATACACTACATATTGAAAAATCCACACATTGTCTACTGAAACAAATACACTATATACTGAAACATCTACACTTTATATTGAAATACATATGATGTCTATTGAAATAAATACACTAAGCACTGAAAAATCTGCATACACTATATACTGAAACAAATACACTCTATATTAAAACACTTACCCTATCTATTGAAACATTTTGCATATTCTACATGCTGAAAGAAGTATATTACATACTAAAATACATACACAGTATATTTAAAAAATCCACATACACTGTATACTGAAACAAATAAACTAGATACTGAAAGGGACTACATTCTGAAATGACCCTTCCCCCCTTGAATGGCCTGCTCCTGCACTCATTTCCTGTTACATTCAGGGAGCGTCTGACCTGCTGCCAGGATTGGAGAGCAGAAGGTAAACAAAACAGGGCTATCTCTTATTCTACTTCTTTGTAGGGTTTTCCATTTTGTTTTGCATGCACACCTTTAATCAAATTTCAGAACATTGTGATATGACATAGAGGATAATGTATGGTCCTCTATCGTTAACCGGTCAGTTAACAGTCGAGAGGTTGCCAGGGCAACCATGTAAACCATGAGAGCGAAGCTCGAGAGGTGTGCGTTGCCATGGCAACCTGGAGACGGTTAAAATTGACTGGTTGCCGATAGAGGGACCATACATTAATTTTTATAGTGTATGGTCCCACTTAAAAAGTAAAACGGCTTACATTTTTTAAAAAGTCACCGCCGGGCCCTTCAGTCCTTCCCCATCGGTTTCCCTTCAGTCGGTTCCCCATCGAAAAAAAAGCACACACATGCGCAGACCACTCGCTGTTGTTAACCTATCGATGTGATGTAGGATCGATAGGTTAACAATATACCTACGTCACATTGATAGGTTAATAACCTTAGGAAATAATGATTTCCTAAGGTTAACAGCGTTCTACCATACATTATAAGAAACTTTAAGAACTAATTTAAAATGCTGTAGTTTATTCTTTTAAATAATGCTGCCTTCATTTACTGTTAAAACACATTTGTATGGGAAGCTAATACTTAGGATATTCCTAACATGTCTCTCTCATACCATATAAACATAGGAGACTGCATACATTTTTTTAAGTTAAAGTTTTGATCAGATTAATGTGTAATTGATTACTGTGTTAGTCCAGCAGCTTATCTGAATTTAATGCATGGGAAGCACTGCAGAAACTGTGAAAGTGTAAACCAAGTACTTTATTAGTTTGTGCTCTGCTGAGTTAGTTTTGATTTAGCTTTTGTTTTTATTTGAATGTTTTATTTAATAAAGATTCTTGGTTAAGAAAAAAAAAATATATATATTTTTTGCAGCAATCGCTCAGGGCCCAGTTTTTGTCAGGAGCTCAGCTGGCATATGCATAATTTGCACATTTCTGTTCTGAATAACTTCGCTGTGATGCCTCACTGGTGGCACTCACAGCTCCTAACCTCCCCAATACATATCTGTGGTGCACTGCAAGGTGAACAGAGCTTTCCAAAGCACTTGGTCTTCACTAATAAATCTGTCGTGGTCTAGCCACATAGTGCATAGCTACACTGTTTACATGGTATGACTGTTTGTCTCCCCATACGATGCACAGGGGTAATGCCAAACTTCACCCAACAACTAACACACCAAAATCTGGCCAATGGAAAATCATGTACACAAATGCTCACAGCCTGGGAAATAAGATCCCAGACCTGCAGGCAATAATGTCAGAGGCTAAACTGGACATAGTAGCAATTAGTGAGACGTGGTTTACCAGTAACCACACTTGGGAGACTTCAGTACCTGGCTATGTATTGTTCAGAAGAGACCGAGGTGCAAAGGGGGAGGTGGCCCTGTATGTTAATGAAAATATCAAAGCTACAGAAATTCAGAATACACATAAGGAGCCAGAAGAACTGTGGGTCACCCTGAAACAGGAAATGGACAGCCATAAGAACTGGGGTTGTCTACAGGCCCCAGACCAGAGGGACGACATAGATACATTACTGTTAGAAGATATACAAAACATGACAGCTAAAGGGAGGTTCTGATAATGGGAGACTTCAACATGCCAGATACAGATTGGTCAATACCAGCAGGAACATCTGCCAGAACTAGACTCATAGTGGATTCCCTGCAGGGGGGCCTCAAACAACTGGTACAGCAACCCACAAGAGACAGGGCTATCCTAGATCTAGTACTGACTAACAAAGAAGGATCACAGATCTCCAGGTAGAAGGTCACCTGGGGCCAGTGACCATCACATGGTATGGTTCAGTTTGGCTACTACATCTAAATCATCCCATTCCAAGGCAAAATATGGGACTTCAGAGGAGCTGACTTTGATAAGATGGCCTACAGAGTTAAGCTAGCCCTGGCAAAAAGAAACACAGGTGAGGGGTACAGGCAAAGTGGGCAAGCATTAAGGATGTACATACTTGAAGCAACATCCCATTGTGTTAGACAGAAAAGGAAGTGCAAGAAGAAGGAAACCACTTTGGTTCTCAAATACAGTAGCAGAAAAGGTCAGAGCCAAAAGGCTGGCCTTCGGGAAATATAAGGGAACACAGCGATAAGATAGGAGGCATACCAAACTGCCCTAAGGGAAGCAGGTAAGGCAGTAAGGCAGGCAAAGTCCCAAACTGAGGAAACACTAGCACGAACAGTAAAGAAGGTGACAAGACTTTCTATAGATACATTAGTGAAAGGAGAAAGTCCAGAGGGGTATGCTAAGCTAATGGAGAAAAGGGAGCATGTGAGGAGGAGGACCCTGTAAAGGCATCTATCCTAAATAGATACTTTTGCTCAGTATTTACTGAAGAGAAGGTAGGGCAGGCCCACAGCTCAGCATCATGAACACAGGGGAGGGAGGTGAGCACTACTCCCTTCACAAAAAAGGGTCCTACAAGAGCTTGCTAAGCTCAGGGTGGATAAGGCAATGGGACCTGATGGCATACATCCCAGGGTACTTAAGGAGCTAAAGGAGGAACTAGCAGAGCCATTAGCAGAATTGTTTAGTGAGTCTCTGAGCACAGGAGAGTCCCAGAAGACTGGAGAAGGGCTCATGTGATCCCGCTCCACAAAAGTGGTAGCAGGGGAGGCGGGGACTACAGACCAGTCAGTCTTACCTCAGTAGTGGGCAAGATTATGGAGGCACTCCTTAAGGAAAGGATAGTGCAACACCTGGAATCCATAGGGGCAGGATCCAAGACAGCATGGATTTACAAAGGAAGGTCCTGTCAAACTAATCTCATAGATTTCTTTGACTGGGTAACCAGAGTGGTGGACCAGGGGAGCAGTTGATGTCGCCTACCTTGACTTCAGCAAAGCTTTTGACACTGTTCCACATAGAAGATTGATAAATAAGCTGGGTAGGCTCGGGTGGGTCAGAAATTGGTCAACTGGGTGGCAAGCTGGTTGTGGCAGAAAACAGAGAGTGGTGGTAAATGGTATACAGTCAGAAGAGATGCAAGTCACAAGTGGGGTACCTCAGGGATCAGTCCTGGGCCAGTCCTCTTCAACATCTTCATTAGTGACCTTGCAGATGGACTAGAGGGTAAGGCTTGTCTGTTTGCAGATGACACCAAGATCTGCAACAAGTAGATGATCCAGATGGGGTGGGCAGAATGAGAAGAGATCTGGATAAACTAGCAGAAATGGTCAGAAGAGTGGCAACTGGGATTTAATGCAAAAGTGCAAAATCATGCACATAGGGAAGAGAAACCTGAAGCCACCTATAGGCTGGGAGGAGTTGCTAGCAGTCACAAAGGAAGAAAGAGACTTGGGCATCATCATCACTGATGACCTAAAATCATCCAAGCAGACCTCTAAAGCAGTAGGTAAGGCTAGGGGGTGTTAGGGTGTATTAGTAGGGGTATCACAAGTCGTAAGAGGAGGTAATAATCCTCTGTACAAGACACTGTTGAGCCCCATCTGAGTACTGCGTGCAGTATTGGAGGCCACACCTCCACAAGGACATTAACCAAATTGAGGCAGTCCAGAGAGGGCAACCAAAATGGTGCAGGGACTGCATCAGAAGACATATGAGGACAGATTAACGGAGCTCAATATGTATACCCTTGAGCAAAGGAGGAGAGGTGATATGATGAGGCATTCAAACACCTTAAGGGCATAAACAAGGTGAAAGAGTCTAACATGTTTAAATACAAGAAAAATAGCAGGACAAGAGGACACAGCATGAGATTAGAGAGGCCGATTAAGGGGAATGTGAGAAATTCTTTTCACAGAAAGGGTGGTGGATGCATGGAATGTCTTACCACAAGAAGTGGTGGCTATGAATACAGTGCAGGGCTTCAAACAGGCATGGGATAGGCATAAGGGAGCAATACAAATGACTATGAATAGATAGGTCACTGACAGAGCAAAGGCCGAAGGCACATTTATAAGGTAGAAAAAGAAATGGGCAGACTGGATGGGCCTTGCGGTCCTTATCTGCCGTCAACTTCTATGTTTCTATGTTTCTATGTGGTATTGAGTTTGAGATTCCCAAACTGTGTTTTATTTCTTTTTCCATGGAGATGTTTATCTTCTAGGTCGCCCACTGTCCCCCTTGTGCACTGACTTGTCCATCCCCATCACCCAAAATCACCATGATGTACCTGCTCTGAGATCTCCCATGGCCTCCCCACAACCCCTGTGGTAGGGCAGGGAAGGAGCAGAACATTCATAAGAAGACATATATTCAGACAGGAGCACAGCCTGGTTAGTAGTACAAAGCCTGTGTTAGGTTGGTGGGTTATTCTGCCATTGAAGGTTTTCTACCTTTAGTTTATCCCCTGGGCAGCCAAGCATGCAATGATGCCAATCCAATTAAAGGCAGATACTGCTTTGTGCCTGCCTGAGCCCTGCCCTTTATGCCACTCTGATGCCCTGCCAGCCTTCCTCACCTAGGTGGCTGTTAAAGAGCGGGGTGGTCAGACTCCCCTCCTTGAGAAGAGAGCAGTTCTCGAGATGCTTAATCATCTCTCCCACCAACTAACCCCTGTTTGACTCAGGTCCTCCCCCCAAACCGGGCCACTGACATGGGAGGCAGTGCTATAGCTACCACCAAGCTGCTAAGCCAGCCCACCAGACTGTGTTTTTATAAGTAAATAAAAACAGCACTCAACTGAAAGAAGAAACTGTATTTTAGCTACAGTTGTTATAAATATTTGAAGACACATCACAATGTTTTGAAATTGGATAAAAGTTTTCCAAGGAAAATAACATAAAAAAATACTTAAAGATACAGAATAAGAAAATCCATTTTTATTTACTTTCTGCATCTTAAGAGGCATCGGCAGGGGATTTTTAGTCAATTAGGGCACCATTTTCAGAATGTTAGCAGAGTGCCAAACTAAGCACCGTGCCATGTGGGAACAGCATAGTTGAACAGGTGCCATATATTTAGCAGCCCCCCATGCTAACCTGATGATGTGCATATGCATATGTACTACTACAGCCTTGCAAATGAAGGATCCCCTCCTGCATACAGAGCACAGTGCTATAAAAAAGGTTTTGAAAGTGCTTAACAACTGAAATTGCAATATTGTTTACTGCGTCCAAAAATTCTGCCCTCATTTGAGCACACAGTGGTGCATATTGCCACCCTACCCTGGTCACCATTCTGATGCTCCCAAGTAGTATACCAAAATGATCCTTGGCATCTAAAGGTTCCACACCCTTGATCGCAGTTTAAATAGCTGCAGTTATTATAGTAAAATGATCCTCAGTGTTTAGTGTCCCCTCCCCCAAATTGCCATTCAGATGACCCAATTATTTTAAAGAGGGACTCTGGCCAAATGTGCTACATTGCAGAATTAGAATAAGCATACCCCCAATAAATCTCATACCAAACATTAGGTTTCTGTGTACCTTCATTTTAAAGTTATGGGCTATTTTGCAACCATGATTTCACTACCTGTTAGAAAATGCCAGTTTCAGGAAGAGGTGCTGATGATGTCATCTCCTGAACTCACAGTCTAGCCCTCCCTGTCAGCAAGCTTGTAGGATCTGTTTCTCCAAAGTTACAAAATCACGCTGCAAAGGTTTTCACAAGTAAAACAGATGGCACCAGTCTAAAAACAGTGCTATGGAATCCATGTGTTTCAGGTTTTGTAACAAAGTTGACAAATTTGTATCTTAATGCCTTTTTGGTGTGGTTCATTTTTTCAGAGTTGGAAGATGCTGAGTCGACATGCCTCTGGGTTGCTGATACCATGTATAGTGCCACTTTGCAGTAGCTGTTTGGAAGTTGTACTGCTACAAGTGTTGCAGTGTTGGTAACTACATTGCTGTTTGTCAGTGTCTGCTTTACAATATGTTTTAATAGAGGCCTTTTATGTGTTAATTCCTACTAGAGGTGGAAGTGTTAGGCTTGGTAAAACAATCATTGTAATGTGGAGTACAACACAGATGAGCCTGAATATAGCTCAAGTAATAGCCTGTCAATGAGAAAACAGAAAATGAGCTCTGATCTACTGAGTATTCCATTCATTCATACTTTAATGAATAAAATATTGATTGATTGAATGATTGATTGAGTGATTACGCATTGAGCTGGCTACTGCATAGACACTCTTAGTAAGGTTTCAAAACAGCACTACCTCTCCCACCTCCATTTACAGGGTGATGGAATAATTGATTTAAAGTGCCATCCTGAGAAATCACCTCAATTGAATGATAGGTGTGAATGATCACAGCCTTTTGCCACATCAGAGATATCCAGTCTGCAAATCTTAGATTAGTGTGCTGTGACTTAGCATGCAGTAAACCAGGAGAAAAGGACCAAAACAAAAAAGCATCAAAATCAAAAATATGAATTTGTCAACTTTGTTACAAAACCTGAAACACACATAGGTTTTAAAGCAATGTTTATTGAGTGGTGCTGCTTGTTTTACTGGCGACTACCATCTGCACATTGTTCTTAAACTTTAGAGAAGCAGGTCCTATAAGCTTGCTGACATGGAGGGCTACATTGTGAGTTCAGGAGATGACATCATCAGCACCTCTTCACTGAAACTGGCTCTTCTGAACAGGCAGTGAATTTAGGATTATAAAATGACTTGCAACTTTTAAACAGAGTAACTTAGGGATCTCAGTTTTGGTATGAGGGTGATTGGGGCTATGTTGATACATATTCTGAATTTATTGATGTCAGTAATTTGTGACAATAGTCCCTCTTTAATAATATGGGTGTAGAATTTATTTATTTACTTAACTACTGCACATATTTAAAAGTTTCACCAGGAAAGGCATACTAAGCTGGGAGCTCATTTTCAGATGCATCCTGGGGGAAGGGGAACTTGTACAAGTGGGGCTTAGGTAGCACAAGAGTTCAAAATTCATAACATACATGGTGGAAGACCATTGATAGAGCAGAGTAGAGTGGCACACAATTGCAAATTAAACTGGGAACAATACATACAAGACATGAGAACTTGAGTGACAAGCAAACAATTGACAATGCATATACAGTGCAGTCAGGAGCCACAAACATATGCTGGCAATCAAATACAGAGCAGCTTAAATCAACACTAGTTGTAAACATTTGTGTATAATGCCAAGAGTGGAGCCATAAGTGCCTAAATTATAGCTGTACCTAAATTGTCGTAAGAGAGCAGGAGGGAAAATTAGCGCAAGTACAGGAGGGAGAGGTGATACCTCTGAAGTGGTTTGAAAGGATCCAGGGGAGGGAGATTGGTGAATGGCTGGGGTGAGGGAGTTCCAGATTTTAGGGTAGCGGTGGCTGAACACAGCTTTGCCAATGGTCGTGGAGACTAAAGGGACTGCTAGGGTTCGAATATTTGAACTTCTAAGGGTATGGCTGTGGCGGGGGAGGATGGAGAGGTAGGAGGGCAGGGAAACAAACCAGAAATGGCACAGTGGGCATGGCGTCTGTCCACAAGAGAAGAAAAGGAGAGAGATTTATACATAGAACAGTGATGAGTCCTAGGAGGACAGTCGAGAGTGTAATGGCAGAAACAGTTGAAGAGTGTATCCAGTCTGGCAAGGGTAGTGATTGGGGCTGTGCTGTAGACCATCTCACCATAGAATTTGAATTTGAATTTGACGGCAGATAAGGACCGCTTGGCCCACCTAGTCTGCGCATTTTCCTACCTAACAGATAAGCTGCAGATCCTAGTTAACCAACAGCTTACTTCCTCTTATCTGCCACTAGGGCTGCCTTATGCCTGTCCCATGCATTCTTGAAGTTTCCCACTGTTCTTGACTCCATGACCTCCTCAGGGAGGCTGTTCCATGCATCCACAACCCTCTCAGTGAAAAAATACTTCCTCACATTACCCCGAGCCGTTCCCCCTCTATCTTCAAATTGTGCCCCCTTGTTCTTGCACATCTCTTTTTCTGGAAGATGCTACCCTCTTGGACTTTGTTAATTCCCTTGAGGTACTTGAAAGTTTCTATCATGTCCCCTCTCTCCGTTCTTTCCTCAAGAGTATACATATTAAGCTCCTTTAGTCTTTCTTCATATGTCTTCTGGTGCAGACCCTGCACCATTTTGGTTGCCCTCGTCTGGACAGCCTCCACTCTGTCTATGTCTTTGCGGAGATGGGGTCTCCAGAACTGCACACAGTACTCCAGAAGGGGTCTCACCAACTGTCTGTACAGAGAGATAACAACTTCCTGTTTTCTACTATTGATGCCTCTTCCTATGCATCCCAGTATCCCCCAGCCTTCCTTACTGCCTTCTCATTGCTTGTCCACCTTTAGGTCATCTGATATAATTACCCCAGGTCCTTTTCTATTTTTACTGTTGTCAGTATCTCACCCCGTTGTGTACAGCTTCCCCTGGGTTTTGTTTCCCATGTGCATTACCTTGCACTTCTTTGCATTGAATCTGAGCTGCCATACACTTGACCATTCCTCCAATCTTGCCAAGTCCCTTCTCATCCTTTCCACTCCATCTTGTGTATCAAACCTCTTGCAGATCTTTGTGTCATCTGCAAAGAGACATACTTTTCCTTCAAGTTCCTCTGCAATGTCACTTATAAAGACATTAAAAAGGACCGGTCCCAGTACTGAACCCAGCGGTACCCCACTAGTAACCCTCCTTTCTTCACTGTGTACTCCATTTACTACTACCCTTTGCATCCTGTTGTCTAGCTAAATAGAAACATAGAATTTGACCATAGTCAAAGGTTGGGAGGATCATTCTCTGGATAATAGCATAATGTGCTGGAGGTGGGATACAGTCACAGTTCCTGTAAAGTGCACCAGACTGGGGTGCAGCTTTTTTGACTATAGCATCCACTTGTTCAGAAATGTTTAGGTGCTGGTCTAGCCAGATACCAAGATACCTAAAGGTCTGTGCCTTGTGCCAAAGGACATGGAGACAGTCTTCTTGGCATTGAGGAAAAGCTGATTTGTGCACAGCCAGTGCTGAACTTGATTGAAGTCCAGCTTTAGTCTGTGGGCCTACTGTGAAGAGGACCATGTCATCCGTGTACATGTGAATGGATACTGACAAGCATATGGAGGGGAGATCATTAAGGAAAATTAAGGAAAATGAAGAAAAGTAGCAGGTCTAACACAGATCCTTGTGGTGCCCAGTGGATACAGGCAGGGAGAAGAGAGGGGGTCACCAGTTTTGACTGTCCGTGACCTACCCATGTGGTAGGAGTGGAACAGCCAATGGCTGAATCAGAGAGGCCTGTAGCCTGGTGTTTGGCTAATAATTGGGGTGGGAGACAGTGTTGAACCCTTTGGCTAGATCGACGAAGACAGCGAGGTGACATCAACTGCTCCCCCTTGGTCCACCACTGTGGTTACCCAGTCAAAGAAATCTATGAGATTAGTTTGACAGGACCTTCCTTTTGTAAACCCATGCTGTCTTGGATCCTGTGCTCCTATGGATTCCAGGTGTTGCACTATCCTTTCCTTAAGGAGTACCTCCATAATCTTGCTCACTACTGAGGTAAGACTGACTGGTCTGTAGTTCCCTGCCTCCTCCCTGCTACCACTCTTGTGGAGCAGGATCACATGAGCCCTTCTCCAGTCTTCTGGGACCTCTCCTGTGCTCAGAGACTCAGTAAACAGTTCTGCTAATAGCTCTGCTAGTTCCCACCCTTAGCTCCTTAAGTACCCTGGGATGTATTCCATCAGGTTCCACTGCCTTGTCCACCCTGAGCTTAGTGAGCTCTTGTAGGACCCTTTCTTTTGTGACGGGAGTAGTGCTCATCTCCCCCCCCCCCACCGTGTTCATGGTGCTGAGCTGTGGGCTCTGTCCTACCTTCTCTTCAGTAAATACTGAGCAAAAGTATCTATTTAGGGTAGATGCTTTTACAGGGTCCTCATCCTCACATGCCCCCTTTTCTCTTTTGAGCTTAGCAATACCCCATCTGGACTTTCTTCTTTCACTAATGTATCTATAGAAAGTCTTGTCACCTTCTTTTACTGTTCGTGCTAGTGTTTCCTCAGTTTGGGACTTTGCCTGCCTTACTGCCTTCCCCTGCTTCCCTTAGGGCAGTTTGGTATGCCTCCTTGTCTTCATTCCGCTGTGTTCCCTTATGTTTCCTGAAGGCCAGCCTTTTGGCTCTGACCTTTTCTGCTACTGTATTTGAGAACCAAAGTGGTTTCCTTCTTCTTTTGCACTTCTTTTCTGTCTAACACAATGGGATGTTACTTCAAGTAAGTCAAGGAAAGACAGGGAGGTAAAGTGCATTTCAGAAAGCACTGCATGGTGGGATGAGAAGCAGATCAATAGGATTGCAAGGATAATGGCAAGGAAGGAGGAACCAGATGTTGTCGTCCACCTGGGGATGAATGACCTGGCAGGAGACAAAGTGAAAGTTGCTCGAATCCAAAAGATTTTAGGAAGTTGAAAGGAGCCTGAAGCAAGTAGAACACCCCGTCTCCTTAGTAAGTAGTAAAAGCCTTTATTTTTATATAGGATAGTAGATGGTAAATTTCACATCATTGGGATTGTATGTCCTATTTACAAGATGGTCCTGTTATTTAAAAAGTTTCAAAACTCAAGACTTACAAATAGTAACACAATTCAACAAAGACAACAGATATACAATATAAATATAATCATTTAAATGCCATACAACATTTTTATACCCCATCAGACTAATAATACATTTTTAATTTGATCCTACAATCCAATGCAATAAAATACTTTTTAATAAACAGAGTATTCTACCCATAATGCTCACATCTGGTCTTCAATTCAGTTTTCAAACTGGTTGAAAAAGCCTTAATACTTTCATGTTGCTTTGCTGTAACTGATTTTAGGGAATTCCATAATCTATTCATGATTATGGGAAATCGCATATTACTATATTTATTCTTAATTTTTGGGAATTCTCCTTGGAGGTGCTACCTGTCCATGGCAGGGGAGAAGCTAGGACACTCCACATCCAGAAATTCAACTCCTGGTTGAAGGAATGGCATGAAAGGGAGGGTTTTGGCTTCATGGGGGACTGGGGCCCCACCTAGATGGATGCGAGCCTGTATAAAGATAATGGCCTGCATCCGTCAAGGAAGGGGACCTGAGTAAGAGGTTTGAGTGCTTCAGTGACAAACATTTAAATTGGCCGGGGGGGTCAGGAAGGTCAGGTGGCTTAGTATCACCCCCCCCAGGGCACATGCAGGAAAACAAATTGAAGTCTGGGACATTAAGAGCAGAAGGAGGGTGAGAAGCAGTGAATTCTAGGCCACACGAAAAGATAACTGGGGAGTGGGGACGAAACAGAGAAGGGGAGGGGGAAAGAAGCAGGAGAGCAGCAGGTGCATGGGAAGGAGGGGGCTAGGATACAAAACATGGAAGGCATGGTAATAAATGCCCACAGCCTGGGAAATGAAATCCCAGACCTGAAGGCATTGACAGTAGAGGCAGACCTGGACATAGTAGCAATAACTGAGACATGGTACACTGTTAATCATGGAACATTGATGTACCAGGTTATGCTCTGTTCAGGAGGGATGGGGGTAAAAAAGGAGGGAGTGTGGCCTTGTATGTCAGTGAGGGTGTAAAGGTGACAGAGGCACAGGGTAGACAGGGGGAGGCTGAGGCACTGTGGGTCACCTTTGAACCTGGCAAAGGCTCAGCAATATGCACAGTGGTGATCTACAGGCCTTCGGCACAGGGGGAAGAAGAGGACAGGGAGCTTGCGGATGGAATACACAAGATGGCAACAAAAGGTGAAGTCCTGCTGCTGGAGGATTTCAGTATGCCAGACGTGGATTGGTCCACCCAGTCAGCTGCTTCAGCCAGAAGCAGAACAATCCTGTATTCTCTACAGGGGCCAGGTCTCAGGTAGCTTGTGCTTGATCCAGAGAAAAGGCCATTCTTGACCTGATGCTGACCAATAGGGACAGAATGCAGATGTCTGTGTGGAGGGGCAACTGGGATCCAGCGACCACCACATAGTGTGGTTTAGCATGGGAACAGGGACTCAGTCCAGTTACACAAGGGTAAATGTTTTGGATTTCAAGAAGGCAGATTTCACTGACATGGGGAGATACATCAGAATAGCCTGCTTTGGAAGCTTGTAAAAGGGTGGCATGCAGGAGATATGATGAAACACAGAAGAATGAGAATAGGGAGGTGTACTGTGTAAAACAGAGGGAAGCAGGTGAGATAATGAGGGGATCAAAGGCTCAGACAGAAGAAAGCATAGCCAAAGTGTATCAAAAGAAGACCAGACTTTCTTCAGGTACATAAGCAAGGACAGGAAGGCAAGGAGAGTGATTCTGAGGATAGGGAGGATGTCAAAGGGAGATTGCACAGAGTGGGTAAGAAAAAAGCAGATATCCTGAACAGGTACTTCTACTGTTTTCACAGTGGAGAGAGACAGGGTCAGACCACCAAGGAGCAGCATGAACTCTCGGTGGGGGAAGTGGACACAAGTCCATTTTTAAAGGAAAGATTATTATTGCAGGGACTTCAAATTTTAGGGTGGACAAGGCCATAGGAACAGATGGATACACCCAAGGGTATTAAGGGAACTAGGCAGGGAGGTGCTTGCTGCACTACTCGTGGCCTTATACAATAACTCACTGGAAACAGGAGTGGCTCCAGAGGACTAGAGGAGAGCAGACATAGTCCTGTTCTGTAAGAGTGTCAGCAGGGAGGAAGTTAGCAAGTATAGTCTGGTCTGTCTTACCTGAATCATGAGGAAATTAATGAAATCTATACTAAAGTAGAGACTGTTAGAGTATCTTGAATCTAGTGGGCTGCAAAGTCATAGGCAGCACAGATTCACAGGGGGATGGTCATGTCAAATGAATCTGGTAGATTTCTTTGACTGGATGACCAGAAAAATAGATAAGGGGAGCAGAGCCGCATTAACTTACATGGCACCCCTAGGCTGGAAATGTCAGGTGCCCCCCCCGCTAAACACGGTTCAGTTCAGGGAATGGCAACAACACATTCACAGAAGAACAATTAAACAATTAGAATCCTGACCTTTTTTTGTACTTTCTGTTTTTTGTTATTTCAATAAAAAAATAACAATAAACATGGTTCATTCCTGCAATAATTAGCACTTTCTGAATTTATGTAATGAAATGCATTCACCTCTAGAATGTGCAGACATGCGTTCTTTATAGTGTTTAGTCTTTGCCCAGGGTAAAGGCTATCTGCTGCACTGAGCTGTTTCTGGGACCCCCCCCCACCTCTGTTTTTGTCTGTGAGCTTCTGAAGAAAGATGGCAGAGTGCTGCAGGTTTGGGATGGGAACTACTGAATAGCCAGGATAAACTGTCCATACTATTCCTCATTTTAAATAAGGGCACAGGGCGGGGCCCTGTTGCCTCCTACTTTACTAAGATGGCCATTTGGAGCAAAATGGAGTCAAGCTAGGGAGCCAGGGTTGGGGGGGCCTATAGAAGAAGTTATTGGCAAGTGGGAAGGTGCTGGCAAGAAAGACACTGGCAAGAGATTTATCAACATATGATTCTATGGGAGGACTTGGGAGTGATGCATGCAGGGATCAAAGGACCAGAGGTCTAGCCATGGCTACCCAGAGAGCTAACAAGTTCTTTTTAAAGCTTTGTTGTTGTTGTTTACTATTTTTGTATAAATATTCTGAATATATATATTTTTTTTATTATTCTTTGGTAATCAGATAAGGACCACTAGACACAGTGCTTGTTTTTTATGTTGCTTGCACGCATGTGCAAGAAACATAGTGCCATCATCCGAGTTTTCGGAGGTGTGGCAGCCCTCTTCCAATTTAATCAGTGTGTTTGCGGGCGGGGCCGCAGTTCTCATATCGCTGCTGGAGCTGTCTATGACAGCAGTCTAAAATGCAGTGGCGTACAGTTGAAAGGGGGAGCTACGCTTCAGTGAGCAGCGATAAGATATCGCCTGCTCATGCACACTCCCCTCTACACACACACACACACACACACACGCATACTGCGTGCTCGGCCCCCCCACACACTGTATAGCCGATGGGGGGTGCCCAATCCCCTGTTGGCTGTGCTGCACTCCCCACAAAAAGTGAGTTGCACATGCCACGCTGGGTGCCACCCAGCATGGCAACATGGTATAGCCGATGAGGGTGCTCAATCCCCTGTCGGCTCCACTGTCCCCCCCTGAAAGTACACCATGCCACATTGGGAGCCCACCCCAGCATGGCAACAGATACTATTGCCAATAGGGGTGCCCAATCCCCCATCAGCTCCACACCCCCCCAGACAGCGTCCTTGTGCCATGCTGGGAGCCCACCCCAGCGTGGCAAACGTCCCGATCGTCCTCCTGTTTAAAAAAAAACCTGCAACACAATCACGTGTCCTCCTGTCTGGGTCCCCACCGCTCACCCACTTTGTACCCTGCCTCTCCCCCCTCACCCCATACTTACCTCTCGACTTTGGCACATGATCTTTGGTGGACCAGGAACACGTCTGCACTCTTCAAAGCTGACCATGAACTGAGGAAATGCCGGTAAGCTATATAATGTAATAAATTTGTTTTTTTCAGCTTTTACGAACATACGAAATGTGCCAGCAGATAAAGGCCTAGAGGTCTATCAAGTCTGCTCGAATGTGCAGCTAGCACCCCTTATTCTGCCGCTGCCCCTCCCTTCCATCCTTCCCCTTCATTAACCCTCCCCCTTGTCCTGTCCCATCCTCGTTTGAAGCAGTCCACTGTTCTACTGCATACCACTTCAGGAGGTAACACATTCCACCCAGCCACCACCCTCTCTGTAAAAAGTGTCTCCTTATCTCCCTCCCGAACCTTCCTCGCTCCAGTCTCATATCATGGCCCCTGGTGTCCCTCCCCTTCCTTACTTAGAACAGCCCCTCTGTACTTGTCTTGTTTATTCCTTTCATGTATTTAAAGGTTTCAGTCATGTCACCCCTGTCTCTCCTCTCCTCTCCTCCAGTGAGTACATGTTCAACTCCTTCAAACTCCTCTCATATGATAAGTCCCCCAGCCCCTTAATCATCTTTGTCACTCTGTGCTGCACCCCCTCCAGTAACTTAATGTTCCTCTTCAGATACAGACGCCAGTACTGCACGCAGTACTCCAGGTGTGGTCTAACTAATGACCTATACAGTGGCAGAATCACCTCCTCCCTCCTCGAGATATACCCCTTAGCAATACAACCCAGCATTTTGGTGGCCTTTGCAGCTGCCTTCCTACATTGTGCGAGTTGTTCTTTGACCCTGTAATGAGCACACCCAGCTCCTTCTCCTCCTCTGTCTGGGCTAGCTGCACTCCCCTAGCTAGTGTAACTCCTCCTTGGTTCTTCATCCCAAAATGCAGCACCTTGCACTTTTTGGCGTTAAAGCCCAGTTGCCAGGTGTCTGACCAGGTTTCAAGCTTTGCCAGATCATCCTGCAACCCGTGCCATCCCCCTAGGTCATCCACCACCGCTCCTACCTTGGTATCATCAGCAAACAGACTGATCTTGCTCTTGATGTCCCATGACATGTCTGCAATGAATATCCCAAACAACACTAGTCCCAACACTGAGCGCTGTGGAACACCACTCGTCACTGCCCTTGGGTGTGAGAGCTCCCCACCCACCACCTCCCTCTGTTGCCTTCCCTGCAGCCAGTTTCCTACCCATCTCACCAGCTTTGCACCCACCCCTGTGCCTACTAACTTCCTTCCTAGCCTTCCATGTGGCACTGATTCGAATACCTCACTGAAGTCCAGATACAGGGCATCCACTACATGACCCCTGTCCAGTTGCCTAGTTAACAAGTCATAGAACTCAACCAGGTTGGTCTGGCAGGATCTGCCACATATGAAGCCATGCTGTCTGCTGTGCTGTAGTCCTTTGGCCTCTAGGAGGGCCACCAGCCTCTCCTTCAGGATAGTCTCCATTAGCTTACCCACGATGGATGTGAGGCTCACTGGTCTGTAGTTTCCAGGTTCATCCTTGCAGCCACTCTTGTGGAGGGGCACCACATGAGCTATCCTCCAGTCCTGAGGTGCACACCCCGAATGTAGTGAGGCATTAAATAGGTCTGCCAAAGGTCCTGCAAGGACCTCTGCCAGCTCCTTCAGTACCCTGGGGTGGATGCCATCTGGGCCTGGCACCTTGTCCACCCTCAGTGCCTTCAAACCCTCTCGAACTCTGCTCTCCATGATTTCCCCATCTGTCACCACTTCCCACCCTGCTTCTGCCATTTCTCCCACCTTGGGTGTCACCCCCCCTCTTCTTTTTAGTAAATACTTAGCAGAAGTACTCATTTAGTGCTTCTGCCTTATCGCACCCTGCTTCCACCCAACCCCCCTCCTTCCTAATCCTTACTATGTGGTTCTTACAGCTCCTTTTCTCCCTGATGTACTTAAAGAAGTCATTCTCCCCCTTCTTAATGCATTGTGCCAGCCTGAGTTCCATAGATGCTTTGGCTCCCCTTACTGCCCTTGTCACCTCCTTCGATTCTATCAAGTACTCCTCCCTGTCCTCCCCTTCCCTGTTTCTTGTACTTCCTAAAGGCAGCTCTTTTCCTCCTTACCTTTTCCATGACCTCCTTGCTCAACCAGATCAGTTTCTTAGCCTGGCCTTCTTGCTCTGGGCTTTGCAGCAGGTTTTGGTTGCCTCCACTATGCCCAGCTTTATGAGCTCCCACCTCTGGTTAGTTTCCATACTAGATTGAATTCTGGCCAGGTACCCTTTTACCACTTCCCCCATCCTCCCAAAATCAGCCCTCCTGAAGTCCAGCACTATTGTGCCAGATTCCACTCCTTCCTTGCCCATATCCAATGTGAGCCATACTGAGTGGTGGTCACTCCATGACAGCGGTTCCTCCACTATAAGTTCTCTCACAAAGTTCCCATTTGCCAGCACAAGGTCAAGGGTATTCCCTAACTTTGCTGCATATCTCAGGCATTTTTTGGAATTTTTGCACCAAATTTTCAACATGGGATTTTTGGGACCCCTTCTCATGAATGATGTCCCTGTCATGGCATTAATCGGGGCCAAAGGGTGATTTCGCAGTCACTGCGTGAAATCACCTTTTGGCAGTGATTAATGAAATGACAGTGCCAGCGTTCATAAGGCGGGCTGTCAAAAAGCCTATGTTGAAAATTTGGTGGAAAAATTCCTAAAAATGACTGTTTTATGAGCATGCATTGCGCAGTTCCTACTCATGCTCGTAAGTTCATGAATTTTCAATATTTTCACTCCAAATTTTCAACATTGTCATTTTACCACACCTCCTTATGAGCAGTACAGCTGTCACATTTCACATCTCGCCCAAAACGTGTTTCCGCCCATGTAGCACACAATGGCGCAATCGGTGTGCAAAATCACTGTATGGGACACATTAAGAAAATCACAGTGACACTGTTCATGAGCAGAGGTCTTAAAATGACTATGTTGAAAATTTGGTGGAAAAAATTCCTGAAAATGACTGTTTCTGAGCCTGCATTGCACACTTCCGCCGCATTTCATTAAGTTCTAAATTTTCAATATTTTCACTCCAGATTTTCAACATTGCCATTTTATCACACCTCCTTATGAGCAGTATAGCTGTCATTTTTCACATCTTGCCCAAAACGTGTTTCCACCCATGTAGCGCACAATGGTGCAGTCGATGTGCGAAATCAATGTATGGGACACATTAAGAAAATCACAGTGACACTGTTCATGAGCAGAGGTCTTAAAATGGCTATGTTGAAAATTTGGTGACAAAATTCCTAAAAATTACTGTTTTACGATCCTGCGCTGCGCACTTCCTAAGCACGCTTGTAAGTTTGCGAATTTTCAATATTTTCACTCAGGATTTTCAACATTGTCATTTTACCACACCTTCTTATGAGCAGTACAGCTGTCATTTTTCACATCTTTCCCACAATGTGTTTCCGCCCATCTAGCGCACAATGGCACAGTCAATATGCGAAATCAATGTATGGGACACATTAAGAAAATCACAGTGACACTGTTCATGAACAGAGGTCTTAAAATGGCTATGCTGAAAATTTGGTCACAAACTTCCTAAAAATGACTGCTTCACAAGCATGCTTTGCCCAGCTCCTACGCATGCTTGTAAGTTTGCAAATTTTCAATATTTGCACTCCACTGACTTCCAAATACCTACACAGCACATACAAGCAAGCAACATTCGGCATTGACAAATGCTTGTTAGGGGTGATCTAAGAGAATTGTTGGGGTGGTTAAGTAAATTGCCCAGGGACACACAGTATGCAAGTGGAGCCGGAGGCTATGTGAATCAAACCCAGGTTTGTTGGGTGTACCAAACTAATTCACAGCTCATTACTTTTATGTCTAGAATATTTATTTATTTAGTTTTTGTTGACCGGGTAGGTGCTCTAGCCAGCAGGTGACTATTTTCAGGCACGACCCGGGAGAGTACAATACATCATATCACAGGAAAAAAAAACAGCAGTACAGTTTGAGGCAACAGCCACACAATTACAATCATTCATTTAGGACAAAAAGAGGCAGTACCAGCTAGTCTAACAAGATAAGGGTTAAACTCTGTAATGACCAACAGGCCAAAAGCAATGAGGTGTTTAACTGGGGGATATAGGTTCAGTTGAGGGGTTGAAAAGGGGCATGGGTCCAGAGGGACTGCATACGGTTAAACTGGGGCATGCAAGGAAGCAGCCTCCTGAGCAGTAGAGAAAAAAGCGTCGGGTTTACGGCTTTGGCGGAGGGAGGTGTGTAAAAGCAGCTGGGATCGTGGTTCCGAGGCTGGGCAGGAGGGCCTGCGGCACTCCCTGGCCAGGAACAGCCGGCGAGATGGAACCCGAAGAAGGGAGGGAGGAGGTCGGAATTTACAACATCCACCTGTGAAAGGTTGTAGCAGTGCACAGATAGCATGGAGAAGTGACAGCGGGAGGGAGGGAGGGGGGAGCTGAAAGGAGATGGAAGGAGGGAGGGAGGAGGGAGGCAGCAGGGTGCCCAGAGAAGCTAACAAGGATGGAAGAGACACCCGGTGGTGGCTTAGGCGCCAGGCACGAGGCTATACAGTCTGGGATGATAATGAAGGGAGAGGTGTGGGGAGTAAAGGCGGCTGGAATTACGGCTTTAGCGGCAGGGAGGCGGAGGAGCGGCCGGCCTATGGTTCCGGAGGCTGGGCGGTAAGGCCGAAGGCAGATGTGATAATGGGGTACCGGAGCAGGGGAGATGGGGTCAATTATCCAGTCTCCTACTGTGGCAAGGAGGCTCAGTGCACAGCCGGCGGGAGGAGGGGTGGAAAGACCCGTAGGGAGTCAGCCGACAGCGACGATCCCGAGATTCAGCAGGAAGCCAGAGGTATATTGAAAGGATGACAGAGATCTCCCGGTGGTAGGTTTAAGGGGACACTAGGTTCAAGGCTCCACGGTCGGGGATGATGAGAGGGGGAGTGGAGGGTGGGGAGTGCAGGAGGCTTGGAGATGGTTTTAGTGGTAGGGGGAGGGTAGGTGCAGCCAGGCTTGTGGTACCGAGGCTGGGCATAAGGGCCAGTGACAGTCGCTGTCCGCGGGTGACAAACGGTAAATGGAGGACAGAAAAATACAATGATACAGTTGAGCTGTTGGTAGTAGTAAATAAGTGCAAGACATACATAACACCTATAGATGGGTGTAATTTGGGATGATAATAGGTGAGGGGTCGAGAAAAGGGGAGAGAGAGCAAAAGGAGAGTTGCAAAGAGATCAGTAGCAGGGGAGTGGTGAGTAGCAGCTGGGGGAGTTTGAGGGATCAGGTGGGATCAAAGCAGGTGCATGGATCTGAGGTGGCCAGGTGACGCTTCAACCCACGTTTAAAGGAGGGATGTGAGGGGACTAGCCTGAGGTCAAGAGGGAGCTGGTTCCATAGCGTTGGGGCTGCATGTTGGAAGGAGCCCATTCCTTTAATTGTGCGGCAGTGAGGGATTTCCAGCAGGTCTTTATCTGCAGATCTGAGCGTGCGGTTTGGGAGAGCTGGGTGCAGGAGCTTCGCCAGTGTGGCCGGCTGGCTTTGTCTCAGTATGGAGTCATTTAGGCAGGCAAGAAAGTAACTCCTGGTGGCCGTGGGGGAAAGCCATCCAAGTACCTCATATAGTTGGCAGTGATGAAGCAGTCATGGGGATTGTGAGGCATACCTGCATATGTTATTGTAGGTAACATCCCATTTGTGCAGCGCAGATTTATGAGCAGAGGCAAGTATAGGTGCACAGTAGGTCAGTGTTGGTAGCAGGATCCCCCTGGCAATGGCAAGCCTGGCGGAGGAGGTGAGCATATAGCTTGTTCTGTAGGCTGCTCCTAGCTTACAGTTAACATTTTTGCAGGTGGCCTGGATATGGAGGCTTAAGTCAAGCGATTGATCAAGTAGGATGCCCAGGTAACGAAAGGAGGGAACTGTCTGCAGGGGATTTCCTTTAGGGTCAAGGATGCTTAGGGGAGTGGGGCACCTTCGGATCTTTTGCGTGGTCCCAAGTAGCATGGCATTTGTTTTGGCGGAATTCAGAACAAGGCGGTGGGTGTATAACCAGCTATGGACATTGGAGTAGGCTTTATTCAGCGATGTATTGATAAGCTCTATTTTGGGTGAGCTGGAATAGATAACTAAGTCGTCAGCGTAGAGGAGCGAGGAACAGGCAGGTAAAGCATCTGGGAGGTTGTTAATGAAAAGAGAGAATAGAAGCGGACCCAGAATGGAGCCTTGGGGTACTCCAATGTTCATGACTACAGTGGAGGAGATGGCTGAGTTGAATTTGATAGCCTGGGACCTGTTTGTCAGGTAGCTCCTGAACCATTCCTGTACAGGGAAGGAGCAGCCTATATTCCTCAAGGAGGATAGCAGCAGGCGGTGGTCTACAAGGTCAAATGCCTTGGTTAGGTCTATAAAGACAGCCCCTGTGAGCATTCCATGATCCATACCAGTGAGGATGTCTGTGGTGAATTTAGTAAGCGCTGTTGTAGTACTGTGTTTTTCTGAATCCATGCTGTGCATCGTTGAGCTGCTTGGTAGAGTCGAGGAAATCCTGGAGTTGTATGGCAACCAGTTTCTCTATGATTTTGCTAAGTGGGGATAGAATGGCAATGGGCCTGTAATTAGAAATATCTCTTTTGTTCCCTTTTTTAAAGATAGGGGAGATCCTTGCCATTTTCCAAAGATCAGGGACTGTGCCGCTGGAGAGAGACAGGGTGAAAATTCTTGCTAGAGGTCTGGAGATGAAATTCGCGGCTAGTTTTAAAAGGCGAGGTTCAAGTTGATCGGAACCAGGACTGGTGTGGTCTCACAGTTTTGTTAGATGTTTTAGAACCTAAGAGGTGGTAATAGCTTTAAAGTAGAGGAGGCGTGGTAGAGGATTTGAGGTGCTGGAGGGGTGGCAGAGTCTGTAGGCGGCACGTAGTCGTCAGTGGGGTCAGCAGGTGGCATAGCTCTAGTATAGAGGGAGGTCTGAGAACATGGTATTAAAGGCGTTTGCAATGGTGATGGGTTGTTGCATGGGAGCCCTCTATAACCATGTCGGATGGAGTAACTGATTGAGGTGTCCCAGAAAAGTTTTATGTGCCCCAGAATTTCTGGGGTCCTTGGCTGAGTTCTTTATCAGGTTCTGATGGTACACACTTTCGCCAGCCTTATGTTTTCCTGCAAAATTTGTTCTTGCCTGTAGTTCTGAGTAGTCCCTGGTCAGTGAGAGCTTTTGTAGGAAGCCCAGAGCTTATCCCTATGATTTAGTTGTTTTAGGAGGTCTTTATGCAACCATCTAGTTTGTATACCCCTGACTCTTCGCGTGGTTTTTGGGGCGTACTTGTTTTGTAATGGGAGAAAAAACTGTAAAAATATGTTCAGGGCAGCCTCTACGTTCCTCGTACGGTATATATTTGACCAGTCAATGTTAGAGATGTCCCAGAGGAAGGATTCTGTGTCCAGGTTTGCAAAATTCGTGAACGTGATCTGTCAAGGTGGGGGGGGGTGGCTGTCTGGAGCACCAGTGGCAGTATATGGGAGAGTGATCGGTGATGGTATCTGCCATGACCCCTGAGCAAATGATATGTTCAGGTCTGTTTGACAGGATCCAGTCGATAAGCGTGCCAGACTGTGGCCCAGACAGTCTGATGTTTTCCATGATTTGTTGGTGGAAGTTTAGACCTTGGACTAGTGAAGCCAGGGAATTTTGAGAGGAGCCTAGCCAGTTCAAATTGACATCCCCAAGGACGATAGCTTCATTTTTTTGACACGTTGTAGGGTGAGCTGGAGTGACTCCTGGAGCCCATTTACTCCCTCGGAGGGGGGGTTATAGATGCAGATTATGTGGAGTTTTTTTGAGCCAAGAGACAGGAGCGCGTGCAATGATTCACTCCTTGTGAGGGGGTTTGAGTCACTGAATATGTTAACGGTCAGGTAGGATTTGTGGTAGAGGGCAACTCCTCCACCCTTCTTAGCCCCAGGTCGGTCACTTCGAATGAGAGAGTAGCCAGGTATGGTGCAGAGGGTATCAGGGATTCCAGGTTTCAGCCAAGTCTCCAACAGGCACAGTATGTCGGGATCATGTACCTTGAGCCATGCTTCAACTTCAGGTAGATGTTTTACGAGGCTTCTGATGTTCATATGCACTATGTAAAAACCCTTAGCTTTAATGGAAGATCCTGTCGGGGGTGCCCCACAGCTGGGCGGGCCAGGGTTCAGTTCAATGTTACCAGAGAGTGTTATCAGGAGTAATGTAAGGTACAATAGCGGTGTGCCAAGGAGGACTGGAGCATTCTTGCATCGCATCCATTTGATTCTGAGGGAAGACAGTGATTTGTAAGTGCAGCCTTTGTGGAGGAGCAGGGGGCCCCAGGAGGGTATTGGTCTTCGGTCTGTGATCATTAGGTCAGAGAACCTAAAATCAGTGGCTGAAGGGAGGGGTTCTGGGAGTCTCGAAGCGCACTGACAGAGAGATGACATGTATACCCTAGAGTAGCAAGAGGAAGATAATCCAAATTAGTCTGCCGCGGGGGCACAGTGTCTTTGTAAACAAACAGGACATGGTTCTCATTTAGGTGCCAGCGACTTATGCAAGGTGAGGGGTTTTGTAGTAGTGGGCTGGTGTGTGGAGAGAGAGATAGAAGAGAAATAGGAGCGCAAGAGATAAGGGAATCCCTAAGGAGAGGCAAGTGGAAAATTTTGGCGTGAGAGAGATTACAGTTTTTTGGCGCGAGGAGCAATGTAAAAGAAAAAAAGATAATTAGATGGACATTAAGGGTAGAACACCCCTAGTGGTGAGAGAGTATAAGGGACCAATGGGAAAGTGGGCACTTAGTCATATGACGCTGGGAGAGCTATAAATCAAAAGGGTCGACCAGGGTGGGTGAGGTGGAGGGAGGGTGGGAAGCCGAGCAAAGCGCTGGTGGGACAAAACTGCAACGAAGGGCTGTAACACCCAGAGTCCTGAAACCGCTGGGTTAACCTGAAGCGGGTAGAGAGGCACTTCGAGCGGCGCCAGAAAAACGGTCCAAGAAAAATTCCTAGGGCCCGCAGACCAGGTGAAAACAGCCGCTTCCAGAGTGGGTACAGCCAGGCAGCACTACAGGCTGAGCTGAAGGCAACCGGCAGATGGAAAGCGGTGAAAACTCACCTGGCGGCTTTAGCTTTAGCGGGACAAAGGTCAGAGTGCAGCCGAGGCTCGTGGTTCTCCCTCCTGGGTGTGCAACTCGCAGGGGCAGCCGCTGACAACAGACTTCCTGGAGGGGCTAGGCACAGGATGTAGGCGGGTGCGGCAGGGCTGGCGGCTTCTCAGCGGTTCCTGGGCAGACAAATCGGTGGGTCCTCGGCGGCACTGGGGGTCCGTTGGTGGGTTCCTAAGCCCCGGTGGGCTAGGAGAAGGACCTGGCGGCTTTACGCCTTTAGCGGGACAAAGGTCAGAGGTGCGGCCGAGCTCGTGGTTCTCCTCCTGGGTGTGCAACTCCGCAGGCGGCCCCTGACAACAGACTTCCTGGAGGGGCTAGGCACAGGACGTAGGCGGGTGCGGCAGGGCTGGCGGCTTCTCAGCGGTTCCTGGGCAGACAAATCGGTGGGTCCTCGGCGGCACTGGGGTTCCGTTGGTGGGTTCCTAAGCCCCGGTGGGCTAGGAGAAGGACCTGGCGGCTTTACGCCTTTAGCGGGACAAAGGTCAGAGGTGCGGCCGAGCTCGTGGTTCACCTCCTGGGCGTGCAACTCCGTGGGCGGCCAGTCCAGTAGTTACTATAGTTCAGTCCCAGATAATAAATATAGACCATTATTTGTGGTGTTCAGAAATTAAGTACAGAATAATGCATAGAAGGCAATGTGTTATATTCGCTGTCTTTACACTCCAGAGTTATAGTATGTGATCTCTGATGTCCATAAATCTTAAGAGCTGCACTATGTAAAGTTAATTCAGAATATGAGTCTATGACACTGACATCACATGAGGGAGTGTAAATAATGAACTGCCACTACCAACTACACACACAGACTCACTTAATTTTTTATAATTCCTGGTAGTGCTGTTTGCACATTTTTATTACTTTGGCCTTTTTTTCACAAAGGGACTAACTGACAAGATTTTAATTTTTGTTGGCAGAGAATGCAGACAATAAGTGGGAAATTAAAGGAAGTCACTGTCAGTGCCCCCATGCCAGGCCCAAGCTAAGCAAGCCTGAACTGAAGTCCTGCTTTCCCGCCACAACTTTGTTTAGTCAGGGCAGACTTGCAGGGCAGGGCTGCTGGCCTTGCTGCCCCCTCAGGTTTCAATCTGGATCACATTTCTCTTTAGGCAATTTTTTTGACTACTGACTGTGGCAGTCATCACAAATCTCACTCACACTGACTGTCGCCTGGTGCCGGTCTGACCCAGTCTACGTCTCACCCACTGTCTCAGGTCTGGTCTGGTGTGCTCTCTCCTGTCATTCATTCGTCCCTTGAAGGCATTTAGCACTGACGATCATTGCTCTCTCAGACACTCGAGTAGTCTTTCCAGTCGACCATGGTGGCTGCTGGCCAGTCGGATGTGGGGTTGCCAGGGACAGTCACACACATGATGCTGACTCCAAGCAAGAAGAACTTGACTGACAGTTATGACAGGTCCAGCCTCTGGACTGTACCCTAACCTGCACCGACTGCCGTACTTTCACTCTGTCCTCCACCGAGATCTAGCTATGAGTACTCACTCTCTCTTGACTCCCTAGTGTGGCAGTTGCTGGTGCCTCTACTGCTAGTACTGTTGTCGACCGGTTGATGACGAAGACTGTGATTTGTGTGGTGTGCACTATGCCTTGCCCGCCCTGCTCAGCAAGCATTCTCTGGCCGCTCCCTTCATCAATTTGGTGTGGATGTTGGGTGCACATGTGCTTTGTGCACACACTAGATTTTAAAATCAATGCATTCCACTGATTGGACTGATCTGGTCTGTTTGGGGGTCGGCAAGACAGACTGAGTTGCGGGGAGCACAAACTGACACTGAGTTCCAGGGGTGGGGGAGTGACGCTCAGAGCCACTGAGCAGCCACATTTTTTTAGTGCCTCTCATTTCTCAGGTGTCTCCTAACAGCTGGCGCCCCTAGGCTGCAGCCTACTTAGCCTTTTGATAAAAACTGTACTGAAGGGGAGAGCAGTGGGCATGACTGATCCGGAGTTTAGCTAGACCTTCAGCACTGTACCACACAGGAGGCTGATAAAGAAACTGAATGGCTTAGGGGTGGGATTCAAAATGGTTAATTGGGTTCAATGTGCCTATGCAACTGGTTTTGTACTTGTGTAACATAGATAATCTTTGGCTGTTTGCCTCTCTATCCATAGGATATACCACCCTGTATGGGTATGAAGGGGAGGAACCTTAGAGGAGGGTTCCACACCTTGAGGTGCCATGGGAATGATTTCCTTGGCTAAAGGCACCTTAGGAAGAAGCCCACAGGAAAGAAAGGTGTGCTGCTGGAGGAGGAGGGGTGGATGGAGGGACAAGGAAAAAATGCTTGTGTGTGGAGTGGGGAGAGCAACCCTTAAATGGGCTGAATGGGGGTGTGTCCTGTTTCACCGCCTCCTTGAACTACAGGCCTTCCAATTAGTACAGTAGATAGTTAATGGATAAGAGACAGAGGTTGGTGGTTAACAGCACTCACTCTAATGATGGAAGAGTGACCAGTGGGGTACCACAGGGCTCAGTACTGGGACCAGTCCTTTTGAACGTTAGGGACACTGCAGAAGAACTGATGGGAAGGTATGCCTTTTTTGCAGATGATATCAAAATTTGCAATAGGGTGGACACCTAGAAGTGGTGGGAAGAATGATCAGGGATCTCATGAATTTTGAGAAGTGGTAAAAAGCATGGCAGTTGGGTTCAATGCCAAAAGTGCAAAATCATGCACCTAGGGCATAGGAACCCATGAGCTGAGTATAGAGTGGGGGGGTTATTGAGACTCAATAAACAGCAAAGGGATCTTGGGGTTAGTATGTCTGAGGACCTCAAGGTGGCACTGTGACAAAGCAGTGGGTTGGACTAGTGGGATGCTGGGGTGTGTATGCAGGGTATCTCTGTCAGGAGGATGGAGGTGGGGTTGCCAGACCCCACCTGGAGTACAATGTAGTTTTGGAGAACAAACCTCAGAAGGCATCCAGTGGACAAGGTGACTGAAACTGGGCACCTACAAAAATGACGACTCAGTTACAATGCCTGTGTTCACAGCTACCTGGCAGGGGTGGCAACCGGATACTGGGTGGACGTAAATACCGTGAAGGGAAGTACATGGGTATATGCATGTGCACATGCACGGGGGGGGGGAGGCAGAGGAGGGATGGTATGTGGGAGGGGTGTGGTGGGCAGCTGATGAGCTGGTCTGCTAGCATGGTGTGGACGGTGGTCGGCTGGTAGGTGCAGGGTGCAGTGTGCAGGGTTCAGGTCCAGCATGGCTCGTGTTTTTTCCCGGGCAGGCGGCTTTAAATTTTTTACATTTTTCACCTCCTCCAACATGCACCCCCCTGGAGTTGAGAATTCATAAGTAGGGTGGTTGCCCTCGCATTGAAAGTAAGACCTCTGGGTCTTGGGCGCCGTTTTTGTCCGTGCTGCGAGTGTGCATCTCTGAAATTCATTTTCGTCAATGTACACTGGCCGTAACAGCAATCTCTATTCTCTGATCACCATTATCACATGGAACCACCTCAGAAACAACATAGACGGGGAGGAGGAAATCCACAGGAGGGCAAGTAAAACGATGCAGGGTTTTACACGAGAAGCCCTAAGGGAGAGACAGAGGTATATCAGCATGTATACTCTAGAAGACAGGAAAGAAAAAAGTGACATGATACAGGTCTACAAGTATCTCACAGGAATGAATAAGATCTTGGGGAGTCTCTTTGAAATGCGAAAGAGCACCAGGACCAGGGGGAATGGAATGAAGCTGGGGAGGGGAGGTCAACAGAAATGTGAGAAAATATTGGTAGATGCCTGGAACAGATTGCCAGCTGAAGTGGTGGAGGCTAAAACAGTAGGGGGCTTCAAAAATGCATGGCGTAGACATAGCGGTATATTAGAGAAGAGGTGGGAGGGTCAGTGGAGATCAGACAGCATGTGAGGAGAAAGATGAGGCAGGAAACATCTAGGCAGATTAGGTAGGCCAAGTGGTCCTTTTCTGATGTCAAATTCAGTGTTTCTATGCTTCTATGTTCATGATCGCACACCCACTATAGAAACAACTTTTGCTATGGTAGGCATCTGATTGTGAAATGTCATTCAGCTGGTGGCTACTATGGATGTGAGTGGAGGGTCTGTGCTGATCACTGTACACCATAGGTTGGGGGCAAGTGGGGACAGTTGTAGTGTTACTGGGTGGGCTGGTTGGGGGGGGTAGATATCATACTTATGGGGCAGAAGAACCACTCAACACCAAGGATGTGGTATGGAAGAATTACAGCTCTTGCCAGACTACTAACCAGGGCAAGTGGGGAACCCTGGTCTGGATATCAGCCAAATGGTACAGAGGAATTACTGATCTTATCAAGTGTCTGATTGGGGCCCAGTTGATCAGGGGTGGGGGGTCTGCTGGACACATCGGACAGATGTTTTATTACACAGGCATGCAGTTTGGGGAATGGGGCACTGGACACCTGGACATTTATGCCATGTAGCAGTAGGGAGACCAGGGCTAGTGGTAGCCTGACATGACCAGGTGTTGGGAGTGTAGGAATGCACAGCCCATAACACCTGGTTTGGGGAACCAGTAACTAGTGTTGCACTAATGGATAGCTACACCTCCCCAAACCTCCCAGCATGCAGATGTGCCTATGTGCAAGGTGATGTCAGCTGCTTTACATAGGTGCACAAGGATGGATTAGAGCCACTTACAAATGAGCTAGTGACTTGATAACCAAGCAATCATATGACCCATTGCAGTACTGTCCTGCTTTAGAGATGCAAATTGGGATTAGCAGGTTGATAATCTGTCTAACACTCGCAAAATGCTTGCAAATGCTTGCATATTCTGCTTTAGGGCTTTTTAAAACCATTGTAACTCTGTTAAATTGTTTAAAAGGTTTATTTCTGTGTTTAATTCTATGTATGTTTATTCTCTAGGTTATCTTGCTTGATATCATGCTAGTATGCTCTGTGCCTTCATGTCTGTAGTTGCTAATGTTTAATTGCTGTATGCTGCAGTACAATAATGTACCTTCTACTGCTTCATGTTGATGAATTTCGCTGGACATTCCCATTCCCTTTCCCCCAGGATGCACCATGAGACAAGTAACTTGTTGTGCAGTGAGCCCTTCCTGGTGGAACATTTCAAAAAATAAATTTCCAGACTGTAGCGTGGTAAAAACCATGTTGCAATCCATGTTCTAAACCTGTGCTTAAACCGTGCTGAGATGTAGACAAGAGCACAGTTTTATGCCAACGCTGTTACCTTAGCCCATGCTGACATCAGTATGGAAAGGATTTGTGTTGAAACATAGGTTAAGACAACCACAATGACCAAAATCTGTGTTTTTGACTTGTGGCCCCTCTCTGGCACCATCCTAGAGACGGCCACTACCCCTGCTGTGAAGGCCTGACTATGGTTAAGGGGTCGGTTCCCATACTTGATATTACTGGGGTCCTTTCCCAAGATCACAAAGAAAAAAGTGGTGTCACCCAGAGTACATTTAAGTGAGTCTGATCTCTAGCAGTACAACCCCCTGTATTGTCATACTAACCCAGCTCCCCAACAGTTGCCCATACATGGACTTGCCAGAATCGAACATCCCCACATTCCACATCATCCATCATTGATTTCTAGTAATAACATGCTTACTAAAATCAGGCTCTTAAATCAGACCTTTTTAAAACAGTAACAATATAATTTATTTACACAGGGAGGGTTAGGATGGGGTAGAATGGAATAGAGGTTAAGCGACATTTTAAATTTGCATTTTAAAGATTTAACATTTTCCCAAACAGCATTCCTCCTTTTGATTTTAACCCAAATCACCTTTGATAATGCAGCCATCAAACTATCTGACTATCTAACTGCTGCAGGTATTACCAAACCCAAACCCACTGGTACCAGTTCAGAATGATGACCCAAATTTGTCTCTGGGTACCTAAATGCCAAGCTGCAGGCCCGAGGTGCAGTTGGTCAGCTGGCGCCAGCATGCCCGCCTGAACCAAGCTACCCCCCATATGTTCTCCTTGATTGCTTTAAACCTTGAATTGACTTTCTGCATCAGTGTACTAGAACACAGATAACTAAATATATATATATATATATATATATGTATATATATATATATATATATATATATATTCCCCCTAACTCATGGCTCTGCTGTATTAGTCCTTGAATGGCACACACGACTGAAGTCCTGGGGTGGATGGATCAGCAGACGCAGAACTGAGCCTGATACTTAACACTTGAAGGCGTAGAAGCTGCAGCTTGGATCTTCAGCACAACCAAAGGCCTTGCAGCCCATCTCCTCCACCCTCGGCCCACAGAGGCTACTTCAGGACATCACACAATGCCCGCCAGCCACAAGGGACTCAGACACGGGAGCATCCCCATGGCCCAGCTCCCCCTCAGGTCAGAGCACACCAGCACCCAGGCACAAACCCACAACCCCTTGCTGACAGTGGCCCCACTTGATGGGGGTCAGAGAGCTCCCAATCTGGCACTGGGTTTAGGATGGATTCTTCAGATCATTTCCATTCTTTTCTCAATTACCTGCTATGGTGTATAGTCAAGCAGTGTCGTCTACCTTCCCAAATATCAGGCTCTGGGGGGACTGTGCAGAGTCTGAATATCTAGGGGTTTACCACAACAGCCTCCCATCTTCCTGCATCTCAGGAGCAAACAGCAGGCACCCACCCAGACAGCACCTGCTCATCCCCACTGCCCCCACAGTCTTTCAGCTCCAACACAGTGGCCACTTATGTGCTGTGGCTCACATGCAAGTTCAGCAACTCTTTTTTCAGAAATGCATCAAGAAAGTCCCTTTTCTCACCATGCTGGTGCTAGTCGACTCCAGACAGAAGAGGCTGTCTATTCAGCTTCTTAAAACATGGGTTCCAATCCAGTTTTCATATTTGTTTTCTACATTCTAGTTTTCTCTGTCAAAAAAACAGTTCTTTAACCTTGTCTTTTCTTGTAGACACCTTGTCTTTGCCAGGGTCAAACAGAACCTTTTACACTTTTTCTTACTTCTCTCATTAAAAGTCCTTGATCATCCGTGTCTCATTGATGTGGCACAGATGAAACTGAAGAGGCTTTCTTCCCATCCTCTTGATATAAATCTGTCCATTTCCTTAATCCTTTTTCTCAGTTCATTGATGGGAAGGAGCCAAACAGTGGTGGCAAATGGGGTATATTCCAGGGTAAGGGGGTAACAAGTGGGGTGCCTCAGGGGTCAGTACTGGGACCCCTACTATTTAACATTTATATCAGTGATCTAGCAGAAGGACTAGAGGGTAGGGTGTACCTATTTGTGGATGATACAAAGGTCTGCAATAGGGTGGACACTCATGGTGGAGTGGAGACCATGAGGCAAGACCTGGAGAAGCTGGAGAGGTAGTCAGAACTCTGGCAACTAAAATTCAATGCAAAAAGGTGTGTGATGATGCACCTGGGGCAGAAAAACATTCAAGCAGCTTATACCCTTGGGGGTGGAAATCAAGAAAACAGAGCAGGTGAGGGATCTGGGGGTATTACATAGAGCAAACTTAAGGTGGGGAAGCAGTGCAGCAAGGCAGTGGGAAAGGCAAATGGTATGTTGGCCTGCATTGGAAGGGGCATAACTAGCAGAAGGAGGGAAGTGCTTATGCTGCTGTACAAAACAATGGTGAGGCTGCACCTGGAGTATGGGGTACAGTTCTGGAGACTGCACCTACGTAGGGACATTGAGGAGATTGAAAGGGTTCAGAGAAGAGCAACCTAGATGGTGAATGGGATGTGGGGAAAAACATATGAACAGAGGTGGAGGGAACTGAATCTATACCCACTAGAGACTTGAGGGGAGAGGGGGGACATGATTGAAACTTTTAAGTATTTGAAGGGGATCTATAAGCTGAATGAAGGGAGCTTGTTCAAAAGGAAGGAGGGAGCTAGAACAAGGGGGCATAGCCTCAGACTGGAAGGAGGGAAATACAGAGGCGGTGTGAGGGGGAGTTCTTCACAGAGAGGGTGGTGGAGGCCTGGAACAGGCTACCAGAGGAGGTGGTGGGATTCGAAACGATGGGGAGACTCAAGAGGGCATAGTACAGACATATGGGGTTGGGAGGAGGGGAAGTTCTGAGCCAATAAAAAGAGGAGGGGGGAAGGGGTGAATATAAGCTCAGACTCGATGGGCCGGTGTGGTCCTTTTCTGCCATGAAATTTCTGTGAATCTGTAAATTTAACCTTTACTCTGAACACTTTCGCCACTGTGGTACATTTCTCTATGCAGCAACAGAATACTACAGTTCTCCTTCTCTGCAGAGCTGCCCACAAAATCTGCTTTTCTTCGCCTCGTGCTTCAACCCACCCCAGGAGTGACGTTATTATACAATAACACACACCCTGTCATGCCTTATTGCTTAATTGTACCTTATTTTTTTGATAACTCAATCTCTAACCTTGCTGCCTACATTTTTAGACAGGGCAGTCTCTTGGGGCAACCTCAGACTGTAGTGAGCTAATAGATAACCTTGTCAAGGGTTCTGCTTGTTTTCAATGCCAATTTCCTGAGCAGCTTTGGGTTCATCCCATCAGGCCCCGAAGCCTCATCTATTTTCAGAGACGCAAGCCCTTTTACAACCCTTTCTCTTGTAATTACCATTTGTGTCATTTCTGGGATTCTTCTTGCATCAGACTTTATATTGCTTTCTGGCAGAGGCCCCGCTGTCCTCCACTGTGAAAGCTGAGCAGAAGTAGTCATTTAGAATGGCTACCTTCTGCTCATCCTCCCCTATTACCCTGCCCCCTCCATCAGCCTAGAAATTTCACCTATCATCTTTTTTCCCCCCAATGTATCTGAAGAACTGTTTTGTCCTCCCAATCTCCTCTGCAGTACTCAACTCTGTGTCTGCCTTTGCATTCCTCACTGCTTTCTTGGTCTCTTTCATCTTTACCTTGTATTTTCTCCATTTTCCATCCCTGTTTCTTCTTGTTGCTATTGAAGGCCCTTTTTTGACCCTTATTGCCTCCCTGACCTTACTGGAGAACCAGATTGACCTCTTGTGTGCATTACCCTTTGTAACCATTCTCAAACATTGTTTGATTGCTTTCAGAATGGCACATTTTATTTCTCTCTACCTGTCCTTCACCCCTGATTTGGTCGACTTCAACCAACTTACTCTTGACTAATATATGATTACTGTCTGTTTGCTGAAATCCAGAATCACAGCCTTTGATGATGGAATACTGGTACCGAGGACTAGTTGAAACAATATGTTGTGATGGTCACCGAATCCCTGTGGTTCCCTAACCCACATTCCACCTATCATTTCCAGGTTGGTGACTACCATGTTGAGAATGTCAGCCTGTCTTGTAGGTTCTCTGATCAGCTTTACCATCAGGCTGCCCTGCAACATATCTAGCAGGTCCTGACCTCTTGTGCTCTTAGCTGCTAGAATGTTCCAATTTATCTGGTAGATTGAGCTGTCCCACTACCATTACCTTCCCTTTTGTGGCCCAGTTCTCAGTTTCTGACCCTAGTTTCCTATCTCCCCATTCAGATCTATGGATCACCCCCATGCACAGCTTCTTTCCTCATGCTGTTGTGAGCTGCACCCACAGCAGATGGCTCCCACTTTTTTTCCCTGATGGACCATCCTCTGCCATTGTATACCATACATTACATAAATGACTACCCCACCTCCTTTTGCCTTATCCCTATCTTTCCTATACATATGGTATAACCATCACATACACATGGTCACATGGTATAAAATCAGGCAAGGATAACAATAGGAGGTGAAAATCTTTCAGGCAACAAAGATCCTGTTTCCATGCATGTGATGACCTTAGTCACAAAGAACATGGACACGAAATACAGAACTAAGGTGAAAAAGTTAAATGTAAGCAAATATGTTTTCAGTGTTCTAGTGGAGGCATCAACTGCTTTTTAAAAGATATGGCAAACAATATGTATGGGGCATTTCAAAATAAGTGCCATTAAGTAGTTTTGCCTATCAGTAAAACTATAAATAGTCTCTATGATATGCCTGCTGAATTAAGAATTACCTGAAAGCTTAACAAGTTAAAAGCTGTTACTGTCCACTGTATCCACTTGGCTGACACTGGTATCAGAAAGATAAGCCTAACACCATGACTAGTGGCATTATTTCTGGCTAACAGCTGTACATACATAGCTGCAGAACTTCTGCATATACAGAACTGTATGTAGATAACTCTGGAATTTGCTTTACTCTGTATTGAGATCAAAATAATTTTCTTTCAGGTGCAATAGAAATAATGGTTCAGCTTTTACAGGGTGCTCTGACGTCAGAGAATGGACGCTGCCATGGTTATCGCGCAGATGAGATTGCAGAAGGCTTGGCTCTCATTGCGACATGTGAGAAAAATAAGACAGCGGTACTGTACACAATTACTTTATTACAATAACCAAGCAGTTATATAATGCCATGTCTAGAAAATAATTTGCTTTTATGCAGCAGGAATATGGGTACCATTATTAGTTGCAGGAAACTATTGTTAAGTGGCCACAATTACCCTCTTGCCAAAAAATAAATAAATACAAATCTGTATATGTCCCAAAAGTATGGAAATATATTAAGCCTGCTGTTTGCACATCACTTTGTGACTCCACACTTTCAGACTGAATATGGGGCCCAAGATGTTAAACCCGATATAAACTCAATTCTATATTATAGGGCTTGATTTTTAGTACTTAGCTTGTGGTCTGTTGTCTGCTTTTGACAGATTTAATAGCTACTACCACAGGGCCTTGTGATGCAGCAAAGTTTATTAGCAACTTTAATTTGAACAAGCAGTAACTAGTCTATAGCTGCTGTAGAGACAGATCCATCTGAAGTCATGTATGAAAGCTGAAATGAATGTATATGCACCTTTTCTCATTCCCTTTATAAGATATATGAAGCTGGTGCAGTTCCTGAACTGATGAAAATGATGGAATCTGGAAGCAGCTCAGACAAGATATGTGCTGCAAAGGTTATCTGGCAGCTTGCATTTGATGAAAGTATAAGGGCTGACCTAAGTGAAGGTACGTTGGTGTTTTTCAGCTGTAAAAGTTGCTGCTTAATTTTGGTTCTTTTAAATCTCAGACCCACATGTATTCTGTAAGCCTCCTCCCTCTTGTGTGTCTATTGTAGTCCTCTTGTACAGTATAAGCACTCATTAAAAAACTCAGTTGCCTTTGCAGCAGGCTTCTTGGTTGAAAGTGAACCCAAGCTTTGCCGCTCTCACCCTACCAAGAATATGCTCACTTTATTTATAAAATGGGAACTGGAAAAGTACATTGCATGTGAGGGAGAGGGTTTGACTATGGTAGCCTAGATTAAAGTCATCTTGCTGGATTATTTATTTATTTATTTGCTAACCAGGTAAGAACATTTGGTCAAACTGCCTGTTTACAGAATCAACCTGGATGTCCCCCACAATTATGGTTCAGGGGTCAGTGTGGGGTGGGACACAACAAGGTATTTCTGGGTATTTGGGTTGGGCGAGGGGGTGGGTTATGTCAGTTCCTGGCATAGGGCCAGGAGCTGAGAAAATATCCTTTTATTAAGAGTGCAGGGCAGAAAGGGTACAGCTGTGCTAGCCTGGACTACTTACTATTGCTCCCCCCCACCCGAATCATGAATTGAAGAACAGGGATGAGGCAATGGATTATGATAGTTGAGGATTGGGTGCGGGAGAATTCAAGGGGAGATTTAAAAAGACAGTTGCTGCTTCTAGTGTAGTGCCAGGATTTAGCTATTTGATTTAAGCATACTGTGTATGTGTGTACCGGGGATGTACAGGATGGAAGGTAGAAATGTACTGGAGTTGGGGATATGCAATCAAGAGGCTAGCCCTGGCCACCTAGGGAAGGATGGTAGTTTAGTTTCTTTTAAAAAAGTTTTGTTTGACTTTGTGAACTATAGACTTGTTCAGACCTTGAAAAACTTTGCCTGGTTCGAAGTTTAAGGTTTGCAAGTTCAGACTTTGAGAAGCTGACATTGCTCTAATCAGAACTACTCATCTTTGGATTGTGATTCTCATACCTTAAGAATATGCACAAGGCCACTCATGTCCAGAAGAGCTGTCTCCAAGGACATATTAACAAGCATACTCTGTTTGTAGAACACACTGGAACTTTCTAAGATTGTTCCATCCCCCCTCTTTTTTTTTTGTTTACTACTAAGGGGCCTCCCAGTAAATACAGCATGGAAAATGCAGTAAATACTTTAGTAATCCTATAAATGTAGGTTAATAACAACAGCAGAGTATACACCCACTTTTGAAATATTGGTTACAATTAACTGCCCATCTCAAGGATAAATGTGCTTTTCTCTAGCATCTCTAGAGTAAAAAGTATTTGGCTTGTTATATGCAATGCAAGCAATTTGGTCACACTGTCTTTCAAATATTTCAATGGATTACAAGGTCTCTCAAATCCCTGGGTCTGCTATCAATTCTGATATCTTACTAGCATTACTTTAACTATGTAAAATAGCACCATTAAACAGTTGGTGCTTTATTTTCAGCCAGTTGGAGCACAGTTTATCTACATTTGTGGTACTTGCAAGTCGCAACAAGACTGACAGGTCACCGAAAACATGCTCCATCTTTTGTTGCAAGAGGTGGAGCTGTGCAGCAAAAGTCATGCATGTGTCAGATATTTGACTCATGCATTATTTTTCACCAGTAAATTGTGCAGTGTGTCAGAATATTTGAAAATCACATGCAAACATTCTGGCACATTTAAACAGATGCAGTAGGAGTAGTACAACAGCTGCAAGGGCTGTATCCTGACTCTTGAAAATCCAGGCCTTGCTCATTTTCAGCATTACTTTCTTTGGCATGTCATTTTCTAAAATGGTCAGCAGAGGGTGCTAGTGAGTTGTGAATGGAGACAGAAGTCTTTCAACATTAACCTGTATGGGAGGACAATAAGCTTTGGATTATTTGATGCCAACCCTTTAGAATTTGTTGCCTTGTTATACTTAGTTGATTATTTTTGTTAATTGATAAACTTACGAGTTGTGGACTGACTGGAAAACTAAAGTATGTCTTGGTGACTAAAACCTATATTGCAAGTTGTAACAATAGCTAACCATGTTTCAGACTCTGCCCCAATGAAAGTTTATCCCTCTCAAGGATCTGTATTAAGGCCTGTTCTCTTTTTAGTGTTTATTAATGACCTCCCTGATAAATGCAGAAGTGCCACCAAGGAGACTTGGAGCAGAAACAGGTTACAGGAACCCATGAGTACTTGGTGTAGGGCAAGGAGAAGGAGGGGGTGTCACTAGACACCAGAAAGTGCTTAGCACAGAACAGGGAGGCATTGGGGGTACCACCAGACACTAGGAAGAGTATGTAATGGACAGGTAGGTGGGGGGGTACTGGACAGAACATCATTGAGTACTCGGTGCGAGGCATGGTAAGAGATAGTTGTGCCATTATATACCAAGGAGTGCTGCTATCAGGTGGGGAGAAGGAGGACCACAATACTGAACACCAGAAAGTGCTCATTGCAACTTGGGGAAAGAGAGAAGGGCAAACTGGACACCAGGAATTTCTTAAAATAGACCTGGGTGATGGAGTATGATGCCAGTGGACATCAAATAGTATTTAGATTAGGAAGGGAAGGGGATGTCACCGAACACTAGGGACTACTTGGAATGGGATGGATAAAGGGAGGGGTGCTCCTGGAAACCAGGGAATGTTTGGTAGAGGATGGGTAGTGCCACTGGACACCAGGGAGTGCTTTTCACTGGACAGGAAGAGGAAGGGGTGCCACTGGATGCCATGAAGTTCTTTGCATGAGGGAGGGAATGGGAGGGGGCCACTGTACACCAGACAGAGTTTGGAATGGAATTGGGATGGGGCACTGGTACCAGGGAGTGGTTGGTGTGGGACAGAAAGAGAGAAGGAGTGCCACTGGACACCAGAATGGGCTACGCACAGAACAGGGAAACATTGGGGGTCTCACTGGCCACAAAGGGAGAGTTTGTAGTGGGACAGAGAGATGAAGTGGGGATGCTGACCACCAGGGAGTGCATGGTGCTGGATGGGGAGAGAGAGAGAGCATGTGCCACTGGACACCAGGGTGTTCTTGAAATGGACCGTGGAGAGAGAAGTTTGGGCCAGTGAACATCAGAGAGTGTTGGAGATGAGGGAGGGAGCTGGTGTAACTGGGACTGCTTGCAATGGTTTGGGTAGAGGAAGGAGGTAACACAATAAAATGGGGATTGGCGCACATATGGCCTGCATTGTAAGTACTGTATTTTACATAATATTGAATGTTGCAGTTACCTGGATGGCTTGAGATGAACCTGATGGTTCATTGGTATATATGTGGATAACATTTCCTGTGTGCCAAGGTAACAATTTCCACAAGTAAGGTATTTATTTATTATACATAGTCTAGGAAAAAGAAGTAAACAAAATATCAAGAACATGAACAAAACAAAAAGAGTGCAGAACCATACACAAATAAGTTATGTACTGTATATATAGATACTCAGGGTGTTTTCTAATACTGTTGGGTCTTCATCACATTCATTACCTGCTACTAATGCTGCATTGCAGGAACACCTCAATACCATATTAAAAAAAGCTATAAATTACAAAAATATGTATAGTAATCAAGGTTTCTGTTTTATTAATTTTACTTTATAACAAAGGTTGTTCTCAGTGTTTCTCAGTGTAAGTACTGTAGATGGTAGAATACAGCTTGGTAAATGATGGACTACATCCAAGGGAATAAATGCTCTGAAGACATATAAATCTGTGTACTCGGATGGACTGCATCCCCTATGTGTTGAAGGAGAAGGTACAGGTCCTAGCTGCACCACTGGCTTCAAAAGAACATAAGAACTAGCCAGCAGAATTAGGCATTCTGGTCTGTCATGTCTGCTCATTGTACAGGGTTCACAGGTCAGGCTGTTGACCTTGCTCCCCAAACCCCGACCATTCCATCCCTCTCCTCTTCCCATCCCCTCCTCTGACCATTATCCTACCCCTATATCTATGCTAGCCCCTCTTCAAGCTGCCCACCATCCTCGCTGAGATCACCTCTTCTGGCAGCATGATCCACTTGGTCACTACCCTTTCTGTGAAGAAATGTCTCCTATCTATATTAAGTTACACAGAATGGGTTGGTTCCCCAGCGATCTCTGCTCCAGATGTGGACAAGAGCCTGGTTCCCTTTATCACATTCTGTGACCTGTCAAAAGGTGGTTCCCTTTTGGGAAGCAATTTGGTCCCATCTAGACCCCTTGTTGGGGCTCTCTGATGCTTTTTGCCCTGAACTTTGTATTGGGGATTACGCAGGGTCATTGATCGGCAATCAGAAAACCCACATGTGCCAAGAAGGTTATCCATTGACATTGGTTGGACCAAGACACCCCTCACTTCTTGGAGTGATACAAGAAAATTGTTTTTGCTTTGCAAGCTGAGCATCTTATAGCTAGACTATCCCACAAGCCATCTAAATAAAAGCAGATCTGGGAACCTCTGTATGCTTTACTAACTGTTTAAGTACTGTTCAAGTTTAATTTTCTCTATGAATGTCATGGAACATTCGGATGCTTATTGAGCAAATTTTCATCATTCCCACTTTTGTCTAATTCTGGGTCTTACTCTGGTGGAAGGGGTAGGAGGAGGGGTAACATTTAAAATGTACTTGTGTTCTGATGTTCTTCTTGTCTCTGTAATCTCTACTTTTAGATAAAGTTTACTAAATTTGAAAAAAAAAAGAAATGTCTCCTAACCTCTTTCCTAACCACCCCGCCAACTTCAGGCTGTGCCCCCTCGTATTTCAACTGCAGAGTTGCCTGAAGTGACCATCCTTGTTCACCCTGTTGATCCCTTTCAATAACCTGAAGGTCTTGATCTTGTCTTCCCTCTCCCTCCTGTCCTCCAGTGAGTACATGTTCAAGGCCCTCAGTCTCTCCTCATATGTTTTACCCTGCCGCCCCACAGTCATCTTCATGGCCCTCCTCTGGACCATCCTGATCAGGCTGATATCCATTTTTAGCTGAGGGCACCAGAACTGCACTACATATTCCAGATGTGGCCTCACCAGTGACCTGCACAATGGCAGTGCCACCCTTCTGTTCTGTCTCATACTGCTGATCCTCTGGCTATGCACCCAACATCCTGTTTGCCCTTGCCACTGCCTTCTTGCACTGCATGGAGTGCTTCTGGTCACTAGATATCATCACTCCCAGATCTTTTTCCCTTCTCTGTGGGAGATACTCGAACCCCTCCCAAGTAGTACTCTGTCCTCGGATTTTTGGCTCCAATGTTTTTTCCCGCAATTGTTTTAACCAAGAAAGACACACTAAGCTGAAAGCTTGTTTACAGGTGTGACCTGGGAGTACAGGGAAGTTGAGTGACTTGCTCAGGGTCACACAGTAAGCAAGTGGGGGCTCTGGGATTTAAACCCAGGTCTCCAGATTTTCAGCTCAGGGCCTTAACCACTATGCTGCACTGCCTCCCAATGCGCTTAACCTTTCTCTTTTTGGCATTGAAGCTCAGTTGCCAGATCCTGGACCACCTTTCATGTCTTCATAGTTCCTCCTTAATGTTCTATATCCCCTCAGTTGAGTCCACCCTCCTACAGATCTTGGTGTCATCCACAAACAGACACATCCTGCCCTTGATGCTGTCTCCAATATCATTAATGAAAATGTTGAATTGCACCAGCCTCAGCACTGAGACCTACTGGATGCCTCGTGTGACCACCCTGGTACTAGACAACTCTCCTCTCACCATCACTATTTGGGTCCTGCTCCCTAGCCAGTTATCCACCCATCTAACCGTCTTCTCTCCAAATCCAAGGTCCACCAACTTCCTGACCAGCCTTCTGTGGGATACAGAGTCGAAGACTTTCCTGAAATCCAGGTAGAGGATGTCCACTGCCTGACCCCTACATACTGCTTTGGTTACCCAGTCAAAGAAGTTGATCAGATTCGTTTGGCAAGACCTTGCTCCCATAAATCCACGCTGCCTTGCATCCTGGAGACCATGTTCCTCTAGATGCTCTATCAATCGTTTCTTCAGTTTGGTCTCCTTTAGTCTGTACATTATTGAAGTGGGACTTACTGGTCTGTAGTTCCTGGGGTCATCCCTGGGACTGCTCTTGTGAAGGGGCACCACATGTGCTATTCTCCAGTCCTGCAGTTCCAGGCCTGACCCCTGTGAACAACTGAAATGGTCCACCCGTGGCTTTGCAAGCTCCCCTGCCTGCTCCCTCAGCACTATAGGGAGCACTCAGTTCCGAGCCTGGTGATTTGTCTGTCTTCAGTACTAGCAACCTTTTGTCACTCTTTCTCCTTCTATTGCCTCATCTGTCCTCTTCCCCCTGCCAGGTCCCCTCATCTCCCCTGTCAGCACTGGTTCATCTTTCTCCTTAGTGAAGACAGAGCAATGGATTTGGGCCTTCTTAATGGAGTGGGTTTTATACACACCATAAAGGCTTTTGGTCTGGTACATAACTCCACTCTTCTTGACACCCAGCAATCTATCAGATTTGCACCAAATGTAGTAACCTGGTTAAGCAGTTATCTGTTGAACAGAATACAAGTCGTATAGTTCAACTCATATCTCTCTGACCAGGCAACAGTGAACTTTGGTGTACCCCAAGGCTCCATTCTGGGACCACTCCTATTCTCAGTATTTATTAATAACATCACTGCAGATCTTACCTCCACCTCCTCCCTCCTCTATGCTGATGATATAGTCCTGTATGCTAGTTCTAAAAACGTATCCGACATCAACCTATGACTCTCCTCTGACTTTCAGAAAACCCATGCATGGCTCTCAAATCATAAGCTAATCTAAATGAGACCAAAACACAAACAATGCTATCTGGGACAAACTCAAAACTTAAACTATGTCAGACCAATTTTAGAGTCCCCAGATCGGATGGCTCACCTGTTGACGTAGTGAACTCCTTTAGGTACCTAGGGGTAATGCTAGACCAGTCCCTTAACTTCGATCTCTATACACAGAGCATGTGTAAATCTGTACGTTACAAGCTTGGCATGGCCTACCGAACTAGTCTTGCACTTACCCCCATGGTGAGGTTGGCCATTCCCTGTAGTATACTCCTGCCTACCCTGATTTACAAAGTTACGACATTTGCTGCCATACCTAAGTCTACCTTCCACTGCTGGGACGTCACCTACAACAATATATGTTGCTACGCCTCCTCCTCTGGCCGACTAACACACCATTGCCTCCTTTACGCTGATCTGAAATGGCTATCACCCTATGCTGCCAGACTATACCCTTTCGGCTCCCTTGTTGATAGCATCATAAGGTCTCAAAATCCCAAAGTCTTGGCAGACTTACTGATTCTGCTTACCCTCACCTATGCCCTTCGCTCAGCTGATAAATCCCTCATAAGTGTCCCTAAGTGCAACTCATCCAAAGGTGCCACTGCCTTTGCCCACCAATCTCCCCAGCTTTGGAAGACACTACCTCTTGCTATTTGCCAAGCTTCCTCTCATACAGCCTTTAAAAAAGTGCTGTGCAGCTATCCTAATTCCTAGAGCCAATGCTCATGCTTTAAACCCCGTTAGTTCAGTCACATCCGCCATGTGTCATTTCATCCTGCGACCTCCCTGACTGCCTTGTCTCCCTTATCCTGTTTGTAGCCTCTCTTCCTCACTTACCTGTACCTGGCTACCACCCCCTACCCACTCCCTTACTTCCACCTGCCCCCCTACCTCACCCAATGCTGCCTTTCTCTGCCCTGTCCCACCCTTCCCACCTTATAGTCTACTCCCTGTCTCCTTTTGATATAACTCCTCTTCCTTCTCTTTCAAATGGATTTAAGGCAATCTCCTGTTATAATCCATGTCCCTCATGTGCTCCGCCTGAAACGTTTCTCTCATGGTCCACCCCCCACCATTGTTTATGCTCCCTTGTTAATCCACCCCCAGCCTAATATTTTCCCCTCACCTCTCTACATTGTTCTTTGATAACTGTACTAGCACTTATTGCACTTGCCTGTTATTGTCCATTTTATAGTTAGCCCCGATCCATATTTTAATTGTACTTGCAATTGTTGTATTTGCCTGTTATCTTGCTGCTATTGTACCTAGCTGACTATTTCATTGTCTTGTATCCTTGCTGTAAAACACTGATGTATTGTTTCACTACCTTATAACCTCCTGGGTCATGCCTAAAAATAGTCTTTTCTATGGCTAGCCCACCCTACCTGATAAACAAAAATGAAATAAAAATAAATAAATAAAATAAGTATTCGTTCATTAGCTCTACCTTCTCCTTATTTTCCTCCCCTCAACCATCTCCTTGTGTTTGTCTGATTATCCCATTTTTCTTGTCTCTTTTCTTGCTAATGTAATGGAAAAAAGCCTTCTCCCCCTTCTTTATCCCCTCTGCTAATTGTAGTTCCTTCTGTGCCTTGGCTCTGTGGACCACCCTTCCTGCCTCCCTTGCCAGCCCTAGGTTTTTTTCCCTGTACTCTCTCTTGGTCTTCTTGTATTTCCTGTAGGCCAGCTTCTTTCTCCTTGCTGCCTGGGCTACCTGTCAGCTGTACCAGCTGGGTATTTTGACCTTTGAGGTCTTCCTCTTGTATCCAGTACACTCCTTAATTGTAGCCCTTAAGCCCTACTTTGTTTTTTGTATCGTCTATTTTTTGCAGCAACCTTTGAGGAACTCTCTTGGGCAGCCTCCAGTGCCCCCAGCTCTACCTCCATGCCTGAGAGGCCTCCTTCTACCTGGCACCAACCAGGGTGCTCTGTCTATAATCTGGCAGGCTGGGTTGGGCTCGGCCTAGGAGAGGAGTGCGACCGGCGGTGGAGTGTGGCTGGAGGTGCCATCTCCTATCCCTGAGGTCGGGATTTTCTACTGTAGGTTTCCCCCTGGGAGTGCGACATGCCATGACGTCCACGCACGGCTGCCCTGCTGATGTCTGCCACACTCCCATGCCCCACTGTTCTGACTGGTGATCCTGTAATAACTGTGATTTCCATCAGGGATCACAAGAACACTGAGCAGCCCCAGGAACCCTCCCCAGGGAGAGGAAAGCAGTCCTCTGGATGCTCAATTCTTTCCCTCCCCTGCTGACCCCCCAGCTCCCCAAGTCCGTTTCCAAACCCAGGCCGCTGGCATGGTGCGAGGCGTGGTGTCTAGTACCTTAACCCTCAGTGCCATCGGGCTGGCTTCTTATGCCCTACTTAATAACTCTTTTGGTCCACCTCCATAGTTTCTGTAATTTTTGACAGGTGCCTTTTAGTACTTCCTCCATTCTTCCAAACTCTGTCCTCCTAAAGTCCAGGATTTTGATCATAGTGGGGACACTTTCCCTGACCATGTCCCACCTGAACCACACCGATCGATGGTCACTTCCTCTCAGTGCCACCCTAACTGTTACATCCTGTATGTGCTCACCATTCATGAGCACCAGGTCAAGGATTGCCTCTTCTCATGTGAGTTAAGTGACACCTTGAGTCAGGAACCCAGTCTGAATTGCTTCTGGACTTTTCTGACTCCTGGCACATTGTGGTCGGTACACTCCAGTCCACCCTGGGCAGTTTGAAGTCTCCAACTATTACCACTTCACACTTCCATGCAGCCTTCAGAATTTGCAAACACAGGTCTGTGTCCAGTTCTTCATCCTGATTGGGTAGTCTGTACACCACCCTCAACCTCGACTTCCTCGCCCTACTGGTCTGTAATTGTATCCACATTGCTTCCAACCTCCTTTCTTCTGCTTTCTCCCTTGTGCTTGTTATTCCTTCCCTACTGAATACTGCCACCCCTCCTCCTTTGCCTAATGCTCTGTCCCTCCTGTAACATTTTTATCCCAGAATTGAGGGGCCCCAGTCATGGTTAGGTGTAGCCTAAATCTCAGTTATTGCTGCAGTATCCACTCTCCCTTCTGCAAGTAGAGCTTGTAGGTCATCCATCTTGTTTTTTGAGACTGTGTGTGTTTAGTGACACAACCTTCCATTTTGAGTCTGAGCCCCCATCATTGCCTCTGCTTTCAGTTTTCTCTTTGCCCCCATATTCTTCCCCTCTTACTCCATCTTCAAACTACCCCAGTCCACCTTCACCCTCCTGACCCCTCTACTGTTATGGGAGAGGTCCATACATTACCACTTCCCAGGATCTCTGTGCCCTTGGGCCCACCTGCCCCCCCCCCCGTGTTAGTTTAAATTAAGCCTTTGAGTAATGTACTCCCCAAATTGTTGACCATCAAGTCCTTCCTGTTGAGGTGTAGGCTGTACTTTGCGTAGAGAGATTTGTTTGACCAAGGATCCCCCCAGTCTCCTATGCTTTCAAACCCCTCCTTCTTGCACCAATCTCTCAGCCATGCATTGAATTCCTCAATCCTAATTTTCCTTAGTGTGCTGTCTCTTGGCACTGGGATTACCTCCAAGAATGCCAGAGAGCTTGTCACCTCCTTGCAGGATGAGTTCATCAACAGCTGACTGGAGACAGGGGTAGTACCTATGGACTGGAGAACTGTGAATGCAGTTCTCCTGAACAAGAGTGGAAGCAGGGATGAACCAGGGAGCTACAGATCTGTCAGTATGACATTCATAGTAGGGAAGTTACTAAAACATTAATAAAGGAGAGACCAGAGAATTCCTCGAGGCTAACAGACTTCTGGATATCAGACACATGGTTTCACGGGAGTGAGGTTGTGTCAGCTGAACCTGATTGATTTTTCTGATTGGATAATCAGTGTGATGGACAAGGTCAGGCAGTGGAAACACTGTACTGTACCTTGACTTCAGCAAAGCCATTGACTCAATCCCACATGGCAGTTACTCAAAAGGTTGGGAGACCTAGGGTTGGGGAATAAGATCACAAGATTGGTAGCCAATATTTGTGTCCTGGAAGGGGGGAGAAAAGCCAGTGCTCTCCTTCCTGGCCCCACTGCGGGGGGGAACTACTGGGGGTTTGCTGAGTGGGGACAAACAGGGCTGAATGATGAGGCCATCTGAGGGAGGGCCATAGCCGCCCACCAGGCTCCGAGGTGCAGAAAAGGCTACATGGAAAAAAAAAGATTGGTAGGCAATTCGCTAAGCAACAAAACTCAGAGGGTTGTCCAAAGCAGGGAACACTCAGAGGTCAGGGTGATCACCAGTGGTGTCCCACAGGAATCTGTCTTGGGACTGATCCTCCTTAAGATCTTTTATCTGTGTTATTAGGGTAAGGATCCAGGGAAAGATCCACCTTGATCTGAAGATCTGTGTAAGAAATGTGAAAGAAATAGCAGGGAACACTCAGAGGTCAGGGTGGTCACCAGTGGTGTCCAACAGGAATCTGTCTTGGGACTGATCCTCCTTAAGATCTTTTATCTGTGTATTAGGGTAAGGATCCAGGGAAAGATCCACCTTGATCTGAAGATCTGTGTAGGAAATGTGAAAGAAATGTGGCCAGCACCAGTCAGGACTTACTCTTGTTTGGAGGGAATTCATGGTTTTAAAATAAAATTATTATAATTATGATATTGGTTTGGAAGTAACTGCATTCTGATTTGCCTGAAGCTGTATAGTTTCATACTACTACCACTGGTATAGAAGGGCTAGCAATCAGGACATAGCACATTAATGAATCAATGCTGTGTAAAAAAAAAATCTGACTGCCATCACAAACATGGTCACCGCCTTTGTTCTCATTAAAAAAGTCAGCTAGAAACTAAAAATGAAACTTCCACAAAATATAAAAATATAAAGAAAAGTAAAATTAAATGTTCTTTCTCTTTATAATCCCCTTTTAAGATACATACACCAATTAAAAAAAGGATTTGGCCAGAGATGATAGGGCTTCAGCTGAGGAATTTGGGGTAAAAATATTGAAAGTTAAGAGCCTGAGTTCGCAAAATATAACATAGGCTCATAAATTTGTTGTTTTGTAATATTTTAACACCACATTTTCACCATAACTTTGTTATGACCTTGTCTCATAAAGAAGGGCAGAGAAAATGTTCAAGTCCTGGTCTAAATGTGATTTCGCGCAGAGAATGAAATCAACTTTCTGGACACAAAAACACAGTTTAGGCAGGAGCTAAAAAATGATGGTTGTCACATTCATGAGGTGCTGTAAGGAAATGGCTATGTTGAAAATTGTAACATAGCAGCATTCAACAGGTACATGGTCACAGAGAATCATCCATTAGGTAGTTACATAATCAACTTTTAAAAAGTTGGTGTGACCTAGTGCATCCTGCAAAGAGTTAGGAAAACTGCAAGGTGTGTAAGAAAAGGATCTCTTGCCCGTATCTGAGACAGCAAGAGTCAACTCATGGTAGCATTGATCAGTAGGTCTTAGAGTTGTAACACTGTTACTGGGGACAAAACCTCAGTCAGTGGAGGCCTTTTTGGGGTCACGGTATTAAACTGTTGCTTGTTGTGTGGAAGGCACTGCCTGCTCATTCAATGCATGTCAGGGAGGTCTGGCCACAACCAGGGAGGAAACAAGGTCAATACCAAAAAGATCGCATTAAGTTTAAACTGTGGGTTTGTGGGTTCAACATCATGAATATGGGACAGAATGATGGGGGTAATTTATACGTGGTAGTTATACTTGGTAAAGAACAGTAGAAGACCATCAGGTCCATGTGAACTATTCCCCACCTTAGTGGGTACACATCAATTATTTCCCAAGAGGTACTTATCAATTCTTTTTTAAATTCATTCAACATTTTACTACCTACCACGTCTCTTGGTAGTGTATTCCACACTCTGCCTGTTCTATTTACAAATGAGTAGTACATACCATTTCGTCTTAAAGATTTCAATTTAATTTGTTTATCATGACTTCTCAGCCTTTTTGACCTTTCTTGCATTTTCATCCAATCTCATTTGCTAACTCATAGTCGTGTATCATTCAAAACATCATCATTAAATCTCCTCTTTCCCTTCTTTACTCCAAACTATATAATCCTGTCCTCTTTAATCTTTCACTCTTTTTATATTTATTTAGACTTCCAATCATCTTGGTATATTTCCTCTGCACTCTTTCCACTCTCCCTATTTTATTCTTTGTGAATGGACTCAATAAATGGGACCCAAAGTCCAAATATGGTCTAACATAAGACCTATATATGGGTACCATGTATCCTATTGATTTATTCATAAAACCACGCTTTATGTTTCTCACCATATTATTTGCTTTTAGTATAGCTACCATCCGTTGTTTATCAAATTTCAAATCTCTATCGACTATTATCCCATTGTCCTTTTCTTCCACAACTTCTTTAAGTTCTTTTCCATTTAATACATACCTATCCTTACTCCTATTCCCCTTTCCTAAATACATTACCCCAGATTTCTCTAAACTAAATTTCATACTATTCTCTCTAGCCCAGATTTCTACTTTATGTAGATCCTTTTTAACCTTTTCTGCTGCTCTATTGTTCTTACTGGTCCTCCTAATTTAATATCATCAGCAAATTTTACCACTTGATTATTAATCCCCTGATGTAAATCACTAATATATAAAGAAAACAACATAAGCCCTAACACTGATCCCTGCGGAACCCCACTCCTCACACTAATCGACCTAGATAATTCCCCTAATATTCTTACAGTTTGAGTCCTATCACTCAACTAATTCCTTATCCATAATAACATTCGACTGTCCAATCCTATTTTATTTAATTTCATAATCAGTTTATCATGGGGGTACCTTGTCAAAGGCCTTTTGAAAGTCCAAAAATATTACATCCACTGGTGTATTATTTATCTCTTTCCCTTTTTAAATAAGGCATCACAAAAGCCCGTCTCCAATCCTCTGGCACATCACTTGTCTTAAAGGACTCATTAAATAGCCACACAACAATTTCTGATATTAAATGTAACACTTCTTTAATATTCCTTGGATGTAACAATTGTGCCCCCTTGTTTTTGCAAAGAACTGTGCAAGAACAAGGGGGCACAATTTGAAGATGGGGGGGGCAGCTCAGAGGTAATTTAAGGAAGTATTTTTTCACAGAGAGGGTTGTGGATGCATGGAACGGCCTTCCAGAGGAGGTTGTGGAGTCAAAAACAGTGGTGGAATTCAAGCATGCATGGGACAGTCATGAGGCAATTCTAGGGGGGTGGGGGTAGGAAGAAGTAGGCTGCTGGTTAACTAGGATCTGCAGACTGTGTGGGCCAAGTGGTCCTTATCTGCTGTCAAATTCTATGTTTCTATGTTTCCTTGATCTTCTCATAGAAGTATAAATGGTTAGTACCACATGCTCTATTTCTTTTAAATCCATGCTGTTTTTATCTATATAACCCAATACGTTCAAACTTTCCTCTATTTTTAATTTTAATATGCTCTCAACTACTTTCCCCAAGATTGAATTCAGGCTTACTAGTCTGTAATTCAAAACCAGTGATCTCTTTCCCTTTTTAAATAAGGGCACCACAAAAGCCTGTCTTCAATCCTCTGGCACATCACTTGTCTTAAAGGACTCATTAAATAGCCACACAACAATTTCTGATATTAAATGTAACACTTCTTTAATATTTCTTGGATGTAACATATCTGGACCTGCAGATTTATGCATTTTTACCTTATTTATTATTCTGTCAACTTCTTCCTTTGTAGTGACTATGTCTAATTTTTGTTGGTTTGTATTCACTACTACTTTTTTTTTACATTGTTTCCTCCCTCAAAAACTGATCCAAAATACTCATTTACTATATTAGCCATTTCACTGGAATCCTTGATTTCTTTACCATTATTATCTAATGGCCCTATACCTTGTTTGTTTTTCCTCTGTTGATTTACTTATGCATAAAAGATTTTCCTGTTTTCCTTTCTATAAGCCAAATTAGCTTCCAATTTCCTTCCTTCATCTTTTATTTTCTGATTTACTTCCTTAACACAGTTTTTATAATACCTTACTGTATCATCTAATATTTTCATTCTTTTAAATGCTCTCTTTTTTTAGGCAAGCTTTTACTGCCTTACCAGTACACCACAAGGGTTTTCTGCCTTTTATATTATACAGTTTCTTATCTGGCACAAACTCTTTTTCCAGATTTAATAACTTGTTTTTCAATTCTTCCCACATTTGTCCTACATTTTTCTTTCCTAAACTACCCTTCCATTTCCATCTTTTTAAATGTTCTTTAATTATTTTAAAATCTGCTTTATTATAATTTTTTGCAATTGTTTTTCATTTTATGCATGTGATTTTATTTTTAATTTTAAAGTCCACTGTAGCATGATTGCTATTTCCTAAATGTTCTCTTATCTTTATTCCCTTAATAATATCTGTTCTATTTGTTAACAATAGATCCAATATATTTCCTCCTCTAGTTAGTTTATATGTTACCTGTTCCAACCCTGTCATTTCTAGAAGTTGAACAAAATTTCCAGTGTTTACACTCTTACTACTACCATCATCCCAGCAGATATCTGGATAGTTAAAATCTCCTACAACAACAACATCACTTTCTGTTGCTACAGATCCAGTTTCCTCATGTATTATTTCATCTATTTCCCTGTTACAATTTGGTGGCCTGTAATAAATTCCAAACAGAATCTTTTTATCCACCCCTTTCAATACTTGAATCCATAGTGACTCTATATTCTCATTTTCACTTTTTTTATATAAACTACTATTTATTTCCTCTTTAATATAAATAGCCACTCCTCCCCCTTTTCTATTCATCATGGATTGAGAGTATAATCTATATCCCTCAATATCTCTATTCCAATGTACTTCAGGATCCCACCAAGTTTCAGTTATCATACACATGTGTATATTTTATTGACTTAACATGACCTCCAATTCAGCTTTCTTTTCACTATTTAAACTTCTTGCATTAAGCAACCATATTGACATATCCTTCTTTTTACTTGTAGTTTGTTGTTTCCTTTTATCTTTTTTCTTCTTTATCCCCAATACACTTGTTTCCCATCTCCTCTTATCCTTTAGTTTAAATTTCTATCCACCACCAATATAATGTCCATTCCTAATTTTCTGCTGCCTTTCTTACTTGGGTGCAATCCATCTCTACAAAAGTAAGATGGCTCACATATGTAGTCCTCCCAATGTTTAATACAACCTAAATGATTACATAAGGTCCACTGCCCAAGCCAGTTATTTAATTTTCTAATTTTACTGTTTTTTATACCCATTTCTTTTTGTACTGGCAGTATTTCTGAGAAAATTATTTTACATTTTAATTTCTCTGCCTCAGTTTAATTTCTTCAGACTCTTTCTGTATCTCTTCTAGTCCTTGATTTTTGATGTTGTTCACCCCAGGTGCAAGATCAAACCAGCTGATCCATCCCTTTCTCTAATAATATTCCCTAACATTCCTTTGACATATTTTATCTTTGCCCCTGAGAAGTAACTTGTTGTTACAATCTCTTTATTATCTTCTGTTGTATATCATAAACATAGAAACATAGACTTTGATGGCAGATAAGGACCACTTGGCCCACCCAGTCTGCTCATTTCCCTACCTACTTTATAAGCTGCAGATTCTAGTTAACCAACAGCCTACTTCCTGCAACCCCCTCACTATAATTGCCTTGTGTCTGTCCCATGCATGTTTGAATTCCCCCACTGTTTTAGACCCAACAACTTCCTCAGGAAGGCTGTTCCGTGTATCCACCACTCTCTCCATGAAAAAAAATTCCTCACATTACCCCTGAGCTGTTCCCCCTCTATCTTTAAATTGTGCCCTCTTATTCTTGCACATCTCTTTTTCTGAAATATACTGGACTTTGTTAATTCCCTTGAGGTACTTGAACATTTCTATCATGTCCACCCTGTCCCTCCTTTCATTAAAAGTATACATATTAAGCTCTCTCAGTCTCTCTCATCATATGGTTTCTGCTGCAGACCCTGCACCATTTTAGTTGCCCTCCTCTGGACTGCTTCCATCCTGTCTATGTCCTTGCAAAGATGAGGTCTCCAAAACTGCACACAGTACTCCAGATGGGGTCTCACCAACTGTCTGTACAGAGGGATAACCACTTCCCTTTTTCTACTTGCGATGCCCCTTCCTTTGCATCCCAGTATCCCTCTGGCTCTCCTTACTGACTCTTCACATTGTTTACCCACCTTTAGGTCATCTGATATGACTACCTCCAGGTCCCTATCCATTTTTGTTGTTGTTAGTACCTCCCCTGCTATTTTGTACTCTTCTCCTGGGTTTTTGTTTCCCAGGTGCATTACTTTGCACTTCTTTGCATTGAATTTAAGTTGCCATATGTCTGACCATTCCTCCAACCTTGCCAAGTCCCTTCTCATCTTTTCTACCCCGTGTATCAGCTCTGTTACAGATCTTTGTGTCATCTGCAAAGAGGCATACCTTTCCATCCAGACCCTCTGCAATGTCACCTATAAAGATGTTAAAGAGGACTGGACCCAGTACTGAGCCTGAGGTACTCCACTAGTAACCCCTTTCTTGGAATGTGTTCCATTCACTGTTACCTTCTGTGTCATGTTGTGCAGCCAGTTTGCTACCCAGGCTACCACCCTGGGACCCACTCCCAGGCTGGCTAACTTGATTATTAATCTTTTGTGCTGGACTGTGTCAAGTGCCTTGCTAAAGTCTAGGTAGGCCATATCCACAGCTTCTCCCTGGTCTATTACTTTGGTCACCCAGTCAAATAAATCAATTAGATTCATCTGACATGACCTTCCTGCTGTAAATCCATGCTGCTTTGGGTCCTGTGCCCCACTGGCCTCTAAGTACTCAACAGTTCTTTCTTTCAGAAGTGAGTCCGTCATTTTCCCTACCACTGAGGTCAAACTTACAGGTCTGTAGTTTCCTGCTTCTGCCTTGCTCCCACTTTTGTGAAGGGGAATCACATCTGTCCTCATCCAGTCCTCAGGTACCACCCCATCCTGCCATGATTTGTTAAAAAGCATGGTCAGTGGTGTCACTAGGTCCTTCCTTTGTTCTTTTAGGATTCTGGTGTGAATCCCTTCAGGCCCCATTGCTTTGTCCACCTTGAGTTTTAGGAGTTCTTTCAGGACTCTTTCTTCTGTGAATGGACTGGTGTCAACCCCCCTACCCAGAGTGCTTCTATTGTCTGGTTTAGGTAATTCCTCCTCATCTTGTTTTGTGAATACTGAGCAAAAGTATTCATTCAGTATCTCTGCCTTTTCACTGTCTCGCTCTGCCCACCTCCCCTCTCCTTTATTAATCTTCACTATCCCTCCCTTAACCTTTCTATATTCCCTAATGTACCTATAAAAGGTTTTATCCCCCTTCTTAAATGAGTTGGCTATTTTTTCTTTGGTTTGGGCCTTTGCTAGTCTGACTGCCTTCCCCACTTCTTTCTGTTTTAATTGATACAGTTCCCTGTCATACTCCTTCTGTGATTCCTTATACTTTTTGAATGCAGCCTTTTTCTCCTCGACCTTCCCTGCCACTTCTTTTGAGAACCATAGTGTTTTTTACTCCACTTTGATTTTTTTATTTGTTTCACACAAAGGCTTGTTGCTTCTATGATGGCAGTTTTGATTTTTTTCCATTGTTCTTCCACCACTCCTTTTTGGTCATTTGCTAGTGCATTTTTCAGGTGTTCACTCATTTTGCCAAAGTCAGTCATTCTAAAGTCCAGTATCCTTGTTTTTGTATGGCTTATCTCCATGGTTGTGCTCACTGTGAAGCACACTGTGCAGTGGTCACTTGTTCCCAGATGTCTACTGACTTCTAAATTTGTGATCCTCTCTCCATTTGAGAGTACCAGGTCTAGTATTGGTCTCTCCCGAGTGGGTTCCAGCACTAGCTGTCTAAGGCCTGCCCACTGCAGAGCATCGAGAATGAGCCTGCTCTTGGATGTGGCTGCAGTACATGTTATCCAGTTAACATCTGGCATATTCAGGTCCCCCATCAACAGTATCTCTCCCTTTTCAGCCATTTTGACGATGTCCTCTATCATTTTGTTGTCCATTTCCTCCTCTTGAGATGGCAGTCTGTATATAACCCCTGTGCAGACTGTGATGCCATTCCCTGTCTCCAAGGTGACCCAGAGTGCCTCTTGTCCTCCCCCTTTACCTTTTAGTTCTGTAGCTTTGATCCGTTCCCTTATGTATAGAGCTACTCCAGTTCCTCTTTTACCTTCCCTGTCCATTCTGTAGATTGTGTACCCTGGTATGTTGACATCCCAGTCATGGTTCTTGGTGGACCATGTTTCCATGACTGCCACAATATCCAATTGTTCATCTTCCATCAGGGCTACTAGCTCAAGAAGCTTATTTCCCAGACTATGGGCATTGGTACTCATTGCCCTCCATTTAATGTTGGCTTTATCCTTTTTTCCCCATCCCTGCTCTTATTGTCCTTGTCTATTTTTCCATTTACCCCTATCCTGCCCTGTGTTGAGTTCTGTACCTCAGTGTTCGCCTAACTACCTGCCATGTTTTGTGGGGGGAGGCTTGAAATTTCCTGCCTTTTATCAGCGCCTCCCCCCTTGGCTAGTTTAAAAGCTTGCCAAGGAAGCATTTAAACCCATCACCTAGGAGCTTGGTTCCCTTCATGGACAGATGCAGACCATCATGCCAGTATAGACCTTTATCTCTCCAGGTGGCACCTCAGTGCCCAATGAAGCCAAAGCCCTGTGCTCTGCACCAGTTTTGCAACCATTCATTAAACTGCATGGTGTACTGTACCCTTGCCTCACTCCTGCTATGGACTGGTAGCACCTCTGAGAAGGTTACTGTGCTTGCTACTCATCTGAGGCCCCTCCCCATCTCCACAAATTCATTCTGCATGCACTGATCCCATGCCTAGCTAGGTCATTTGTCCCCAGGTGGACTATGATATCTAGTTCCCTCTCCCATGATGCTGCTTCTGCAATCCTGAGGATTCACTTCCTGTCCTTCCAAGCCATGGCACCAGGTAGGCATCTTACTTCCTTCTCCTCTCCCTTTCCCAGTTTTACCCCCTTAACAATGGAGCCCCCTATCAGAAGCTGTTTCCTTCCCATGTGGTGTCCCTTGCCACCCTTTTGTGGGTCTCCCTTGTGGATGTCCTCAGCATTCTTATGGGTCTCCACTGAGGGTGCCATCATAGAGGAACCTTGCTCTGCCAGAATGGCATATGATTTGTGTAGAGGTACAACTAGGGGGCTTTGCCTCTGGTCCACCACCCGCACCCTCCCAGAACCCACTGTGATCCAACTGCTCTTCATACTTGGCAACCTCTGAGGCAGTGGTTGTGGCAGTGGTGCTCTTTGGAAGGGGGAAGCCTCCTTAGTCCTTGCTAGTCCAGCCTGGAGGTGGGCAACCTCCTCCCTCAGAGCTGCCAGTTGCCTGCAAATAGGAAAGCAACACAGTTTCCAGAATGTCTCCCGGAAAACTGCTGCCCCACAGCCAGTGCATTGCACTACTGCCCACTTGTCCCTCTCCCTTATAATATACAATATGTAATATATTTATATTTTTATTATTACTTGTGGTGTGTACATACCCTTTTTACACTGTACTAGGTTATTAAGGATATGACAGTTCTGCCCCAAGACCTGTTGAGGAAGTGATGTCAGAACTGTGGCTATAAAGGAAATGCCACGCCTGGGTGGGTGGGGTGTGGGGTAGGATGGGTGGGTAGTCCACAGCCACTGGTGACTGTTATAAACAATCAAATACACAACTGCTCCACCACTCCGGTGAGTATTGCCCTTTATAGTAATTCAACTAGCACCACAATTTACTAGACCACAGCTCCTGCACAAACCACTCTACTGAGTCCAGAGATAAAAATTAACTCACTCCTCAGCCAGCAGGACACTTTTTAAATGTTGCAAAAATATCCTTCCAATTCCTAGGTCTCAACCCCAACAATCAAGAAAATTCAGTTGTATCTCACTCCCTCTGGTTATAAAATTACTACACTTTTAATGGAATCCTGCAATTCTCTGCTTAATGCCAATAAGGAAAAAAAAATGAAACCTTTTTATCTAAAGCGTAGCTCCCTTTCTTAACAAGTATTATGCCCTATTAGGTTTCCAGGTCCTAAATGGAGTTATAGTTTGTTCTTTGCAGTGTAGCAAGGTTCTCAGCTTCCAACAGCTCTGTAACAAAGTAGACACGCCAGAGGGTGTAGACAGAATGAGAAGCAACCTGCAGAAACTTGAAGAATGGTCAGGGGTTTGGCAGTTGAAATTCAATGCAAAGAAGTGCAAGATAATGCATATGGGGCACAAAAACCCTGGCACAATATATCAGTTGGGGGGTGAGGATATAGCATGCACCAAGCAGGAAAGAGATCTTGGGGTTGTCATCTCTGATGACCTCAAGGTAGGGAAACAGTGTGACAAGGCAGCAGGTAAAGCAAATAGGATGCTGGGATGTATAGGCAGGGCATCACCAGCAGGAAAAGGAGGTCATAATTCCGCTATACAAGACACTAGTGAGGCCCCACTTGGAGTACAGTGTACAGTTCTGGAGACCATACCTACGTAAGGACATAGACAGGGTAGAGAAGGTTCAGAGGAGGGCAACAAAGATGGTGCATGGATTGCATCACAAGTCCTATGAAGACAGGTTGAAGGAACTGAACATGTACTACCTGGAGGAGAGGAGGGAGAGAGCGGATAGGATAGAGACATACAAGTATCTTACAGGGAGGAACAGGGTGCAGGAAAACACTATTTTTAAGTGAAAAGATGTTCCAGGACAAGAGGGCATGGGATGAAGTTGGAGGAGGACAATTCAGAGGACACATGAGAAGAATTTCTTCACAGAACGGGTGGTGGACAAGTGGAACACCCTGCCAGAGGAAGTGGTGGGGGCTGAAACAATCACGGGATTTAAGAATGCATGGGATAGACATAAAGGAATTCTGGAGGTCAGGGGTAAGGGGCAACATACTTCTAGGAAAACAAACTGAACTTACAAGCTCAAATGGGCAGACTGGGTGGGCCATAGGCCCTTATCTGCCAACACTGTCTATGTATCTATGTATCTATGTAACAGACAAATCAAAGTCAGTTTGACTGGCTTCTAACTGTGAAGGATGCCTAAGACAGCACAGTGATGAAACCCCACCCAGGCCCAATTGATTGACTAATGACACCTGTGATGTAAGCAGGCCTTTCAATGTATGTACTCTGCTATGTCTGATTTCAATACACAAAATCTTTCAGTGAAACCAGGGATAAAAACTTAACTTCTCATCCAGCAGGACACTTTTAAAATGTTGCAAAAATGTCCTTCCAAATCCTAGGCCTCAACCCCAACAATCAAGCAAATTTAGTTGTATCTCACTCCCTCTGGTTATAAAATTACTACACTTTAAATGGAATCCTGCAATTCTCTGCTTAATGCCAATAAGGAAAAAAAATGAAACTTTTTGTAGAAAGCGTAGCTCCCCTTCTAAATTTTTTGTAGACAGCGTAGCTCCCCTTCTTAAGAAGTATTATGCCTTACCAGGTTTCCAGGTCCTAAATGGAGTTATAGTTTGTTCTTTGCAGTGTAGCAAGATTCTCAGCTTCCAACAGACAAAGTCAGTCTCTGACTATCTATCCATGTATTTCAACATTGAATCTCCCAATATATAAATATTTCTTTTTTCCCCCATATGCTCTGTTTGTTCATCATAGTTATCAATCTCAGTGTCCTGTTTCCCTTTATTGTGATGTTCTTTTTTCAAATTTAAATTTATGTTGACTTTTTCTCCAATTGGATCAACTTGTCCTACTTCTCTACTAACTACTACATCAGTCTTTTCACCCTCAATATGATGTTCATTTTCTTTTAACCCTAAATCTGTATCTCCATTTTTATCACTTCCTACCTCTTTCCTTCCTTCTGTCATCCAATGTATTCTTTGCAGCTTCATCTCCAACATCTTATATACTTACTATCTCTCTTAACTCGTTCCCATTTATTGATGTTTCATTACAACTGATTTCCAAGCTACTTTCAAATTGACCTGTCATATTATCATTTTCTAATATAATTAGTGGATCAAACTTACTTGAACATTTTGCTGAAAAGTTCATTGCCCTCCTTCTTACAGATTTTTTCTTTTCGGCTTTTCTTTCTACCACCACCCAGTCCACATCTTGTTCCTTTTCTCGCCTCCTTTTCTTTGAATCTCCTTCAATTACATCTTCTTGAGTCAGGTCTGTTTGCATTTCCTTATTTTGTGCCTTCAATTGTTGTTTACACATTGTTAATTCTTGTTTAACTTTTTCAAGTTTGTCTTGTATTTCTTTAATCTTACTACATTGTTCACAGGTATATATTAACAGTTCATTTGCTACATCCACATTAATCGTTCTGCAAACCAAGCATCTTAAACCCAGTGTACCACCCTCTATCCTTACAATGTTAGTATTCATTTTTTTAATGAGCTTACCAGATATCTGTTCTTACCTATAATTATCTACTGCTCCTATGTTACCAAAATGTCAGTCAACTATTCCTTACAGTGTTTTACCTGTCCCCCTTGTTCTCTGTTTTATTGTTTATGTTACAAATCTTACCACCAGTTGATCCTATTGGTTTTCTGTTCACTTATCTAATACTCTCCTACAGGCAGTGCCCACTTCCCTTCTTCCCCATCTGACACCCTCAGATGCTGCTGGCCTCTGCTCATGTCACCTCCACTCTGTGCTTGACTCCATTCACTGGAACTGAGTTTAAGTGTGCTCGGTAAGTCATGTCACCCATTGCTATGGCAACACTCATTGTGTGCTAAAATGTGGAAATTACCTCCCTGCAGGGCAAAACAATGTACATGAGCTGCCTTTAAAAAGGCAGCTCAGACAACACTCGAAATGGCTTAAGCAGCCTTCTCGAAGCACCAAACACCAGTGCCTGTTTGTGTTCCTGTCCCCTCATAAAACGGGGTGTCAGGAGTGCCTCCACACATGTACTATATCTTTCCTACAGACAAAAAAGGGATTTCCCAAAGCACCCTATGCCTGTATATTAAAAGTAATAAGCTGCTGTTCTCTGACTCTCACTCCAAATGTACTCGCTGGAGCCGAGTTTAAGTGCGCTCAGTAAGTCACATCACCTGTTGCTATGGTAATGCTCGTTGTGTGCTAAAATGCGGAAATTACCTCCCTGCAGGGCCAAACAATGTACGTGAGCTGCCTTTAAAAAGGCAGCTCAGTCAACACTCGAGATGGCTTAAGCAGCCTCCTCGAAGCACCAAACACTGGTGCCTGTTTGTGTTCCTGTCCCCTCATAAAAAAAGGTATGTCAGTATAGCCTAGAGGTTAGAGGAATGAGGTGTGAATGAGCTTGGTACATCCAGCAGACTAGACCTGAGTTTGTTTCCTCACAACCTCCACTTGCATACTGTGTGACTCTGAGCACGTCACTTAATGCCCAGTTCTCCCAGGTTGCCCCTGAAAACAGGCACTCATGCCTTGTGGGCCTTACCCAGTTACCAAAGACTAAAATAAAAAAAATGGGGGGTCAGGAGCACCTCCACACAGGTACTATAACTTTCCTACAGACAAAAAAGAGATTTCCCCAAACCCCCTTTGCCTGTATATTAAAAGCAACAAGCTGCTGTCCTCTGACTCTCACTCCCTTCACTCACTAATTAGAACCAAAAGTGAGAGGGGGTGGGGAGAGCTCTGATAGAGCTGAATAAATCTAAATAGGAACAATGGGGCAGAATCGATAGACTCAAATTTATATACCTATAAGCAGGGGAAGGGAATCTGCAAGATGCACACAGCGTCCTTTCTGGCACCACAATAATATATTTCTAAGTACTATAATTGTCTACTATTTCAAAATGTAATTCTCTTCACAATCTATGACCATATCTTCATACTCAACCTAGGCTTTAGTAGACTCTGTGGAGCACAGCATCCAGGTTATAAACCCCACATACTGTGGCTCTAAAGGATACAGGCAAGACTATACTTTTCATTGCCTATAGATGATTACAGAAACTCTCTTAGTCACCAACCACAACAACCCAATGCACTGAACAGTTACTAACAGAGTGCAGAGCCGAGGTCTTTTTGTGCAGAGTGACACCTCTGACAAATAAAAATCACCAGTCTAGTCAGCCCTAAACCTAAAGTGAAATTGTGCTTTCTACTAAGCTGTTGGATACATTCGACTCTGTGCCACATGGAAGGCTAGGAAGGAAGTTAGTAGGCACAGGGGCGGGTGCAAAGCTGGTGAGATGGGTAGGAAACTGGCTGCAGGGAAGGCAACAGAGGGTGGTGGTGGTGGTTGGGGAGCTCTCATACCCAAGGGCAGTGATGAGAGGTGTTCCACAGGGCTCAGTATTGGGACCAGTGTTGTTTGGGATATTCATTGCAGACATATCATGGGACATCAAGAGCAAGATCAGTCTGTTTGCTGATGATACCAAGGTAGGCACGGTGGTGGATGACCTAGGGGGATGGCAGGGGTTGCAGGATGATCTGGCAAAGCTTGAAACCTGGTCAGACACCTAGCAACTGGGCTTGAATGCCAAAAAGTGCAAGGTGCTGCATTTTGGGATGAAGAACCCAAGGAGGAGTTACCAGCTAGGGGGAGTGCAGCTAGCCCAGACAGAGGAGGAGAAGGATCTGGGTGTGCACATTACAGGGTCAATGAACAACTTGGCACAATGTAGGAAGGCAGCTACCAAGGTCAACAAAATGCTGGGTTGTATTGCAAGGGGTATATCCTCGAGGAGGGAGGAGGTGATTCTGCCACTGTAAAGGTCATTAGTTAGACCACACCTGGAGTACTGCGTGCAGTACTGGCATCCGTATCTGAAGAGGGATATTAACTTACTGGAGGGGGTGCAGCGCAGAGCGACAAAGATGATCAAGGGGCTGGGGGACTTATCATACGAGAGGAGGTTGAAGGAGCTGAACATGTACTCACTGGAGGAGATGAAAGACAGGGGTGACATGATTGAAACCTTTAAATACATGAAAGGAATAAACAAGATGGGTTCAGAGGGGCTGTTCAAAGTAAGGGAGGGGAGGGCCACTAGGGGCCATGATATGAGACTGGAGCGAGGAAGGTTCAGGATGGAGATGAGGAGACACTTTTTTACAGAAAGAGTGGTGGCTGGGTGGAATGCATTACCTGCTGAAGTGGTATGCAGTAGAACAGTGGACTGCTTCGAATGAGGATGGGACAGGACAAGGGGGAGGGTTAATGAAGGGGAAGGGTGGAAGGGAGGGGCAGCTGCAGAATAAGGGGTGCTAGCTGCACATTCGAGCAGACTTGATAGACCTCTAGGCCTTTATCTGCTGGCAAAGTTCATATGTTCGTAACTCTGCAGTAGGGGGCGATGATGACACAAAATGTAAGGCAACAGGACATGGTGGCAACCTGGGGCTTTGGGGGAAGGCATAAGTTGCCCCTACCCCCAAAACCTAGTTAGCCAGGGTTGTCAGAGCTTATTCAGATGGGGGTGGGGGTGGATTCGGGACTGGAACCCAACAGAAAGGAAAAGGAGCAAAGGATCTGCAACAGAATCAGAACAAAACCAATTCCTAAAATGGCACAAGAGACATAAAAATCCTATGGATAAAGGGAGGTGAATATGAAAAAAAAAAGTGCTAGCTGTCACGGGGGAACACAGCCCACTCTGCTGTGACCAAGATGGCCACCACACTATACTGTGCATGCATGACTGCTAGCATATTTATTTATTTATTTGTTGAAGTCTCTGAATTACAACACCTTTGAGCCAGAGGCCCTTTTACAAAGGCTTCACGTCAAGGAAGGCAAAACGTGTATACAAAATACTAATACATCTAAATAACATTTAATATACATGCAGTACAGTGCAGTGGCCATCTTTGACATAACAGAGTGGACCATATTCTGCTATGACTGCCGGCATTGTGAAATAGTGCAGTGCTGTGGTCAGTAGGAACAACATGGGCAGACTGCTTCAGAGGTGCGGAGGTGACTGTGACACAATCCAACATGTTGCTTGTTCAGAAGGAATGCAGAGTTCTTTTTCTGTGTTCGTAAAAGGTCTGCAGGGCTCCACCCACTGCAGCCCTAAAACTGAAGTTTAGTACTGTACAACTATAGCATTATTTTTCTAAGCTTATTTCCTGAGGCCATGGAAGAACCCCTTCCTATTCTTACCTACTTAACAAGAAAATCTCTGCTGCTTTAACTGCCCAGGTAAAACGGAATCTCTGGCTTTAGTGAGGCCTTCTGTTGTGTGTTCTGGTGTGGGGAGAGGTGAACATTCTGCTAGTAGGCTTCTACAGATGTTTGAATTCCTGCATTACAAGATAAACAAACATTCTGTTTACTGAATATGTGGGAAGATAGGTGATAGACAGCTAGGGATGATCTTCTTTTCACTAGTAAGTTTTAATAAACAAAAATACCTGTTTTTAAATAACAAAGTTATTTTTTTCTGTTAGCATTTTTCAGTTTCCACACTTTATAAGCACAATGGGCTCTATGCACCAGTGCTATGCAGGCATTATCCACTGCATGACATGGGTGCAGAGGTATGTAAAGCAGCCCTAGCTTGTAGTGGCCATTAAGCCACATGCACAACCCCTGCACTTGTGCACAGCACAGATGTGCACTAGCACAGGGGGCCAGTGGTGTGTGGCTGAAGCCTGTATGTCCACGTATGCCATTCAGCTATGATTAGGCACAAAGATACAGACAGCTGGTGGTGGGCACATAGCATGGTGTGGAACATCCCAGGCAAAACATGGCCCAAAGGTCAGCCACAAAGGTGGCTACACACATCCACTCAAAGAATGACACAGAACACACAATGGGTGTTCAGCACAGTGTTTATTATACAGGTGGTGCACATCATATATGCCATCTCCTTCATCAGAGAACACAATATGGTAGTGTGCTGTGAGGCATACAGTCCATTCACAAGGCACATACTGGAGTCCAATAGTCTGTGCCACACATCCCTGGTGACCGTCCATGGCTGAGCCATGCCTGTACCTGCATCCTGTGGCACAGGGCTCATGTGTGGTAGCCAGGTACCTACTACGTGTAAACACAGTCACTGTAAACATCAGTGGCCATTGGGATCTATGTGGTCCAGGTTTGCATGCCTGTCACCCCACAATACATGGCAAGTGCTGCCTTTGCCCACTCCTCCAGTAGCTGCCTGGGGGGTTTCAGGGTGGATGTTGATGATGTTGGGTCTTGCCCTTTACAGCTGTATCACTGTCATCAGCAGCGCGGTATCCTGCAGTGGAAAAGGCAGTTGGAAGATAGATGTGTCCATGTCCTGGACAGCTCGCCCCCCTTTCCATCAGGAAAACATGCTGCCATACACCCTTGCTGCCCCATGTACTCCCTTGCCCCATGTGCCCCCTGCTCCCTTGCACCCCCTGCTCCAGTGCAACCCTTGCTCTCATGCACCCACCTTCCCCCATGCATGCCCGTACCCTGGCCGTACTTATCACAGTGGGTTCATGGATGAACCTTGCCATCCCAAATCCATTACAGTAGTACTCCACAACATATTCAAGCCCCTCAGGCAATCACTTGGCTTGTGCCAGGGCAGTCTGACACATTGTCAATGGCATGCCTGGCTCCTGTGGCTCTGGTCACAGCAGCCTCTCAGTTGGACATCACTGGAATAGCTGCAATGACAAGAACACAGGTTGTTAGTGGTGATCGCCTAGGTAACACTGCCCCCAGGTATGGGTGTACACCGGCCATACTGTACATACCCTCACAGGCTAGGCCACCCTGACAGACGTTCATGCTCATCCTTGTACAGTAGTGCAGTGACCCTCTTCAGGGCACAGGGGAGCATCTCCATGGCCATTGTTGGTCTGGGGTTGCTACAGCTCCCAGTGTCAGGCATCAGGGCATGAAGTCCATGTAGCAGGAGCATGTGACCATGGTCACACTCCAACACACCTGTGGAATGCATTTTCCACACTGCTATGATGACCTCTTCTATGGATGTCTGCGCAGTTTTCGTAATACCTGTTAGGTATGTGGTATGCTTCATGCTGTGTGCAGCAGGTATGGGTTAAGGGCTATTCATGGCCATGTATGGTAAGGTACCAGGGCATTCCTGACTGTGAGAAGCCCATCCTGCCCTACCTGTGCACCACCATGCATGCACCTATGCTGCCAGGAGCTGGCCCTGGTGGTCAGCCCCTAAATCTTAATGTATGCCACGGTGTGCTATGCTTGCTCAGTGTGCATAGTTGCATGTGACCATTACACCATTCACCACCCTGCAGCATGTAATGGATCCTGTAGTGCTTGGAGCCCAATAAAGCATGTCGGGGTGTCGATAGTTATGTGATAACTCCACATCCAGGTGCTGATGGTACTCCACGTAAATGCCTCATGCCTCACAATGCACCTGGGCATGCATTTATCACAGAACTATCCACACCTTGTTGAGTTTTATTACATACTTCTTATTACGTGGGATGTATAATCTCATAATTGTTTATAGCTATGGATTGTCACAATATGTTTGGTTTATTACCATTCAACTGAAAATGCGTTGCTGCCTGTTTGAACATTATATGGTCCCACCCATCTTTTTTCCCTCACATGGGAAAACACCAAATACCGGAGTAAGAATTGTGCAAAGTACCTTTTCATTAACTATAATTTCAATCTTACAGATGAAGACTTGATGGAACTCATTGAAGAACTATCAAAAAGCAGTGACCAAACAATATCTAACACAGCTGAAGGAGCCAGCTGGGTAATACAAAAAAGAGCAGAGCAAAAGGTTCAAAACCAACCAGGTATGTGTTGCAGATGCAATCTGTAGTTGATGTATGAACATTATCAATCAGCCAATAAATCAATCAATCAAAATCAGTCGATCAATCAGTTTATTTTTAGTCAGCACTTGATCTATGGTCATTATTAATTAATCAATCAATCAAAACCAATCGCTCAATCAATTTATTTATGATATGTAAAGGAAAAACAATTGATTCCTAGCTAATTTACAAAGCAGACTTTAAAGAGCCTCAGACAACATTGGGACAACTTCAAAAAAATTATTTAGACAAAGCTTATATTGGCTTTCTAATTTTTTCTTTCATTCTCACACTTATTTCTTTATTATTAGGGGCATTTGCCTGGAAACAGGATTCCTGCCCTTTTGGCTCTGGCTACGTATCTACAAATGACATTACAGCTTTACTTATAATATCACTGTTTGCTACTGTGGTAATAATTGTGATATCATAAATTGAGGATTATGCTGCTAGGTGCAGACAAGCAGCTAGAGCAGATACCATTGTCTAGAGGACAATAAGTTTTCATACATCTGTCCTTGGTAATAAAGAAAAAAGAAGGAATTACAGAAAATATACTGTATGAAACAAACTGAATTATGTCTAAATCATAACTTTTCAAATGTTTCCCAACAGTGTCAGGGTCTCTTCAACAATCAACTTAAATACATGTTTTAACATGTGAATATATTAATACCATTCATTCTATTGCAGTATGTTAAACTACAGTAAGGACATAAAAATTGCTCTTAAACTTTTTATGAGAACTTTAAATAACTCTCAGTGAAAATGGAATATATTGGGCTCAATATATTTAAAAACAATCCACCACATGCACACTCAGAAGTCATAAAAGGAAATATGCCAAGACAAAAATTACACATCATGCACATTCACAAGTTGTCTACATTTAACACAAAGCCGTCTGTTCATTAGCTTCACATGTTTGAATCTAAAGGGATATTACTGCATTAGTTACTTTGGGATATGTATAATTCCTGAAGTCCTCCTCCTCAGTAGAACTGTGATATGAAGGGGGTCACTGCAATAAGCCACTCCAAAGTGTTATTAATTATCTTTATTTTACCACACATAAAGTGAGAAAGGTGACTTTTTGTAGCTCCACCACCACTTCATCAGGTCCATGATGGGACTGTGTTCATTCACTTATAAGTATATACATTCACCTATTTGTACAGTGCTGTCATACACCGTGTGAGCCGACTGCAGGACTGAGCAATCTCTCTGTCAGGCAGTGATGACTACCATGCATAAAAGCAGAAAATAGGGGTGGTGTCTTCAGGACCTGAAAAGTATATGCCCATATAAGGATGTTTCTAGAAGCACTGCACAACAGGTATATAGTATGTAGAGTATACTCTGATAAGAGAAGCAAAACAATCTCATTGTGGGCCTGACAAAGTGACAAAGGTGGCCACAAAACATTACCAAGAAACTGGAGAACACTTTGGAGTGGTTTATTGGAGTGAACCACTTCATGTCATGTTTTTATTGCGGAAGTCATTGGGGTGTCCCTAAGACCTCGTACAACAATCTCTTTAGCAGAAGAGAGGGCAACCTGGCCATCGTGAGAACTGAAGTCTTTCTCCCTGAGTAATTATTCAGATTTCCTCTTTTATTATCAAAAAGATGTGCACTATATTGAAAATAACAAAAACAGTTCTTAACTGACTTCCAGTCACACTATGGTGATATTAGCAACTGGGGCTAGAGAGCTCCCTTGCTAATTTTGATTAAAATACCCCAAAGTTCTTATTTTGAACATAAATTAAGATTTATTTACCTGCAAATGATTAGGGAATCAGCATAAAGCTACAGCAGATGGCAAAATACACTCGGAACAGGTTCTAAGCCCTGTCCATGGAGGGAGATGGAGCAGACAACAGCCTGTCAGAAACAGAGGCTCCAACAGCAATGGAGAAAGTCCTAGCAGCTGACGAGGGGAAAAAAATACAAATCACCTAAGCAGCAATATAATAAGGCACAAATTAACAGTATTCTGACAGCCATCCAAGAGTTTAGATCAGAAATGAAGGACTCGATTTTCGAGCTCCGCTCCAATTTGTGAGGTCTATAGTGGAGGATGGATGACGCAGATGGGCAGATTACTAATAACAGCTTCTGCCTGGATCAACTGGAGTTGGCCATCACAGTAATGGCAAATACACAGTTACAAATGGCCTCTTGCCAAGAGGATGCTGAGAATCGTGGCAGAAGGAAAAACATCAGAATGTATGGCCTAATATGAGGAGAGCCAGTACATGCCAGCTTTTCTTAACCAGCTACTATGAACTGTATTAGAGCTGGGGCTAGAATTCCCCTTGGATATTGAGAGGGCTCATCGGGCTTTGGGCCTAAAGCCTACTGCACCAGATGCCTGCCCACACTCAATCGTAGTGTGGTTTCTGAATTATGCCATAAAAGATCAATTGTTACTGAAATCTTGGGCTAAACAGAATATATTTTATGGGACAATGCGTATTTCTTTTGATAATGATTATGCCCCAAATACTCAATGTCAGAGGAGAAAGTACATCCAGCTCTTTCCCCATCTATGATCGCATAATCTAAAGTTTAAGACACCATGCCCGGCAAAATTAGTGGTTCAATTTCCAATGGACCAACGCAATTATACCTCAGCAGATGAAGCCAGAAAGGATTTGCAAGTGAGGGGAATCCTTCCAGAATGTGGCAGCCTCAAGACAATCACTATGAAGAGGCCCCAACACCCTCGGCAGGGGCGTGCTGGAAGTCAGCAGATGAACAGAACTAGAGACCAGCCTTTATCAGCAATTGTTTGGCTTCCCAAACTTGAAAAAGGAGCCTTGTTCCCTGTTTCTTGATGACTTGCCTGTTGGTCGGTGACTCCAGGAGTTGAGGTCTGTTGGGGGGGCTGGAAAGAGTAATAACCAGGGTGAACTGAGGCTTTGACATCGGTCTGCGGCTTCACTGGTCTCTGAATTGAATAACAAGCGCCTTCCTACTTTAAAGGGAATTCCATGTACAACTTACGATTGGAGCTGGCCTGGACTGGTGTTGGCTGTTGCACTAGCCCTGTTTGTTGGGCCTTTAAGGGCCCCATTTCCTCTTCCAGCCTTGGACCCACTTCTCCCTGGGGCCCATGGAGCCTGCGTGGAGCTCAGATTGGAACTCATTTGCTTTGCTTTTGCAAGGTCTGATTGAACTTTTGGGCAACATTCAGAGATCATCTTAATGGCTGCAAGTGAAGTCTTATTATAATAATTTCCTAAACTGGCTGTGTGCTAGAACTGGTATGATTTCTGGATATTTTTATTTATTTATTTAGTTTTTGTTAACCGGGTAAGTGCATTAGCCAGCAAGTGACTATTTTCAGGCACGACCCGGGAGGTACAATTACAATACCAAAAGAACAATGCAGGTTATACATGTACAGGTACATTGGTACAAGCATACAATTTGATAAAAAAGCAGAGGGTACTGGAGGAATGACAGATTTGGATTGGGTAGGGGAAAGATGGGGGGAATGTGAGCTGGGAAGGGTAGGTGCATGGCTAAGTAGACTAGGAGGTGAAACGGGGCTGGAAGACAAGGTAAGAGAGCTCCTTCAAATGGGTTAGCCACACATCTAAGGGGAGTGTACAGGGGCAAGCAAGAGAGAAAGGTAGAGTGAGACAGCAAAAGGATTACGGCTTTTGCGGCAAAAGGCAGGATTGTGTAACCAGGCCAATGGAACTGATTCCTGGTAAGAGGTGCAGCCGGGGGGGGGGGGCAGGGATAGGAAAATAAAATGATTAGTGGAAGAGGAAAGCGTATATCCCATAGGTAACGGAGAACAAGGGAGGGGCAGGGCAGTGTTTACACGGATGGCCGTGCTAAGAACGGCAGCAGTAGGCGTGAGAATGGCTGTTTTAGGGGGAAAAACATGGGGCAGCGATCGGGCTCATGGGACCTTGTAAGGGTGAGTGGCAGGGGACAGTCGCCCGTTGGTGGGTGCCAAAACTGGTTAGAAGTTGGAGACTGGACGATCAAGGGGTTCAAGAAGTAGACAGGTTTAAATGGGTATGGTGACTCATGGAGAGAGGTGGGGAAGGTAGAAACCGTTGAACAAGGAACGGGTAGTGCAGAAAGTACGGATTTAGGGAGAGAAGCTATAGTCAGTATCCGGGCTTGGAGAACTGTAGGCTGGCAGAGCAAGGTAGGGGGACATGGTCTACAGGAGGGAGAGTTATGGCAAGTGCGGCTTTGGTGGGGTGAAGCTATGGTCGGCGTCTGGGCTTGTGGAACAGAAGGCTGGCAGTGCAAGAAGGGGGGCTCGGTCAACAGGGGGAGAGTTACAGCAACGTACGGCTTTAGCAAGAAAAGGCGCGATAATGACTCAGAGTTGTGGAACTGGAAGCTGGCAAGGCACAATAGGGTTGAACGGTGTGTGGAGGGGGAGAGAGGAGGAAGAGGAGAGACCAGGACCAGATTTCAATAAGTACATCATAAGATTTAGTGCAAAACAGTAGGTTGGGAAAGCAGGTTCAACCAATAGTAAGGTTTTGGCAATTTTATACACAACATCAGTAAAAATAAGATAACTGGAGACATTTGTAATGCACATGAGACAGTAAGTGGAAACGTCAAATGTCATAACACAAGTTTAGAGAAGGCAAAGTGATTAGGCATTTTTAAGACAGTATAGCCATTTAAGTTTCTTTGTAAACATAATATAAAGTGCAAGCAGTCAAACAAAAAATCTGTTTGCAAGGCATCAAAATAGGGGAAAGGTGGACGAATGGACACATACAAGGGAAAAGGGGATGGACTTAGATAGGGGGAGGGGGAGGTCAAAGTGGAAGGGTTAGGTAGGATCAAAACAGGTACATTGGTCCATAGAAGTTAGGTGAATCTGTAGTCTTCACTTGAAAGCAAGGTGTGAGGGAGCACGTCGCAGGTCCATAGGTAGTGAGTTCAATAAATGGGGGGCAGCATGCCTAAATGCACCAGAGCCCTTAGAAGTACGGCAGAGGGGAACAATTAGTAAAGATTTGTCAGACGATCTCAGCTCACGCCAAGGAATGGTAGGCTGGAGCAGTTCAGATGGTGTAGCAGGTCTCATCACTCTGATTATGGAGTCTGAGAGGCAGCAGAGGTAGTAATGCCTGGTGGAGGAGGGGGAAAGTCAGCCTAGGTCTTTATAGAGTTGGCAGTGATGTTTTAGATGAGGTGCCTTTGATGCATATCAGCAAACATTATAGGTGGTATCCCATTTTTGTAGTGTAGTTTTATTTGCCATGGTTAGTATGGGAGCACAGTAGGACAGAGCTGGCAGGAGGATTCCTCTGACAATGGCAAGCTTGGCAGTGGGTGTGAGCATGTAGTTAGTCCCGTAGGCAGCCCCCAGTTTGCAATTGACCATTCTGTAGGTTTCTTGGATGTGCTGATTCAGGTCAAGGGTTTGGTCAAGCAATATTCCCAGATAGCAGAACGTACTTACAGTCTTGAGAGGGGTTCTGATTAGGTCAAGTATATCCAGTGGAGATGAGCAGGTTCTAAGTTTATGGGCTGTTCCAAGGAGCATGGCTTTTGTTTTGCTCGCATTAAGTATGAGGCCGATGAGTGTTTAGCCAGTGTTGAGCCGAGTGGAAGGCAGATGTCAGAGTGGCATTGAGGTGTTTAATACAGCCTGAATGAGCATAGATAGCTAGGTCATCAGCATATAGTAGCAAGGTGCCCGATGTTATACTGTTGGGCAGATTGTTTATGAACATTGAGTAGAGGAGAGGGCCCAGTATTGAGCTCTGCGGTACCCCAATGTTGATTGTGGTACTGTCAGAGATAGCAGAGTTGAGTTTGACTGCTTGTGACCTATTTATGAGGTAACTTCTGAACCAGGTTGTTACAGGGGATGAGAAGCCCAGATTTTCGAGGGTAGGAAGCAGAAGGGGGTGATCTATGAGGTCGAAAGCCTTGGTGAGGTCGATGAACACAGCCCCATTAGATGACCTTCATCCATATTTGTAAGCGTATCAGAGGTAAATTTTGCTAACGCTGTTGTGGTACTGTGATGTTTCCTGAAACCATGTTGTGCCTCACAGAGTGAGTTAGAGGAGTCGAGGAATTCGATGACCTGGGTGGCTACTATTTTCTCAAGAATTTTGCTAAGGACCGAGAGAATGGCAATGAGTCTATAGTTCGATATTTCATTTTTGTTCCCTTTTTTGAAAATGGGGGTAATTCTAGCGGCCTTCCATATCTCTGGGACAGTGCCCGTGGAGTGGAACAGTGTGAAAATCCTGGCTAATGGATGGGAGATGAGATGGGCAGCAGCTTTCAGCAGTCGTGGTTCCAATGTATCAGAGCCAGGGCTGGTGTTATCAGATATGACATTTAGGAGTTTGAGAACTTGATTTCTAGTCACAGCCTTAAAATAAAAAGTTTTTTTTGCTGCTTGTTGAGGGCCACTTGTCAATGCATCATTTACTGAATGTCTAAGTAACTATTTACTGTGGTTCCTACTTTGGACCTCCCCACAACTAACTTTGAAGTAGCTCCCCTGGAAGAACAGTGAGGGCAAAGGGGAAATCCGAGTTTTATATTTTATTTTATTTTTATTACAGCACCTTGCTCTCTCTGATGTCTCTTAATCGGGGGTACAGCTACAGGATGTGTTGGTGTTGGACGGGAACTGCTCTCCGTATATAACAATATTTTACTGTAGAAGTTATTAATGTCTTCCTGGAAACCACACATAGTGGCATGCCTTAGTTCCCTTATTGTACTGAAAGATTTTTTTTTTTTTTGAGAGGACTGAACATTTCCTTAGGTTATTGCTGGTGTCCTCCCCAAACTCACAAGGCTTGTTTCCTGTCATGTTATAATTACGGTTATTTTTACTGAGCTTGAATTAGAAATGGAGGCAGGGCAAACAATGTCTTTCCTTACTTTGGATTGCCAAATGGAGAGGGGAAGAAAAGGCATGTTTCTCCTGGAAAATAGGTAAAAAGGGAATAGATTTTGGTTTATAGGGGAGAAATAAAAGTAATTTTCTTTTCTGTGGGTCATTGTGTGGGGCTTTCCTCCCAAGTACAAGAAGGCCAATGGGCTACCTCTTAAATCTGCTAACACCCCCCAAGTGCTGTAAAACCTAACTTACTTTTCACTATTATTGGAATGCGATCTAGGGTGTGGCTCAGATCAGTTTCACTCTCTCATCTCTCGGTGGAGGGGGATTCGAGTTTGGGGGTGGTTGGCCATCCAGTGTGGGCAGATCTCACAACACAAGTCAGTGCCATATTGTCTAGGGATATTTGGTTTGGCCTTTCTGCTGGTTAACAGAGGGGGTGGGTGTTGTTCAAAACATGACGCCGCCACTTTTGAGGTTCGGTTTCACCCTATGGATGCTTTTATTTTTCTGTGGGGACAAAGTTGTTCCTCAGGAGGTATCAATTCAATACTTTGAGGTCGATACTGCCTACCTCAGGGGAAATCCTTGTGGTGGAATTCTCCATCTGGGACTTTGTAGGTAATATATAGTTGTTAGTTTTTTTTGGGCTGGAGTTTAAGAACCGCATGTTTATTACTACAGTTAATAGTTCTTTGGGGGAGTTAATGATAGGTGGAGGGGGGGCAGCTAACTTTTTACTTATATATATATATTTCTTGTTACTCAAAATAATGAAGCACACACATTTTTGGTTGGTCACAGTTGCATCTTTATTTCAAGAGGATTCTCGGGTGGCCCTGCTGCAAATCAAAGGGGTTTCCCATGGGGCCTGTCCATATCCAGTCCCTGGTTTACTATGTTAGGTCCTTATGGAAGGCCAGCAGGGAGTGGAGTTCTTCGGGAGTCCTTTAGGGTGGACCAGTCAAAGTTTTGATGAGCTGGGGGGGGGTTATCTCCTCCATGGGGGCAACACCCTTTTCTTCTGGAGCCACAAGGTCTTCTGTTCCTGTGAAGATATTTTTGCAAAACGTTAATGGATTACACAATCCCATAAAGAGAACAAGTTTTATTCAATATCTAAAGAAACATCCTGCAGATCTCTATTTCATTCAGGAAACACGTGTCTGAAGCTGAGCATTTGAAGTTAAAGGGAGGACACAGATATGAGGTTTATGCCTCTTCTCATCCTAGTGGCAAAAAACAAGGATCAGCTATCCTTGTTCTCCACACTTACCCTCTGAATATACAGAAAAGCTTTGTGGATCCACAGGGGAGGTATGTTATTTTGCAGGGCTCTCTGTATTCCCAGAAGGTCACATTGGTTAGTGTGTATCTCCCACCACAAACAGCTATTCCTGTGATGAAAACCTTCATAAATAAGTTTAACCCCCAGGTGGCACTATCCCAAGGGATACTACTTCTGTTTACTTGACTAGTAACAGGTTAAGGGGCCTAGGTTCAGTGACAGATGCCTCTACCAAAAGGTCAGGGTTGGTATCAGTCTGACTAACCAGGCCACAGCCCTCTGGAACACTGTGCCCCCCCCACCCTTGTCTCCTGCTAGTGGCCCACACAGTACACAATATATACCTTCAAAATACCCCTGACAAGTTTGGCACACACACATATGCTGAGCACTTACCCCCAGGACTGGTTCCTTCAGCTTGGCTCAGGGGGCCCCCTGTAAAACAAGGTGATGCAATACCAAAGAAACAGTACAATACCTTCAACATAAACTGACACCAAAGTCAAAGTAAACTGCAGGAAAAAGTAGATCTGATTTATTCAGGGGGACCATAATAAGGATGGGGGCAATCAGGTTAATTGGCCTAAACACACTATAAATATCACAGTTGTGCATGCAGTCAGTGTCCCTATCAGTCACACTCTCTGGGAACTCAGGATGGAAAAGGGGGCTAGCCAGGACCGTTGCCCAGGGTAGGCTGGCATTGCAGCTGGTAGGGGCCCTGTGAGAAAGAAAATTAACATGCACACCTACTGATTGTAATCCGGAGCGGGAGGAAACAGTTTGTGAAAACAGCACAACAAATTAATCAGATGACACATTTGTGATTTAAAAGATATGTTGCAGGGAGCTACCCTGTTTACTACTCATGATACCCAATTCTGAGAACAGGATGGGTGATGGTTGTTCTGGATTGCCAGAAGGAGCAAGGTAGGGAGATGAAACCCTTGTGGCAGGGCCCAGCCGCATCTGATAACAGGTGGATTCAGTCTGATGCAAGCTGGGTACGGCTTCCAACCTTCAACTCGCAACTCAGCTCGAGGGGGAAACAGGTTGTGACACCCCTCCAGTTCACTGCACATTTATATGTAAAGAAAGTTTACTGTACCAGGCAGGCTACTTCTCGATCCTGATTGCAAAATCACTGCTAAAACCCAGGAGCACAACAGTAGCTAAAGTTCCTGACAGGCCGATCGCTTTTAGCAAAATCTTCGGTCTTCTTCAGGTGAGTTTGGTATCCCTCCAGTAGCTTACTCCGCAGCACACCAAGCGGATCACTGTCTGACTATTTTTGTCTCACTTTCTCTCTCAGTAAGATGGCAAAAGGCCGAGTTTCGGGCCTTCCACAGTTCTCCCGCACGAACTACTGTGCAACACGGCAGCTCGATTATGCAAGCTTGTTCCTCTTCAACTTCCAACTTGAATCTGGCTTTCTACCTCAGCTTCAGGGCACATCCGCAATCAGTTCGGAGGTACAGTCTGAAAATTTAAGCTCCTCTCATCTTCTCCAAGGCAGGAGAGCTGCAGGCTGGCAGGCTCGACTTAGCCTTCCCACCAAATCTCCACACTACCCCATGGGGCAGCAGCTCCTCAAGCTCCTCACCCTCCAAGCTCCAACACAACTTCTCCCCTGCCAGCAGACAGTACAGGGGATTTCCCTTAGATCCAAAAGGTTCAGTTGGGCAGTTTAGCTGTCAATCACAGTAAGCGCTTCCCCTCCTGTTGCAAAAAGGCGCCAACAGTCTAAAACTACAAATCCCAACTGGTAATCCATACAGTCCCATTTCAGCAGGCTCCATTTTAGAGTCCCCCAGTACTGATTGGTCCAGTTCGGCAGTTCGAGACCAAAATGATGGAGCTAAACTGAAAAGTCCTTGCTGCAAAGAAGGCAGGTTAGAACAATCACTATATCTTTACCACTCTAAATGTTTATCAGTAATTAGTTACATCTCTCAACAGGGCTCTGTCTACACCACTAGCAACAGCAGAAACAGAACAAGGATTCAGCAGCCCGGGAAGGAGTCAGGCAGGTAAACACACAGTCCTCCCATAAAAATTAATTATGATTGCAAGCAGGCAGCACCTAAACAGACAGTACATGGGGGCTTTAAAGGTGCTCACTGGTAACATCTTGACAGCTTAAACGCCAAACAACCAGGCAGTGATCAATTAGGCAAGCTCTGGGAAGACTTTCCGGTGATCCCCATTTGTAGGGGGGTTACATAAGGTACTGGACTTATTGCAGGGGAGATTAATAATGGGGGGGTGGACTTTGACATGACATGGTCAGTAGACCTAGATATCGCAAATCCACATTCGCATAGGGTGACCAGTGCACTACGTTTCCTACGAGGCTCTTTTGAGTAGTTAGGGATAGTAGTAGTAGTAGAAAATTTTATTTACATGAGGCACCCTTCCCAAAGGCCCAGGGCATCCTTACAATAATAATGGATAGTAGACATCTGGCATAAAATGTGGCCCTTGCAAAGGGCTTACACTGACTACTCAGGCAGACACCACAGCTCATGACCAGATTAATGGATGTGGGGGCCCTACTCCAAGTCATAGCTTGTGCCTTGTGGCCTGGGGGGCCCCTAAATGGCAACATTCCACTCTTCTGCAGTAACGACCAGGGTACTCAAGCAGGATGTGGTTTATAATGCAATGTGTTATGCCACATGACTTGACAGGTCACACGCCCTTGATTATAAACAACACAATTCAGAATGACCAATTACTGTACAAAGAAACATTTTATCAGTACAATATTAACATTTTGTAAATTTTTACTTTTTAGTTACCTTTAACTTATCTTGTTTTTCTCTTGCCACTACTGTAACTTGTAACTGTTTTTGTTATTAAAAATTATAGATCCTCTATTCTTCCTCTTTTTTCCCCTCCCCTGAGACACACCTGGACATTAGACTTCAACTAGTGTGCCCTGCCTTCCCAGATATCAAATTCAAATTCCACATAAATAAATTAATAAAAATGGGGATTGTAGCTGCCACAATCTCCCTGCACATGCTTCCTTGAATACCTATTCTCTCTGCCAAAACAAAAAAACTGAAGCATGTATTGAAGCAGTTAGTGGGGCTCACAGCTCCCTCCCATTATTTCCCTGCTCAAGACTCCTTTGAGCTCCAAACCTGAGACATGCTCAAGCTCCTTGCCTCCACAATGCATCTGCCACAATCACCCTCTGTGCAGCTATCTTTGTCCTCAATTCTGTCTGTTCTCCCACTGTCTCCTCTCCTCCGTCTCCATTGTCATTTATAGTTTTGTTGTCAACTTAAAAGTTGCTTTGCTGCCAGTGCTGAGTTGCCACATCCTTGCCCCTACTCCAAGTCATTGATGCCAAAGCAGCTAAACAGAGTTGTGCCCAAAAGACTGAGCCTTAAGAACCCTGCAGGACCTGCAGGTGTTGACTGCAGTCACTTCAGAAATTAAGTTTCCTAGAGCAACCTGCTGCAACTTCCCAGTAATGTATATGACTCAAATTAAACCAAGACAAAACTGTGCCAGCAAGAGCAAGTCGCACAACTTAGTTTCCCTCAGGTGACTCATTAGTATCCCATGGTCCACTCAGTGCCAAACTCAAATCTTATTGAAGACTCAGTACACTACTTAGGTTACTGAATGCTCACAGACAGACCATGACCAGAGGCAATCACAGCTTAGTTTGTTTCTCCAGTGCAGTAAAACTAGTTATTTCTGCAGCACAAATGACTTGGACACTGCAGCACACAGACGACTAGTCAACAGAGCATACCTGGTGTGGCCTGGCTGATGTAAATGTGACTTTGATGAGTCCAGTCTGTCCTCTTGATTGTTTTCTCAAGATCACACAGGCGGCAGTGACACGACTCAGCCTTGCAGTGTGGCCCAGCATGGGAGGACTCCTCATAGACACAGCAGGACTAAAGGCCAAACTAGTAGCAGCACTGACTGACCCTGGCTAGTGGCTACACTGAAAACATCAGCAGTACGGGACGCTGCACTGAAGCCAAATCTGACTCCGAGTAACCCTCCGTGGCCTGCTCAGACTTTCTCTCTGCTTTTATGTCTTTAGACAGAGACTCTTCGATAGACGAGACCAACCACCAGCACTGACAACAGACCACAATAGCTTTCTCTCGTTCTCCTCCTCTACTCCTCATTACTGCCCAGCCACATGTCCTGATGCCATGCACACACTGATTCACACTCCTCAGTAGCCACACCTCTAGAGGACCTCTGATGGACATGATTGGTTGTGTGTGGTGGGGTCAGGGTGGATCAGAGGTGAAGCTGGAGCAGCTGTCAGAGAAACTGAGAGGCTCACTTGCTCAGGGCAGCTGGGGGGGGTCATCATTCACCAGGCTGACTCAGTGAGGTGGGGGGGCTGACTGACTCCAAGGAGGGGGTTGCTTTTTGGGCAATTCAGCCTGTCAGGAGTCATTCGGTACAGTCAGAATTAAAGAAAATAACTGTAAACAAGATAACAGTGGGGGCCCTCCTGAACCTCGGGGCCCTACGCCATGGCATAATTTGCATACAGGTTAATCCATCCATGCCACAGCTACTCCAGGTTAGATTATTCTTTTGTCTCCTTTGAACACTTTACAGTGGGAGATATGTCTATAGGCCCTTGCATTCTTTCAGATCACCACCTGTTAGTATTAAAAATTGATATGGGCAGACCTAAATGGCAGACCCTTTGGCACCTAAATACCTCTTTATTGAAAGACTGACAATTTTCTTCCTTACATTTAGGACAGAATCCCTCATGTCTTACAAGAAAATAATAGTTCCTAAGTTTCGGCGGCCATTATGTGGGACATCCTTAAAGCTGTCCTCAGAGGGGATATAATTGCATACTCCTGTAAGAAAAAGCACCTTCTAGAGGCCAAGTACAAAATATTAATGGAACTACTTCAGACTTATCAACTACTATGTAGGGTGAGAGACGGGGAGCTGCAACAGAAAATTAGGGATACTGAAAAAGAATTAAAAAAAATTACGTACATTAGAGTACAGCAGGCACTAACATATCTCAAACAAAGCAACTATGAAGGGGGGTGGGGGTAAGAGGGTCTTGCATGTTGGTCCGCAAGATACTAATGTATAAAAGGTCCTCAATTACTCTAAAACTTAAACACTCCCACACAAATCACGTGACACACAGGAAAGATTAGATTAGAACCATTTTTACTAATTATTATCATACATTATATAAAGCCAGCCCTTCATCCACTATTGGGGAAAGATGATCTTTTCTGGAGCCATTGAATCATCCTCATCTCACTGAGGAAGAGAGGAGTGTTCTGGAATCACCTATCAGTGCTGAGGAAATTCTTCGATATATTCAGACTGCGAGCACTCAGAAGTGTCGAGGACCTGATGGAGATAATGCTGAGTTGTATAAAAAATTCTCTAAACCACTTCTTCCCTTTATGTTACACTTATTTGGTGAGGTTGGTGGGGGAGACTCTCGGCCACCCTCTTGGACATATGTGGTGATTTTCGCATTACCCAAACCAGGTAAAGATATAACTAAACCTTCATCATATCACCCAATATCTATTTTAAATTCAGACTATAAGATATATATGGCCATTTGGGCCACTAGACTTAAAAGATTTTAGAAGGGTGGTCAGAAACTTGGCAACTGAAATTCAGTGCCAAAAATTGTGCTGTGATTCACTTGGACATAAAAACCTGTGAGCTGTGTACACTCTGTGGGGGGGGGGGATCAAAACAATGGAGCAGGAGAGGAATCTGGGAATCATAATATCAAGCAACCTTAAAGTAAGTAGCCAGTGCAGCAAAGCAATGGGGAAGGCAAATGGAATGTTGATGTGCATTGGCAGAGGCATTACTAGTAGAAAGAGGGAGGTTCTGATGTCTCTGTACAAAGCCATGATGAGGCTGTATCTGGAGTACGGGGTTCTGTTCTGGAGACTGCACCTGTGCAAAGATTTAGATGGGATAGAGAGGGTTCAGAGGAGGGCAACCAAAATGGTACATGGCATGCAGGGGAAACCATATGAGCAGAGGTGCAAGGAATTAGATCTGTGTACTTTGGAGACTAGAAGGGAGAGGGGGAAATGATTGAAACCTTTAAGAATGTGAATGGAATCAACAAAGTGAATGGATGAGCCTATTTAAAAGGAAGAAGGGGGCTATAACCAGAGGGTACAGTCTAACTCTGGAGGGAGGAAGATACACAGGTAATGTGAGAGAGTGATTTTTCATGGAGAGGGTGGTGGAGCCCTGGAGCAGACTGCCGACGGAGGTGGTGGGGGCTGAAATGGTGGAGGGATTCAAGGGGTCATGGGACAGGCATATGGACTTGAGAACCGGGGAGAGCAGGGGAACCATGGGGAGAGGAGATGATTGAGGTGGGAGGGGCAGAGTCGATGGACCATTGGGGTCCTTTTCTGCCATCATGATTCTATGATAGACTGGAATGCATTTTACCTTCTCTTAGTCACCCTGATCAGGCAGGGTTTCTAAAATGTCAGAATACGATGGACAATATCTGCCAAGTTCTGCTACTGGCAGAATATATTCAGACCAGACAAATCCCAGCAGCCCTACTTAATCTAGATTCTGAGAAGGCTTTGACAGGGTGTCCTGAGATTTTCTCTGGGACACCCTGTCCACCTTCCAATTTCCAGCAGCTTTCCTAGTTTGGCTAAAAAAATATCTATGCCAGTCCGCAGGCACATATATGGATCAATGACACTCTGCCCCCACCCCATTTAATTACAACTTGGCACATGATAGGAGTGTCCCTTTTCCCCCTCCTGTTTGTTCTATACATAGAGCCCCTAGCCACTGCTTTATGAGGGGAGGTGGGGAAGGGAATGGCTTCCTCTGGGACAGACAGAATATAACATTTACTTATTTGCAGATGACGTCCTCCTATCAATATTGTCTCCAGAAATCTCTGTTCCAGCAGTATGGGACATTCTACATATATTTAAAGGTATAGCTGATTTTAAATTGAATGTCTCTAAAACAAAAGTTCTTATGCTGAACTTCACCCCTTGGAGGCCTTAAAAAGGAGCTTTCTTCTGCAATGGCAATGTACCAAAATAAAATATTTGTGAATACGCATACCTAAAGATACAAAAAACATAGATTTGATCAATTACGCATCATTGACAGTGCTAATCCAAGAGGATCTGACCAAATAGGGAAAACTGTCTTTCACATGTTTTCAAAGAATAGATAAAATTCAAATGAATATACTTCCAAGGTTACTATATCTTTTTCACACTATACCAGTACCTCTGGCACGTTTTTATTACTCATCTTGGAACAGAATTATGTCAAACTTTATATGGGGTTGGGGCAGTGCCCTAGGGTCCGTCTTTTGATTCTCCAACTGTCTTTATCCCAGGGAGATATGAACTTGGCAAACCTGGAATTTTATTCCAGGATGGCCTTCCATAGGGTGATATTTATTTGGCTGGTGTCAACTTATAAAGTCCCATGGAAAGATATTGAATTTGCACTTAATGACCCACAGTGAAGCCTGCTAGGATCACGCACAGTGCCACAGTTTTCTCGCATGACGAAAGGGATTAACACCTACTGAAATTGCATTTTTCCCTGCAGTAACTCTACTGCAGAATTCTGCAGAGTTGGGCTTGATCCTGGCAAGCTTCACTGTATATGATCTTGGTACTATTCTGTTTGCCACTAGACGACAGTCTCCCCCTTTGCATCACTTCACACTGTTTTCATCTAACACTCTGAAGATGTAGTAACACTTAAAAATTCATCCAAATTTTGCAGAAATATTTTATTATTGTAGATTAGTGTCAGCAGACGAAAATATTGGTCCATCTCAAACTGACCTGGGATTTAAACATTGTCACCGGTTGGGTCTCAATTATATTTATCAATTCCTTTCCCCTGCATGAATAATTCCATTTGAAACACTACAAGGTAACTTTGTTCTTACTACCAGAGAAAGAGATTCAGGTACCTGCAATTAAGAACATACATCCAGAGCCAATGCCCTGACCTTTCCAGACTACCAAATCCAAAATCCCCTTTATTAATTATGTTAATGGACCATACTAATGGTAATACATGGGGGCACTTGCTGGGGCAAATATATACAATTTTAGTAGAGGCTCTAGGTGGCTCCACACAATCAGTTTTAGACAGTTGGAACAAAGATCTGGGCTTGACGGTGTCATTTGAATTGGAAGAAATCTGCACTTCTGGCAGTTAAAATTATTTTTTCCCCCATCTGGAGGGAATATGCATGGAAGTGCATATATAGATATTTTCACTCCCCAACAGTACATATAAAATATTTGCCACCTTCATGTGGGATTTGCTGGAGGGGCTACAGGTGTCAGGTAGCAGATCTGGAACGTATTTTTTGGTTACGCCCACTTCTCACCCCGTTCTGGTGCACCTTGCAGGAAGAACTAATAGACTGATAGGGGAAACCGGTTGAACTCACTGCTAAAATGGTGTTAGTGGTTATGCCACCACACCATCCTTTTTTGCATAAAACATTACTAACATTATTTATTCTGGCAGCCAAAAAGGGCATCACCCATAGGTGGATGACCTCTGTCACACCCACTGTACTTGACAGGAGGAAGATTGTAATGGATATTCAGCAGTTAGAAAAAAATTACTGTCAAATTTCATGAAAAGCTTAATATCTTTAATACAAAATGGCAAAAAAATATGTATGGTACTATATATGGCTCAAATAGACAATGACTTTGTCCCTTGACATATTGCTCTTGAAGGGTTTGGGGTTGCTACCCCCATGGCAGTGGGGTTACGGTGGGATAGCCCTGAAATTTTTCTGGGGGTAAACTTTGTCATTGTCATTAGGCATTGTGGTTTTGTGGAGATATCTAAAGTCTGCTAGATTTTTAGGACTGCACACATCTTGTATTTGTGTAATTCGTATCTGTGACCTCTTTAATGTAATGTCAGTATGCCGTGTCAAAAGCATGTTGTATTTGGTAATCAACTTTGGATGTGCTTTGCTTAATAAATATTATATTTAAAAAAAGTTCTTACCTTGGTGGTCCAGAGACTTCTTTTGACTGGACACAAACTGCTAGTTATACCATTTTGAAGCATGCCTACTTTCATTTTCAATGTAGCCTACTATTGTAAATAAATTCAGTTCCATCCCTTTTCCAGGGCAAGCCAGGAGGACAAGGAGGTTGGTGTAAGTACCTAGAGTAGGTGGGTGAGGGGGCTAGGGGGTGATGGCCAGATGGGTCTGGTCAGCAGTAGGTGGATAAAGACGCAAATAAATAAAAAAAAATTTGGGGGGCCCAAAATATCAGTAGATAAGGCAATACACAAAGTTATGTAAGTAACATTTAGATGATGAACAACACAATGCAACTTAATTTTGTATGCAGTATTTCATACAAGCTGGATCCCGTAATGCTTTACAGAGACTAGACAATGAAATACATCCGATAGAACTGTTCAATAAAAAGGGCTAAAGATAAAGGCTGAATATTTGAAGATGTGTGTCATGTTTTTAATTCAATTGTGCTACTTGTGACATACAGGTAACTGCTAGACCACATTGAAGGTGGTATAATATTTGGCTGCAAGTGACATACATTGGGCACAAAAAATGACTTATACCTCAAAATAGTGATGGATGCATTTTTTACTGTAAAGTGTGGAAATTGATGCAAATGCATAAAAATTTTGAAAACTGCCTGCAGATCCTTGGGGGCATTTGACATAATGCAAGCTATGCCTAAAACTGGAAATTGCACCTGTGTCATATGTTTTGAAAATCAACCCAAAGAATTGAGAACAGTGATCGTTAATCAATATCAGATAACAGTATATATAAAACCCATGACAGTGGAAGAAATATGTAGCATACAGCATATGCAATAGACAAAAGGGTTTGTTTTGAGATGGGAATTGGACAGAAGATGTGAATTAAGAGTGTATGGATCAACAAAAAGGCTGTTACAGATGAAGAGTGTAGTGGAGGACACTGTTCTGATCTCAATTATTGTAAGTGTGTACCTGAGGACCTAGGAAGGGGTTAGATGGAGACATAGAAAGGTTGTCATGGGGCAGTTCATAAAGGATCTGAAGGGTGAAGAGTGTAACTTAGAATTGAATTCTGTAGTAAATCAAGGTTTCTGAGAAACTGAGTGATGTGACCTTACTTTTTGGTGTGCGTAAGATGGACTGCACCATTCAGGACAAACTACAGTTTGGTAAGTACGGACTTAGGGAGGCCAAAGAACTGGAAGCTGTAGTAGTGAAAATTTCACGAGATACTGTACAAACAGAACATTGAACAAGAAGTGGTCAGGAAAATGATGTACATGAGCAATTAATGGGTCAATCTACAAACATTAGAGACACATGAAGATAAAAAGAGTTCAGAGTTAAGGATGGCACCAGGTGTATGGATAGAAAAGACAAAGGAGAGGTCAGAGTCTTGAAGGTAGATGGAGGGGAAATTTTGTTCTTAGGTGCTCCACATCCATACAGAGACTATCTCTCCCTATTAAACATATTATACTAAAGGATCTTGGACCAAAGTCAGAAATTAACCAGACTGGGGCATGCAGAAACAGTGACAAGGGAGGTGATAGTGAAGGAATCAAAAGGCAAATAAATTGTGTGTCTTCTGCATGAAAATGATAGTTGAGGTTAAATGTTGAAATGCAGTGCCAAGGTGCAGATGGCCAAATGAAGAAGTTGAGGGCTGAGGATAGATCCTTGCTGTAATCCATAGAAGAGTTTTCTAACAGTAAAGGAGAAACTACAATCAGAGATACAGAAATAGCAATTGTCCAAGTAAAAATAAATCCAAGAGACACCAGCATATCTAAGAGGGTATAGTGATCCTCATTGTTGAAATCTGCACTGTGGTTCAGGAGGCTAAGAAAGGAAATTAATTTATGATCAGCAGAAAGAATGAGATCACAGATGATTGCAGACTCTGCGGTGTGGTATGGGAAAACCAGACTGGAGAATATTGTTGAGTGAGAGAGGTGATTGGAGAGTTGGGAAAAGGTTATTTTGTCAAGGACTTTGCTAAGAATGGTGAAGTTGCATATAGGTCTATCATGAAGAAGAGAATTGGTGCCATAGGAGAGTTTTTTTCCATAGAGCTTTTTACCCCTTAGGTAGCTGCTGTGCCTCAACTCCCCCCACGCGGCAACCACATCCTCTGACCTTACCTCAACATTGTTCCCAATGGATTTTCGGGGGCTGAGGGTGAGGGACATCATTCCCTCCACCCCAGAGTACATATTCAGCTGTCATCAAGGTGGTCAGGTGGTGGCACAGGTCAAGAGAGGAGTATGGGGTGTCATCAAGCCTTTGGGTCCCTTTTTCCATTTTCAGGTGTCCCAGGAGCCACAACAACTTGGGCTGCACATGCACATGGAGATTCTTATGTACCCTGGAGCATCAGCTCCATCTCCCCCACCCTTTATGGAATGACATGTCTCTTGTGCTTTGGCACTGCCCCAGGCCTTCATATGGGGGCAGCCAAGAGCTGAGATGAGCAATCTCCCCTATCTGGGAGAGGAGTGCTACTTGATGGCCATTTCTGCTACTCCCGGCCCTCACCCCTTCCCCCACCAAGCCCTGGCAACTCAGGTTGCTGGCATGGTGAGAGGTGAGACATCCACTGCCTCAGCCCTCTCTGCCACCAGGCTGGCACATAGGGGTGGTTTTAAAGGGGAGATGATAGATATAGTTCTGAGAGAGTCAGGGAAGGTACTAGAACTAAAAGAATTGTTAACAATGACCATAAAATATAGACAATGTAATGAGACAGAGGGATAAAGAGAGGAGGGGACCAGGTCTAGACACAAAGTATTTATTCAGTGACAACACAATACAGTGGAGATCTAGGGTAACAAGGCAGGATGGTGAGGGAAGGGAGGATAAGGACATGTGGCTCTGGGTAAATAATGGGTGAAATAATACTGCAAAGTCTTTATGCTTTGCAGGAGAGGGGGGTGGTGGGGGAGGAAGGGTTATGTGGGTGAGAAGGAGGTAAAAGGTGATAAATAGTCAATGGGGATATCCAGCACCTTTTCAGATACTTTAGACCTATAGTATAGTATATGGTTAGCCCCTATTGTGTATAGATTTCTCTACAGACAATTTTCTTGTTGTAGTACAGTTCAAAGGTCAACACAAGTTGTTGTAGTACAGTTCAAAGATCAAGAAAACTTGTTGTAGTATAGTAGTGACATCTCTACTATACTACAACTTTTCATTAAAAAATGTGTCCCAACTGTCTCTCCCCGTGATGCTCCCCTGCCCTTTCCTCATTCAAAATACAAATCTGCCATTCATATTTTAAATGTTATATTTTAAAAAGTATTTTTTCCTTGTTTTTACTAAGAACATGAGTACTACAGCCCACTCCATTTTATTTACTCATATACTGTAAAACCACACACTACAAAAAATAATAGATAGGCAATCAAAGCACCACTTGGCATTTGTTTCTATTTTGGGGTTGAGTTGACATCAGGGACCTCATGAGCATGACTGCTGAGGTCTGTATGATGACATCTCAGCCCCTTGATAGAAAAACATCTTTGTTGTGTATGGTTCCCCATACATTATTCTATAGTTTTTTGTGTCATAGGAAGCATCACTGTTAAGGTTCTGGTGTGATTTCAAGATGTCAAAGTGGATCAGAAAGTTGAGATGCATGCCATTTGTTTCTTCAGGCCCCAATCACAGGAAGGATATGGTGGTCTGGAGCTGGTTATTGTATCATAGGGACCGTGTGGTACTAAAAACAGCATAGTTCTTCACAGGTGATGAAAGATGAATGGTATCAGATAAAACTTCATTGTGGGTATTAACACTGAGTGCTAGAGGGGAGAGGTACACTAAGGAGGGGTCATGAGAGCATATAAGGTCAAAGACTCGAGCAGGATCTGTATTTGGGAGGGCTCAGTGAGAAAGCATGAATTTAGAAAATAATGTGCTTTGGACTGTGAACTCAAACACCTTTGGTGAATGGTCATCAGTATAAGTGAAGACAAGAACATACAGGGGAAATGATCAAGTGGGGTTGCTAATGACCAGATAAAAGGTGTGACCGGGACTGTGAGTGAGGGAACTAACAGACTGTTTAGGAGCGGGGGTGATAATATAGAGAAAGTTGGACTCATGGAGTTAGAAAATGATCATCATATGTATTTAAATGATGGTAAGAATATACTAGATGACAAGAGGCAGTGAATAAAGATACAGCTGTCTTTTATAGAAAAACTCCAAGTTACTGACTTGGAGTATTAGAAGCAGGTGGTAATCATATACTCCGAGTCAGACAGCACCACATGTGCAGTACATGTTTTTTCAAAGCAGCAGTATTTATTAGTGTAAAAATATCATTTATTTTTGTTTTGTTTAGAAATTATGTATTTCTGGCAAGAGCATTAGTGTATCCACTTGTCTTTTCATTGTATGTCACTCCATGAACTAAGATATATGGGGGCTGGACATTTTTACAAGACCCTGTTCTCATGCCAAACCAGCTATAAATAAATGAAACATTTTGGTGGGATGCTATGCTGTTTACCATCTGAAATGTGTACAAGCACCTTCCTAATACAGCCATACTATGAATCCAGTATAAAAGGTCAAAAAAATCACAAGAAAAGGTTTAGATTCAGATTCTTTTATTAAATAAAAAAACGTATAAAACATGTTTGTTACGTCCATAAAATCACAATATAAATAGGCATAGACACTTCTTGTATATCAAACAATATACCATTAAAAATATGTCTCATCACAGCTAGTTCAAATTTTAGTGAAATAAAAATCTTGCTAACCCATACATATACTTAATATCATTCAAAATTTACAACATCTTTATAAAATCATCTCCCTGTCTATCAATTAATGGATTAAGGCATTCCTTTCTTTTTTCTTGCCATAATATGCATTCACTTAGTACATGCACAATTTCTAGATCCTTTTAGGTAGCACATTTGCAGTTTTCCATACTTATACCATAAAGTTTATTATGTGAGTTGAGAAATGTGTTGCCCAAGCTAGCCAGTCCTATCATATACAGCACATTCCTATGCTTGAATTTTTCACATTTTATTAAATACTTATACCCAAATTTATTTTAATACTAGAGTATAGTCCATGCATGTCAATTGCATAGATTCTACCCATATCTTCTTGCATTGCAATATCTTTTAACCTTACAGTTACCTCACTCACAAATGAGTCTGTGTTATCAGCTACATTCCTGTTCCAGATTTCCACAAAGCCAGACTTTGTCAACACCTCATTCAATTTCACAAATCAACCAGTATTTACCCCATTTTCTTGTTTATTTTTAAAATCATTCCAGCACAACTTTGGAAGCCTATCAGTCTTCATTTTTAGGATTTTACCTAGCCATTTTGTGGCATGGATCAAAATTTTTGTTTAAATGGGTAGCATCCCAGTTTCTGCTCTTATAAAACTAACGGGACAATCTCTAGGTAAATTCAAAGTTGTTCACAAGAATGAGTTCTGTGTCACCTCTACATTCTGTTTATCCATATAAAGCCCCCATATTTCACTCCCATATAGCAGCTGACATATACACTTTGTGTCAAATGTTTTCTTTAAAGCTGCAAATGAATTATTTGTGAATTTATAAGCAGAGGCTTCTAATTGCACCAGATGATTTATGCGCATTGGACTTGACCTTAGTTAAATGCTGTATCCAGGATGCTTTCTTATCAAAAATTACCCCCAAGTATCTATACTCTGCTACTTCCTCAATTTTAGTATTTCCTATTATCCATTTTTTACCGCCATTCCCCTTCTTTTGTCCAATCACCATGATTTTTGGTTTACTCACATCCAGTTCCAAATCTAAGGACTTTAATAACGCCATACTATTTAATATTGCTCTTTGTAATCCTATAGGTATTTGTGAAATTACTATTGCATCATCTGCGTATAGGAGTATTTGAATTAACACATTATTTATCTTAGGAGCAAAGGATTTCACACACCATTTAATGATTGCATTTTTAACTTACTCAGAACCAAAAACAAAAATATTATTATTGGCCATAGTCTTTAAACTTTCTTTATCCAACTTGTCCTCATTACAATCTTTGTTCTCTAATTATTAAATATTAGTAAAATGTTTAATCCATTGACCTTCAGGAATCATACACACAATATTATTTTGCACATTATCCTCATTGCACCCTTAAGCAACCAAAGTCCAAAACAACTTCATACAGTATCTTTATTAACTATACTTGCTTGCAGTTCTTCCCATAGTCTATGTTTATAGTTTGCCTTTTTTTCCTTATCACATATCTAAAGTATATTCTGCTTGCAACAGCTTGAAAGCCTTCATAACATCTACCAATAGTTGTTTTGTTCTTATTTTTCCCACTTTTTTAATTTGTTTCTCAATATATGACAGTCCTTGTATAACCTGGATGTTCTGCTCCAATATCTAATAACTTTTTTGGTCTTTTCTGGTCTCTTAGGTTTCAACAATATTAGTTATTAACTCATCATACATCTCAATCCTACATTCCCCTATCCCTAAGTTGTCAGCTGTAATTGTATTTATTACGTTTTCTAATTGCCCGTTACTAAATAAATTTTCCATTGTCTGCTTTGTATACCCATTCTATTTAATCATTTTACCATACATGATACACATATGCACATCTGCCTGTTTTTCTACACTTGTATTCTTTTTCCTCATACATATTTTAGGTTTTCAGTGAGCCTTGGCCTTTGACTCTTATACTTATACAGTCCCTCTTAGCTGGTTATCTACAGGTTGGCTTCTCATATTAGTATTGCATGAATGTATATGTGTGTGTGTGTGTGTGTGTGTGTGTTTGTGTATATGTGTGGGTTATGTGTTTATGTGTGTGTTGCGTGGGGAGAAGACATGTGGCACATTCCATTTTTAATATGGGTATTTGAGGTGGGTGGTTATGTGGGTATAATAAATGTGAATATTGTGGCAATATTGAGGAAAACTTGTGTTCCGGTACTTAACATTATAGTGTCATAGTGGCTAGGACTCTGGATCATATTAATAGTGGATATTTACTTCCTTCTGCTAGTTCTGTAGTTTGAGTATATACTGTACTGTTATGTTTTTACATTCTGTCCTTATTAGGATACATTGTCTCATTTATTTGGGGGTTCATGATAGGTGTAATTCCATTTTGGGTAACTATTGTAGTGATTGGTACAATTGATGGTGTATTTGGATTCATGTACATATACTTCCTTTTAGGTAGTTAATTTCCCCGGGGGGGGGTTAATTCCTAGGAACTCTTGTTTAGATTCCTTAGACTGTTTCTGTAAATGTATTATTTCTATTATACACTGACAATTTATTGAAATCTGTACATATTAGACTGCATAGTCTCAATTTCTTGGGGGACCTTGACTAGTACTTCTTTGTATCCGCCACTTACACTGACAATTGATAGTATCACGTATAAAATCTTGTTACAACACTGAAGGCCTTAAGGTTTCTGGAACATAATAGCTGGTTGAGAGTATGTTGGGAACAGGGGCGTCACCAGAGTTGTATAATTGGAGGGGCTAATGCCCCATAGTTAAAATCTTAACTAACCTAGGGGGGTCCGGGGGCATGCTCCTTTTGAGATTTTAAGCATAAAATGGTGGCTTTTCCTGCATTTTTATTGGCATTTTACAGCTATCAGGAGTTACTCTAGCTAACAAAGCTGACAATAAAATGAAACATTTTTTCTGAAAAGCTCCGCACACAAATACCTCTGAGCTGCCCAACATGAAAATGTACATGCTACATTTCACCTCTCAGAACTGCTCCTTTCCATATACGTAACATATGGAAAAAGTTCTGTCTGCACAGTGAAGGTGCTGTAAAGTTAAAGTCGAAATTCAGGATACTCTGATGCTGATTTCATTTGCTGAGCGATTATATTATACTTTGTTCAAAATAAAGGCACTAGTTACCAGTGTTTTGAGCTAGTATCTCCATGTCTGATCACTGTCCCATATTTCCAGGGCCAATGATTGCGTTGTTTAAGATGCCTTGAATAAAGGCTCGGCAGTGGAAAGAAAAACAATGACAGATACCTCTGTGAGTGAGGAAGGCTCACATTTCTCTTGCAGGCTGAAGTTTTTGTGTGAGAATGAAGAAAACAGCACATGTACCTTAATTAAGTTTATTCACACAGCAAAACTTAATGAGGTAAAATGCATCTCCTTGCTAAGGAGGTATATGTGTTTTACCTGTGTAAGTAAACTTAACTGAGACATTTTTTAAACAAACTACAGTAAGTACAGTAGATGAGTGGATGAACAGTGTGTGGTGGCATGGGGCTTGGAAAGGTGGAGCCCTGGGGTATCTTATCTTTTTGTTAATAAAAAATAGTGGTTGCTCTTAACATTACTGCATTTAAAGCAGCAATAAAATACATTACAGTGCAGCTGCTCCTCCATAATTTTTTTGTGTTTGCAAGCATCATTGTGTGGCAGGCTACCCTTATTGTGTTTAAACAAAGCAACAGTTACTGCTGCATTAAACACATTAAGCAGGAGCAGACACACAGTGTATTTTAACAAAAATCAAAATTCCCCTGCCTTTCAAGTCCTCCATCACCTCACCACACACTGCTCATTCACCCATCTACATATAGTTTTATTTTTTTAATTACTGTGGTCATACCTTTCTCTTTGTCTCTCAGCTCTGTCTACAGGCCAAGCAGGCAGCAGCATTGAAGCACACTTTGACTCCCTCCTCAATTCATTCATCAGGCTCAGGACAAGTACAATTCAGACTTTACCTTTTTCCTTCTCCTCATATCACAGCCTCTCAGGAGAGTTTCCCTTTCCCATCCTTCCTCTGCTCCCATGCCTTCCTTCTGGAATCCATCACTCTCTCCCTCCCACATGTGACAACTCCTCCTTCATTCTGGTTCCCCTCCCAGTCCAAGGCATAATGTGCAGCACTGTTACCCCCCCATACCATTTTGTCCCTTCCCCTGTTCTGCCTCGACGTGGCCTGTGTTTCTCTCATCCCTGCCGCAGTGGCAGCTGATCCGTGTGCTGTCCTCACAGGTCCCACAAGGCAAGGCCCACCTGCACCCACCCTGACCCCTCACACTGAACTGAGAAAGAAGCGTAAAATTGCCCCCCGGTGCTTGCTGTTGCTGTATGTCAAATAAATCTTACCGGCTGCCAGGTCACGTCAGTGACAAATAAATTGCCACCCCAAACTTTGCGCTCTCCCATGGCATTCCTCCGAGACAACTCTGAATCTCCTCCATTGGCTGGCTCCCAAACTGACAGAAGCCATGATATGACCCGCGCACCCACAAGACTAAAAATTTGTTTTTTCTCCATTGTACTTCGTAGGCGCTTGATTAGCGGCTCACAAAGTCCGATGGAGAAAAACAAAAGTGCGCTCAATGTGGCGGCACTGTGAACTTGATGTCTTTAAGGAAAGTCACAGCTTCTTTTTCTTTCTGCTGCAGGGAAGCTGTGATTTGGGGAAATGAATGGGGTGCTTTAACTTTAATTGGGGGAGTTATAGCCCCCCCAAAAACAGCCTGATGATGCCACTGGTTGGGAATATATCTCCAGCTAGCTGTACATTCCTCAGTGTGATACAATTACTCACTTTGGGTAAACATCACTTTAATCCTTCTATATTCCATGTAAAAATAATTTCTGTTGTTGTATTTTTGGGTCTTATTTTTTACTTGCTTACAGTATATGTTACATTTTGGCTTACAATTGTTTTATCCTGGGTCACTTTCTTGTCATTGGCAGTATTTTTAAACTAACAGAGTTCTGAGCAGAGTTGAAGCTGGCTTCTACTGGTGTGTTCTTACCTCATTCTTGAAGCATGTGTCTTGGGCAGGTTTTTTAACTTGACACATAATTTAGTGAGTAGAGAATCCTGTCATTAAGCTTCCAAAGAAGGACTTGTCGGTCTGAAAGCTAAAGCTATTTGTTCATTTTGCAACATCCTTGTTGGTCCAATAAAAGGTATCAAACCATCTGTTCAGGCATTGGCTGGGAGAAATATATCACTCCTTTGAGCCCATGTTCATCACCAGATTCTGCCCTCCTGGGTCCCGACATCCTTCGTCCTTCACCTCTGCATGCCAGGGCATTAGATTGAATGGCAACACCATGGAGCTGAAGACAGTCCTGCCCCAGTGGGTAATGACTGGGGGTTCCCTGCAGGTGAGTTGGTTGTGGATGGGTCAGAGGACTAGGACCATAGTCTGGGAAGATCTCATGCAGTATGGGATACAGGCTAGGAGTCATCTGATGGGACCCCACCCAATGTTGGCAGAAGGGGAAAACAGTTGAAAAAAAAGTTAATGGGTTGCTTATTTTAGGCATGCAGAGTGCCAGATAAAAATTCAAGTCTACTAACAGTCCTTGTTAGTCCTGGGCACTGTGGAAGAGATGGTTTCAGAGGAGTATTGAGTGTGAGTTATCTCTGCTGATACAAAGTAAGCTTTAAGATGAACTAATGGTGAACCAAAGGTGCACTGCCATCTGCAAAGAAATGCTAACTAGTGTTGGTTCTATTATTCTGCCAGATCAAATATTAGAGACTGGCATACACAGTGAAGCAATGAGTCTTGCAAGTGCAATAAAGAATTAATTTATAGAATTAATTTAGCAATGTGCCTTGTTTTCCCAGGACACATTTTTTAACTGTCTGGTGAAATAGATCATCATAATCTGGTAGTTGAAAATCTTTTATTGATCAACTGGAAGCCATTTTAAATACAACTATTATTACAGAGCAGCTATATAATAAAAACTATCATACAGTATTTTCAGTATCAAGATTGTCAGCATGACTAGTTAAACAAATATTAAAATAGCCACAGTTTTCTACATAGATATATTTACAGTCTGTACATTACAGCTGTTCATAAATGTCCTTCTTTGTTTAATGATAGCAAGCAATTGTGAACATTTCATGGTCAGCATTCTATCAAAACCAGAGTAACCAAACGTTTTGTTTCTGTAGGGCATTGAATGGTTTTGCAAAATAAATTCCTTGCCATTGTTCTGTAGAAGTCTAGTATTGGTGGAAGGTACTACTAGATATTTTTTATGAGATAGAACCACTAAGCCAATGTTTAGTTTATTACAGGACCCCTATCTTTAGACCAAGTGTGGAATAGATGTGGTCTACAGATCTCTTGTTGTAAATGAGAGCAAATCAAGTCTTACACCACAGGATATAAAACTGCAACATATTTAACAGGAGAATGGCTGCTTGTACAATGACGTTCAGGAGGGGATGATTCTTTCTTTAGTTGGTGAGTGTACGAAAAGGCAACATTTTTGTTTTACTTGAGTTGAAAATGGGGTTGTTTTGCTGGAACCAAGTTTAACTCTGCTGAAGTAGGACTACTGCTTGTTCAGTACAAAGTTCATTGTGGATATGCTGTAATAAAATGTAGCATCATCCACATACTGTACATATGGACTGAAAAATGATTAAACTATAGAGGCAGATCATTGACAATGAGGGAAAACACTACAGATCTGTGGATGTCTTGTAGGACACCACTGATAATAGGGAATAACTTGGAGTAGGCTTTGTTTATGGACAACAGATCTGTTAAGTCCCTGAGGTAACCCACACTCCAATTCACTGACTGACAGTTTAGTCAATTAGCCTTCAAGTTCCAAAACAGCAGCTGGAAATCCACCATGGCAAAGGCCTTCAACATGTTTTTTTTTTTTATTTAAACATTTGGTGACTGGGAAAGGCACACTGAGCCAAGGCTCGTTTCCAGGTATGACCAAGGGGACAGGGAGCATGGAAACAAAGACTACAACTATAGCAATACACAATAGAAAACATAATAAAAACATATCATGATGGCTAATACAGCAATTAGGCTACACAAATAGTTAAGGTACAGGCTATGGAGGAATACAGCATACAGGTTATGCAGATAGTTAAGATACAGAGTATGGAGGAATATTCTAGATCAACTTCAGGTACTACAAGGTAATAGACAATTTAAGTGCTATTTGTTGATATTGAAGAGGATGGCCCAGTTACTGATTCTGGTTAATGGCTAGCAGGATGCTGTGGATTGCCTTAAGGAGGGAAACTGTAGTGGAGTGGCCTGCCTGGAAATTGGACTGCACCATAATCAAAATGTCATACTTATAAAGATGCTCTGAGATTGAATCATAGTCATGGACTGATTGTTCAATGTACCTGGGGAGGAGAGCAGCCAAGACTGAGACTGCACTAGGACAAAACCAAGTGCTCACAGAATCATGTGAGTTCTATTGCCAAGACCAACCAGGAAATAAAGCAAGTCAAAGCCAGTTCTCTTAGGCAAAAACATCACAAAGTGCTCCACTGATGGAGCATCTTGTTTGGGATGTGAAGTGCCAGAACTTAGTGCTATTGGTCTCGATGGAATAAATTTGTGGTCAGTTTCACCAGTTTTATGAGTATTTTGTGATTATTTTTTTTTTTCCCAAGAGTGTTGGATTTGGTTTGCTTTATTTCAAGACTGAGACTGGCCTGCATTACTTAATGCCAAGTTTGGTGCAGCCCTCGAGAAGTGAGGTAATACCACACACATCAACCACACATATCATAGCTGTACTCAGGCAAAAATGTCAAAAAAGGGCAGTGGAGTTTGGCAGAATAAACAACACAGAGTAAAAGAGTTTACATGTATGTTCTCATTTATTGACAAACTCCAAAAGTGCATACTATGAGTGCTATCAGTGCAAATGAAAAACTCAGTTCATACCACCATAAACCTCAGTTTTAACCCACCAGCACTTTGGCTTCAATTGACCCTTCCTCAAGGGGTGGCATTTGGAAGAATCTGTACCATTTTGTAATGGCATTCTTAAAGTGAGAGATAAAAAAATAATGTAACTGAACAATTCAATGGAAGGGAGAGGTTGTGAACAAAAGAAAGCGAGGGGAAGAGGAAAAAAAGAAAAGTATAAGGAGAGGAGGGGAAATGAAAGAAAAAGAAAGATGTATTGGAAAAGGGAGGAGAGGGTAAGGTGGAGGTGTTGGTAATAAGGTTGGGAAAAAGGATGGATAAGGAAAGGGTTTTACAAAAATGGCATTGGAGTCTACTTCCTGTGAATAGAGAAGGGTGAAATTGACATATTTCACTTGTGAAAAATGTTGTGAAATTCACGCATTTTGTACAATTTTTCATGGGAGCGAAATGTGAAAAACCCACATGAAAACAGCTGAATTTAACTTGTGAAATGTAGAATTTCACCTGCAAATGGTGGAATTTCACCCCTCACAAGCGAAATTCTGCCATTTTGGGTGAAATACCACATTTCGCGGGCAGAATTCTGCCATTTCAGGTGAAATATTACATTTCACAGGCAGAATTCTGCCATTTTGGACCAGAGTAAAGGTACACTACTCTGCCATACCCCCCTCCCAGCCCTGATCCCCTGTGTACAACATAAAAAAATAATAATTCCTCCAGTATTTCCATAGTGTAGTGTACTCCTCCCAGCCCCGATCCCTGATGTATAACATAAAATAATAATCCCCCTAGTATTTCTATAGTGTAGTGTACCCCCTCCCAACCCCGATCCCCGATTATAACATAAATTATAAAAAGGGTCTGAGAAATGGAGCTTTCTGATTGGCTGCAAACATTCTAACAACCTTATGGTAATCTTTTATTAACATACATGTAGAGCTTAACCATATGCTGAGCAAGCTTTAGCACTGTTTAAAAACATTTTTATTATAATAGCAATAAGGCACTCCCAGGGATTATGTTGATGGTCAGTTAATCACCCTCTAGAGGAAAGTGGCACTCAGCTACACCTCATGCCACAGTACACCCCTAGAAGGTGATTAACAGACCATTAACATAACCCTTGGTCATGCCATATTGCTTAAATAATTATTCCCCCAGTGTTGCCATAGTGTAATGTACCCTCTCTCAGTCCTGATCCCCGATGTATAACATAAAATAATAATTCCCCCAGTATTGCCATAATATAGTGTACCCTCTTCCAACCTCAATCTCCAATCTTCAATGAGTGTGTACTAGGTACAGCAGCCATTCATTGACAGATCAGTCAGTGGCTGGCTGTGGTGGTGTGCAGGGGGCTGAGCCAGTCTTTGGCTCCACTTGGGTTGGAGGGAGTCCTGTCCTGACAGGGTGAGGGGTTACTGCACTACAGAAAAGCCGGGGAATGGGGGATGGTGTTTTGTAATTATATTGGGGCTTGGTGGGGGACCCTACACTATGGAAATACTGGGGGAATAATTATTTTATTTTATGCATTGGGGATTGTGGATGGGAGGGTGTACACTATACTATGGAAATACTGGGGGAATAATTATTTATTATATACATCAGGGATTGGGGATAGGAGGGGAATAGTTATTTTCTTTTGTATATCGGGGGTCGGGGATGGAAGGGGGTACCACTAGACTACCAGGGAGTGCCAGGGAACTGTTTTGTTCCCCATGGCTGTGTGAGGCGTTGAAGGGAAGTAGAGATGGAGCAAAAACATTTTGTGGGTGAAATTCCCATGAATTTTGAGCATAATGCTGAAATTTTGTGAAATGTTTCACTTGGCGAAATTGCTGATTTCTCGGGAATTTTACCGGCAAATTTTTTTTTGGCCCCTCTCTACCTGTGAAAATTAATGGCATATTATTATAATAAAATGTCTAAAATACATAAATCATTTACCTGGAGTATATCCCTCTTTTTCACAATAAACCGATATACAGCAATTGCAGCTAGAATAACGTAAGTGAGAGAGTCATCATGGCTCATTCCCTCTATGTCAGCCTTTAAATGGTGGAGATCCACTGTTTATTTATTTATTTATTTATTTATTGGATTTTGGAAACCTGGTAAGCCCACTGATACAATGTTTCCTTTTTAGGGGTGACCTGAAATTAATTACAAAAATGCCAGAGGCAGAGAGATATAAATAATTGCAGTATACAGATATCAACAAGGAATCAATATAGTAAGTGCAGGAACAGGTTGACATACAACTGCTGGAGAACAAAGGCAGTGGTATTACAGCTTGGAAATGGTATACAAGTCAATATTGTCATACAGGTTAACAATGAGCACAATAAGTAGGGTAGAATCACATGGATCACACTGAGCAAAGAGACATTCAGTGACTGCAGCTGCATCGACTGCACCCAATAAGATGGGCCTGGAGACTGTCCTTAAAAGTGGTAGAATCACCACTGCTTTGGATAGTATGGGGAGACTGCTCTAAAGCTATAGGGCCGTGTAGGCAAGGAGGCCTGTGTACCTGAACCAGATTTGGTCCTGAGGATGACTAACAGTGTGGAAGCAAGAGGAGTGAAGGTGTTCCTCTGCTGAGGCTTTATCTCCAGAATGCCCTGTATGCTAGGAGAAGGAGATGCTTTAATCAGCTTGTAGGCCAGGCAGAGTGTAGGATAAGACATTGCAATGGTGCTCTCCGGTGTGGGCGTTAGCAACAAAACAACCAATCCTGTATTAAAGGCACCTGAACTTGCTTAGTTATGTTTCTCTTAGGGGATGCAGGACTGGGGCACCATGCAGTAATATAAGAAGTAGGTTCATATTTGAGATGGCAAATCCTGCATCTTAGTGAGGAAGGCTTAAAGCCTGTGTAGCAAGTCAAGCTTCTGGTGGACTCTAAAGTTGCAGCAATGCACATGTTCAGATATTTCCAGATATTTTGAGATATTTCTAAAAGAGATTCTCTTTGTTGGCCCTACAGTGGCACTGCAAGCAGGCAGGGAATTTCTCTGGAGATGTCTCAGACATTTCAGGAAATATCTGACCATGTTGTTTGCTGCAACTGTACATGAGGCTGAAGGGTAAGCTCTTGATCTAACAGGATGCCTAGATACTTTCTGGAATTCACAACCTTGAGCTGTGAGCCAAAAGTGATATGCAGATTAAGTAGGTTTGGCCTCTCCTTGTCTAAGTGTCTGCTACCAAATAACCTGACTTTGGTTTTCTTAGTGTTTAGTAGTAGCTTATTTGTAATGAATCATGCTTCTAGTTACCAAAAATCATTGGCAAGGTAGAGATAATCTGGGTAATGTCACAGTGACTTCTGAAGAGAACAGCATCATCTGCCTACAGTTGCAATTTAGACCCACCACAGTTATTAGACATGTTTTACAAACAACGAGAAGAGCAGGGGGCCTACTATAGACCCTTACGGTACACCATCTGCTGTAAGTCTAAGTGAGGATACACTGCCCTACCACTTAACCATATGCTTACGGTTGCAAAGATAATATTTTCACCAGAGACAGGCAAGCCTATCTAGGCCAATGCACTGCAACTTATCCAGAAGTAGTATGTGATTCACCAGATCAAAAGCTTTAGGTTAATGAATACTGTGCCAATTGCTAGCCCAGTGTCCGTGACAGCAAGGATATTGTGATAAGCTACACCAGGGCTGTGCCTGTGCCATGGTTTTTCCTGAATCAATGCTGGACTTCAGTAAGCTGCAGCATGTGTCTCAAAATATTTCTGGAATTGGTTGTAAGTCAGCCTCTCTTATATTTTTGCCAAGGAACATAAGAGGGAAATTGGGCAGTAGTTATGTTTGACTGCCAAATTAGGCTTCATTTGGGAACTGGCACCACCAGGGTGACTTTCAATTTTTCAGAAATATAAGAAGGGCTTTAAGTGTAGTTCATAATTAAGACTTGAAGGCCTCCAAAGTATAGGTTCACTTATTTCATTTTGTAAAAGCATTTTTGTTCTATCTCTTTTAAAGGAACCCATCCTCGGCGGGCACCATTGTTGCCCCTTCCCAGTTCTGATTCCAGCATCAGAACCTCACCCCAGTGCGAGAAAAAACTACAGATAACACTAACGCTCGGAGCGCACCCCAAGTGGTGGTACCATCTCTGTACCCTCTCACACTCATTTCAACACCAGGAGCTCCATGCTAGAAAAGGTATGGCATGTGGCCACCAAAAACCATTTCCTGGTCACAAGTTGCTGACCTCTAACTTCTTATTCTGATATTGAAATCCCATCCCATGTGTTTTAGAACATATTTAAAAAACATAAAACATAAGCTAGCCCGCTGCTGCAAGTGATAGCGCTACCACTTGTGGTGCTGGTGATCTGGGTTTGGGAATGAGCCTGGAGCATCAGAGGGTCAGATAGGGGGAGGAGGATGAGCATCCAATGGACTGTTTCCTCTGGGGTGGGTGGAGGTAGTTGGCAATAGGCTGACTCCTGGAAGTGGCTGGGTGTTGGTGCACCTGACTCCTCATGTCTCAGCTGGGATTGGTAGCATGGCAGGCATCGTGACATTCACACATGGGAGCATGTGTGACATGCCTCTGACACTACTGAAAGCCCGAGACATTGGAGGAAACACACAAGTGAAAAATTCCCCCTGGCATGTGTACTATTCCCCTGGGTCTGAAGCTCTGCACTCAAGTAAAAATTACTCCTGCATAAGCCTCAGCCAGGAACCAAGGTTGATTTTGGTCCCTCCCTCTGGGGAGCCCCATTGCAAGGGGTAAGGGTGCCTTCTGGTCCAGACAGCAGGGAAGAATGTTGGGTACATGGTGAGGGGTGTGGGTCCCAAGGGGAAGAAATAAGGCACATACATCCCTGCCTGGCAAAAGAGCATAATAAACAGAACTGGAAAAAAAAATGCTGTCACCAGAAGCTCATTTGGTGATTGGAGCTGCTTCCATTCCCTCTGCCCATTCCAACTCCAGGAGCCTTAGCAACAATTAACTTAAAATAAAAACAGTTCAGCCTCCCCTGTTTTCTCCTACCCCCACTCTTGTTTGTTGAGGCTTGTACTGGGAGCCTTTCCCCCAGTATCAGTTATGTCCCCCTCCTACCCCACACGGCAACTGTCAGTAACCTGTCTCTCACCTCTTTGACTGGCTTCCATTTAAATACGATAATTGTAATCATGATGATAAGATTGTCAAAATTAGTCTATTTCAATATTGTGGTCTGTAAAAAGAAATAAACTTAATAATCTCAGTCATGATCATCTTATTCAGATGGCAGACAGCCAAGGAGATAAGAGAAGGGTTATTGCAGGTTGCCTTCATTTGGGGGGAGGGTCACTGATTGCTGGTGAATCATGGTTTGGGCCTTGGTGAGGGAGGGTTACAACTGGATGCCAGGTATAGATGGTGTGTGGCAGAGTAGGAGGTACCATTGGTTGCCATGGACTATTAATGTGACCCAGGGTGAGACAGGGGTACCAACAGATGCCAGCGACTGATGGTTTTTGACACAGTGTGAAAGGAGTACAACTGGATATCAGGGACTGACTGGACTGGAGCAGAGTGAGAGAGGAGGATGCCATTGAATTCTAGAAGCTACTTGGTGCTGTGGTGAGGTGAAGGAAAGAAGAAAGGTAGTACTACTGGACACCAAGGACTGTGTGGCATGGGGGGTGGGAGAACATATTCTGATGTACTTCAGCAACTGATTTTCACAGGGTGTGGTGAGGGGAATGAGTGGTATTGGGCACTAGGCACTGATTGTAATTGAATTTATTGATAGGCAGTTTTATCAATACAAAGCCTTGTGTATCTGTTATTAAAATTCGTACCAAACAAGTCTGGAAATTCATTGTAAACATCTACATATCGACATCGATTTGGATTCAAACAGAAAACGCTAACACCACTTAACTTTACCTCAACCACCCTTATTTAGCAGTGTGCCATTGAACTATGATAGATAGATAGATAGATAGATAGATAGATAGATAGATAGATAGATAGACAGACAGACAGACAGACAGACAGATAGATACATAGATACTTTATTTATATAGCACCCCTTCCCGGAGGCTCAGAGCGCTTAACAAGCATTTAAAAACATCAAGCAACACAAAAGTTACAGTAATACAATGCATACTATAAAAATATAAAACAACAACTCTATCTATCTACAACTTAAGACAACAGTCAGTACACTAGACAACCTTCCATTATTATATATTGTGTGGGTCGTAAACTTGATTGAATAGAAACATTTTCAGCCCTTTGCAAAGTTTTCCACTGAGGGTGCCTCCCTTAGACGTCTTGGCAGTGAAGATTGCTGAATTCAGTTAGTTAAGATAAAATTAATTGTTGTTACCACTGGAGGTAATGATTGAGAAAACAGGCCAAAAACCCAAAAGTAGAAAAATGTGTTTTCAGGGTGAAAAAAGTTTCTGGACCCTTTGTGAATCTGTGGTATGGTGTTCCTCAGGACTGAATGATCAGATGATGCAGAATTGGCATTACCCTAACTTCAACCTATTGCACATTGTTTTTCTTTGCAGTGTGTATTCAACAGTTTTACATCTAGTTCTGCTGTTGTAATCTTGTTGGAACTGCCATTCCACTTTCAAAATGTTTTCTGGAATTTTTGGAAAATCCTGGTGAAACGTAATCTGTAGGATTTTCTGGAATGCGACCAATGCAAAGGGATAAGTTAAATAGGTCTGTTACTGGTTTAGTCAGGTGGTCAGCTGCAGGTCCTGTTTGATACCGTCGGAACCTGCATTTTTTTCTGTGTCCAGTTTTTAGAGTAATTTCAGTACCCCATACAGATGGATGTCCTTGAAAGAGGGGTAATACTTGCAAGTTACAAAGTAGCATTACCCAAGTTTGGGAGTACACACGGAGGTGGTGAATCTAATGGGGACATTAAGATTCACACACAGTAATTTACCATGCATGTGTTCTCAACAAATGTTAAATGAGTTATACTGATATTCTTTAAATATGATTTTTTTTAAATGAATGGTGTAGACTACTGTACATTGCATCAGTAAAGCTACATTAGATTGTAAAATATAAAGCATGAATTTTAGATTTTAGTTTGCTAAATTTCTTTCTTATATACTTTAATTTGAAAAAGTAATCACAGCAAGTTCATCTTGATGATTCACAATAATCTTTTTATCCATACTAGAAATAAAAACAGCAGGCCATGTAATGATCAGCTACAATTGGGATAACCAGAAGATAATGGTTGATGTAAAAAAACAGATTACAGGTAAGTGCCCGGTTCTTGTTTTTTGGTAATGTGAACAATATAAAAACTATCAACTACTAACAATTTTTAACTGGCTGGGGGACCTGCATACATTAGGGTCTTGGGGTTAGAAACTGAGGCTTAGATTTAAAGCATGGAAGTGCAAGGTACTACACCTAGGGGCAAGAAACCTGTGCCACACATACACCCAGTGTGATGCAACAGTGAACATCGCAACCAAGGAAAATAATTTAGGGGTAATTAGAGGTCATAAGCTGAAGCCAGAAAGGCAGTGTGCTGCTGCAGTCAAGAAATCAAATGCAAGTTCACCATCAGCACAATGGTAGAGCCACCACTCCTGATGCCAGTGACCCAAGTTTGGGAACAAGATTAGCTCCTCCGGGGAGATCGAGCATTCTATTCCCTGGTGAGGAAAGGCTACTGTTCTTTTATGTGATACTACCACCTGGAGGATCACAGGTGGCAGTGCATTTGTAGACAGCTGAATAGGAAGGGAAGATGCTGGTGACTCACCCAGTGCACACATTGCATGCACACATGTATTGGTCCTGCCTGCATGCTGGCATCTCCAGGTGTTGGAAAAAACAGAATAAAAAGCTCAGCCCTGGTGCTGGCTCATGGGGGACCCTGGTGCTTCTGGGATGATCCCTTCTGCCATCACCTAAGAACTGCACACTCAGTGGTATATCCCCCCACCCCTGTACCCCGTTGGGGCAGGGGGCTCATCCAAGGGTCCATGGGGGTGGACAGTGGATTTATTTATTTATTGAAATGTTTCACCAGGAAAGACACACTGAACAACAAGTTGCTCATCTCACGGTGCATCCTGGGGGGGGGGGTACAGGTGAATACAAATATACATACAACCAAACAATACATTGGTATAAATAAAAAAGTGACACCTGACATTGAAAACAGTGTTGAATTACAGAAGATAATAACATTTAAGGGCAGTAATAAGTTAAGTGCTACCATCTCATGTACAGCTTAACAGAAGTGATTGACTAACACTGATTCAGCTAACAGGTGATCAGAGCAGAGATTAGGGAAAGAGGAGATTATCTGCAGGCACAATTTACTGAGAGGAAGTTTTGAAGAGCTAAGGAGATGGAGTGAAGGGAGGATGAGAGGCAAATCTGGGGAGGAAGAGAGTTCCAAAGTTTGAGGAAGCGATGTGAGAAGGCCATTTGGCCAACAGCTGTAGACCGACATGGAATTACCAATAGGCAAGAATCATATGACCTATGGGATTGGTCTGGAGGGGGAGGAGGGAAAGAGAGGATGTTAGGTAGGAGGGGAGCGTACCAAACCAAAATTTAGATAGGAATTTGGCACAGTGGAGGTGGTGGTGATTTTCAAATGGAAGAAAAGCCAGGGAGTGGTAGAGATTATAGTGGTGTGTGTGAGAGGAGGAGTCAAGAGCAAAGCAACAGAAAGAGTTAAAAAGGGTGTCCAATTTGGTTAAGGAAGACTTGGGAGTGGCACTGTAGATTACATCACAGTAGTCAAAAATAGGTAGGATCATCTTCTAGACAAGTTCGTGTCTAGCTGGTAGCGGGAGGCAGCTACGGTTCCTGTATAAGGCACAAAGCTTGGGGCACAGTTTCTTCAGGATGGCATCCAGATGACCAGAGAAGTTGAGATGTTGGTCAAGCCAAATCCCCAAGTACCTAAAGGATGAGGTGTCCTCAAAGACTGTCCTGTTTAAGGTATGGAAGGAGGGCAGGGAGGGGAGCCAAGCGAGTCTCTGCCTAGTGCCAAAGGTCATTGAGACTGTCCTCTTGGCATTAAGAGAGAGTTGATGGGAGCTGAACCAGTGCTGAACTTTATTAAAGTCATGCTGAAGTCTGGTTTCTGCATCAACAAGGGACTGTCCTGATGTGAAAAGGACAGTGTCATCTGCAAACATATGAATAAAGGTGGATGAGCAGACTGAGGGAAGGTCATTAAGGAATATGGAGAATAAGATAGTACCCAAAATGGATCCCTGAGGTACACCAGTGCTGATGGGTAGGGGAGGTGAAGTGAAGTATGCTATTCTGACTGAGTCCTACCTGCCAGGTAAGTGCAGAACCAGTGAGTGGCAGGGTCTGTTAAGCCAGCCGAGGAGAGGGAGTTCAGTAGAAGGGTGTGGAAGACAGTATCAAAAGCCTTTGCTAGGTTGACAAAAATAGATGATGTGATATGGCCACTGTCCATTCCAGAGAGGATGGAGTCAGTGAGCCTAATCAGGGAGGTAGTAGTGCAGTGATTCTTCCGGAAACCAGACTGGTATGAAGTGATGAAGGTAGAGTCAGAGAGATAGGAAGAGATTTGTGAGATAACCAGATGTTCTTGGATCTTAGCAAGGGTTGGAAGGAGAGAAATGGGGCAATCATTAGCAGCAGTAGAGGGATCACCACCTTTAGGCAGAGGGAGTACAGTGGCATGCTTCCATACAGATGGCATAGGAGCCATAGTGAAGGAAAGGTTTAGAAGGTCTGACAGTGGAGCAAAGATAGCAGGAGCTGATAGATATAACAGCTTGGGATCCAAGCCATCAGGTGAGCAGCCTTTAGAGGGATTAAATGCATATAGTGCATCCAACATGTCAGAGGGTGAGATTCTTAAGAAGGAGAAGGAGTTCGAGAAAGAAGGGAGACTAGGAGAGGAAGGGGCGTCTGCAGGAGGGGAAGATGGTAAGGAGGTTAGGAGAGCAGAGGCACAGCAGGTAAAATATGAGTTGAACTCAGTAATGATACTAAGGTGCTCAGTGACATGAGTGTTTTTTATTTTAAGGAGAGGGGTAGGAGGGGCAGAGGGAGGGGATTAATGGGAATGAATTGGACTAGAAGGTAGCGCAGAAGCAGTCAACTTTAGCTAAGTAAGTAGCTTTGGTGCACTTGTTATGAAGAGAGTGGTAGATGGCATAGTCTTGAGGTAGCTTAGAGGCTTTGTGAGTTGACCAAGCTTGATCACGGGCTCTTAGGCACACCAGAAGTTCAGGGGTGATCCATGGGAGGTGGCTGCCCCTAACCCTGGCACATCACAGTGGGGCATGTTTGTTCCAAATTTCCAAGAATTTATCATGAAAATAGTTGTAGGCATTGTCTATAGTGTTAGATGAGGTAACTGCTACCCACAGTCCAGGTGTGAAGCCACCAGCCCCTCACAGAAATGCAGGTAGTTTGAGAGCCACAGCTGTGGTTCTCTGATGAATCCTACATGCCAGATTGCCACCTGCAGTCCAGGTGTGAAGCCACCAGCCCCTCACAGAAAATGCAGGTATGGACTTGCCCTCAGGGACTGATTACCTCCAGGAAGGGAGCCCTAGCTGCCAATTTTTTCACCCACCCACCAACCGCCCCAGTCCTGATTAGATACACATAAACTCCGTTCCGGCTTTCTAGCTCACTCCTACTGGCTATTGCCAGCCGCGCCTCATTGGTTATCTAGGCCTTAATTTTCACTGGTCCCCCATCCTTCCACAGGAACCACTCATTTCCCTGGCCCTTAAGGAACTGTTGCATATCCTGTATTTATTAGTGGTAAAAGGAAATATCTCCATGTTAAGAATGCAATCTGTGTCTATCCTTCTCTATAGTTGTCTTATATTACTGAGTTATGCTCTACCCAAAATTTCGGTTTGCAACTCGGACAAAGTTTCCCTCCTTTATCATCTACCAAGATATAGCCTCCCACATTAGACCATGGCATCCTGCACCAGGGATGTCTCCTCTATGGTCATGCTCCTCCTCCCACTAGGCCATAACTATAAAACACATGCAATTCCCAAGGATGGCATTGGCCCTATCAGTTCTCTATGTTTTATCCCTATCAAATAGCAATCCTGCCCTTAACACAGCCACCGCTAAACCAATGTATGCTAGAAGGAGTAACAAAAGACTATTTAGCAGGCTAAGACACCACCTTAAAAAACTACTACTGCTTCTCCTACTCTGTTTGGGAAATGTTGAATTAAACCCAGGCCCACCTATTTCTCTGGATGCCCCTGCAGACCTCCCTCAATAAAAAGGGATTAGCTTTCTCCATATCAATGTCTGTAGTTTGCTAAAGAAGAGTGACTCTATACAGACCTGGGCTCTACATTCATCTCCTGATTTCTTCATGATAACTGAATCCTGGCTCACACCCTCGACCCCGGACAAATCTGTCAACATACCCAGATATATTATCTACTGCTGTGATAGACCGACTAGAGGGGGAGGAGGGGTTGCAATACATGTCAAAAGCAAATTCACAGTCACAGTTTTTGACTGTACCTCAAAGGCTAAGGAATTTGAATGTCTGGCTCTAAAATTATCACTTTCCAGCGAGAAATCACTCCTTATGGCAGCATGTTACCGACCGCCGTCTGGTGTCCTGGCACTTCTGCCACACCTTCAAAATCTTCTTGACTTTGCTAATACTGAGTGTATTCTAATGGGGGATTTCAATCTAAATTGGAATGATGACAGCTCTAAGAAATTGAAGGATCTATGCGTTGTTAATGGTCTGTTACAAATGGTGACTGCTATAACCAGACCTAACAGAAAAAAACCCTGAGCACAGCACCCTTCTGGACCTTATGCTAGTAAACAAACCTCACAATATTTCGCATACTGGAGTATTCTTCAACTATATAAGCGACCATTGCACTACTGCCTGCATCAGACATCCTTCCCAAATAAAAATGGCCTCCAAATTCAAACTGAAAAGATGCCTGAAAAAGTTCTGCCAGTACACTTTTCTGAAATATCTAAGCAACTTTGGTTGACAGGATTTCTATCTAGCCCCCACCTTTAACGAGGCATTTAACATCTTTCACAGCCTCTTACTGGGGCTAATAGACAAACAAGCCCCACTAAGACTGATCAAATCAAAAAATAAAACTCCTGGCTGGTTCTGTCCCATGCTGAAGAAAGCACTTAAGGATAGGGACTACTGGTGGAAAAAAGTGAGGAAATCCCACCTGGATGCCGATTGGTTAGCATTCCGCACTGCTAGGAATGCTTGTACCAAGCTAATTAGGTCAGAAAAAGCTAGGTACTTCCAAAAAGAACTAGGAGACAATAAAAACAACTCTGCCAAATTTTGGAACATCCTCAAAGAAGTCGAACGTCAGTCCACTGCAACACCCCTTCCAAACAAAATTGTGTCTGATGGTACCACCTATACGGACAAAGCTGATATGCTACAGAAGTTTAATTATCACTTTGCCACTGCAGGGCTTGCCTTTGACACCTCACCTATCAGCAAACTTAGCCTGGCAAGAGACTACACTGTTGGCTTCACTGATAACCACAACCATAACCAACCACATCCCACCCCCTTCAGCTTCCTCACAATTATGTTTAAGCAAGTGGAGGACCTCCTCCTTTCTCTGGATACAAAAAAAGAGTGTGGGTGCAGACAATATTGAACCTTACTTCCTAAAACTTGGCCATACCTATCTGACCGCCCCCATTACACACTTATTCAACACCTCTCTGATTCAAGGTGAGCTACCTGTCTCGTGGAAAACTGCCCACATCCTACCATTATTCAAGACTGGGGATCCAAGTGATCTGAACAATTACCGGCCTATTTCTATACTATCCGTCCTCTCTAAATTACTTGAAAAAATTGCCAGCATCCAACTTAGAGAACATTTGGATTCACAAAAGTTGCTAAACCCAGCTCAGTCCGGCTTCAGAGCCAAACACAGTACAGAATCAGCTCTTGCCAAAGTATCTACAGACTGGCAAATGGCCTTGGACTCGAAGAAGCATGTATTTGCCCTCTTCCTTGATCTAAGTACGGCCTTCGATACTGTGGATCATACCATCATGCTTACTGCACTGAGTAACGTCGGACTTGATAGTTCTGCCATTAAATGTTTTACTAGCTACCTAACCAATAGGTTACAACAAGTCCAAGCCATAGGAGATCTGTCCCCACAAAAATCCTTGTTACAAGGAGTCCCACAAGGCTCCATCCTGGGCCCTATCCTCTTTGCAATATACATCAATATTCTGGACTCGCAGCTGGGCACAGCCAATGTACACTTGTTCGCAGATGATACTGTACTCTGTATTACAAATTCATTCTTGGATTTGGCCCATGAGTACTTACAGAAAGACTTCGTCACCCTCCAATACAATCTTATCACTCAAAAGCTCCTCCTCAATGCCAAAAAGACTAAAGCAATGATTTTCTCACCAAAGTCTACTTCCAGATGTCCACATATCACACAGATCTGAACACTCTTAGATGAACCCCTTGAAGTAGTTGATACCTTTAAATACCTAGGGTTCTGGCTGGATAACAAGCTCAGCTTTCTGTGCCACTTAAATAAAACCTTGAACAAACTAAGACAGCGATTAGGTTTATTCTATCGCTTTTAAACACCTACTCATGTTAGAAGCTAGAATGAGACTAGTACAAACTACATTCCCACCTATACTGGATTAAGCTGACTTCCTTTACAGTTATTGCCCATCAACGATGCTAAACAAACTGGACACCCTTTACCACCGGGCTTTAAGATTTATCCTAAATCTACCCCGTGGTACACATCACTGTCGTCTGTACCAGGTTTTGGGATGGATCTCACTCTCAACTAGGACAAAAAGGAATGCTCTCCTCTGGTTTTTTAGAGCATTATCTGATAACCTCCCCTGCATACATCTCGAACCTCTTCAGATGGGCTAAAGGTTCCTATGGCTGGAGACACTTCTCCATGATCTGCTTCCAGATTCCTAGAGTGAAAACTACCCTTGGCTCGGCAGCAATCAACTTCCCACTTCCATCACTTTGGAACACTATGCATGACTCATTCAAATTATCCTCACTTCCAAGCATTTTCACATTCAAAGCTCTATTAATGGATTATCTGAAGGAATCATGCAACTGTTTCAGACGCCTAAGACCCCTAAGCCCCGGGTGCCACTCTAAAATCCTACACCTAAGAATCTCATCCAACCCACATTCCTAACAACAGAAACCTAGGACCTACAAGCCTAGTTCCCTTAATCCGAGATGGCCCTGCCTGTTCTCTACATTTTAGTTATTCTGGCCTCCCTCTTGGCTGCCTACTCTTTCACCCCAGTTTCTACCCTATTCCTTAATACCTCCTTATTTTTTATCATTTAGGTATGAGCTCTTACTTAGCGGAGACTATATGGGATTGTTGTCTCTTCTCATTCCAGTAAAGCTTATCATTATGTACCTTTGCATGTTAATTATGTTGACTGGTATGTATAGGCCCATATTGACTGGTACCTTCACAATGTTTTTTTTTTTTTGCACTGATGTCCACTGTAATTGTAATCTTATGAAGTGTACTGTATTGTATTAATGCCCAAGACCACCTTGAAAATGAGCTTGCTCAATGGTGTTTATGCCTGGTTAAATGAAGTGATTAATTGATTGTTTGGTTCCCAGTCTGTGTGGGCCAGGTCATGAAGGAGGGGAGTGAGGTTAAGATATTTATAAGAATGAAATTGTAGGGTTTTCGGGGCCTTTGCCTGGATAGAAGGTGGGTATGATGGGAGGTAACCGGATGATGTCCAGAGGAGCCAGACCATAGAATCACAGGCAAAAGTGTAGAGAAAGGACACTGCAGAGATTGAGAGGGTTCCGCACATGGCTACAAAGCTAACTAGTGACTTAGGAGGCAAGAGCTATAAGGAGAGACTGGACATACTCATATTACTTAGCCTTCAAAAAGGCTGAGAGACGTGACCAGAAGGTTTCTGAATACTAAAGGGGATAGACAGGGTGGTGTGTATACACAGATGTTTGCGCTGGTGAGTGCAGGCAGAGCTAGTAGGCATACTCTTTAAACTGAGGAGTGGCACAGAAAGGGCAAACATTTGAAAATATTGCTTCCCATGGGGATATTAACATGTGGAATAGCTTACCCAGTGAAGCTGTGTAAACTAGATATGTTCAGGCTTTAAAATCAGGGCTAGACAGATGCCTGTGGGAGAATGGCATTGGGAGTTACACAGCATGAGTGGGGGTAATGCTGTGGTTGTTAAACTTGTATGTGTGTCCATATTCAAACTGGGTATAGTCCCTGCCATGAGGTAGGAGGAGCAAAAAGTTGGACCCTTAGTCCCAATCATCATAAAAAATACTATGTTACTATAGTGATAATGTAAAATAGTTATGTATTCTTGTCTTAACTACTCAAAGCTCTCATCACTTGTGGACTCAGATTTACTTTGATGATTATTGATTGTTGTACTGTATTTTGATGATTATGGTTGGTGCATGTAATTAATCCCAGATTACCCCTGAAAAAGTGATTTTAGTCTTAGTGAGCCCAATCGGTTAACAAAATCCAAATAAATAAATAAATAAACAACATTATCTGAATGCAGTTTTCATTAAATAAGCCTGTTGCAACCTGGCATATTGACATGGTGGCAGTGCTCCACACTCCTAAGTGGTAAACCTCGGTTCACACTGTAAACCCAGTTCTCACGCCAATGGAAGGGAGTCTTGGATTGTGCAATGTAGTTTTTTTTTTTTTTACCTGGAGAGGCACTCTAAGCTGAAAGCTTGTTTGCAGGTGTGACCTGATAGTACTGTAGGGGGCTGAAGCTTCAGTGGAATGGTGTTCGTGTTCTCTTAAGAATTCAGGATAGACCAGAAGAATCTGGAAGGGGAGGCAGGATGCTTACTGAGGGACCAAGATGCAAAAAGGTTTATTTACGCAGGACAAGAAGAACACCAAGATAACTGTTTTTTCTGCAATGCTACAAGACGATAGAGCACGCAACAAAACAATACAATAGGGACCAGCAATTGACTGAACCAATAACAAGGGGTTAAACCCTTTCAGCCCAAGTCCTGTGCACATTTTGCTGAGATGGCTAGGCAACTGACAAACCAGGCTTGGGCTTTGCGATGCATTGGCTGATCAGTAAGTGGGAATTGACCCCATGAAGCACTTTTTATAAACAGGCCATAATGGGGCACCCCATGGATGAACAGAAAACAAAGAGGAACACTGCTAGCTGGACGATGAGAAATTTGATGATCCTCTGCCACTCCTAGCAAGAGGCTGAAGTCTACTAGTTGAGCAGATGGTTCTGTGCCTGATCCGCAGCAATGACCATTGCTTGGTCTCTGGCACCCAGGCCACTTCTCAAGAAGAATACTTCTGGTGATGCGATCCTCAGCCCAGCCTCTATGGAGTGGTACGCACGCACACTTGTGGATGTGTGACAAAACAAGAAAATGGTCACACATGACATCAACTGTGGTCCCACACTCTTAAACCAGGGTGGCTCCTAAGCTGACTCACTTTTGTTTACCTAACTAGCAGCTCTCTACAAGTTACTGTTGCAGGACTGATGCTGGAACACTGTGGTAGAGATTCAAAGCAGATCGGTGTCACTGAAGGCAGGTCTGCTGAAGATGGAGGAGTGGCTGGGAACCTCTCAAGGTCAACGTCAGTTGCTGAAGAAGCTGGTCCTGGCAACGGAGGTAAAGCTAGACATCAAGTACACAAGGGATGCAGTCCAATAACACAGCCCAGGTTGTAAGCAGTGCAGTTCAGCTCTTAGGCAAAGGGGTTCAGTCTTTAGGGGCCCTGGGCAGGCAATGGCACAGTTCTGTTTATGGGGCTCAGTACACCTCACATGCTCCACAGGCACCCTAGAGCTAGTGATCGCTTTCCCCAGTGGATTCTGTGCCTTTAAATGCCCCCCCACCACCGCTACTTCACTACAGCATCACCTAGGGCAGAGTCACTCCCTTCATTACTATTCATGAGGGCCTCTGCTGTTGACCCTGCCTGTTTCCCTTTTGGTCTCTATGTTCTGGTCCCGCCCCCCCTATGAATATTCATCAGAGGCCTTTGTGCCTTGCCCTTATGTAGGGCCTTGTTCAGCTCTGCCCTCTAATGAATATGCATGAGGGCCAGGAGCCTTGCAGTTACCCTTTCATCCCGATAGTTTCTATGGGCCTTTGTTCCTTGGCCCTACCCCATGTTGGTGGTGCAAATTCATACAACAGGGCTACAAGTCCACTGTGCTTTCCCCTCTTCTGATAGTGTTGACTGTCGTGAATGCAGCACAATGGGTTGTCTAGCCCACTGTGTTCTAGCTTCCTCCCTTTGGGCTCTTCGCCCTTTCTCTCCCCCCCTCTTTCATTCCCTGGAGCACCTCTGGCGTGAGCATACAAAACAAATCGGGCACCTGGCCTACTCACTACCACGGCCCGGGATTGCTACTGCTGCTTGGGGGGAGGGGTCAGGAAATGCATCCAGGAGACATGCTCTCCCACCTGACTTCTACTGCTCCACTGTGGGAGGCCTAGTTTGATGTTGGGATGCATTTTCAATCTCTGCCACTCCCAAGTATCACACTATTGATGCACATTCACACTGTGGCCTCCTGCATCAGTGCCAGCTGAGGCTGCATTTCCCTACTGTATTTCCGGCATTGCACACTGAATTTACACCGGAGAGGGAAGGTGCATTGACGTCAGAAGCTTTTCAAGATCCATTAGATGCATTTTCAATCTCTGCCACTAGTGTCCAGGGTATCTCTCTTTTGCAGTGGATGCATGCAGTAAGTTCTCCGGGAAGTAAAAGATGAGGTCCTGACTCAGCATCATGGGGAGAGGGTAGTGAAGGCCTCATATACTTCCTCTTGCCTGTGAGTGACTGTGGTCCCTGCCTCGCATGATCTGTTCTAGTCATTCCATAACCCACATCAGATGCTTGTGCATATGAAGGAAAGAGTTGGTGGCATGGCTGCACCACTGCAGGCAGAGCAGTCTGTTTACACACCTGCACCGTACAGCTCCCGACCAAAACAGCATTCATTCTGCACCACAGCGGAGCCACTTGCAACACTCCTGAGGATGATTACACTACCCGATCTGCATTGATACAACTTATCTGCACTGCCTGCAAGGGTGCAGATCAGGTAGTGTAAATAAGCCTTTTGATAACCCCTCATAAATTGCTGTATTAATGTACTGTCTCAGATGTACAGATGCCATGAGATTCCTAAAGGAGTGAGCCATAAATAAATTAAACATTACTACTGACATAGAAATTAAAATCTCTAAGCTTGATTAGTCTCAGATTCCACAAGCACTTCAACCAAGAACCCAGGGTACTGCTCCCAAAAATTAGTAGCATACCACTGAGGGTGGTCCACTAGAAGAATGCTCAGTCTATGATTTTCAGCCATGCTGTGTGGAACAACCACATATCTAAAGGATTCTGACATTTGAAAAGGTGACTGGGTACTTTTTACTGTAGATGCGGTGAAACAGGCAACCCTTCTACTCTCCTTCCCAACCAAGGGCAGCGAATTACTGGAAAACATGGTGAGACAGCAAGCTTGTCCAGCCAGGTCTCTGATGCATGCCATGCCAATTCCCCATCTGAGATAAAATACCATCCGGCAGATGTCTTATTTGCAATTTACCCTGCATTAATTGAAGCCATGCTTGTGGAACTGATAACCCCAAAACACAGTGACGTGATTCATGACAAGTATAACCCTCTGAACAACCATCACAACTATAGTCCCTACACCTATTCTGTCATGACAACTTACAGCCAAACCCACCACCCCTTGACACCAGCACTTAAAATGGTATTTATTTTCTCAAATGCCCTGCTCCTAACACCTGTCTACAACAGCCCTTACCAAACCAGGCATACACCCTAAAAAGGGTGTAACCGTCTTAGCTGGTTTAGAGAGTAGATTGGGTACTGAGGAATAAGGCCCAGACTCATAGAATACATTTTGCAAAACACTAAAACAATAACTACAACAATACCAACACAAGAAACAACACTGTATCAACATTATCCCAAATATATAACTTAACTACCCCAACAGATAACTGCCCATCCTTGTCACATAACAAAAACGCCATAACTCACACTATTAGCCACCAAAGCACTATATATACCCAGTGTTTACAGAACACAATGCAGGGACCCAGATATTCAAAAGGGTTGTGCATGGTGCAACTGATGCACCACGGTGCGATATTCAAAAGGGAAAAGTGCGCAGCACAAATCGATGCTTGGAGTGCATCAGTAATGTGTCTGAGCACAGGTGGGGGCATGCCCATGCATAACCTGCACAACCTGATATTCACATATTTGGAATGTGCAGTGCAGTGCAGCTGCTGCCCGATGGCTCACGCTGTGGACCCAATGGGCATACAGCCACCTGGGTGCCAGTCGGCGGGCAGCGGGGTGGCAGGTGGTGGGTGCTGCCTCCCGTCGGCTGACCGGGAGGAGCGGGTGGTGGAGCTCAGTGGGCGGGTGGGGGTACCACTAGACCACCAGGGATATTGGAATCATTTTTTATTTACAGATTCCTGCGATCGGGCAAACAGCGGTCCACTGGACCACCGGGGATATTGGACTTATCTTGTTTTTACTCAATCGGGCAGATAGAGGTCCACTGGACCACCAGGGATATTGGCAGTGATCTTTTTTTTTAAACAAATGCCCACGATCAGGCAGATAGCTGGTCCACTGGACCACCAGGGATATTGGAAAAGCGATCTTTTATTTTAAACAAATTCCCGCAATCAGTCTGCAGAGGGCATTGGTCCCGATGGCTGCTGCCTGGCAGGGTGCCAGGCACAAGTTGTCGGGGACCGGCGCACCTGCATGCAAATGGAGCCATAATGACATGCAAATGGACCCATGTGTGCCTTGCATACATTATGGCCCCATTTGCATGTCAACTTTCGAATATCGCGGAATCTGTGCATAGCACAATGGAACTTGTGCTAGCACATCCCCGTGCTCCACTCTGGCCACTTGTGCTGGCGCAGTGCCTCTGCACCATGCACACTGGAGGTGGTCAGGGTGCGATATTCAATGCTGCTGAGCCATGGCGCAGCTCCTTTGAATATCACCCAGTCCACACCCCAGTGCAACCAAGTTGAGCTGCGCCCAAGCTTGCGCCACAGCCTGGTGCAGTTTGAATATCTGGGCCATGGTGTACACTGTACACTCTGTACCACATATTGTTTTATCTGAGGTATTATGTAACACTTCGCTTGCCTGTGCTATCGCACTTGGGTCATGCCTGAAAAAATAATTCCTGCCAGTGTACTTACCCGATCACCAAAGTTAAATAAATACAAAAAATGAATCCTCCATATTGTACTACATTTTAATCCAGTCACACATACATACTAATTACAAGTCTGTCACCAGATAACACATCATTTCTAATCAATTTTATGACCTGTACTAATGTTCAAACAAGAGAACACCGGTGTCTTCAAGGTACAGATGTTGCTCTGTGACTTCTTCAGGGAATATTCAATCAGTCATCATGTAGGCCAACAATGAAGTATTTATTATGCTAGCAGTTAATATTTGTAAGGATTTTTAGCTGGAAAATGCAGCAGAAAAAGTTGTACTGGCCAAAGTAAAAGATAATCAGCTTTCCATCTGGGAACTCTAAAAAGAATATGGCTGTAATTGGCAATTGCCGTTGTCAAAAGCAACTGCTCTGTATAGATTAAGGGTGACTGCAGACAGCGACGTCATGCCAAGAGAAATTCTGGAGGGGAGCAATTAACAATAAATTCTAGCAGTATGTGAATAAAGTCATTTGAATATTTGGTTAAGTATTTGTATTTTGGGGCCTGCACATTCAAGGATTCATTATTATGCATTTAAGCTAAAAGCTCCTACTTGTGGCCAGGGCTACTTTTGTGGTCAACCTCACCAGCATCTGTGGTTTACCTGCCTTTCTCTCCTTCTCCACCTTCTCTCATACCATTACAATATTTTTATGTAAATGAAATGCGGAGCTGGCACAGTAAACATCTGGCTCCTGTATGCATCTTTTAAAGATTTTCCCCTCCCTAGGTCAACTTCCAGTAGCCCAAAAGATTAATATTTCTTATGTCCTTCCCCAGTTTGGTTAGCCCACTTGACGTTATCAGTAACATGCAAACCACTCCCCTCCCCTGAGGCATACTGCATAAAGGCTATCAACTGAGACCGATCTGCAATAGGCAGTGCATTGCAGTTAGGGAGGGTGGGCTGCAAACTTGTTGGAATTATTCTGTTTACTACCCCCATTCATGGATGGGGACTCTGGAGGGGCTACATAAGAAATATTTATCTTTGGGGCCAGGGGAATGCAGGCTAAGAAGAGAGGACATCATTAAAATACATATACAGGCGCTGACACTTTTCAGTTGCATACAAAAGATTTGATGGTATAGGAGAGAGTGAGGGTTGCCATGCTGCTAGCCCTGGTCACTTGCACATGACGAAAAGGGATTTAAGTGTTTTTACTGTGTAAGTAATTTACATTTCCCTCTCAGAGAATCGTTCCCATCCCTTCAGCTGGGCACAACTCAGCCTCTCCCCTGATGTCTCTTGTGCTTACTTCCATACTCCTGATCCCATGGCTTACCCCCATGGTGGGGTCTGGCCACAGCTAGGCAACATTCCCCACCACTCCTGCAAATACCATGGAAGACATCCATGGCAGGGTTAACATGGTTAGCAACACAGAGCAGTGTCCGAACCATCATGCTGCTTCATAGGTTACATAACAGCTAAGATGGCAATTTGCCATTGGTTGCTCACCTTTTCTCAAAGGTTATATCCTGTTATATTTCTGCTTCAACAATAGGCATTCAGTTTTGACTCAAACTTTGTCATGGTACTACTAGCCACTATGTCTAGTGGTAGGCTATTCCCAGAGGAACACCACCCTTTTGATAGCCATATTGTCTCCTTTTTTGTATGTGGTAGCTCTCCCTTTAGCTGAAGTATATGCAATCTTGTATCATATTCTGAATTTTTTGATTGCCGTTCCGTACAATCCCATAAATCAGGATTTCTGAAGGCTCCATAATGTAAGCATGGATCACCTCTTAGCCTTTGGTACTCCAGTATAAACAGCTCCAATTTATCTAATATTTGCTTGTAATTTAGGTTTTGCATACCAGTTAATATTTTGGTTGCCCTACAATGACCCCCCCTTCTAAGGTGTTTATCTCACCTATTCAGTAAAGTGACCAAAACTGACCACAGTACTCAAAATGCAGCCTTACTAATGATGTGTACAGGTAGCATAATTATAGTATCTGCTGTTTCTGTGTCTATGAATGCTCTCTATAAAACCCTAACATTTTTGGCAGTTTGACAGCAATACTTCTCAAAGCTCAAGTCATTTGTTACTGTAATTCTCAAATCTCTTTCCTCACTTGTTACTCTTAATACCTGGCCTCTGAATACATATGTTGCTGTAGTATTAATTTACCCAAATGCATCCCCAAGCACTTCTCAGCATTGAAATGCAATCTGTTCTCTTGGAACCACTGCTCCAGATTTAATAGTTCCCTCCAGAGGTTCTCAGTTTCTGAAGCACTACTAACTGTGGAGCTCACCTTTCTATCATCTGCAAATTTTGAGAGCTAAACACCCTCTGCACTAGTGATAGAGGCAACATAAATATTGAATAAGCAAGGTCTGAGCTGAGCACTGACCCCTGTGGCACTCTACTAGTCATTGTCATCCATTCTGAGCTCACCCTTCTCAAAATTACTTTTTCTCTGTCATGGAGCCAGTAGTCTGTCCAGTTTATTAATCTTTTGTTTAATCCCATGCTGTTTAGTTAGTTAATCAGTTCTCAGTTAGTTATGGTGTCAAATGCCTTACTGTAATCCAAGAAAATAACATCAGCTGGCTTTCCTTGATCCAGAGGTCTTCTGACTTTATCAAAAAAATGCAACAAGTTTGTCTGACATGACCTACCCCTTCTAAATCTATGCTGTGTCATATGAATTCAATTCAGTCATAAAGTTGTCTAGTTCTTTCTCAATTATTTTCCATAGAATTTTACACAGAACTGAGGTAAGACTTACTTAGGGTTGCCACCTTTGGAAGAGGCAAAAACGGGACACTAAACCACACCTTAAACTCTTCCCCTAGCCACACCCCTTTTCATGTTCAAGCATTGCTCCCCCTCAAAAGCTCGTTAGATCAGTGAAGTCTTTAATGGAACAGTAAAAGACAGCACATAAAATAGTAGTTCAACAAAAATGTTAACATGCTGTACCTGGTTCTTTCTAGCTATTTATTTATTCACTGAAATTATTTTAAGAGGTAAACATGCAGGGATAAAGGAAGTCTCACTTACAGATATCATTGGGTGAGGCAGGGAAATACTGTAAATAGTATACAATTATATATGATAAACAAATTGCTTGTTTCCTATAATGTGTACTTCATATTTTTCCTGGATTCATTTCCTTTTCATGTCCACAATTCTTTTCTGAAGCCAAAAGAAGTGAACGTACTTTTTACTGGAGGAAACACCTATTTAAAAAAAAATATTTACAATGTTCAAAATACTTAATTCTGTTACAGATGAAAATGTTTATCAGTAAATAAAAGTGGAAGATAACGGAATCTTTACTGTCACAAAAAGTAGGGTCAGACTTTTTGCCCAGATTTGCTGCTGTTGTGCTTTTGAGATGCAGAGTGGAAAATATTAGATTAAGTATCTGCAAATGGTCTTAATGGCCATACTTTACACCTCCCAGGTTGACTGTTTTTACAAAGAAAGGGCTATATTGACAATAAAACTTGTTTGCAACCTGGAAAAGCAGCTGAAACAATGAATGATATAACAAAATCTGTTTCTAAGGTATGTGAGCACTCAAAATGGCTCAAAAACCTGACTATTACTGAGCAAAACCATATTACCTGATAGGGACCCTGAAAATCTGATCACCAGGTAAAAAACCCAATAGGTGGCAATCCTATTACATATCTATAATTTTTACATTCAGACTTGCCACCCTTTTTATGGCTGCAGGGCAGAGCTCTGCAAGCCATCTTGCTATCAACTGGGAAAAAAAGGGCACTTCAGACTACTACTGAAGCACAGTTTTGGAGCTGAAGCACAATCCATCCCTCCGCTACCTGAAAGCACTCTGATGGAAACAGAGAGAGGGGGAGAGAGAGAGAGTTTGATATACAGTATATTCCTCTCCTACATGCAGCATACTCATACCAGCTCAGATTACAGTCAGTGGATGTGCTCAGTGGAAACAGCGCAAGCAGCTTATTATTCTAAACATCAGTCACTGGAGAAATTCTGCTCTGCCATATTTTTAGTTCAGTCTTAGAAGATACCCAAGCCTTCTTTTTCACACATTTTTATCTAAACAATGCCCCATTGGTCAAAACTGAGTTTGTAATGAGACTGTATTGCTCCAGTGGTGATTCACATTACATTTCTCTCTCTCCCTTTCATTCTTTTTCTCTCTCTCTCCTTTCCCTCCCTTCCTCCCTCTCTCAAGTGTGTGTGTGTGTGTGTGTGTACCCTTTCAGGACCTAATTCTTAGTGTCATTCTGATCTGTTTCAGATTTGAATTATTCTCATAACTATTCACAAGTGTCATTCTAGGGGGAAGTGAGGGGGTTAGAAACCAGGTGTATGCAGGGAAATGCTGAAAACTTAAAATGACCAAATGTGATAACTCAGTTGACTTTTTTTTCAACTTTAACTTTTTAATTATTTCCCTCCTTTTACAAATAAAGCTCACTGTGTGCACTGAATGGAGGCTGATGGCTTGGATAAAAACAATTATGTATTTCTGAAATTACTGACTGTAACCTACTGAATAGGTATGTAATGTTCATAACTGGTGGGCTAGATGGAGTACATAGTACTAGTATGGCACAGGTATTTAATTTGTTTTGTTTTTAGTTTCATTTGATCCTCAAGCCCACATCTCCTTACCCTCCCCAACAACCACCACACACATTTGTATCTAAATTTGCTCTGTAAACTGACAACATGACTGCAAAACTGTGACTGCTGTGTGCCTTATCCATTTGAATCACATAACCTGTCATACTTAGAAATGTAGCCTTCTCCATGTTTAGGGGGTATAGATGAAATATGTATGTGGGAAGGGGGTTCCCACAGCACAAGAAACACTTCCAGTGGCCTTGTTAAGCAGACCCAGATGTCATACACAGGATGCCCTTTTCCTTGCTGGTGCTGGATGAAAACAACAGGTTAATGTATATTAAACAGATCCTTTCAATAATGGAATGTCCACATGGAACTTGAAGAAATAACAGGGATCCCAAATTTATTAAACATATTCACACGTAGCTCTGGGGAGCATTAGTTAATTCATGGAGAACACATTCAGCTTTAACGTGCCCAGTATGGTCATAGCAGCTTTTACTTGGATTGAGGAGGTCGCACAGTCTTTAGAACAGCACTAACTCAGGACCGCTATGGTCTCAAAAAGTCTGAAGGCAGCACAAGTCCCAAATAGTTCACAGTGCCTGACAGCCCATTATTTTTCACAGGCACCCAAACTCTCAATGATCCCCATCTCTCTCTCTCTCTCTCTCTCGACACTGGCTTAGCAGGTTCCCCTCAGAACATGCAGGTCCTCATGACTTGGGGATTTGTGGGTTCCTTCATGACCACTGCATCCTTTCCTAGAACTTGCAGCAAATGTCCCTGAATTAAGAAGGGGAACACATCCCATGGAGCTCTAAGACAACTCACTCTCTAGACACTACACTCCCTGCCACAATCTTGCCCACTGGATTCCTAAACAAATTAGCACAGGCTGCCAGGACATGCTGCAATTTGTGACTGCTGGCTCCCCTTTCAAATTTAGCCACCCTCCATGATACTCTATGGCTTGCAATTGCTGGCTCCCACTTCTTCTTTGTGTCCCCCCAAGTGCCACCAGCTAGGGGCTGGAGCAGGCAATCACCACTGCCCAGCCTGACTCACTCTCACTCCCTTGTTGCTCACTCCTCCACCTGGAACTCCCCTTCCCACCTAAACTGCTGGGCTTTATCCCCCTGCACACCCGTGGCAGGTTCCACCCAAGTGCCAAGAAGAATGAACCCTTTTCCCTACTGTGCTGAATTAGGCCACAAAAACCCAGGAAGGGGCAAATAGACTAGTAATCTCCCAAGGGGGGGTACAGAAACATTGAAACTGGCAGCAGATAATGACAGCTGGGCCCATCTAGTCTGCCCATTTTTAATTATGATCATTTTTGCTGTAGACCCAGCTTGATCTACAGCACTGTCTTTTCCACCTCCTTTTTCCTCCTAAGATTCCTTTGTGCCTGTCCCAGGCATTTTTGAAACCCCCACTGGTTTCACCCCCACTGCCTCCCATGGAAGGCTGTTCCAGGATTCCACCACCCTTTATGTGAAGACATACTTCCTCCCATCTCTCCTGAATCTACCTCTTTTCAGCTTCATATTATAACCTCTTGTTCTACAGTACCGTTTCCTCTAAAACATATCTCCCTCATGTACCTTATTAACCTCTGTGAGGTATTAAAGGTCTCCATAATATCTCTGCTCTCCCTCCTCTCCTGCAGGGTGTACATATGGAACTCTTTCAGTCTCTCCTCATAGAGCTTCTGATGCAGACCCTGCACCATTTTGATGACCCTCAGCTCTCTTCTTGCTGCTTTATCCTTTTTCAAATTGTTCCCACTTCCACACCTTTCTGTTTTGACTACTCCTTTCCACTTCCTCCTTTGCTGACCCCCTGCTTCCCTGAATAACTTGCATCCTGGTGGAACAGTCTCTCCACTTGGGATCTCACTACTTTCTGTCTCAACCTGTGATGGCCCACTTTCTACCTCCCCTATTTCTTCCGTCACCCCCCAGCTACTTTAAATGTCCATTGAAGTAACATTTGAACTGTCCACTGAGGGCTGTAGTTGACTCCTGGATGAAAGCAGGCCATCACCTCAATAAAGGATCTTATCCTTCCAGGTTGGCCCAGAGTCCTTGGTGTAGCCATACCTCTCATCTCTGCACCATTCCTTCTACTGTTACTCAAAGGCCTTGGCGCAGAGCTCTGTCTCCTTCCCCATCTAGTACAAAACACACTTGCCACTCACATTTTAAACACATGGGAAACACAATATCAACTAGATAAATGATCTACCTTTACTAAAAATGAAATTTACACACTATGCTGACTATGGCAATTCATTTTTATGTTTAACACCATGAAGCACCCTTATTGAGTTAATGCATTAGCAGCCATAGTGGCTCTGACCAGGATTTGATATCTACTGTAATGGTATAACTGTCACCCTTCTCCAGCAGTTTAATACAGTTCCATTATCTAACAAAAACTGAAATATTGGGCAGCACTAGAGAGCCACACTCATGGCAGTACTGGTTTTTGGTCAGCTCCACTTTGAACCCTGTTAAAAAATGCTTTTTGTGAAGCTGAATGACAGAATTTCCTATTACTTGCTACACCATTTGACAGCTTATTTTCCACGGATTCAGAGGATACCAAATTTAAGATGATTTGGCGAAAAACCCAGTCGAGAGGATCGAATCAAAAATCCATGCAGAAACAACCACCACAGCAAGGGCCAGGAGAGGTGCCTAGCCTTCAAGGCTCTAATGGGAGAGGAAGAGACCCCCCTCCATGGGATACTGTATTGAATGCAGTCAGAGATATGGACCAAAAACTGGAGAAAGGTACTGGACAGACTAAGTGTTCAAGATGCAAAGATCGATAATGCAGTAGCGAATGCAAGGGATGCAGATGAATGCTCCCAGCGCACACAGGCTGTGACAGCCAAAATGGTCACTGAAAATAGTCACATGAGAGCCCGACTAGAGATATTAGAAAATGCCAATAGAGCAATGGACATCCACATAGTTGAGCTCTCGGAAGGTACTGAAGGAGATAGCTTCTTAATGTACATACAAACCTGGTTGCAGAACAGCATACTGGAGGACCTAAGACTGGCTCCAGAGGCACTGAAGAAAGCCTATCGAGTGAACTTTCATGGGGCCCAAATGAACTGGGACTCAAACAGAACCATTCTGTTGATTACGGATGGACTGGATACCAGTGATTTGATCCTCAGCTGGGCGAGAGCCCACTACCCAGTACAAATAGCAAATCAAGAAGTTAAACTGTTTCCAGACTGGTCATTCACTACTTGGAGTCGCAGGAAGCTTTTTGATCCCATGAGGCAGCAACTGCATGGACTTGGGGTCTCTTACTCACTCCTGACCCCTGTGAGATTGTGTATCTCATACAGAGGAAAAACTTTTTCATTTAATGATCTGGAAGAAGCAAAACACTGTGTGGATAAAATTGTTGCCAGATTTCAAAATAAGACCTCACTGGAGCAGAGTTTAGCAGCTCAGTCAGATGGAGAAGACTGAAGTGCTTGCAGAGACATGCTTTTGCTGTTTGGGATAATTGTTGGTAAAATGTTTATACCTTGCTAACCAAAATATTGCCTTAACATAACTCTGTATGAACCTGCTGGTTACACTGGACTAGTTTTGTTTCCCTTTTTCAAAAATGTAGCTCCAAATGATTTTATGTAATTAGTTGGTGTTTAAGCATTCCAGACAGTTTCAAAATGGTACTGCCCATCAGACATCATCCAGTTGCCAGTTGGGGTGCGCAATAACCGAGAGAGTCAGAAGCAGCATTAAGGTTTATAGTATAACTGAAGGCAGGGTTCCTTATGTAGTCAAATTTTGTATGCGACAGCATTTACCTGAAAGTCTTAAATATTTTATAACTGCTGTTGTAATTGTTTAGTTTTTGAACGTGATGGAGTTTAGATGTTCAAATCAGCTGCACATAATAAATTAGTCAAGGGGGGAGGCACTGATAAGCAGCAGGAAAATCCCAGCCTCTCCCTACAAAATAGGGTACTAAATGAGAAAAAGACCAAGGAAGAAAGGTCAGTGGGGGATGCTGCAAAAGAAGGTAAAGCCATCAAAAAATGGAGAGCAATGAGTACCAATGCCCGTAGTCTGAGTAACAAGCTTCCTGAATTAGTGGCCTTGATGGAGGAGGAACATCTGGATATCGTGGCAGTCACAGAAACATGGTACACACAAAACCATGACTGGGACATAAACATACCAGGATACACTATCTACAGGAGGGACAGGGAGGGTAAAAGAGGAGGAGGTGTAGCTCTTTACATAAGGGAAGGAATCAAAGCAACAGAACAAAAGGGAAAACAGGGAGGAGGAGAAGAAGCACTGTGGGTAAATTTGGAGACCGGCAATGGCACCACAATCCGCACAGGGGTTGTATACAGAGCCCCTTCTCAGGGGGAGGAAATGGACAAGGAAATGATAGAAAGAATACTTAGAATGGCAGAAAAAGGGGAGATATTGCTGATGGGTGATCTTAATATGCCAGATGTTAACTGGAGTGCAGTTGCAGCAGCCACTTCAAAGAGTGGGGTTATTCTAGATGCCCTACAGGGGGTATGTCTTAGACAACTAGTATTGGAGCCCACTCAAGAGGGAGCAATCTTAGACCTGGTTCTCTCAAATGGAGATGGAGAGAGGATCACAGATGTAGAGTGGGTAGCCATCTGAGACTAGCGACCATCGAACAGTATGTTCTAATAAACACAACAATAGAGTCAAGCCATACAAAGGCAAAAGTACTGGACTTTAGGAGGGCTGACTTTGTAAAATGGATGAGTGCCTAAGGAATGCACTAGCAAATGGGCAGGAAGGAGGGTGGAAGAACGATGGGAATAATAAAACTGCCATCACAGAGGTAACAAGCCTTTGTGTGAAGCAAATAAACAAAATGAAATGATGTAAGAAACCACTATGGTTCTCAAAGGAAGTGACAGTGAAGGTTCAAGAGAAAAAGAAAGCATTCAGGAAGTACAAGGAATCACAGAAGGAGCAGGACAGAGAACTGTATCAGTTAAAGGAAAAGGAAGCTGGGAAGGCAGTCAGAACAGTAAAGGCCCAAACCGAGGAAAAGATAGCCAACTCAGTTAAGAAGGGGGATAAAACCTTTTATAGGTACATCAGGGAGCGAAGGAAGACCAAGGGAGGGTTAGTGAGGCTTAATAAAGAGGAGAAAGGGTGGGCAGAGGGTGACTGTGAAAAGGCAGAGATACTCAACAAATATTTTTGCTCAGTATTTACAAATGAAGTGGGGGAGGTACCTAAAACAAACAGTAGAAACATTCTGGATACAGAAGTTGATACCAGCCCATTTACAGAAGAAAGGGTTCTGAAAGAAATCTTAAAACTGAAGGTGGACAAAGCAATGCGGCCTGATGGGATTCATCCCAGAATTCTAAAAGAACTAAGGGTAGAACTAGTGACACCACTGACTACCCTGTTTAACAAATCATGGGAGGATGGGGTGGTACCCGAGAACTGGAGAAGGGCAAATGTGATTCCCCTTCACAAAAGTGGGGAGCAAGGCAGAAGCAGGAAACTACAGACCTGTTAGTTTAACCTCAGTGGTAGGGAAAATTATGGAATCACTTCTGAAGGAAAGAATTGTTGAGTATCTAAAGGCCAGAGGGGGCTCAGGACCCAAGGCAGCATGGATTCACAGCGGGAAGGTCATGCCAGACAAATGATAGATTTCTTTGACTGGGTGACCAAAGTAGTAGATCAGGGAGGGGCTGTGGACATGGCCTACCTAGACTTTAGCAAGGCATTTGACACAGTCCCACACAAAAGATTAATATACAAGTTAGCCAGCCTGGGAGTGGGTCCCAAGATGACTGCCTGGGTAAAGAATTGGCTGGAGAATAGGACACAGACAGTAACAGTAAATGGAGTCCACTCTGAAGAAAGGGGGTTTACTAGTGGGGTATGAGGTTCAGTATTAGGACCGGTCCTCTTCAATGTCTTTATAAGCAACATTGCAGAGGGACTGGAAGGAAAAGTATGTCTCTTTGCAGATGACACAAAGATCTGCAACAGAGTTGATGCACAAGGTGGGGTGGAAAGGATGAGAAGGGACTAGGCAAGGTTAGAGGAATGGTCACATGTATGGCAGCTTAGATTCAATGCTAAGAAGTGCAAGGTAATGCACCTGGGTAACAAAAACCCAGGGGAAGAGTACACAATGGGGGGTGAGGTACTCACAACAACAAAAATGGAAAGGGACCTGGGGGTTGTCATGTCAGATGACCTAAAGGTGGGAAAGCAATGTGACAGGGCAGCAAGGAAGGCTGGAGGGATACTGGGATGCATAGGGAGAGGTATCACCAATAGAAAACAGGAAGTTATTATCCCTCTGTACAGACAGTTGGTGAGACCCCATCTGGAGTACTGCGTGCCGTTCTGGAGACCCAATCTCCGCAAAGACATAGACAGGATGGAGGCTGTCCAGAGGAGGGCAACTAAAATGGTGCAAGGTCTGCACCGGAAGACATATGAAGAGAGACTTAAGGAGCTGAATATGTATAGCCTCAAGAAAGGAGGGAGGGGGAACATGATAGAAACTTTCAAGTACCTCAAGGAATCAACAAAGTCCAGGGTAGCATCTTTCAAAAAAGGTGTGCAAGAACAAGGAGGCACAATTTGAAGATAGAAGGGCGGCTCAGAGGTAATTTAAGGAAGTATTTTTTCACAGAGAGGGTTGTGGATGCATGGAACGGCCTTTCGGAGGAGGTTGTGGAGTCAGAAACAGTGGTGGAATTCAAGCATGCATGGGACAGTCATAAGGCAATTCTAGGGGGTGGGGGTAGGAAGAAGTAAGCTGCTGGTTAACTAGGATCTGTAGCTTATCCATTAGGTAGGGAAATGGGCAGACTGGGTTGGCCAAGCGGTCCTTATCTGCTGTCAAAATCTATGTTCTATGTTTCTATTTTACGTGTATGTCGAGTAGTGATCAAGCCTAAATAATACCATTGGTAGTACATTGATTAACTGTAATTTGTGAGAATAATGGCCAGGAAGGGCCATACCATCTGTTTTTGGTTTTTCTTAATTCCTTCTTCTCCCACAGGTCTTAGAGGCTAGCCTCCTGAAAACTGTGATGGGCTCATCTAAGGAAGAGTCATTTTGGACATTTAAACTGTACCCCAACAGTGGTATCCAAATGAATGGTTTCACAAATAACTGATGATAATATGTTTTATTTTAACTGTTGGAAGCCTTGTACTCCATTAAATGTACTCTTGTTCATGTAAAAATGAATAAACATAAAGTTTGAAAAAAGATAAAGAAAATGTCAGTTACTGGCCTGGCTAATTCATCTGCTGATTCCTTGAGTATTCTTGGATGCAGCCCATCTGGGCCTGGTGCTTTGTTTGGATTTATTTGGCTTATCCTGATTTTAATATCTTCCTCGTCAAGCAGAATTTTTTGACAGTTTAACTCATGCTGTCTGGATGTAATATTTATTATCCCTTTAGCTGAAAACACTACTAAAGCAGTTAAACATTTCTACCATTCATTTCTCTTCTTTGATTATGTTGCTGTTTCCGTCTAGCAGGGACTCACCTGTGATACATTACTTCTCTTAGAGTTGATGTGGTTATAGAAAGATTTATAATTATCCTTGACTTTATGTGCCAGATGCAACTCAAATTCCCTTTTGGCTTTTCTCACATATTTTTTGCTTTCACAAACTCTGTCTTTGTAAGTGTCCCATGCTTCTTTTGTATTTTGTGTTTTTGCCCCTTATATCCTTTTACCTGCTCCAACTTTACCTTCTTATCTTTCTATTCAATCAGCCAGGTATTCTGCCCTTTTTGCCGTATTTAACCTTTTCTGGAATGTATTTTGATATGAGGTTATTTAGCTTCAACCTCAGCGCTTCCCACATTTTATTTTGATTTTTACTCCTAAACTGGCACTTCCAGTCCCAGTCTTTCAATGCCTGTTTCATCATATCATAAATTGTGTGTTTCAAGAATTACCATTGCTATCTTTTAAACAACCACCTTATTTAGCCAATCTGATTGTTAGGAGTAAACTTGCACCAGATCAGAATACCATAACACTAAATAGTTCATGACCTTGCAATCACCCCAGATGTAGGACTATTTCCACTTCAGATTGTGTGGTTACTTCACAAAATAGACAATTCAGGATAAAGGGAAATTATATATGTGCATCACAGAATGTTGTTTATGTCATTCAATGCAAGAGATGTCCACAAACAGGGTATGTGGGAGAGACAGGGCAACCTCTCCACACTAGAATGAACTTTCACAGACATACCATTAATATGAACATGACTGAAAAGCTAGTGGGGCAGCACATCTCTCAGACTGATCTCTCCATCTCAGATATGTTGGTAATGGTCTTAAAAGAACATTTCAAAAATACACAACAGAGGTGGGCTTTTGAGGTCAGGCTTATTTTACTTCTCAATATGGTAGAAGATGGCATGAACATATGATTTGGGTTTTATGACACATTACCCTACTTGAACTTACACATATATATACATAGATACATAGATACATAAACACTGTCGGCAGATAAGGGCCTATGGCCTACCCAGTCTGCCCATTTGAGCTTGTAAGTTCACTTTATGTTTTTCTAGAAGTCTGTTGCCCCTTACCCCTGACCTCCAGAAATCCCTTATGTCTATCCCATACATTCCTAAATCCCATGATTGTTTCAGCCTCCACCACTTCCTCGGGCAGGGTGTTCCATGTGTCTACCACCCTTTCTGTGAAGAAATTCTTCCTTACGTTTCCTTTGAATTGCCCTCCCTCCAACATCATCTCATGCCCGCTAGTCCTGGAACATCTTTTTTGCTGGAAAATAGTGTATTCCTGCACCCCGTTCCTCCCTGTAAGGTACTTGTATGTCTCTATCATATCCCCCTCTCTCCCTCATCTCCTCCAGGGAGTACATATTCAAGTCCTTCAGCCTGTCCTCATAGGACTTGTGATGCAATCCCTGTACCATCTTTGTTGCCCTCCTCTGAATCTTCTCTACCCTATGTCCATATATAGGTTAAGGTTTCCAGAACTGTACACTGTACTCCAGGTGGGGCCTCACTAGTGTCTTGTATAGTGGAATTATGACCTCCCTTTTCCTGCTGGTGATGCCCCTGCCTATGCATCCCAGCATCCTATTTGCTTTACCTGCTGCCTTGTCGCACTGTTTCCTTACCTTGAGGTCATCAGAGATAACTCCAAGATCCCTTTCCTGCTTGGTGCATGCTATATCCTCACCCTCTCAACTGATATGTTGTTCTAGGGTTTTTGTGCCCCATATGCATTAGCCTGCACTTCTTTGCATTACATTTCAACTAACATACCCTTGACTAGTCTTCAAGCTTCTTTAGGTCCCTCCTCATTCTGTCTACACCCTCTGGTATGTCCACTCTGTTACAGAGTTTTGTGTCATCAGTGAACAGGGAAATTCTGCCTTCTAGGTCCCATGTAATGTCACTGATGAAGACGTTGAATAGGACTGGTCCCAGCACTGAACCCTGTGGTACCCCACTGATCATTCCTGCCTCTGTGGAGTGACAGCCATTTGCCACCACCCTCTGTGTTCTACCACCTAACCAATAACCTACTACACTACTGTTCTGCCTGTTCCCATATTCCCCAGTTTGTTTAATAGCCTTCTATGTGGCCCACTGTCAAAGGCCTTGCTTACACAGACCTTAAGTATAAATGATGGACATATAATAGGACTTCAGTTGGTTTTTGTTTTTTTGTTTTAATATTGTGTGATCATAGGGTCCATTTTAACTAGTTTTAATATGTTGCTTTCTCTTCATTAACTATTTGTGGGGGTGGGGTATAGTGTGCTAATTTGGGGGTTGTGTGTGGGGGTTGGGGTTTTATGAGGCAAGGCTTATATTCAGATACATGACATTATGATTTTACAGTGTGTTAGGACTCTTGGTTCACATACATAGTGAAATAATACTTCCTTCCAACTAGTTATCTATATTATGATGTTACCGGGGGTAATTCCTTTAGTTTTTTATTTAGATTCCTAAGACCGTTACTGTACATATAGTAGACTGAATATATGCTGACACACTATTGAGCACTTAACATATTAGGATGCGTGATCTACTAGGGGGACCTTGGTAGAGCTGGTTTTTTTTATTGGACTCTAATCCTGACAGTTGATATTTCTTGTAAAAAATCTTGTTTACAGCAATGAAGGTTTTAATGTTTCTGGAATTTATTATTTGGTAGAATATATAGTTGATAAATTGTCTCCAGATAGGTTTAATCCTATATGAATGTGTGAAACAGTTTGTTCACTCTAGGGACACTTTACTTTTTACCTGCCTATTGCCTTAGATAGATAATCTATTTCATTGTTTTTTTTACATGGAATACTATCTCATTTTTAACATGTACTTAAAGGAGAACTGTGCTGAACCTGTAAGTAATTTTTCCCCAGTAGATGCTTTTTTATATACCTGATTCCTTTCTGTTATTTTTCCATGTTTACTGGCCTTCTAGTAAACACAATGGATGCTTCTAATAAAGTCATTGCTGGTAAGTGCTACTTAGAACTGCATGATGTAGTTTACTTCCTTTTTGGGGGACAGGGTTCCAGAGATGGACATGGATGAATTGTGAAAACAATGCAATGTTCCAACAAGGACATAAAGTACATCATACAGTTCTAAAATGGTACTGACCACCAGACAGTAAAGCAGAAATACACAGTGAATTTACTGAAATCAGTGCAGATTGAAAAAAAAAACCAGAATGTGAAGCAATATTACAAATGCCGCTTCTACAGAAAACACAGGTTTACAGATTCAAGGCAATTCTCCTTTAAGTGGGTATTGAATCTAAAGGTCTTGCGTTTAATTAAGAGTGTATGCTCGTAACACTATCACACATTCATAATGTAAGTTAGTGTAACTGCCTGGCCTCTCAGAGCTTTACTCTTCTCTGGCTCTGTTGACATTTGGCCTTGGAGGGCTTCACAGCAGCCAGCTGAGTTACAATGATTCGATGCATTGAAACCTCAGTTACATTTTAAAAAAGGTATTTTAAACCAATGAGAATTCTTTCTTTTTTTATGTATGATCTGAGTGTTAATAGAATGTGTTTATCCAAACATCTGTCATAAGTTTCTGAGGAAGGACTTGGTTGGTCCAAAAGCTTAAGTGCTGTTTTCTTTTGTTACATCTATGTTGGTCCAATAAAAGGTATCAAACCATTTGTTTCTGGACATGCAGTTAAATTATTTGATACATATTCTGCAACTCCCCAAACTTTTCTATTTTCCCTTTGCTTGCTGAACAGTATATAACCTTGAATGTTTCTCCCCCAGGTGTCAGCTTCCTGGCACCAGGTCTCTATAATTTCACATGTGTATATTCCTTATTTAATAATCAGTTCCACTAAGTTTTCTGCATAGGCCATTCCCTCTTCTTGACACATAGCCAATGAACACCTATAGAATCAACTTGTAGATGAAGAGTTGATGATGCTGTGTGGCCACCTACAGCATCAAGGCATTCCCTCTTTCTCACCTGTAGGTGGTGCTTGGAGAGCAAAACACTCAGCACCCTCTCCCCTGGGTCAGCATGTGATGCCTCTGCACTGTATTCCATACTCCACCTGCCCAGATGAGGGAGTTTGAACTGAGAATCGATCCAAGGTCTACCTTGTAGTGGAGTAGTACCCCACCAGCTGGTGCCAGTGGGCTAGGCATGGGCTTAAATGTTTTTCAACTTTTCTATTCCTGAACCAACACCATAAATAGTGGACATTATTTATAATGTGCTTTCTAATCTATAATGTGATATAATATATATATATATATATATATATATATATATATATATATATATTAGAGGCAAAAAACTCCGTTTAATGCATTAGTTAGGGTTGTTCCACAGCGACAAAAATGAGGAAATTCGCTGTTAGTGTTGAAAACCCTAACTCCGAATTCACCCCAGCCACACACACAGAGACACACACACATTCAAGTATGGGGGAGGACCAAGTCAACACAACCAATGACAGACATCCAGCAGCAGGTGACAGAAATAACAAACAATTGTCTAAATGTACTATGAGACATCTCCACCCACCTGACCAGGTACTGCATGCTCAGTGGAGATCAACAGCAAAACTGAGGCCATGTACACCAAATGTACACATCCCTGATTGCAGCTGCACTAGCATACCACACTTAGTAGTTGCATGGCATTACCTACCGATGCCCACACCAGACCACACCACATGTGGTGGGCCACCTGAGCAATAGAGTTCAGCAAAACCAAGGAGTTGTACAGGTATAATATCTCTGATTATAACAAGGGTTTGAGAAGTGCAGCTTTCTAATTGACTGTAAACATTGTAACAGCCTTATGTTTAGTTTTTATTAACATACATGTAGAGCCTAACCATATGATGAACATGGTTTAATGTTATTTAAAAAAACAGTTTTATTATGATAGCAATAAGCCACTCCCAGGTATTATGTTAATGGTCAGTTTATCACTGTCTAGCGACATGTGGCACTCGGCTATGCTTCATTCAACATTAAACCCCTACAGGGTGATTAACAGACCATTTAACATAACTGTTGGTCATGCCTTATTGCTTAATTGTCTTTATGAGTAGATAATCTCCCTCTGCTAGGCACTGCAGCAGCTTTGCAACACAGTGTCCCACCCAGTTACACCATACACTGTCTAGTTACTGGAGAATGGCTGTGAATATGAACTCATGAAGATGAACAGTGTAACTTGATAATTACAGTCATTGAAACCTTAGTGTGATTATAACTGACAGAGTCAGTGATAGAGAATAACCCCTGCTGTCCTAGTACACTTACCCCATTGTGAGTTAAATCAATACTAAAAGACATTCTGTTTATATCTACACCATACCTACTTGATTCCTGTTGTACCACAATTAACATAGTTATCACTTTGATAGCATCAGTGACAGAAGTGTGGCAAACCCAAGCACTACGCACACAGCCTAAGTATGAAACAACTGTTAAAAAAATTACACTGTGTCCATAAGTGGCATAGATCAGTCATTGCAACAATAGTAAATGTATTACTATTTGAATAAGTTAGTCATCACAGATGCAATGAGATTGTCATTATCAGGTACAACATACTCAGTAAGTGCCTACAGCAAAATCTATCCTATATACAGCTCTGATACAGGTACGTCATTGTTGGCTCAGTAGTGCTGTGATATTTAGAAGTTGCTTGACCTGATCCATGCAATTACACTGTTTATTACAAAGAATACTTACTGCATCTTTAGTATTGAAACACACTGAAGGTCTATGTATGTACATCAGCAGTACACCTTCATCAGTAAGAATGCATCTGATACTGGCAGTACGAATTTCACAGCGTTGAACAGGCAATGCTTTTCCATACGTTTACATCAGCCTCTCTATCTTGAGTAAACCAATGCAGTAAATGTACTACTATGTAAATCACATACTAAATGTAACACTACTTTTATCTTGAGCATGCTAGTGTCTTGTAGTTAATTTATGTACTTCTCTTAATTAATGTATACTCACTAGTGTTAAAACCTTTCTATAAAAGGTCATCATGCACCTTCAGCATTTATATTGACTACAGCACATTACCAGTTGTGGTGTGGTGTAGGGCATCGGTAGGTAAGGCCATGCAACTACTAAGTGTGGTACGTTGTGTGCAGCTGCAATCAGGGATGTGTACGTTTGGTGTACATGGCCTCAGTTTTGCTGTTGATCTCCACTGAGCATGCAGTACCTGGTCAGGTGGGTGGGGATGTCTGGTAGTACATTTAGACAATTGTTTGTTATTTTTGTCACCTGCTGCTGGATGTCTGTCATTGGTTGTGTTGACTTGGTCCTCCCCCATACTTTAATGTGTGTGTGTGTGTGTGTGTGTGTGTGTGTGTGTGTGTCTGTGTGCGTGTGGTGCTGGGGGGTGGGAATTCGGAGTTAGGGTTTTCAACCTAACAGCCAATTTCCTCACTTTGTCGCTGTGGAACAACCTAACTAATGCATTAAATGGAGTTTTTGCCTCTAATTTCCATTCTTTTTGAGAATGATAATGAGAAATAGTGAATATAATGCGGCAGCGGGAGCACAGGAGCAGCAACGCAAACAGAAATGCTAACAGTGGCACACATGCAAACACAAGCACGAATGAGAACAGAAAGGGTAACGCACACGGTGGCATAGACGGGAACGGTGTGCCACGTGATGTCTTGTCACATAGTAACATGGTGCCTGTAAATGGAAATGTCAATGGGCATGGTGACGCAAAGTGAAACAGAAAGAGAAACAATCACGGTACACACAAATGGCAAAAAGTAACAAAGCATAAGCGCAAATGAAAGCATAAAGGATAATGCACATGAGGCCCGTGCTCCCAGAACATAATGCAGCAGCGGGGTCACGGGGGGCCTAAAGACTACACTCGCCATGATGTCTTGTGGCATAGTAACAGGAAGAGCAATGCAAACATAGCGCTAACAGTGGTGCACATATAGTAGCAAGCGCAAATGACAACAGAAAGGGCAATGCACATGGTGGCATAGACAGGAACAGTCTGCCACATGATGTGTTGTCACATAGTAACATGGTGCCTGCAAATGGAAATGTCAATGGGCATGGTGACGCAAAGTGAAACAGAAAGAGAAACAGTACTGTAGACACAAATGGCAAAAAATAACAGAAATGCAAGCGCAAATGAAAACACAAAGGATAACGCGCATAGGGCCCCGTGCTCCTGGCACATAATGCAGCAGTGGCAACGCGGGGCCCAAAGACCGCACTCCCACCACATGATGTCTTGTGGCATAGTAACAGGAAGAGCAACGCAAACAGAAGTGCTAACAATGGCGCACAAGGTAATGCAAGCGCGAATGAGAACAGAAAGGGTAACGAACACGGTGGCATAGACGGGAACAGTGTGCCACGTGATGTCTTGTCACACAGTAACATGGTGCCTGTAAATGGAAATGTCAATGGCCATGGTGATGCAAAGTGAAACAGAAAGAGAAACAGTATGGTAGACACAAATGGCAAAAAAAAGTAACAGAAATGCAAGCGCAAATGAAAATGCAAAGGATGACACACTTGGTGGCATTCGGGTGTGCATTGGGATCGTCAGCCCTAACTCTCACCCATGTCATGTGTAAAGCAGCAGAAGTATAGGAGAATGGGTGAGAGTTAGAACTCACGATCCCAATGCACACCCCAATGCCGGTTGAGGGTGGGTGGGGGTCCAAGGGGTTTCGATGCTTACAGCAAATTTCCTCACTTTTGACACTGTGGAACAACCCTAACTAATGCATTAAAGGGAGTTTTTTGCCTCTAATTTCCCTTCTTTTTGAGAATGATAATGAGAAATAGTGAATGTAATGCAGCGGCGGGAGCGTGGGGCCCTGGATAACGCAAAGGATAACGCACATGGTGGCGCAGGCGTCAACGGTAAGTGAAATGGGTACGGAACTGCAAGCGGAAAGGGCAACAGTAACAGTAATGTAAGCGTACAGGCTGGTTTTCCCCAAAACCTGCAGAGAGAAAGACAGTGAATACAAATAATGTATTCATGATAATGAGTATCGGCGCAGAAAATGAGAACTTGGAATACTAAATATGTTATATTATTTACAACTGTCCTGGCTAATCTGGTACTTAGCCCCCATTAGCGGGCTAAGAAATTTTCAGACGAAAAGTCCGTATCTCGCACCGTTTCAGAGATACGGGCCCTGAAAGGCGCGGCGAACGCCGTAATGTTATCCTATGGGAAAAAAAGAAAAGTTCAGAGCGCTATAACTTTGCCTCCCTATAATATTTTTTCACCAAAACACTGAAAGGCACATCTGTGGGCTGTTGGCTGTCTTCCCTCCAAATTTCAGGAAAAAAGACCAAACCGTTATTTTGCAGCAGGGATCCAAAGGATTTCTGTAATGCATTGGGCGCCGTAATGTTATCCTATGGGAAAAAAGTCAACTTTGGAGTGCCATAACTTTGCCGCCGTGTAATATTATTTCACCAAACCACTGAAAGGCACATCTGTGGGCTGTTGGCTGTCTTCCCTGCAAATTTCAGGAAAGGGTAAAGAACACTGTGGCGTAGACGGGAACAGTGTGCCATGTGATGTTTGTCACATAGTAAAATGGTGCCTGCAAACGGAAATGTCAATGGGCCTGGTGACGCAAAAAGAAACAGAAAGAGAAACAGTACGGTAGACACAAATGGCAAAAAATAACAGAAACGCAAGCGCAAGTGAAAACGCAAAGGATGACGCACGTGGTGGCGTAGACGTCAACAGTAAGTGAAACAGGCATGGAACCGCAAGCAGAAAGGGCAATGGTAACAGTAATGTAAGCGCACAGGCTGGTTTTCCCCAAAACCTGCATAGAGAAAGACAGTGAGTACAAATAATGTATGCATAATAATGAGTATCGGAGCAGAAAATGAGAACTTGGAATACTAAATACGTTATATCTCAGGAACCGTATGACGTAGAAAAAAAATTTAAAAGTCGTATGTTTTACAACTGTCCTGGCTAATTTTATAGGGGGCTAAGTATTTTTCCGACGAAAAGTCCGTATCTCGCACCGTTTCCGAGATACGGGCCCTGAAAGACGCGGCGAACGCCATAATGTTATCCTATGGGGAAAAAAGAGAAGTTCGGAGTGCCATAACTTTGCCTCCCACTAATATTTCTCCACCAAACCACTGAAAGGCACATCTGTGGGCTGTTGGCTGTCTTCCTTCCAAATTTCAGGAAAAAAGACCAAACCGTTATTTTGCAGCAGGGTGCCAAAGGATTCCTGTAGTGCTTTGGGCGCCGTAATGTTATCCTATGGGAAAAACCGTCAACTTTGAGTGCCGTAACTTTTGCTGCCATGTAATATTTTTCAATACAACACTGAAAGGCATATCTGTGAGATGTCAGCTGTGTTCCTCCAAATTTCAGCCTAAAACTCCTAACGGTTATTTTGCAGTGCAGTGCCAAAGAATTGCTGTCATTTTCCCACAGACTGAAAATTATTAGCAATTTGAAAGCTTTCATAAAAAGTTCGTCACTTTCGTGAGCACGAAAGTAATTTGCGAAAGTACTTTTTCCAGAAATTTGAAAAACATATTTGTGGGGTGTTTTACCACAAAATAAAGACATGGCAAGCATCCTCAGGGCCCGACTAGGTAAAAACAAAAAGAATTAGGTTGCTAGAGGGTCCCAAATTTCAATGCCAACCATTTTTCTGATCACCAACTGAAAACAAAATGGCCAATTTGCGAAAGTAACAGGCCCATTTGCGAAAGTAAAAATGCATTTACGACACTGTCGAACTTTTTGTTAGCTTTTCCCATTGACTTATAATGGGAAACTGTTTTTTGAATAACTTTTGAACTGTTTAATATTTTTTCACCAAATCATCGAAAGGCACATTGGGGCCCCAACCGCTACGATCCCTGAAGATTTCAGGTCAGTCGGCAAACCGTAAGTATGACCGTAGAAGAATCCACAAAAGCGTAACGCATACGCACAGATCACGCTTAACTAGCTCCACAGCCGTATATCCGACCAGTACGAAACTTGGCCAATCCAAGGCCTATGGTTCTTGATCATGTATTCAAATTTCAGGCAAATCCATCAAACAGTTGCAAAGTTATTAAGGTGCAAAATTTTGGGTTTAACATGGAAATGGCTCCTCAACCTATCTATGGTAACACTACCATGCTACCATAATATATATATATATATATATATATATATATATATATATATATATATATATATGATATAATTTCTATCTATAACATGCTTTGTGTTGCTGTTTATATGCCTTTGAAACAAGTCCTTGACTCAAAGGGTTGTAATTCTGATATGTATAATAAATAAAAAAAAAAAAAAATAACAACAAATACCCCATTATTCATAGTATTTGAGTATTACTATTCATTACTGACACAGCCCTACACATCCCCTTTCCGCCCTATGGCAAGACAGTAAACAGTGTCTGGAAATTGCCAGGAGGAAATTATGCCTATGTTAGAAATGGATTTCTCTAGTTACTAGTTTCAACTTGCAATCAGTTTTACTAACACTTTTTGAAAACATATAAACCTAATAGGGTACTGAACTTTCTTTTTGTCAGAGTGCAGGTTTTAAGATATGGATGGATGTTGACGACATGGCCGGATCTACTTTACAGGCCATGGCTGAAGCAGTAGAGCAGGCAGTCATTGTTATCATCTGCATTTCTCCAAAATACAAGGAAAGCCCACACTGCAGAACAGGTATGAATTACTCATACTGTAGTTATGTAAAGAATTTGTCTTATGAGAATAAAACAATAGTGATTGAGTTTGGAATGGTGACAGACCAAACCAGGTCCCTGAAGTTTGTAGTCATGGGGGTCAAGAAAGGCACAAGTACAACTGAATATATAAAATATCACATTTCAGTTTATTATCTTCTGAAGCTTTTTAGACTTTGCCTATGAAAGGAGGAATATTAGCAGATGCTTGAGTAGAAGAGCTGAATGTTCCTAAGCAATTACAATTATAAGATGAATGTAGACAAAAAATGTACTAAAACGTTGTTACGTTTTCTGATGCGGAACCAATATTAAAAACATTTTTTTAAAAGATTTTTTAAATACTGTTTTAAAAATGGAAACTTTTGGGGTGACACTTTTTAATCAGTAACATTAATTCCATGGTAATTACAGTGCAATGAAAGTACGGTAATCTATGAATTCCAGGTGAACTAATATGAAGTAGAGGTTATGATACCATCCATTCTTGACTTACAGGGCTAATTAGGAATACAACTACTTATTCCCCTAATTCTGCAAACTTGAAAGTGCATTTAAAAAATATCACAAGCAGATAAAAAAAAACTGTGCTTAGTAATCTGTAGTTAACTTTAATTCCACAGTAGTATTCCATATTTTTTGTAAACTGTGGATTCATTTTCCACATTATTCCATGGATTATATAATCTATGAAATATTGTTCCACAGACTACATAGCAATGTTTTTTTGGAATTCTTCAGAATTAAAAAAAGAGATTTTGAAAAGCATATCAGAAGAAGAAATGCCTCTCTGCACAAATTATGCTTGTGGAATTGTACGCTCAGAATAGCTTTAGTTATGGTATTACTTTGGAATTACAGTTAAATGCATTTCATGCATTCATTCATTCATTGGCCTTCTTCTGAAGAAATGTATGAGGCCTGCAAGAACCCCAGTCTGTGAGTATGGATGTACTAACTCATAAGGATTCTCCTAACCACTATATCAATATGCTTGCTGCTTGATAAGTAAGCAGTGAGACATGACAGGGTGTTGATAGTAGTGTGATCACCACAAATCAGGGGTGTAATGAGACATGAGGTCATGGGCTGAATGCCTTATTGACCCCTGGAAGTGCAACAATCACACTACTGCCTACACCCTGAAGTGTCTTATTGCACTTATCATATGGTATTTTGTAGCAAAAACAATGGTTCAGACATAAAACATGCATTTTAAGTCAAATTAGTTTATTTTTGTCTACATATCATTATGCTGAAGAAAGAAGCACCTAAATTTGGGGGGAGGAGGGAGCAGCACAACTGAGTATTATTATATGGCACATTTCAGACTTTGCCCAGGTCTTTATTTTCATAATATGGCTACATCTGTGGTCTTTCAGACATTAGTCTCACAGTTACAGGGAGACAGGAATGTCTATAATATTTCTGAAGTTTACTGGATATACTTGGTTATGTTGGTTATGTTGGTCAAGCAATAAAAAGTTAAACAAAATGGCTGGGGAGCTTACCCAGTTACTAAAGACTGAATAAAATAGCTTATTTCTGCATAGAAACACAATTCCTGTAACTGCTTTGGAATGTGGGCACAAGGAATTAGAGCTTCAATGACTGGGCTGCTAGACTGGTACTAGTTACTGCCCATTGGTAATAGTGCCATCTACCGTGGAGCAGTAGCCAATTGCATAAAGCTTTATTTCCTGCCATATGATAAAGTGATATAATTTTGCATGAGTCAAATGCCTGCCAGCTGAGGAGGTGAGTAAAAGGGTTTTTGCTGGCTGCCATCATGGAACTGGAATGGGGTGTTGGGGTAATCTGGTGGGTGAGGTCCCTTGGATACCAGGGACAGCCAAGATGGGGATGTGAAGAGGGATGGGTTGCCAATGAAACCTAGAACAACTGAAATGGATACATGGAGAGGAAGAATGTTGCCACTGGGCACCAGAGACAGCTGACATGTGGATGAGGAAAGGGAGGGAGTGTATGATATGCTCTATTTATGATCTTTGCAAACATGCTTTCTCAAGTACTATCTAACACTATACAAGCAGCTGGTAAGGACAGCCACCAGACTTTCAATATACCATTGTGCCATGTATACATAAATTTGTCACCGGTGCCATCTTTGTTGATTTGACAAAGGCATTTGAGTAAGTCAACCACAACCTCCTGTTATGGCAACTTCACTCACTTGGCCTCAATGCTAGTGCCTTCTCTTGGCTTCAAAGTTACCTTACTGGCCGCATACAGAGGGTCAAGTGAGACGTTTCTCTCTCAGGCCTCAGACCTATAACCCACAACATTTCTCAGGGATCCATCCTGGTCCCATTACTATTCTCTCTCTTTATTAACGATTTACAAAATAACTGCAGAGGGGCCTCTGTGCACCTTTACATGGACAATGCCATTGTCTACCACTCTTCGTCTGATGTCAGCTGGCTCAAAAGTAAGCTAGCATCAGATTTCCAAACTCTTGAGGACTGGTTTCTAGAAAACCATCTAGTCCTTAACCCCTCCCAAAAAATGTATGCTATTTACTTACCCCTCCCACTCTCAGCATCCCCCTCTTGTGATACTCTCCAGCTGGGGTGATGCTGTTAAATCTGTCCAACCCTTTAAATATCTGGGTGTCACTTTAGATACCTCATTTTCCCTGGACACCTATGTCATCCTATTATCCAAAGCCCAAACCAAAAGCTGGGCCTGCTTCACCATATCTACCCCTTCTTCATGTCGGCTTTCTGCCACAAGATCATGTCTTCCATCCTCCTTCCCCTCCTTACTTATGGCACCCCTCTACTACTCACTACCAATACAATCATTGTGTCTCGCCTCAAACAGGCATATCATAGGATGGAAAGGTTTGCCTTAGTGGTCAATACCCACCATCACCACTGTGATGTCCTCTCCTTCCTGGGCTGGCTATTGTATGAATCTAATCTCCAATATGCCACCCTGAGCCCAGTACATGGGCTGGTACACCACAACACCCTTCCCTGCCTTGGAGAACTCATTAGGCTTTGGCAACCCCCATGTGCTCTTAGATCCGCCTCCCTCCCTCTTCTCATAGTGCTCAAACCTCGACTCACTGTAGCCCAGAGATCTTTCGCTCATTCATCAGTGCCTGGCTGGAACTCTCTACCATACTTTACCTGATCCTGCACCTCGCTCACTAAGTTTCAGTCTTCTGTATTACTCCACCTCACTGCCTCTACATCCTGCTCCTGCTTCTGATGACCCTTGTTCATGTGTCCCAAACTCTGTACAATTTTCACCACTCTAGAAACCTCTTGTCTATAAGTATTCCTCCTCTCTGAAACTCTTCTCTACTTGTATAAGCAATTTGTAAGTGTATCTGACAGTGACGCAATTTGGAAACCAGTGAATGAGCAATTATTAGTCACTGTATCTACCATGTATTTGCCATTGTACAGCACCTCTTATACTGTATATTGATAAATGTAAGTCATAATTGTATCTGTAAATAACATCATTTGCTAATCTTGTTTGATGAAATTATATCCACTGTAGCTACCATGTCTTTGTCTATGTATTGCACTTTCTGGGTTGCCCCTGAAAAAGGGACTGCATTGTCTCAGCAGGCTCACCCGGTTACCAAAATTCAAATAAATAAATACATACATGGCTCTGCTTAGTATTTGCATGTACTTGAGGCCTCCTATTCCACTGATGAACAAACTGCTTTGTGCCACACAGTCTGAGGCTCCCAATATGGCAAATGGAGTGATAAGTAAATCTTCAGGTCACAAAGCCCGATTTACCTACACAAAACCACTTTGCACTATACAAAGTGTTCAAACAACAGGATACTTATTCCCTGGAAAATTGCTATATGAATACATACCTGTGTCTGTAGGCAGCTGGTACTGAGTTTTTTTAATTCTTTAACAGAAGCCGAGTATAGTTTCCAACTCCAAAAGAGCATTGTGCCTCTTATGATGGAAAAAAACTACAAGCCTGATGGGTGGCTCGGAGCTATTCTTGGCACAAAGTTGTGGATTGACTTTACTAATAAACACAGCTTTGAGGACAGTTTCGCACACCTTATTAAGGAGCTTGGAGGTGCCATAAAGCCAGCACAGGATACAGTTGACGGTAAATAATTATTTCTATTAATTATTGGTTTATCGATTTTGATTGCCACTTAGCAGCACAAAGGATGCTACTTGTTCAATAACGGTTACTGACTTCAAGTTTTGTTTTAATAGTTTGTAAAACTCATAATATTTGGCAGACTGATTAATAAATATAAAGAAGTAAACATTCTGCATAGCATATCATATCCTACCCCGCTCCAAGGGTTACTGTTTATTACTTAAAAGGAAAATCCTCTCAACCTATTTCCTATATACCTGTGTGGTTTGTGGTTTGCAAGCATGAACAATAACTCTCTCTCTTACATCCCCCTAATTCCATCCTAATTTAAATGTAAATGAGATTGCTTCACTCTGTTTTTCCCTGGTGCGAAAAGCAGTGTGTCTCCATTCCAAATGTCATGACCCCACTAATGCAAGGCATCACGGGAGTTGATGCATACATGCACAAGCCAGTAGAAGTTATACTCTTATTCTGTTCTGTTACATCTTGTGAAGTTCCTGCATTCTCTAAAAACAGTTTTTTTCTAGCTCAGATACAGAAAATAGCAGGGCACTTACTATGCCTTGTAGAGTTCTATAGCTAGCATAAAACAAAAACATAATGACTGCACAGGATAGCAACAGCACTGACTAGTACAGTGTAACTAATGCAGACTTTAGCAGCAAAACATCATAAAATTCCAGGATACCGTTCATTAATCAGGTCATGACATTTGTAATGGAGTTAAGCAGGTTTTCACACCAGATGTAAGTACCTTCATTTACATTTAAATCCTGATGAAATTGGGAGGGTGCAGTAGTGTATGCCTGCAGACTATGCAGAGAAACAGAATAAAAGACTGTGGGGACCTTCCCTCTTTAGAACCTTAGGTCTTGTTTTACAATTGCACACTCTTTAGACACCCTTTAGAACCTTAGGTGTTATTTTCTAAAGTGAGTGATTTGTGGAATTTAGTTATAAAAATATTAGCAAAGGTTATTCCCCATCTGCACTGTTTCCAATGTGCAATGGCAATGTGGCACTAGGTAAACTCCCCCAGTGTTTTCATTGAAGATCTGAAAAGCAAATGGTGACACAAGTTGGGGGGTAGAGTGACCAGGAAGCATGTTTACACTTAGGCACCAAGTTGTGCTAAAAGTAGATCCATTAGATGGTGGAGTTTAAATATTCCTATGGTATCATCTTGGGACACAGTGAGAGATAATAACTAAGCTGCAATGTCCCCTTCTGTTTACATCCAAAACAATGTAATTGTGATGCTTTAACCAGTGGACAAGGGAGCTAATATTAAAGCTGCAGTACAATGAAAAATGTATGTCCAAAAAGCTAGTGTCAGCTACACTTACTAAATTTATTACCATATCTGTCAAATCTATATTTCCAGGTACCTTCTATGCTGCACACCTTTATTTTTTTTATTTTTTACTTTCTCATTCGTCGAGTACCTAGAGGCCAGTGGAGCACAGGACCCAAGGCAGCATGGGTTCACAGCGGGAAGGTCATGTCAGACGAATCTAATAGATTTCTTTGACTGGGTGACCAAAGTAGTAGACGGGAGGGGCTGTGAACATGGCCTACCTAGACTTTAGCAAGGCATTTGACACAGTCCCACACAAAAAATTAATAGTCAAATTAACCAGCCTGGGAGTGGGTCCAAGGGTGGTAGCCTGGGTAAAACATTGGCTGGACAACAGGACACAGAAGGTAATTGTAAATGGAGTCCACTCTGAAGAAAGAGGGGTTACTAGTGGGGTACCGCAGGGTTCAGTATTGGGTCCAGTCCTTTTTAATGTCTTCATCAGTGACATTGCAGAGGGACAGGAAGGAAAAGTATGCCTTTTTGCAGATGACACAAAGATCTGCAACAGAGTTGATACACAAGGAGGCATGGAAAGGATGAGAAGGGACTTGGCAAGGTTGGAGGAATGGTCAGAAGTATGGCAGCTAGGATTCAATGCAAAGAAGTGCAAAATAATGCACCTGGGAAGCAAGAACCCAGGGGAAGAATACACAATGGGTGGGGAGGTAGTAACAACAACAAAAAAGGAAAGGGACCTGGGGGTAATCATGTCAGATGACCTTAAGGTTAGCAAGCAATGTGAGAAGGCAGTCGGTAGGGCTGGGGGTATACTGGGATGTATAGGGAGAGGCATCATCAGCAGAAAACAGGAAGTTGTTATCCCTCTGTACAGACAGTTGGTGAGGCCCCATCTGGAGTACTGTGTCCAGTTCTGGAGACCCCATCTCTGCAAGGCCATAGACAGGATAGAGGCAGTCCAGAGGAGGGCAACTAAAATGGTGCAGGGTCTGCAAGAGAAGCCATATGAGGAGAGACTAAAGGAGCTTAATATGTATACCCTTGAGGAAAGAAGGGAGAGGGGGGACATGATAGAAACTTTTAAGTACCTCAGTGGAATCAACAAAGTCCAAGAGGGTAGCATCTTTCAGAAAAAGAGACTTGCAAGAACAAGGGGACACAATTTAAAGATAGAAGGAGGGCGGTTCAGGGGCAATGTGAGGAAGTATTATTTCACAGAGAGGGTAGTGGATGCATGGAACAGCCTTCCTGAGGAGGTTGTGGGGTCTAAAACTGTGGGAGAATTCAAGAATGCATGGGACAGATATAAGACAATTCTTGTGGGGGGTAGGAAGAAATAGGCTGTTGGTTAACTAGGATCTGCGGCCTATCCTGTAGGTAGGGAAATGGGCAGACTAGATGGGCCTAGCAGTCCTTATCTGCCGTCAAAGTCTATGTTTCTATGTTCTATGTAACCCTTGCAAAGTCTAAAATGCAATTTCTAAGCTAAATGTAGCAGCCTTTTTTTTCTTGAAAAACACACACACAGATTAAAACATTTATAAAACACTCAAATGTTGGTGGAACTAGATGAATTTATCATTAAATACAGCTGGGAGATACCTGAAATATTTTATAATTAACAAAAAAAGATAGGGCCAGATTTTTTGCCCACATTCTTTGCACTGCTACTTTAAATACTCCTTTTCCCACCTTATTTAAAAAATGTGTTGTACTATTTTTTTTTGGGGGGGGGGAATGTATAACAATTATCTCCCAACAGGAAAAGTAATTCTGACACCTCCTCATAATAGCATATTGGCCTTTTAGGCCTCTCCTGCATATATGATGGGAATACAGTACCCCATCCAGCCCTAATTCAGCCATTGATGCTTATGCAAATTACATATCAGAACAGCAACTGTTGTAAATTAGGCTGCAGCCAAATGCATGCATTAGATGTATGCATGGTTGGTTTGCATTTCAAGTACCCTCCTGGGTCATACCTGAAAATAGACATTTACTTGCCTAGTGTACCTTACCCGATAAATAGCAAAAAGCTCCCGGGTTGCCCCTGAAAACAGGCAATTGTGCTGATTGGGCCTTACCCAGTTAACAATAAATAAATACAAAAATTACCAGAGCTGTGGAAAGTGGACACTGCCTGGGGGTGTCTGTAGGTGGTAGGGAGCACTGAATCTGGAAGGCAGAAGGTAAACCTGTTGGACCTGAATGAAAGTGGGACCAAGGGGCATAACACAGGATTAAGTAAAAAGTAAATACAGGGAATGAGCAGGTAAAGTGTTCAGGGCTGTTACTTCCTGCTAGCTCTCTGTTCCCTTCTCATGTGATAACTTAAATTGCACCTTCCTGGATGGCCACCCCTACCCCTCCCCCCCAAAAAAAGTGTAATACTTATTAGACATATGCCCACAACATGGATAACATTTTACAGTAAAATTGCATCCTGTTTAAACAAACTGCAAGCTAAATTATTTATTTATATATTGAAATTATTTAACAAGAAAAAGCACTCAAAGATAAGCAGATATATGTCCTGGGAGAACAGGAATTGGGAGATAACACGCAAACAAAGTAAATAGCAACAGCATTATATGATATTGTAAAATGGCAAGAAAAAATCCACTCACCTGATTGGCCAGCAGTGTCCAGAAGGTGTGAGGATAATACAGCACAACATCACGGATCACTTCCCGGCAACCTGACAGAGCCTAAGAAAAAAAAAAAGAAATCATTACACCTGTGGAAAGCTGTCAAAACCTTTACCTCAGAACCGCTGTGAACAAATAAAAAAATGTCAGAACTACCAGAAGTAAACTTTGAGATCTGCAACATTGCAGACCTAACTGCATTATTTGAAACTGAAAAGCAGCAATAAAACCAGCCAAAACCTACTACAATTCCTGGTAAAAAAAAAGAAAAAAGAGACACCTAGATATAGCACCTCAAGACCTGGAGCAACTTGAGACAGAAAGAAATGAGCCCACAACAAAGCGAGCAACTTCCTGGGCTATGAAAATATTCCTGGACTGGCTGACTGAAAAAAAAATAGAAATGAACTTCCAGGAAATATCATCATCTGATTTAAACACTACCCTTCGCTATTTCTACGGTTCAGTCAGAACCACAACAGGACAATCGTACAGTATCAGCAGCTATGTGGGGCTTTGTGCTGGCATAAACAGATATCTAAATGAACCGCCAGTAAGCAGGAACATAAATCTCATGTCCGATCTGGATTTTCAGTCCTCCAACAACGTATTTGTTGCCAACATTAAAAACCTCCGTCGAGAAGGGAAAGATCATACAAAGCATCACCCCGGCATACCACTCACCCATCTTGACCAGCTGAGAAACTCAGACGCGCTGTGTACTGAAACACCAGAAGGCCTAGTCCGTAACGTGTGGCTTGAAATTCAAATTCATTTCACAAGGCATGGTTGTGAGGAGCAGCGCAAACTAAAGCCAGATTCCTTTCAATTATGCACTGACTCCACTGGCCACGACTACCTAACAATGACTTTTAATGAAAAAATAAAAAATCACGGCAAAATTATGGAGCAAGGCAGAGACAACCTACGCGGCTGCATGTTTGCCATCCCAGGACATCTGCATTGTCCAGTACCAGCCTTCACAAAATACCTAAGCAAAATCCCTGTAAATGCTCCCAGTCTCTACTTCCATCCAAGAAAAAAAACAACCAAACCATGGTCCGAGGAAACTACACGGTTCACATTGGAACCAATGGGAATAAATTACCTAGCTACAATGCTCCCCAAAATATGTAAAGCAGCGTTGCTCCTGCAGACATATACAAATCACAGTCTCCATGCTACTGCCATACAAATTTTATCTGATGCTGGACTGCAAGCCCGACAGATAATGGCTGTTATGGGCCACCGGGCTGAAACATCTCTCCGAAGTTACTGGGCCCCTTCACTTGAAAACCAGATCACTTGGAGCAACCTGCTCTCTGGCACCACCGAAACAACAGAGCAACCACATACTTCCACAGATATTTCCCTACCAGCAATCACTTACAAAACTCCTCTGCAAATTACTGATGCCTACACTCACGATGGCCAAGTCCACATCAGAACTGTGCCTGGAATCCTACGGCAAGCACCGGAGTACAGATCCGAACCTGAAGCCACAGAAAATGAAACAAGCAGTGTAACCTCGACAACGAGCCAACCAGCAGCCACGCACACTGTGACCTCACTCTCCTCAAAGCAATGCCTAAATACCCAAACCATCACCACGGAAAACTCAATGTGCATTTTCCACATCTACAATAAATAAAAGCAACAAACCTCCAAGAGCAGCACGATAATTTCAGTAAGCAAGCACTAAAACAGAATCTAAAATGATCTTCCTCTCTGCTGTTATCCTTCCTCTCTGCTGTTACTAGTTCAAAGTTCAAACTCTTCAATTCAAAGTTCAAACTGTTGCACCAAATCTATTTTAATGAAAAAAACTAAAAGTAATATAAGCAAACTGCATTATTGTATGTATTTATAAACAGCAAGCTTTAAACATATTTATACTGTTCTATTTATTTATTTACAAACTGCATGCTGTTATTTATTCCCATAGCATTATTTATTAAAACTGCATAATTCTCTTGTTACTGTTCAAATGTTATCAATATTAAAACTTTTAAGCACAGAAACAGGTCTGGGACTACTTTATTGAGTGGAAGTATACATGGCATTTTCAGTAACTAAAAAAACAAAAAACTAAAAAACTGAAACAAATACTACATTTTTTTTTACAGCCAAGCCATTTTATAATAGCAATAATGCACTCCAGGGTGTATGTTGTGCTGGGATAACGTCGTGCCTTGCCATTGGTCACACTTGGCCTTCAGCCTCATGCTCAACCGCGCAAGGCGTGACATTATCCCAGCACAACACACACCCTGTCATGCATTATTGCTTAAGTAAGTAAATAATATCTAAACCATAAATGATATAGAAAATGATGATACAGATAACATGGGAATGCACCATAAGACAGATAGAAGAAAGGTGGTAATGTACCATAAGGTGATTCTACTGTCAACAGAGACAGGAAGAGCAGTGTAAGACCACTGTTTCTAGTCAAAGTTTTGGAAGACACAGGCACCACTGATGTCAGATGGGAGGCTATACCAAATGTTGGCAGCTTTTACCAAAAGCAGCTTGGCCAGCCTTCTTCCCACACTGGGGGTCTACAGTCCATGTGCATGGCAGGACTTTAATAGGTAAACAGAGTTTACAGCTGGAATCAAGAGTCTACAGAAGCTGCCTATTTATTTTTATTTTTTTTGTCTTTGGTAACCGGGTAAGGCCCACTAGGCACAAGTGCCTGTTTTCAGGGGTGACCTGGGAGCACTGGGAGGTTAAATGACTTGCTTAGAGTCTCACAGCATGCAATGGAGGTTGTGGCAATCAAACCCAGCCTGTTGGATGTACCAAGCTCATTCACAGCTCATTACTCTAACCTCTAGGCTATACTGCCAAGTTAGCATCAAGGAACACTGTGTGGAGTAAGTAGTAGTAAAAAATCTTTATTTTCCAACAGGATCAGTTGACACATACACCATTAGGACTACAATCCTATTTACAAGGTGCTCCTGAGACTAAATATTTATAGGAAATTCATGGGTTACATAAAAACAAATTACATTTCTAGACTACATTCAAAATGACATCAACACATTTAGATACCAGTAATAACATACTGTTTATTTAGTTCATATTGCAGTGTTTGCATAATTACAAAATAATTAATTGCATATCTAATGTCACATTTAACAACATCATTGCAATAATAACAAATTCTTTATTAGACTTATGTTGCATAGGGTGAGTTAGTTAATCAAAACGTGCATCTTTTTTGATAGTTCCTATTTTAGAGCTGTGTTAAATTTCTTTGTACAGTCGTTTTTATTTTTTGTTTGGATCTTTAACTCGTTCCAAGTTTTAATTGCAAAAAATGAGAAGGTAATTTCTCCATATCTGGATTTAGGAGTTTTTATTTGATAATCTCTAAGCACTCTGTCATTCCTTAGGTTATATGAGTGGTTATTTTTTTTCAATTTATTATATAAATAGGAAGGTTTTGTAGTTTTTATTATCCTCTTAACTTGATTGATCCAAATCATCTTTTTGTTTATCGCTCAAGGTAAGCCAATTCAGACCCTCATACAAATGACACTAGTGAACTCACCTGTCAGTTTCTAATGCAAACCTTGCCATTTGGTTAGATATAGCCTCCACCTTTTTAAAATTTGTGGCACTAGCAAATCCGTAAATATGTAAACTATAATCTAGGGTTGGAACCAACATCTAATTCACTATTGACCTTCTCATTTTCACATCTAAACAATGTTCTGTCCATCTCAGGGCTCCCAACCTACAGCTAACTTTATCTGCTATATCATTTATATGATATTCAAACCTAAGCTTGCTAGCCACTCATAGGCCCAAGTATTTATATTCATTAACCTGATTTAGGCACTCTCCTGTTGTACTTTTTATTTCTAAGGTTAAGGGAGCTTGGTTTAATTTTGTTCCACCTACATACATCATTGCTTTTGATTTTTTACTGTTGAGAATTAGGTCTGATTTCTCAAACCATCTTTGTACTTCAAGAAAATCTTTTTGTGTGGAGGGTGGGCATGCTGTCCAAAGAATGCCTACCTAACTGAAGTTACAAGAAACTCTGGTGTGTACAGGGAGGGCAGCTTAGTACAACATGACAGAGGCAGTTGTGCAAGGTATACAGCTTTTCCAGTTGAGTTTTGGCTGTAATCCCATATACAGCCCTGTAGTCAAGGGAAGGCAGCAGCATCTGCTCAACTTTGCATCTCCTTTCTCCAAGGAAGAGGCAATCCTTAATACAATAGGATATATAACTTGGAACAAAAAGTAAAGGTCAACATTTAAATGTTGGCAAAGTTGTACAAGTGTAGGTCAGAGAGGGTGCAGTGGGTAATAGAAAATTCAGTAGCAAGAGCCACGTAGACCTGCAGTGCTGCCCTCCTTAGGCAGTAATGTTACAACCAGTAACCCTAAAATGCCTCATTGTTAATGTTATTGGAAACAAGTATCAAATACCACGTCGTGAGCAAAGAGTGCGAAGTCTTCAGAAAAAAAACAACAAAGTACAAAGCAAGGCACTCAAAAGATTTTCTGGAAATCCAGGTATTCAAGGATGCAAAAAGTATTTATTAAAAAGGAGTTACAAAGTGCCCCAGAAGCATGGTGGAACACTCGAACATTCTGTGCGATACTTGCACTTCAACAGGGGCTGAGCTTCACATACATGCTGCTGTCTACATACTTAGAATAAATTAGAGGTACCTCACAATTAATTAATACTGAATTGATAAATGTATAATTTAATGTCATATCCAGCTTAGCTACACATTTTATATGAGCAGTGGAGTGCATACCATACTCTTAATTCATGGGGTATAATATCAGTTGATGGTTGGGCTTTGAACACATTTTATACAGTTGTGAAATCAGATCATACATTTTGATTTGTAACTTATTACCTTTTTGGATTGTCAGGCTTTTTGCTTTAAGACATAAAAGACAATGAAAATGACTAATCTTCTGTGAAACACAACTAAAGAGACTGTGACATAAATGACATTGATTGTGTGAAAGATCAGTACCCAAGGAATACATCCTGTGCTCCATGGGAAGTTACAGATAGAGCTTTGCTTGCAACATTGATAAATCAGTAAGACTGCATTGGATTCTGCAGCCGGAGATAGACTAAATTGTTTATCTAGTTTGCTTCCCCACAAGTCATCCATGTCAAATGTAATTTTAAAGGAAAATGTCTGTCTTCATAGGCCTAAAAATAAATAATCAAAATATGAGTTCCCACAGAAATTTAGGTGAGATGTGAGGAAGTACATCTTCACTAAAAAAGTGGGGGACACCTGGAGTAGTCTTTTTGCGGAGGTGGTGGGAGCAAAACTAGTGGAGGGCTTCAAGCATGCATGGGATAGGCACAAATGATTCTTAGTAGGAAAGTGGTGGTGGAGGGAGAGTAGCTGGAGATCAGGTAAGGTCTGAGGTGACTGTATGGGCAGAGACAATCTGAGCAGACTGGGTGGGCTAAGTGGTCCTTAACTGCTGACAAATTCTATGTTTCTAAGTTGTAGGGATTTTAGGGGTAGTGTGAGTGCAGTTTATCACACTTATATCATCTCCCAGTTTGCAGCAAATCATCCCCCACAGATATCATAATAATACAAAAAAAAAAATCTTACAGATGAACCTAATGCAGTTGCCATTGTTCATTCTAGCCAACTCTGATTTCTAAATTTTCTTGCTGTTGTCTGTTATGCCTCCATCCCATTTCTCTTCCACTCAGTTTTTTTTACTTTCTCTTTACACTGTTTATTTCCATTTGTCTTTTCCTTTTTTTCCTCCTCTGTACTTCCCTAATCTTATCTGCAACTTTTCTTCATTACTGCAGAATTACTTACTGCAATCCTGAGCAGCAGTCACTGAGAAAATACTCAGCCAGAAAAAACCTTGGCAGACATGCTTTCTATACTCCTGACACCTTAAAGCAAACTGCCATATTACCTGTCTGAAGAACCCACTACCACTGCTTTCACTTTTGGGGGTAGCGTTGTATTAATATCTTATCCCCATAAAGAAAAGATAGGCTGCTATATCACGCCGGTGTAAACACTACCCCATCCAATTCTGTCATTAACATAATACCTTGTAAGCCTATACCCACTGGTATAACCTCATACTCCATACCCTTTTTAACACTGGATCATTGTGGGGCACCCTACTATACAGTATATATGATCAAAGAAGGAGAAAGTAAAAATTAAATGACTTACTGGCTTTAACAATTAAACTGCTGGCCAGGACACCAGTCATACTTCTTACTCTTTTCAGGAAGTGACATTGGATGCTTACCAGTAGTATGGGGTTGTATTTAGGCATATACTCTGTTTTGCGGCATTAAGGGTGATCCTTGTGCATCAGACTTCCAAACCTTCACAGTCAGCAGACCTGTAAAAATATTGAAACAAATTATCATGATATGTGATGCAAACTTAAAGGTACAATACGGCCTTGGAATGCCTTGGAAGTTAAGCCTTTTAGGATATAGGTGTAATGTTATGGACATATATAATGCCATCAAAAACATTTCTGTATATAAAAATTGCAATAATGTCAGCTTGTCTGAAACATTTCCTCTGTGTCTAGGTTAGAATGGAGCTGATGTGTCCATTGATCCACATTGTAGAATCTACTGTACATTGAAAAAAGCAGCTGCTTCCATTTGGAAGCCTGATTTGCAGGTGAACCACCTAACATGTGCACAGCCTTCCATGAGAATCATATGCTGTTCTATAGCAGAGAATACACCAGGGCTTTTATTATAAAGAGGGTGTGTAAAGCTTCTGGTAGGTTGCACGTGGGACCTGTATTCCTACCAGTATAGTTCTACTACTATTACTGCACCTAATTTCCAACCAAAGGCCTTATCGTTACTCATGTGCAAAACCAGAGCCAACTGTGGTTCCAAAACACTCATACTGTCATGTCATGATCAAAGACAAAATCACCAAGCTTTAATTTTCTGTTTGATTTGTTTAACCTGTGAGCTGTCCACTGAGACTAGAGGTGCATGTTTGAACACTTTCAGCAACCTGGTTTACGTTTTTCAAAGAAAATATTTTCTAACCAGAAATATTTATCATTTCATGTCACTAGGGCCAATTGTAGCTTCAACACAAATCCCGTTGAATAGTAAAATAGGTAGATCTGCTGTGGAGCACTGGACAAAGGAAGAAGTCAACAACTGGCTAAAGGAAAATAAGCTTGATTTTTCTGTTAACATCCTTGCAGAGTATGATGGACCATTACTGTGCAGCTTACAACAGTTACGCAGAGAGGTATGAATCAAAAACATAAGTCAAAGGTAATCGACTAAATAACTTTCGTCAGAATCATAAATTTAAAAAGGACATTGTCTTCATAGCCATTTAAACCTGAAAGAGGATCTGTATACACATTAAAACTCAGTGTGTTCTGTGCTCATCCAGTAAACAGTAAGCACATGGGCTTACCATGTTGATAACCCAAGACCATGTCCTGAGCCTGAACCATCAAGCTTCCGATGGTAGAGGCAGTGCTGGGTATTTGTCACAGATGCTTCCTGATTTACAGAGGGTGGGTAGCTCTCACCAATACATGACTGCCCCAGGTGACCCATGATGGTGGTGTTGGAGAGTCACATAGGTAGAAGTACATGTTCCTCAAAAAAGTAGACACTGTAGGCAAGGGAGCTCCTCTCTTCCATGTGATGTGTTGCACTGAAGTATGATGAGAAGGCATTGTGCATCAAGTTCTGTACCAGTGAGTGCTAGTCAGAATGTGGTGGGTAGCCCTGGTCCAAGCCCCAGTTTTCAAGAGGTCTAAATATGCCTCCTGTCCCAGTGTATGTCCTCATTATGGAAGGCATTGGCAAAACAACAAGGAGGAAACATTGGTGGTACTTAGCTGATGATGCTGCCATGTTCTCCCTGATCAGTTGCTGCACTTTTCCCTCTGAGTGCTTTACCATGACCTTGGCTCTTTCTGGTCATGAAAGTTCAGACTGGCTTAGCTTCTGAATGGTTGGCTCCACTTAGAAAGGCAGGGTTGAGACATGGAGTGGATAGACATTGGGTAGCTGCATGGCAGTATTCAGTATTCCAGGTGATATGGGACTCTGGGCATGTAGATAGATTGACGGAGAAGAGCCCGACCCACTAAGTGACTTGAGGGAAAATAGTAAAAAACAAATACACTCATATTTTGTATTTGTAAAGGTTACTTTTAAGCAAAGTTTCCATGCATGCAGAAGCATGGAGGTCTTTTGCAGGGATGCATACGGCCACATAAAAACATGCACGGACCTCTTAGGGTCCAGCTTGCCTTATGTGATCATTAGCATTTTGGTATTTCAATATGGCAGCCAGAAGCAAAGTCACTAACCCACTTTTGATGAGTTAGCTTCCTTTGTTTCTGGACGCCTGTTGCCAGCAAAAGATTTTAGTGTGCTGTACCTCAATACTTTGCAGAGCACTACCTCAGCCCTATATTCGTACATGCAGTGTGCACTCTACAGGGGTGGTATGCATATCTGAATACATCTCTAGCAGACCCATTTTCACACTGTGCTATACTTTGTGGGGCAATGTTGGCTACTTTTTAAAATGGGGCCATCATCTCATCATCTCTGACTCAAAGATAGGCTTCTAAAAAGACTAAGGGCAGGATATTTAAAGGTTAGAACACCCACTAATAGGGTTAGCAGGTACACTAACCTTGGTTTGTGTTGGCGCTCCCAGCTGGCCCATGTTATAGTACAGTATATGGAAGCATGCTTACTGACAGCTCATATGGTGGCTGGCCACGGAAGTGAGAAGTGAGCTGTGCCAGTCACCATATCACCATATTAAGCTGGCAGAAGCCACCTTCTCCAAGATGTGGGGGTGTGGGAAGGTGGCATGGCAGCATGTGTGATTGGAGGTACCACTAGACACCAGGGTTATATGTATTATTCTGCAATGGGAGATCAGAGGAATACCGCTAGACACCAGGGATAGAGACAAACATATGAAGAAGCCAGCAGAATAAGGTAATTTAGTCTCTCAAGTCCACTTGCATTGCAGAGTCCATGGCTTAAGTACTTCCCCTGCCCCCCACAGATAACATATGTTACAATAGGAGACACTGCAAGGGGCACTAAGGGTCTGCTGTGTCCCATGCAGATGAGCCCATAATGGGCACACAAATGGGCCTTAACATCTTGCATGCCCAATGGGCTCATTTGCATGTTGTGGCTGAATATGGCCCATAGAGGTCTGATGCTATCCCATTTTAGGCAGTGCTATTCTCTGTGGGCTGCATTATATACAGCCCAGGTGTGTGTCAGGGCAGCACAGTTTTATTTAGTGCTGCATCGACACAGTCCAATATTCAGTCAGATAGCACCACCCGCTATCGACTGAATATAGCAGCCGCTAGATCAGGCACAAATGTAGCACAAACACTTGCACTGCACTTCTATTTTAATAGTTGACCCTATGACTTTTAAGAAATATCACCAAACTACAAGTTACAGTAATATAACCATTTTGGGTGGCACACTAGTGTTTTAAAAAGTGTCACAACATGGAGAATCTTATTACAGAATTTTTCTGTGGACTGTGTATTTCAGGGGAATGGCAGTTCTAGGCTTTCCAGAGTTTCTTGTTAAATGAATAATGATTTCTACTTTTTTTCCCTAGGCACCAGAGTTTTTCTTTAAGAGCCTTAGAAAAGATATGGGTTTTAACACAATGACTGAAATCCTCCGCTTCCTGAATGCAATGGAAAAACTGAACATTTAACAAGATACAGCTCATTTGTTACAATACCAATATGCAATGTATTTTAAATAATGTATTTTACATTATATATCAGTTACTAGTAAGGTGTTTAATGACAATATTGTACAAAATATTTTGAAACATTTTGATTTTCTTGAAGCTGATAGCAGGGCAGGAGAGAGGCTTGCAACTTGAGCCAAAATGGTTCTACACTGATCCAATGAATTTAAGCTGGAAATAAAATCATATGTAATATCGTAATATATGTGAGTACCAAATCTGTCATATCTATACACCACAAACATTATATTTAGGCTTTGTTTTGAATGGGACAGCATCATGAAGAACACTTCATTTCCAATTCCACAGCCATAGACAAACCAAGACTACAGAAACAGAAATAGGGCTGTGCTGTTGGTGAATTATTTGTATTCTTACTGTGTCCCTCAGATATGGATTATTTGTCTGTATTTGAACTTTGTACAGCTAGACACAAAGAAACATGGCTTGTAGCATTGCCTATAACACAGAATTAAGGTGATGTGAGTTATTTAACAGAGGGCATTAGCATTTGAATCAATATCTGGTGCCAGGCTTGTTGACATTGGGCCACATAGGTAACGTGTTCATGATGTCAGTCTAACTCAGAGTCCAAGACCCAGGCCAAAGGAGTCTTGGGAAGAGTTCTGTCGAGGGAGCATTTCCAGATTCCTGGGAGACAGATTTCTCACCATTCTTTCAAAGAATCTCCTTGGTCAGGTGATGCGAGTGATCTGACATTGTGAGTTTCCTTATGATGTCATGACTCACCCTATGAGGACAAATTAGCATAGACAGCCACTGTGGTTAGATGAATGGACAATAAGAAGGCATTATAGTGTAGTGGTTATGGGCTCTGAGTTGCAAACCTGAAGACCTGGGATTGAATCCCATTAGCCTGCCTCCCACTTGTATACTGTGTGACCCTGAGCAAGTCATTTAACTTCCTTGTGTTCCACAGATCACACCTGGAAACAAGCTTCAGCTTAGTGTACCTTTCTTGGTTAAACAATTTCCCCTTCCCTTCCTTTCTAATGTGCAAATAGGCTGGCCTAAGGATGACAGCACTCGACAGTCTTGGGATCCATGCTATCAGGCCGCTATGGTGGTCATGTTGTCTGGCGTTGGGACTGGAAGGTCACTAATGTTAGCAGCCTGAAGAAGACAGTTGCCTGAAGAAGTATAAATATCTTAATTAAAAACAGACCTGATCTTACAGACCAGTAAATTGATATGCATATGGGTATAAGACTTATCAACCACAGCATTAAAGTCAGCATTAAATAAAGTATATTTAAATTGCACAAATCCATTTTTTTCATTTATAATGAATTCTATCATAATGTTACTAGTCACCCTTATAGAAGAGAGAGAGAGAGAAAGACAGAGACCGAGAGCACGAGAGAGACTGGAGAAAACAGCAAAAGGAATATAAAGGAGAGAGAGCAGCTACACTACATTTCATTATACAGTAGTTAAGAGGATTATTGCCTTCGTTCAAGCCACAGGAATCCCTCACTTAAAGAGTAACTGTTATTATAAGAAGCTTAAAATCACTAGATTTGCACCAATTATGATTTAATGTTATTGTTTTCAAGTTATGTTTTATTTTTTACCTTCCCCTGCTGTTGGTCAACTAAATGTTGTAGATAATACAGCAATACAGCAATCACTCCACTGAGTCTTTCAAAATGTATCTGATTCTTCCCTGCTAATCAAGCAATTACTGTTTGTGACATCACAATCTGTTGTCTTGGTGAGCCCCATGATGTCATGAACAATGGCAGTATGAGGTTAATAGGAGAGAGGCAAATGTTTTCAATTATAAATGGGCAAGAAGAATCCCTAGGTTCTGACTGGTCACTTTAGGGCTAGACCCGTGATGTTATCCCAGTACAACATCATGGATCTAGTGCCAGTGCACACATGACCGCATAAAATATGCAAGAAATCAATCTACAGCCCATGTCCAAGTTGCCCACACTTGGCATGGCAAGTGTTGCTTTTGCCAGTACTACAGGAATATCAAAAAATGAACATCCATTCCTGCCAATCTCACAAAACAATGGAAAACATGTTAAAAAATATACTGTATGTAACCTAACAGAAGAACACATTTCAGTTTATATTTTTAAAAAGTAACTGGGCATTGCCTTGAAGCTATCACTGCAAACGGCTTCAGCTGTCTCTCCTCCAGTACACATCAAATCTCCCTGCCCACACGGAATAGACTGAGTCTGTGTATTCAAAGGTAAACTGTGCCTCAATTACTCATTTCTCCCCCCCAATCTTCTCTTCAATTACTCACCTAACACATTACACTTCATATTTTCAAAAAAGTGGGATGCTGGCAGAAAATCACGAGGTGAAAGTGCGAAGCTATAAGCGCTAATGGCTTCAGCTGCTCACCAGTCCGATCGGCATCACATTGCCCTGCTCGCCTAGAAAAGAGTGAGCGCGTGTGTTCAAAGGCACACTGCACTTCAGTAACCTGCTTTTTTTAATGTTCTCCTCAGTTACTCACCATTTTTTTTCCTGCTATTGTCTCCATTTCTCTTTTCCCAGTAAAAAAAAAAGTGCAAGTGTGACCGTGTGTATTGGAAGAAATGTCACCACAAAACTAACACGGAAGGGGGGGCAGACAAGGCAGCACTTTTCTACTTCCCTTTTCTGTCTTTCTTCTCCCGGTACAAAATACATGCCAACTGTACCAGGAAAACAACAGGCAAACTTGAAACACGGAGGGGGCAGATTCCTCTTTTATGCACATGAAAATAGAGAGAGAGAGAGAGAGAGAGACAGAAAAACAAAGTTACAGGACAGCAAAAACAGTAAAAAATACAGAGGTGCAGAAAACAACAAGCCTGTTAGGAAGGAAGGTGGAGGTGGGAGTTAGAGACAGAGACAAAGAGTAACACTAACACCAGAGCAGCTCCACCTACAGGACAAAGCAAATTAGCACTATTTTTTTAGTAAGTATTCCTACCCTTTGACAAGTCACATAAAAATCTAGTTTTAATAAACATTTTAATATTGTTTCTTTTTTTTTTTAAAATAAGCCATTTCATAATTGCAATTTTGCACTCCAAGGTGTGTGTTGTGCTGGGATAACGTCACGCCTTGGTGTTGGACGCACTCGGCCTGTGGCCACATGCCCAGCCACACAAGGCGTAATGTTATCGCAGCACAACACACACCCTGTCATGCATTATTGCTTAAATATCTTCTATTCTGACTCTTTTAGATGGACTATAAATCTTGGAAAGGAACATTGAAAATGCAAAAATGCATTCTCTAGTAAATTGTAACAGCTGAAACATCTTATTTATGAAAGTGCATGCTGAAATGTAGAGTTACTCTTTAACAACTGCAATCATTCACCTGGAATGAGCAGTTGTGGAGCCCAGAATTTTATGCTAATTAGAGAATCTTTAGAATGAAATTCGAAACTCTGCTGCGTTGTCACTCTCACACCTGCACTCTTCTTTTGCCATGGACATTTTTCTTCTCTCAGTTTTTGCAGGCAGGCTTTCAACCTTGTTCCCACCTCCTCTCACCCGGCACTCAATATACTGGACCAACCTGCCTGGGTACCTGCCATGGATCCTCCCCCCCGTGGTGGGACAGAAAGGTGAGGGCCATCCTCCCCCCACCCAGTGACACACATCTAGATTTGGATAGGTGGCAAGCCGATTGCATGGGGCAGAGGAAGGTGTACGGGGCTTCATATAGCCTGCATCAACCATTTTTCACTTTGATCCCTTAGCCCTGCTGCAGCGTGTGAAAGTGTGCATGTGAAAACGCACACATCTACAGCACTGTAGCCCATCCCTTCATGTCTCTCACACTGCTGGCACTTCCCACAGGCCTCCACCTGGGGCGGCCAAAGGCAGAGAAGGCAAGTAACCTCACATCACTCTGGGAGAGGAGAGCTGTCTTCTGGATCCTTGATCCTACTTTCCCTCCAGCCGATCCAAGCTCAATCCCAAACCTAGGTTGCCAGCGTGGGAAAAGGCAAGGTGCAGGGTGCCTCAGCCCTTTTTGCCACTGGGCCATTTCTCACACTTGCATTCTAACTGCAGATTTATTTCTCCACCTGAAGGAAGCAGTCACCCTGAAGTCTTCTTTTCATGTTGACTGACTGAGTTTTTATATTTTGTTGACTTTGTTTAAGTTTTATTGTTCAGTTATTCCCTGAATAACTCTGCATTAGTTAGGGACATTATCTGTACAAAAACTGTAATTTGGGTACTTTTCTCTGGTTCCATATCTGTTTACAGGAACTGGAGAAATGCCTGTTGTGGCGTGGTTCCCACTTTCAGGGAACCACTTAATTTTACCAATTTATTTGTGAATTTCTTTAAACAGCAACACTTTGCGGTCTTTTTCTATAACGTATTCTTGGTTTCCTTTTTTCAGAACTGGGACATTCATTGGCTTTCTTTTTTTTCTTCTGCACTCTAATTACTGTGGTTGTTAGAAAAAAAAATAAACTGAATCGCATTGCTATATAACATGGGCAAGAAAATCCCTGTGTCCTGATTTGCTGAGACTTGGTTCTAGCCATGTCAGTAAGAGAGTACCACCAATGGCTAAAAACAAATCCCTACTAACCAGGGCAACTCACAGAACTCATAAGCCACTAAATTCCTAACTTCCATCATAAACATGGCTGCAGCCTTTACTCAAATATAGAAAACCTCAACTAGGCCCTACAAATAAAAGTCCATTAAATGAATACCGTATATAAATAATGTAATGTTACTTACACTCAAAACCTCCCCTTACACACATGCACAACTTTTAAAAATCAAGAACTATTCAGAGTTTCAATTGCTGGGGTTTCTTTGATGACCATGGCAAACTCCCTGCTCCTTACTTGGCAACAGATAAAACCGAGGTTCTGGCTCCACTTGAGGCCTGTGTGTGTGTCTTTGTGCATATGCTAGTAAAATTCTGAAGAATTTTGAAATTGTGCATTCCTTGTTACCATTGTGTGTGTGGGGGAAGGGAAGCATTCTATTGCTGGAATAATGCAGAGATTTAAATGATTCCATTCCACGGTAAACAATCACACAATGTATTGAGTGTGAAGAACGACAGATGTCTGACAAGCGAAAAAACATCCATGAAGGGACTATTTTACATTATTTAGCAACATTTTAGTATATTTTTTTGTGGCTTTGAAAAGTTTTAGAATGTTCTTTTTTAACAGTTGCCTATAGGCCCATTTTATATAAACAATAAAATGTGGCTGGGTGTTGGTAGTACTGAGATACCCACACACCCAAAGGCTGAAGGCACTCAGATGCTATGCCTCTGGGTGTGTGGGTATCTCTATTACCAACACCCAGCCATGTCTTTGACACTGTTTACACTATTGAAAGCAGGAGAAAGAGAAGGACAAAGCCCATGCTAGCATCTATTAGTCTTATTGCTTACATATTTTACATGTAATTTCCATTTATAGGGAGTTTATGGGCTATTTGGAAAGTGGAATACTCCTCTTGGTTGTCAGTGTTTGGCATGACTGAGAAGCCCAAGAAGAAAACAGGACCTACGTGTTTTAAAAATAGTAAAATTTGTCTGCAGCTCCTAGCCAAGGCAGACTACCACAAGTTGTGCTTGAGATGCCTGAATCCAGATCACAATTTCATCAACTGTGAACTCTGTCCTAAAATACCAAAGAAAGGACTAAAAGTTAGAAGACATTATGGCTTCTCAATCTGCCTCCACTTCACCTAAAGGCTCAAGGGAGGGTCCAGACCCTCAAATTAAGCAGAATGGTAAGGCTACTACAGATGGTTCAGAAGTTAGGGTGTCTGAACTGGGGAACCATGAACCCAGTAAAAATAAAAGAGCCTCTGAGCAGATACCAGAATTGGTGCCAGCAAAGAAAAAAAACAAAAAGAAAGATATGTCACTGTCCCTCCTCCTGAAGAAGGAAAGGAGACAGCAGTGGATAAAAATAAGATGTCCTCAATAGAGGTCATGAATAAGGCATGGCAATCCCTCCAGGCTTTCCAGGCTATGGGGAATTTCATGAGTACGCCCCCCACCCGGCTCAATTCCAGTGGCTGTGGAGGAGAAGGCTCAGTTCTGCTTTGAGAAGGAGAAGAAGGAGGCGGAGGAAGGAGAACCATAGAACTTGATGGTCCTCCTCAATAAGAGTTTGGTTCCCCTTCTTGTCCCTCAGAAGACTGCATCTGACACTACACTTTTGTGATGCAAATGGTGAACACCATCAACATCTCATACCAGGAGATTGTTGAAGATGAGGATGAGGTAGAGTTTTTGGATATGGTGGACTTAACTCCCACCAAAAGGTTTTTATTGCCTGTCCACAAATCCCTCAAAAAGGCCACTTACAAAATGTTGTCACTCTGCACCAACTTCAGCTGCTGGCATAGACAAAAAAAAAAATAGAAAAAAATATCAAGTGGATAAACTAGGCACTGAGTACCTGCAGTCCCACCCTGATCATGAGGGGGTAGTCCAGACTGGTGCTTGTGATAAAATCAAAATGCCCCTTTCCTCCCTGCCTCCTGAGAAAGATTCCAGGAAACCAATTTGGACAAAAAAGTCTATACCTTAGTCTCCCTGTGCTTAAGGCAAGCAGCAGATATGGCCTACACAGCTTAGTACCAGAAAGTCCTCTGGAACTCCATTTTGGCAATGAGATGGTGACCTGGCACAGGATTTGGCTGAGACAGCAAAGACTGCCATGGATGTCACCAAGTACCAGTTCCACATGGCAGTGGATACCAGTTACACTGCATATAGGGTCATGGCACATGCAGTGTCCCTAAGAAGGTTTGCCTGGCTTAGAACCATAAACCTCTCTCTCAGAACACTCAAACAAAAGTAATGGATTTCTCTTGTGAGGGAAATCCCTTGTTTGAAGATAAAACAGGCATACATGAAGAAGGTGGATGAATATGAGACCACCTACAACAGCAATAATGAGAAGGAAAAGGCATCCACTTTTAGCAGGCCTTACTGAAGGGGAGGTAGAGGCAGAAGTCACTACCCCCATGCCTGAATGGCTTATGGCTTTGCCCTTCAGAAGTGTTTCTTTAGAGGCACAGGCAGAAGGGATCCCAGGTGTGTGGATGCAAGGCTTGCCCCCAAAGCTGAAGTGAAGCAAAACCCCTAACAAGTCTGCACAGGTTGCCCAGTTATTACCAGTGGGGGGGGGGGTGAGGCTTATTCTCTATTTCCAGGAATAGGAATCTCAGGAATATGCGGTGAATTTAACCTGAATTGGTTTGGGCCTCTTAAAACACAATACCAAGCTGCCCTGCTGGACGCTAAACTGGAGCAACTCCTCGACAATCCCATAGCACTGAATATGAAGTCAGACAAGCATACTCTTCTAGATTGGAGACTAACTAATAATCCTATTAAGGCCGCTGGAATCCTCCCTGATGCACTCAGTGACCATTCGCTGACTTTTTGCGTCTGGAAGAATAATTCTTTGCACCCCCCCCAAAATTCATAAAACTAGGGACCTAACCAACTTTGTTGCTGAAGCCTTCTGCTCAAGTCTCGCCACAGCTGACTGGTTACCAATAACATCCCTTCCTGACATAAACCTAGCATTAGAATATCTGGTCAATACCTTCACCTCCATCCTTGACCACCATGCTCCCCACAAACTAAGGAGATCAAAAGGCACCCACTCTCCCTGGTTCACTCAGGAACTGAGGCACTTCATGCGCTCTAGTGACAAAGCATGGCATGCCTTCAAAATCTCTAGACTCCAGTCTAACTGGCACATCTACCATCAGCTATGCAATATTTGTAAATCTAAGATAGGCAAAGCCAAAAGGTAGCATCTCCTATCACTACAGGAACAACAACTTTCCAACCCCAAATGTTTCTGGAAGGAAATCAACACGCTCCTAAACATTAAGGAAAGGCTCTTCCCCCAGTCAATGACAGCAAAAGGCTCCACACTATCCTAACCAATGGAGATAGCAGCAGGGCTGAACCACTTCTTTATGGACCTTGATGCATACAAAACCGACCTTCCTGTTAATTGTCCTGTGCCACCAGCTAGCCACCCGGAATTTCCACACCCACTCTTCCACTTAAAACTACCTCCTGAAAAGAGGTCTTTAAATTGCTAAGGGGACTTAACCCTGACAGCTCATCAGGGTTTGACTCCATACCACCCAAATTTCTTAAAATAGATGCACCTGCACTTGCCTACCTGATCTTCTGCCTAATCAACAGATCCTTCCTCATGCAAACCATCCCAGACAAAGGAAAACTGCAGTTGTTGTCCCAGTACACAAAAGTGGTCTGTCCAACCTTATCAAAAACTATAGACCCATATCTATCTTGTGTCCAATTGCTAAAATCCAAGAAAGAATACTTTACAATCAACAATCATCCTACCTTGAACAGACCAGTGCCCTCACTAGTAACCAGCATGGCTTTTGGAAATCATATGGGACAGAAACTGCTCTCCTGAGGGTCACCACTATTATATTCCAGGCTATGGACCAGGGCAAAGCCACTGGTGCAGTCTTTGTCGACCTAACAAAGGCATTCGACCTAGTGAACCACTCACTTCTCATCTGTAAGCATTGCCACCATAGTCTTGACCAAAACTCTCTCTCTTGGGTCTCTAACTACATAGAGGATAGGTTTCAATGTGTCAAATGAGTCGGTACCATCTCAACCTTACCTCCTATCACCAATGGGGTTCCCCAGGGATCAATCCTAGGGCCTCTCCTATTCTCAATATATGATCTTCCTCTGAATTGTGGAGGGGCATCAGTTCAGCTATATGCAGATGATGTCATCTTATATAGATCCTCCTGTGACATCTTAAGTATTAACTCTGACCTATCAAATGACCTTCAGACTCTAGAAACATGGTTTCAAAATAACCCACTAGTTCTGAACACAAAAATGACTAAATTCATGTTGTTCCACTATACCTGCTTTGACACAACCTCATAGCCCCCCCATTATCAAAACATCCACTGACATTTAACACGAAAATGTTACCTCCTTTAAATACCTGTGTGTAGTACTTGACAAGCATCTATCCTTCGATGAGCACATAACCTGTGTCACTAAGGCTATTAATCAGATACTAGGACTTCTATATCGCACTGCTCCCTACCTCTCAAGTAGTGCAAGAAACACTATTGCTTCTGCCACTCTTCTCCCAGGCCTCTTCTATGGTGCCTCTATAATCCACTCCTCTAAGACTACACTCCTGAACAAACTCAAAATGGCCTATCACAGAATTGCCCTATTTGCTATTAAGGCCCCAGCTTACACCCATCACTGTGAAATGCTGAACAATTTGGGTTGGCCATCTTTCATGGCCATACTTAATCTCCCAGTATATTGTGCCATCTTCAAGCTAATACACCTCCCACCTCCTCCGAGTATATCTAACCTACTAACCCTGAAACCCTTATCTTGAACACTCAGGTCCTCACACCTCCTGATACTTGGTCTGCCCAAGACTTGCCTAGCTGTTGGAAGACAATTCTTCTCTTTTGCAGCACCACAAAAGTGGAATAACCTCCCACACTCACTACTCTCTAGCAAGACTGTTACTCTCTTCAAAAGAAAATAAGGGAAATATTTTACAAGCCTCCTGTCTATAATGGGAACTGTACCTAATCTGCTCTAAACTTCTCCACCTGCTGCCTGTCCTCTCCTGGTGTGTATGATCAATGTCTAGGGCTATGAGTCTACACAGCCAATTGTCTATACTCTGCACTTCTGTACTCATTGACTCTACTACGATTATATTGTATGCACGTATCAGCCTTACTGTTTGTTCACCCATGTCGCAATTGACAATGTAATTTGTCCTGTCTCCCAATGAATGGGATGGATAGTTTAGTCCATGAATGTATGTAACTGTCCAATGATATTTGTACATAATATCTGTATCTGTACTGTTTTCTTATGCTTGGAACATTTGATTCCTTGGGTTGCCCCCAAAAAAGGGACTTGACTGTCTCAGAGAGTCTACCTGGTCATCAAAATTTAAATAAATAAATAGAAGTAGGTAGCCATCTGAGAACACATGACCACCAAACAGAAGGGTTCACAATAAACACAGCTGTAGAGTCAAGCCATACAAAAGTAAGGGTGTTGGATTTTAGGAGGGCTAACTTTGGCAAAATGGGAGAGTGCCTCAGAAAAGCACTAGCAAACAGACAAGATGGATGGGTGGAAGAACAATATGGAAACATCAGAACTGTCATCACAGAGGCAACAAGCATTTGTGCAAAGCAAACAAAATGAAGGAAAAAGCCTCAATGGTTCTCAAAAGAGGTGACAATGAAAGTTAAGAAGAAAAAGAAAGCATTCAGGAAATATAATGAAACACAGAAGGAGCAGGGCAGAGAATTATATCAGTTAAAGCAGAAGGTGGCAGGGAAGGCAGTCAGAATAGCAAAGGCCTAAACTGAGGAAAAGATAGCCAACTCTGTTAAGAAGGGGGATAAAACATTAGGGAGCAAAGCAAGACCAAATGAGGGATACTGAGGCTTAACAGAGGGGAGGGAATGTGGGTAGAGGGTGACAGTGAAAAAGCAGGGATACTGAAAGAATACTTCTGCTCAGTATTCACAAAAGAAGAGGAGAGGGAGTTACCTAAACCAAACAATAGAAACACTCTGGATAGCAGGGTTGATACCAGTCCATTCACAGAAGAAAGGGTTCTAAAAGAACTCTTAAAACTGAAGGTGGACAAAGCAATAGAGCCTGATTGGATTCAGCCCGGAATTCTAAAAGAACTAAGGGGAGAACTAGCGACACCACTGACTCATCTCTTTAACAAATCATGGGAGGATGAGGTGGTACCTGAGGACTGGAGGAGGGCAGATTTGATTCCACTTCACAAAAGTGGGAGCAAGGCAGAAGCAGGAAACTACAGATGTGTTAGTTTGACCTCAGTGTTAGGTAAAATGATGGAGTCACTTCTGAAGGAAAGAATTGCTTACCTAGAGACCAGCGGGGCACATTACCCAAGGCGAAATGGATTCACATTGGGAAGGTCATGTCAGACGACTCTAATAGTTTCTTTGACTGAGTGACCAAAGTAGTAGACCAGGAAGGGGCTGTGGACATGGTCTGCCTAGACTTTAGCAAGACATTTGACACAGTCCCACACAAAAGATTAATAAACAAGTTAGCCAGCCTTGGAGTGGGTCCCAAGGTGGTAACCTGGATAAAAAATTGGATGGACAACAGGACGCAGAGGGTATTAGTAAATGGAGTCCATTCTGAAGAAAGGGTGGTTACTAGCGGGGTACCGCAGGGTTCAGTACTGGAACCGGTCCTCTTTAATGTCTTTATAAGTGACATTGAGGAAGGACTGGAAGAGGAAAACTATGTCTCTTTGCAGACGAAACAAAGATCTGCAACAGGGTTGATACACAAGGTAGGGTGGAAAGGACGAGGAGAGACTTGGCAAGGTTGGAGGAATGGTCAAATGTATGGCAGCTTAGATTCAATGCAAAGAAGTGCAAAGTAATACACCTGGGAAACAAAAACCCAGGGGAAGAGTACACAATGGGGGGGTGAGATACTAACAACAAAAATTAAAAGGGACCTGGGGGGGAGTCATATCAGATGACCTAAAGGTGGGCAAGCAAAGCAAGAAAGCAGTAAGGTGGGCTGGGGGGATACTAGAATGCATAGACAGAGACATCACCAGTAGAAAACAGGAAGTTGTTATCCCTCTGTACAGACAGTTGTTGAGACCCCATCTGATGTACTGTGTGCAGTTCTGGAGACACCATCTCTGCAAAGACTTAGACAGGATGGAGGCTGTCCAGAGGAGGGCAACTAAAATGGTGCAGGGTCTGCACCAGCAGCCATACAAACTGAGACTAAAGGAGCTTAATATGTATACCCTCGAGGAAAGAAGGGTGAGGGGGGACATGATAGAAACTTTCAAGGACCTTAAGGGAATCAACAAAGTCCAAGAGGGTAACATCTTTCAGAAAAAGAGATGTGCAAGAACAAGGGGGACACAATCTGAAGAGAGAGGGGGGATGGCTCAGAGATAATGTGAGGAAGTATTTTTTCATGGAGAGGGTTGTGGATACATGAAACAGCCTTCCTGAGGAGGTTGTGGAGTCAAAAACTGTGGGAAAATTCAAGAATGCATGGGACAGACATAAGGCAATTCTAGTGTGTGGAAAGCCCTTAAAACCCTAAAAAAGGAAAAATCTCCAGGGCTGGATGGCATACATCTGAGAGTTCTATGGGAGTTGGTGGAAGTATTAGCAGCACCTCTTGTGGATCTCTTCAACATGTCACTTGAGACGAAGTGGGTGCCTAGGGACTGGAGGGTGGCTCATGTTGTGCCCATCCATAAAGGGGGATCAAGGGAGGTGCCGGGTAACTATAGACTGGTCAGTTTGACATCAGTGGTGGGTAAAGTAATGGAAAGTATACTTAAGGAACATTTGGGGGGGTTCTTGTAGGAGAAGGGATTCCTGGATAGTTGCCAACATGGGTTTGTGCCAGGGAGATTGTGTCAAACCAACCTTGTGGAGTTCTATGAATTGGTAACATCGGAACTCGATAGGAGGAGACCTGTTGACGTACTGTTCTTGGACTTCAGCAAGGTGTTTGACTCAGTTCTCCACAATGGCCTAATGGAGAAACTGAGGGGGCTGGCCCATTGACGGTTAGATGGATAGGAAACTGGCTGGCTGGGCGCACTCAGAGAGTGGTGGACGGTGGGGAGTTATTGACTCCTATGGGGGTTATTAGTGGGGTACCACAGGGCTCGGTCCTGGGGAACGATCCTGTTTAATGCCTACATCTCATTAGATATTAGAGAGGGTATAAGGAGTGAAATGAGTCTCTTTTTTTAAATTTAGTTTATTTTATTGGCATATTCTCATATAAGACATACACATCAATACACATTAATATACTTCTTACAGTAGCATATTAGGAGCAGTAGAATCCCTGTACTTGTAGTGATCGGGGTCACTCAATACAGATACATATAACTGAGTGAAATGAGTCTCTTTGTGGACGACTCCAAGTTGGGTGCAGTGGTTGAGGGAAGGTTGGCCCTGCAAAGGGACCTAGAGACCCTGAATAGGTGGGCTCATGCCTGGAAATGAAAATGTACTCCTCTAAATGCAAGGTGTTACTTCTAGGGTGCAGGAACCTCAAACAAGAGTACACCCAAAGGGAAGGAGTTGGGGGCCATGGCAGGAGAAATAGATCTGCAGGTCCTGGTGAATGCCAGCATGAATAACTTGGAGCAGTGTAGGAGGGTGGCAGTAAAGGCAAACAGGATGCTGGGCTGCATCACAAGGGGGATTACCTCAATGTGCGGGAAAGTGATTCTGCCACTGTACAATGGCCTGGTTAGACCACACCTTGAGTACTGTGTGCATTATTGGAGACCACACTTGAGGATGGACATCCAGCTCCTGGAAAGGGTTCAGAGGAGAGCAACCAAAATGATTTGGGGTCTGGGGAAGCTGACGTACAAGGAGAGATTAGAGGAGCTCGGTCTGTTCTCACTAGAGGAGAGGAGGGACCAGGGGGACATGATTGAGGTCTTCAAGTACCTCAGGGGATTAAACAGGGTAAATCAGGAGGCGATCTTTAGGAAAAAAGAGGAGAGTATCACCAGAGGACATAGTTTGAAGCTGGAAGGAGGAAGGATGAGGGGGGGGAAAGGAGGAGGAGGTATTTCACTGAGAGGGAGGTGGAACTGTGGAATGCGCTACCTGGTGAGCTGGTTCTGGCTTCTATGGTGGAGGGGTTCAAGAGAGGGTGGGAGGTATAGAGTGGTAAGTGCTTAGCAGACAGAACAGCTGTCGAAGGAGGGAGGTAAGGGTAGCTGGAGAATGGGAGGCTAAGTGCACTGGCAGGTCTCGGTGACCAGATTGCTGATCAACCTGATAAATTCCCTTAGGGTAATTAGAGGGTGTAGTTTTAATGTGGCTTGGAGCTTGTTCCAGGTGGCAGAGATGAAATAGCTTATTGATGCCATACCAAATTGGGTACGACATTTGGGCACCTTCATGGTAATGTACTAGCATGCCCTAAGGGCAATGGACTGCTTAAGCGAATTAGAACAGTTGAGATATATGGGGGAAGTTTATTTAGAAGCACTTTGTAAGTCCATGAGTAGGTTTGAATAAGTCTCCTGGTGGCTACAGAGGTCCATCCTACTACTTTATACAATGTACAGTGGTGGGTTCCAGCTGGGGTGTTAGTTATAAATCAGATGGCCTGGTGGAAGAGAGTGTCCAACTTGCTTAGTATTGGTTGCACTGTTATTATAAACAAAGTCTGTGTAATCAATAAGGGGGCATAAATGTAGCCTATACCAGCCTAAGTCCAGAATCCTGGAAGAATAAAGCAAGAGGAAGGAGCTGCTGTTAGAACTTTACTACTCTACTGGACTAAAGAACTAGAACTCTACTACTGGGAACTTCAATTTAGGGTAAAAACAAACAAAAAAAGAGTATGTTTGTTTGAGCTGGGTGAATGAATTGTTATGTGTGCAGTTAGCTAGGTGAAAAAGAAACTATGAAGTAGGGGGATTGGCTTAGAGGGAAGGAAGTCAGGTGTTTGCATTTAAAAACTGACCTAGATAGCGTGTGGCAGAGAACAGGAAGAGGAAGGAGTTGCTGTAAGAACTTTACTGGGACTATATTGCCCTCCATCCCTCCTCTCCACCCCACAACCCTTTGCTGGTTCTACTTTTATAGGCACAAGATTTGACTGACAACAGGAACTTCCTTTTTGGGAGCTGGAAGGGAGTGATGACAGAGGCACAAAAGAGTCACCATCCTAGAAGGAAAAGAGTAGCTCTCCATCCCCCCCAGCTGCTGGAGATCTGACTCTGAGCAAGTAAGAAGGAGACTACTGAGGAATATAGGAACTTACTGTCCCAGAACAGGAAGATCAGGAGCTTTATGGGCATGGAGGCAGTAAGAAAGCAGGGAGAAAAAAAAATTAAATAAAGAGAGAGAAGAAAGAGTAAGTATACAAAACAACAGTTAAGGGGCCACAAATAAGACATGATGGGAGTGGTGCAGTGCAGTGGCTGTGGAGCAGTAGTCATTTGGGAGATGTTCTGGAGAATGCAGTGTTGTCCCATCTGTAGGTACCTCTCTGGGCTGAGGGAGGAGGTTGCTCATCTCCTGGCTGAGTTGGCCAGGATTCGGGGGAACCTTTTTTCCCACCCAGGGACCACCAGGGCCACCGCCGCTGCCTCAGTGGCTGTCAAGAAAGAGGAGCGATTGGACCACAGTGGGCTCAGGGGGGGTGAGGGTGGTGGAACAGAGGTGCATCCCTCCAGTTGTACCTCTCTATAATTCATATGCCATTCTGGCAGAGTGTGGTTCCTCTATGAAGGCAACCACAGAGGAGACTAAGGAGGATGCTGTGAACCTCCACAAAGGAGACTCACAGGAGGGTGACATGGGACCTCACAGGGGAAGGAAACAACTCCTGGTGGGGGACTCCATTGTTAGGAGGGCAGAACTAGGAGAGGGAGGTAAGGTGCCTGCCTGGCACCATGGCTTAGAGGGACAGGGAGTGAATCCTCAGGATCGTGGGAGCAGCTGCATGGGGAAGGAAGCCGGATGTCATTGTCCACCTGGGGACAAATGACCTGGCTGGGAAAGGGATCAGAGCAGTGCAGGAGGAATTTGTGGAGCTGGGGAGGGGCCGTAGACAAGTAGCATGCACGGTAACCTTCTCAAAGGTGCTGCCTGTCTATGGTATGGGTGAGACTAGGATGCTCCACACCATGGGATTCAATCAGTGGTTGAAATACTGGTGCAGAGCTCAGGGTTTTAGCTTTATTGGGGACTGGGGGTCCACCTGGAGGGTTGCAGGCCTATACCGGTAAAGGATGGTCTGCATCTGTCCAGGAGGAACCAGGATCCTAGGTGATAGAAGTGTACAAGCCTACTAAAGCATTTAAATCTGGCCAAGGGGAGGCGCGATAAGAAGAAGGGAAATCCAAGCCCCCTCCAAAAATCAGGGTAGTTAGTAAGGTAAACACCAAGATAGAGAAGTCAATAGGGAGAAGGGCAGAGGTAGATGGAGAAAAAGACAAAGGCAGTAAAGACAGGGATGGGGCAAAAAAGGGGTAAGGTCATCAAAAAACGGAGGGTAATGAGTACCAATGCTCATAGTCTAGGTAACAAGTTCCCTGAACTGGTGGCCTTGATGGAAGAGGGATGCCTGGATCTCATGGCAGTCACAGAAACATGGTACACAGAGAACCATGACTGGGATGTCAACATGCCAGGGTACACAATCTACAGGACGGACAGAGAGGGTAGAAATGTAGGAGGAGTATCTCTGTATGTAAGGGAAGGAATCAAAGCAACAGAACTAAAGGGTAAATAGGGAGGAGAGGAGGCACTATGTGTCACCCTGGAGACTGGAAATGACACCACAATCTACACAGGGGTTGTACAGTACACAGACCCCCATCTCAGGGGGAGGAAATGGACAAGGAAATGATAGAAGGCATCCTTAGGATGGCAGAGAAGGGGAGATATTGTTGATGGGAGACCTGAATATGCCAGATGTTAACTGGAGCACCTTTGCTGCAGCCACATCCAAGAGCAGGGCCATTCTCGATGCCCTACAGGAGGCATGCCTCAGACAGCTAGGGTTGGAATCCACTCAGGAGGGAGCAATCTCACACCTGGTACTCTCAAATGGGGACGGAGAGAGGATCTCAGATCTAGAAGTGGGTAGCCACCTGGGAACAAATGACCACCAAACAGTGTGGTTCATGATAAACTCAGCTGTAGTGTCAAGCCATACTAAAGTGAAGGTACTGGACTTCAAGAGGGCTCATTTTGTCAAAATGGGACAGTGCCTCAGAAAAGCTGTAGCAAACAGGCAAGAAGGAGGGGTGGAGCAACAATGGGGAAACATCAGAACTGCCATCACAGAGGCAACAAGCCTTTGTGTGAAGCAAATAAACAAATCAAAATGAAAGAAAAAAACTACGGTTCTCAAAAGAGGTGGCGGGGAAGGTTAGGGAGAAAAGATGGCATTCAGGAAGTATAAGGAAACACAGAAGAAGCTGGACAGAGAACTGTACCAATCAAAGCAGAAGGAAGCAGGGAAGGCAGTCAGAATAGCAAAGACCCAAACCAAGGAAAAGATAGCCAACTTGGTTAAGAAGGGGGATAAAACCTTTCATAGATACATTGGAGAGTGAAAAAAGACAAAGGGAGGGATACTGAGGCTGAGCAAAGAGGAGGGTGGGTGGGCAGAGAGGGACAGTGGAAAAGCAGGGATACTGAGAGAATACTTCTGCTCAGTATTCACAAAGGAGGAAAAGGGGGACCTAATCCGGTGAATAGAAGCACTCTGGATAGGGGGGTTGATATCAGTCCTTTCACAAAAGAAAGGGTTCTGAAAGGACTCCTAAAACTAAAGGTGGACAAGGCAATGGGTTCTGATGGGATTCACCCCAGAATTCTAAAAGAACTAAGGGGAGAGCTAGTAACACCATTGACTACCCTTTCTAACAAATCATGGGAGGATGGTGTGGTACCTGAGGACTGGAGGAGGGTGGATGTGATTCCCCTTCACAAAAGTGGGAGCAAGACAGAGGCAGGAAACTACAGACCTGTCAAGTTTGACCTCAGTGGTAGAGAAAATGATGGAATCGCTTCTGAAGGAAATCATTTTTGAGTACCTAGAGGCCAGTGGGGCACAGAACCTAAGGCAGCATGGCTTCACAGCGGGAAGGTCATGTCAGATGAATCTAATCGACTTCTTTGACTGGGTGACCAAAGTAATAGACCAGGGAGGGGCTGTGGACATGGCCTACCTAGACTTTAGCAAGGCATTTGACACAGTCCCACACAAAAGATTAATAAACAAATTAGCCAGCCTGTGAATGGGTCCCAGGGTGGTAGCCTAGGTAAAATGTTGGCTGGGCAACAGGAAGGACACAGAGAGTAATAGTAAATGGAGTTCACAGTGAAGAAAGTGGGGTTACTAGCGGAGTACCGCAGGGTTCAGTACTGTGTCTGGTCCTTTTTAATGTCTTTACAAGTGACATTGCAGAGGGACTGGAAGGAAAACTATGCCGCTTTGCAGACGACACAAAGAAATGCAACAGGGTTTGATACACAAGGTGGGATGGAAATAATGAGAAGGGGCTTGGCAAGGTTGGAGGAATGGTCAAATGTATGGCAGCTTAGATTCAACGCAAAGAAGTGCAAAGTAATGCACTTGGGAAACAAAAACCCAGGGGAAGAGTACACAATGAGGGGGGGAGGTATTAACAACAACACAGATGTAAAGGGACCTGGTGGTAGTCATATCAAATGACCTATAGGTGGGCAAGCAATGTGAGAAGGTAGCAAGGAGGGCTGGAGGGATACTGGGATGCAGAAGGAGAGGCACCACCAGTAGAAAACAGGAAGTTGTTATCCATCTGTACAGACAGTTGGTGAGACCCCATCTGGAGTACTGTGTGCAGTTCCGGAAACCCCATTTCCATAAATACATAGACAGGATGGAGGCTGTTCAGAGGAGGGCAACCAAAATGGTTCAGGGTCTACACCAGAAGAACTACGAAGAGAGACTAAAGGAGCTTAATATGTATACCCTTGAGTAAAGGAGGGGGAGGGGGACATCACAGAAACTTTCAAGTATCTCAAGGGAAACAAAAAAGTCCAAGAAGGTAGTATCTTTCAGAAAAAGAGATGTGCAAGAACAAGGGGGCACAATTTGAAGATAGAATGGGTCAGAAGTAATGTGAGGAAGTATTTTTTCACACAGAGGGTTGTAGATGCATGGGACAGCCTTCCTGAGGAGGTCATGGAGTCAAAAACAGTGGGGGAATTCAAGAATGCATGGGACAGACATAAGGCAATTCTAGTGGGGTGTAGGAGGAAGTAGGCTGCTGGTTAACTAGGATCTGCAGCTTATCCATTAGGTAGGGAAATGGACAGACTAAGTGGGCCAAGCAGTCCTTATCTGCTATCAAATTCTATGTTTCTATGTTTCTGAAGAAGAAACCTAATCTGTGTTTCAGTTTTTTGGTTAAGGCATCGGTATGCAAAGAGAAGGACAGGTTCAAGTTGAGTGTCAATCCAAGATACTTAAAGTTATTTACCACCTAGAGTTTGTCCCATAAGAGTGTAGTTTTAGGAGCAAATGTGTTGGCAGTTGGGCAGGCTGAGGGATGTTAGGCAGGAAGAAAAACATTACTTTTGGTTTTTTTTGCATTTAGAAGCAATTTGGACAGAACTAGGTTGTGTTGTAATGTATCAAAGTCAGTCTGGAGTGCTGTACAGGCTTGGTCAGTGTTGGGTTTAGATATATGGAGGAGAGTGTTGTCTGCAAAAAGGTGAATACTGGATTCAGTAATACCTGATCCGAGGTTGTTGACGTACATCAGGAACAACAGTGGTCCCAATATGGATCCTTGTGGGATCCCTCATAGGAGCGGGAGTAGTGAAGAGGAGGTGCTGTCTATCTTGATATATTGTTGCCTATTGTCCAAGTAGCTGGCAAACCAAGAATCTGCTGAGTCAGACATCCCATAGAATTTGAGGCTATCTAGTAGTATGGGATGATCCACGGTATCGCAGGCCTTGCTAAGGCCTAAAAATACCACACCGGTGCCATTTTTGTTATCCATGGCCTTGAACCAGTCTCCAGTGACTTTAGCCAATGCCAGTACAGTGCTGTGGTATGATCTGAAACCCGATTGGAGAGGGCAAAGTAGCTGGTTCGAATTGAGGAATGACCTTACCTGGATACTAACCAGTTTCTCTAGTATTTATGACAGAGCTGGCAGTATTGAAATTGGTCTATAATTGTTCACATCACTGGGGTCGCCTGACTTGAATAGGGAATAAGGTGCGCTACTTTCCAGTCGTGAGGCACTGAGCATTTGACGAGTGATAGACTGAATGAATGGGTAATTGGGCCAGAGAGGAGGCGATGCCCCATTTTTAGAAAAAAAAAGGGTCAATGTTATCTGCACACCCTCTTTTTTTTTTACGTCAAGCTTGAGCAATTGATCTTCAACTTGTTTAAAGGTGATTGTTGAGAAGGATGCCCATGATAGGGGATTAAGAGGCATGGTTGCATGAAGGATAACAGGCCTGAGCGTGGCTAGCAGGGAGGAATCAAAGGTGAGGCCCGCTGTGGTAAAATGCTCATTTAGAACGTTGAGCATAATGTGTTTGTCTGAAATTGTGTTCCCCCGATGGGAGATTGTGTCAGGGAGGGACGGTGGGGCTTTGTTCTCTTCTACTAGCTTGAAAGTGCACCAGATCTTAGTCAGATTACCTTTGGCAGACTCCTGAGCATTTAGGTAATAGTTTTCTTTTGTGGATCTGACCAGTTTTACACAGGTGTTCCAGCAGGTTCTGAAAGCAGACCAATCTCCAGGAGATTTTGTGCATCTGACTCTTAGCCCATAGCTTATCTCTTTTGGTGATCATTGATTTGATTTCCACATTAAACCATGGGCAGGATGCTTTTTTCACCCTACAATGATAGTATGTGATTTGTGATGGGGAGCTAGTTTTTGACATACAATTGACCCAGATACTGTGGGGAGCAATGTAACTGGGTGAGATTGCGACCAGGAGCAAGATAGCCCTGAAGTTTTGTGGCACTCTTGAAACTAAGGAGAGTGACAATTTTATGGTTAGTGTATCCCAGCTCGGGTGGGAGTGCAGAGAGAGTGCTGAGGATAGGAGCTGGGTATGCATGTGACCATTTTTCTCGTAGCTTATGTAGGTGTGCATTGTTAGGCAGGAAAGAAGAACCATGGTTAAAATATACATTCTTGGTCTAATTGGTGAGGATGCCTAGGGAGATGAATTGATGGGAGGAAGGACCCGTGACCGAACCAAATAACTACACCACTGAGCAGTGAAAAATTAGCAATATATGTGTAGGGAAGACAGGCAGCTTAATTAGGTAGCCCAGGAGTTGTAACTGTGATTGGGGTTGTCTAAAGAACCTAGACCAAGCGGTGCATGGTTGATAAGAACTTGCAGTTGACCCGGCCAATGACAATGCAGAAATGGGTAAGAGATTGACCAAACTGGATTTAATACTGGCAAGGGACAGGAGTGGGTGGGAAAAAAACCTCTAATAGAAGATCGGACTGAGAGCAGTGGGTCCAGGGAGCACTGCGAGATAGATCTGCCAGCCGGGAAGGGAAGTTGCAGCATCTATAACCTGAAGCTGTGACCTGATTCTCAGCCACCAGCCAAGTCCCCTGTGCAGGTAGTAAGAGGGGGTGCCACAGTTCCAAGCCGGAACAAAAGCATTCCCCTAGCTCCACTAAGGCTGGACTTTTTGCTGGTAGGCACATGAGCCATGTAAATTTGGCAGTCCCCAGATAAAATTTGAAAGGGGGAAGCCACTCAATGGCAACGAGGAGCTGTCTTGAAAGTGCCCAGTAGCAAGTAATGCCACTGGAGACGCAGCCAATATGAAGAGCACTGGATGATGCTGTATCTTATCCCAAACTGCTGCTGTGGAGGGCGCTAGGGGGTGCGGCCAATGAGGAGCTGCTGAGCCACGTTTGGAGGGAAGCCCAAACTGGGCTGACGCCTACAGGAAGGGAGAGGGAAGGGTTATTAGTTTACGTACCAGGAGTCAGACTAGCACTAAGTTAAATGGTAGGAGGACTTAAGAATTAAGTCAAAAGAGGGATTAGAAATTTAGAGATTTGGGACAAAAAGGGAAGGGTTGATAACTTAAGTAACAGCAGTCAGGCAAAATAATGGCTAAATGGTGGGAGGGCTTTGGAATGAGACAAAGAGGGAGTTGAAAATTGCAGAGATTTAGGATGAGGAGGAACTAAGAAGTGTGGAGGAAGTAGGGGTGGGGGAACAGAAAAGGAGGGATGGGCGCTTAGTATGGCACCAGGGATCTATGAAGGAGACTTGTTGGATGTGAGATTAGGCAGTTAGCAAAGTACAAGGAAGAAAGGAAAAACTGAGTAGGTTGGGGTGTAGGGAGATAAAGAAGGAATAGATATGCTATCGAAGCAGATAGGGCTAACAGACGAGAAGAACTACTGAATTACAGCAATACAAATCTATGTAAGCAGTTCATATACTGTAATTAACAAATCTGCAATTAACATACTGTAATTAACAACAAATCTTACTTTAGGTGCACAGGGATCAAGAGTACTGGCATTGTGTAACAGTCCAGTTCTATATGAGGGCCATATGAATCTAAATGCGCCAAACACAAAGTTGTGAAAGGCTGCACTAAGCACAAAGTTGTCAAGGCTGCAAGACAATGAAAAACTAATGCGGACTTATGCTAACAGGTGCACATGAATCAGATACTAAATCTAACATATAAGGCAGTAAGAATAATTTAAGGCAATAATAATAAGGATGACAGTTGTACAAAATTAACATTGATGTGCACAGAAAAAAAAAAACAGCAGTTAAACCCTCGAATAGAGGATCAGACTGAGAGCAATGGGTCCGAGGAGCACTGCAAGATAGATCTGCCAGCTGGAAAGGGGAGCTGCACCCTTTATAACCTGGAGCCATGACCCAATTCCCAGCCACCAGTCAAGTCCCCCAGTGTGGGTAGTAAGCGGGGGTGCCATGGTTCCAAGCAGGAACAAAAGCGGTTCCCTAGCTCCACTAAGCCTGGACTTTTTGCTGGTAGGCAGGCGAGCCATATAAATTTGGCAGTCCCCAGACAAAATTTAAAAGGGGGATGCCGCCCAATAGCAACAAGGAGCTGTCTTGAAAGTGCACAATAGCAAGTATTGCCACTGGAGACGCAGCAAATATGAATAGCGCTGGATGATGCTATACCTTATCCCAAGCTTTTGCTGTGGAGAACAATTGGAGGCATGTCCAGTGAGGAGCTGCCGAGCCACATTTGGAGGGAAGCCCAGACAAGGCTGGTGCCATATGCCAAGCTTCTGCTGTTTAAGGCAATAGGAGGCACAGCTAGTGAGGAGCTGCCGAGCCATGTTTGGAGGGAAACCCAGACTGGGCTGGCACCTTATCCCACGCTTCTGCTGTGGATGGCGATAGGAGGTGCAGCTGGCGAGGAGCTGCTGAGCCATGTTCTGAGGAAAGCCCAGACTGGGCTGGCACCTTATCCCAAGCTTCTGCTGTGGAGGGCGATAGGAGGCATGGCAGGTAAGAAGCTGATGAGCTGCATTTGAAGGGAAGCCCGGACTGGACTTAACAAAGAAAAAGGAGGCAGTATAATGCAGTAGTCTAAGGCTCTGAGCTGCAAATTTGGTGACATCCAGCAGATCAGACCTGGGTTTGAATCCCACAGCTTCCACTTGCATACTGTGTGACCCTGAGCAAGTCACTTAACCTACTTGTGCTCCCAGGTCGCTCCTGTAAAAAAGCTTTCAGCTTAGTGTGCTATACCTGGTTAAATAACTAAATTAAAAAAAAAAAAAAAAAAAAAAAGTTCAAAATGGTAACACTGGGATCAGTGATTCTACCTCTGCAACTGGGAAATTAGCCAGGGTTACTGGATCTGAAAGATACCTATTTTCATATACAAGTCAGGTTTAGTGACAGAAGGTACCTCAGATTCAGAATAGGGAACTGCCACTACCAGTTCACAGCCCTTCCCTTTGGCCTATCCTCAGTGCCCAGTGTTTTCACAAAGTGCCTAGCTGTAGTGGCAGCACATTTGAAGAGGTAAGAAGTAGTAGTTTTTCCCTACCCTGTAGACTGGCTAGTCTCAGGAAAGTCACACTAGGAGGCCATGTCCTCACACAGCACATCCTGGAGGACCTAGGTTTCCTAATAAATGCCTCAAAGTCTCAAACAGAACCAGTTCAGGTACAGGACTTTAAAGGGGCAGAGTTATACGAACTTGCAAATATACGAAACTGCCTGCAGATAAAGGCCTTGCGATCTATAGAGTCTGCTCGATTGTGCAGCTAGCAGCCCTTATACTGCAGCTTTCCCTCCCTCCCCTCCACCTCTCCAGTGACCTTCCCCCTTCAGCCGTCCCATTCCCTTTTGATGCAACTCGCTGTTCTACAGGATACCACTTCCTCTGGCAATGCGTTCCACCCAGACACCACCCTCTCTGTAAAAAAGTGTCTCCTCATTTCCCTCCTTACCTTTCCCCTTCCAGTCTCAGACTGTGCTCTTGAGTGTCCCTCCCGCTCCTTGCCTATCTTATTTATTCCCTTCATGTACTTGAAGGTTTCAATCATGTCCCCCCATCCCTCCTCTCCTCCAGACAGTACATGTTCAGCTCCCTCAGCCTGCTTTCGTAGGGTAAGTCCTCTAGCCCCTGGATCATTTTTGTTGCCCTGCACTGCACACCCTCCTGTAACCTAATGTCCGTTTTTAAGTACGGTTGCCAGGACTGCACACAGTACTCCAGGTGTGGTCTAACCAATGACCTGTATAGTGGCAGGATCACCTCCCCCCTCCTGGAGGAGATGCCTCTGGCAATACAACCCAGCATCCTGTTGGCCTTTGCAGCTGCCTTTCTACACTGTGCTGAGTTGTTCATTGTTCCCATTATGATCACCCCCAGATCCTTCTCCTCTTCCATCTTGGCTAGTTGAATCCGCCCTAGCTGGTAGCTCCTCCTTGGGTTTTTTTTTGTGCCAAAATATAGCACCTTGCATTTCTTGGCATTGAACAGCAGCTGCCAAGTGTCTGACCATGCCTCCAATTTTGCCAGATCCTCTTGCAACCCATGCCACCCTTCTAAGTCATCCACTACTGCTCTCATCTTGGTATCATTTGCAAACAGACAGATCTTGCTCTTGATGCCCATTGAGATGTCTGCTATGAAGGTCTTAAACAACACCAACCCCAGTACAGGGCCCTGTGACACTCCACTTGTCACTGCCCTGGGAGATGACAGCTCCCCTCCCACCACCGCCCTCTGCTGTCTCCCTTGCAGCCAGTTCACTACCCATCCCACCTTCTTTGCCACCGCCCCATGCCTTCCAGCTTACCTTCTATTCTCCCATGTGGCACCAAATTGAATGCCATACTGAAGTCCAGGTACAAGACATCCACTGCATGGCCTCTGTCTAATTGCCTGCTTACTCAATCATAGTACTCCACCAGGTTGGTCTGACAGGATCTGCCTGAAACAAACCCATGCTCTCTTTCTTTCCTGCAGCCCATTAGCCTCTAGGAGGGAAACCAGCCTCTCCTTCAGGATTGTCTCCACCAGTTTTCCCATGATGGATGTGAGGCTTACCGGTCTGTAGTTCCCTGGCTCATCCTTGGGGCTGCTCTTATGGAGGGGTACTGTCAGGGGGCTAGTGTTCCTCGAGAGACCATTTATTTCCAAAGTCTGTTGCAACAGCACGCTATTCTTTTCTCTCTCTGCTTTGTTCTTATACTTAATTGTTTCCCCCACCCACCAATAGGCAACCTGTTGATGTGTCTTGCTGTCCCTGTAATTCTCTGTACATCTTGGTCTCCTTGAGGTACACAACCCTGATTCCCACCTCCACCCCTTTCAGTATTATTAGTTCAGCAGTACTGATAAAGTGTATTTATGTGGAAATTCAGAAATGTACTGAGTGGTTGTCCCTGTGCGAAGTTGCCAGTTTCGACTGCTTGTGGGTCGAAGTAACTCTTGGGACTACTAACCAGGAATTTAAGTCTGGTTATTAAATGTTTAAACTTGAGTCCTGTTTTTTTTTATGTTTTTTCTTTAGGACCTGCAAAACTGTATCTAGGCAAAAGACGATAGGACAAGTCCTGTGCTGTTGTTCCTGTTCTCCCCTTGCTTTGCCTGTGCATTGGGTGGTTTAGGTCCTAACCTTCATTTATCCTGCTACAGCACAGCACTAGCCTGAATGTCTGGAATAAATGCTAGCAGGCTGTGTTGCTGTATTGTGGTGACATTTTCCGACTGTCAGGCAAAAGCGAAGTAAGAATAATAATAATAATAATAAAATTTATTTAATTAAGCGCCTTTCAGGATTTCAAAGCGCTGTACAGTATTAATACAAAACATAACATATATTCAAATACATATAATATAAAATCAGGATAAAACAGGAAATGCCTTTCCCCATAAAAAAGTCTTTAGTGCCCGCTTAAAACTCCCCATCATCCTGCACTCCCGGAGCTGACGGGGCAGAGAATTCCAGAGGGTAGGTGCCGCAAATCCAAAGGCATAAGCACCAGATGACTTCAAGTTAACTCTCGGAATCTCCAGCAACCCCTCATCAGCCAAGCGGAACTGTCGCAGAGGGGTGTAAGGCACTAGGAGCTCTTTCAAGTAATCAGGACCCAATCCATGTAGGGCCTTGTAGATCAAAAGACCAACCTTAAAGGTGATCTGCCACTGTATTGGCAGCCAGTGCAGAGCGTGCAGCACTGAGGTGATGTGAGATCTTCTAGATGTCCCAGTCAACAAACGTGCTGCCGCATTCTGCACTAACTGCAAGTGGTGAATATCAACCCCAGGAAGCTCTAGAAAGAGGAAGTTGCAGTAATCAAGGCACAATGTCACAAAGGCATGGACCAAAACAGGCAGGTCACTGGGTGGAACAAGGTGCCTAATCCTGGCAATGTTCCTAAAATGGAAAAAGGCCAGCTTGACAACTGCCGACACCTGATGTTGAAGAGTCAGACCAATGTTAAGCACCACTCCCAGGTTATGCACCCATTCAGAGGTGAGAATCTGGTCCTCCCCCAGGACTAAACCAGAAAGAAGCCCAGTCCTCAGTCCCTCTACCCTATGACCCGGGTCCACAACCAAAACCTCAGTCTTTCCTGGGTTCAACTTTAGACCGCTGGAATTCATCCAATGTTGGATTTCTGCAAGGTAGTTGTTCAGTGCTGAGATAGCAGCAACCTGGTCAGGCGCAAAAAGACAGGTAGAGCTGGGTATCGTCTGTATAGCAGTGAAACCTCAGCTCATACCGTCTTACAATGTCTCCGAGGGGTAGCATATATACTGCAAATAAAACACGGGGGACAGCACCGAGCCCTGCGGTACCTCGCATGGCAGAGAGAAGATCCCAGATGAAAACAAACCCGAGACCACTCTCTGCATTCTCCCTGCGAGAAAAGATGAAACCATCTGAGGACTGTACCTAACAGCCCACAGATGAACCTCAGGCATTCGAGCAGAACCCCATGATCCACAGTATCAAAAGCTGATGATAGATCTAGGAGAACCAAGATAGAATGGTGTCTCCGATCTCTTGCCATCAAGAGTTCATTGAGCACCCGAACCAGACTAGTCTCAGTACTATGCCTCTTACGAAAACCAGATTGGAGAGGTTCATATAAATTATGGATGGTTAAATGATTATCCAATTGAGCAGCCACAACTTTCTCAATAACCTTCCCCACAAAAGGTGGGTTAGAGATAGGCCTGTAGTTTGCTAGGTTCTCTGGGTCTAAAGAAGCTTTTTTCAGAAGCGGAATCACCACCCCCTCCTTCAGGGAGCTAGGGAACACACCTGTATCTAAAGAGCGCCGGACAATCCGAGCTAAGGCCGGGCCAATGATCTCACTACAACCCAAGATCAGGGAAGTAGGACCTGGGTCTAAACTACAACACATGGGACGCATCTCCTGGACGATCCTCATAATATCTACGAAGTCCGGCAGGTCAAAGGCACTCCAGGAAACTCTGGGCTCTGTGACAGGGCACCGATCAACAGCAACCCCCTTAGAGTGAAGTTGGTGGCACTCCCTCCTGATGTTGTCAACCTTATTTGCAAAGAAGTGAGCGATCTCATCACAATCAGTGTGTGTAAAAACTCGACGGAGCTGCTGACAGACTGGATTGCACAGTCTGTCAACAGTTCTGAAGAGTTGAGCTGGTCGATTCCATGTGACAGAAATTTCCCTGGACAGGAATTCTGCCTTCTTATGGGAAATTTCTGTTTGGTAGAGTTTATAATGCTCTAGCAAAATACAGTGGTCGGCAACAGCGGCAGTCTTCCTCCAATGACGCTGTAACCTACGCCCCAACTTTTGCAACTCTCTCAGAGCCCCATCAAACTATGGGGCTCCGGGGTGATGCAGAAGGGGGCAAACACGGACAGGAGCAATCGAGGGCTACAGATATGGCCCCATTATAGGCCACTACCAACTGCTCAGGATCAGTGCAAGACTCGTCCAACTACGAGAGGTCAATGACCGCCATCAGGTCTTCAGGGACCACGTCCCACAAAGGGTGGTACCTGACCAACTCCACAGTGGCTGACCTACCCAGGTGGGCATCAAAAGTGAACCCAACTGAGTAGCGATCAGACCAACCGACTGGTTCCACCACCAGATCGGAGGCCTCGATCTCCAAGAGGAAGACCAGGACAAGAGAGTGACCTCCCTTGTGTGTAGCTGAGGAAACAACCTGTGTAAAGCCTAGAGATGTCATCACCTGGAGGAAATGTTGACCAAAAAGCAGATTTGTCATCATCCCAGGCATTGAAGTCACCCAGAACCATCAGTCTGGGCAACTCCAAGGCCATGTCGGTGGCGAAATCTGCTATTTCCTGCAGGAAAAGCTTCTCATCACCTGGTGGACGGTAGATGAGGGCAATCCTGCACCCTACACCAGCTACCACAGTACACTCGAATGACCTGGCCTCCTCAACTGGTACACCAGTTAGGCCCAATTCGGTCTTGAAACAGACCGCAACCCCCCAGTGATCCAATCATGGGCGATGTATAACTGAGTACCCGTTGGGAACAGCAGCCTCTAAAAAAGGGACTGCATTCCCATCCAACCAGGTCTCGATAATGCAAGCCAGATCTGCCCTAGCAACAAAGTCTGAGATAAGACCAGTCTTGTTGCAGACAGATCTGGCATTGCATAACAGCGCCCGAGTTGGACGAGTTTGGCGAGTTGTCCCAACCACTTGCCCTCCCATACTGGAGGTGCCCTTGGGTATGGGAACCAGAACTGAATCACCGCGTTCTAGATACCATTTTGCCCCAGGGTGTCTTCTGGGCCTAACCACCCCTATGGGAGAGCCCCACTCGCTCCACTGTCTACAACCCCCCCACCCCGACTCCTCCCACCATGAGCAATCCCTAACGCTCGGCAGCGGTGATAGGTAAGAGCAGGCGGGGAGGGGAGAAAAGAAGGGGCGGAGGGCACGGACAGTGGAGGCCGAATAGCACAGGACAGGAGGGGCAAGCAGGCACATCTAGCTGCTCAGTTTACAACACCGTAAATATTATATAAAATCCCAAAGATCACCACCTATCCTAAACCTCTCTCACACTTCCAACAACTAGATAATTATACCTACCTCTAATTAAAATAAAATAACAGACAACTACATTAAATTAAACTAAACCATCTAAATATATAAGCCTCCCTAACACATAATATTATTTATTGATTTAGCCCACAGGTCCTCTCACTTCTTGGGGGCTAACCAAATTTAGAGTAACCAAAAACAATTTTATTGCACCCAGGTCCTCTAACTACCTGGTGCCTTCTAGAACTAAGCACTCTCGCTGCTTATTATACAACAGATAAATAAACATCAAAATAATATTAAAATAATGATAATAATAAGCAAAAGGAAATAATTTAGAAACCACCCTCCAGAAAATATCTCACAATATCGAGAAATAGGTAAATAGGTGGATTCAGAGATGTTAGAGAGCACTCTTACTGCTCACACCATTTCCATTAAATGAGTATGTAGAAAAAAAAAAAAAAAAAAAAAGAGAAAAAGTACTTGCAGTCCCATCTGGCTATAAACACTTCCAAACTCAGCCTTATATAAATCCAGGACACAAAAATTCAATATACCAGCCCCAATGTCAACAGGAAATTAGCAAGCAATGTAGTTCCAATCTTCAGATCTCAGGCTTCCAGTTCCACTTCCGATTCCACATCAGAAAGGCCACCAGCGGACCGCAGGTTCCTATCAACTTTCCAAAGGAAAATTACCCCAACCTGCCAGTGGCGGCCCACTACTTCAACTCAAGAACAAGTCAGCCCCCCAGCTGGCTACCCCAAGAGTCTAGGGGAAGGGGAATGATGGACCGGCCCTCCAGCCAGCCCCGCTCCCCACCCCTGTGTGTAACACTAACCCTGAGGCCCCTCAGGAACCCTGCAGCCCCAGCTTTAAAGCCCAAGATCACCCAGTCGCAAATATAAGGAGCATCCAACACTCCGAAAAAGTCGGCAGAAAGCTTCGTATCCCACTTGTCTAAAAGCTCTTCCAAATTACTTCACCGGGTCACAGCTCCCAATAATCCTCTTGGCGTCATACACAAGCACTCTTGGGGCACTCCGGGAACACAGCTGAAAATCAGGAACCACGCACTGTGGCAACAATCACCAATCCCTGGGCTGCTTGATTTCGGCTTAATTTCCGTGATCCTCGACTAGTCCACTCACTAGAACAGGTGAGGTGGCTTCAGGCTGAGCTCAGAATTGCCTCAGCACTGCACCACCGTGTTGAACTATACTATTTTTAATTTCTTTTGTATAAAAAAAGGGGACAAGAGTCAATTGGTTCTTTGACATAAGAGAGAAAAGAACAGTAATGAAAAAAGGTAATGTTTACCAGAATATTATTTTTGCACACTTTTCTCAGACCAGCAGAACCCACCACAAGCCTTCTGTGCTGTCTCTACAGAGCTGACTGGCCCATGTAATCACTTTTTTATAGTGCAGAAGACTTGTGGGAGGAGCTTGTATCCATATTTTGTCAGAAATGGATGTTTTCTGCTGGATGTCTTCTCCTACAGCATTTGTTTACTATCATATATGAGTATTACTTAGTTGAAGTATTTCCAAGATAAAAAATAAATATGTTTTCTTATCTTTTAATTAACTTGTGTGATGGGGCGGAGCTTAGCTTAGTCACATGATGTAGCTCAGGAATAAATGGAGCTCTGCTCAAAGGTCCATTCAGTGTTATGCAGGGCTCAGTAGCATGCTGACCCTGGAAGTACCCTAGCTATTTTCTGGTGGTACAACCCCACAGTAATGTGAACTGTGATCTCGTTTTTCATTTATTGTATATAGTCTCTTTATTTTTGTTGTTCAAGTTTGCTTATATATTTTGTTCTGCTGTCTTAATAAAGCTGATTATTATTTTGCCATTCCTGTTTCTGTGTCCATCTATACCCACAGTCTCACACTTGATGTTAGATGTGTGATAGTTGGAGCAAAAGTACTGGTGGTGCTTCAACAAGGATATCGACAAGGTATCCAGGTGGACAGTACATGCAGCGGGACAAGGCAGACCAGCCCAAACTCAGCGGGGTTCTGAACAGGACGATGACTGAGAAGTCTCAGGAGCCTCTTCTGACTGAGCTAGAAGATGTAAAGAGGAGGACAACGACAAAGAGAGAGGACAAGGAGGAAGACAAAGGCACCCAGGTGTGGGAGGAAGAAACCTCAGATGAGGACCCACCTGATGAAATTCAGGAGCTGCTTTGGTGGCTCTGTGTGAAACAAATGGCCATGGACAAGCAGAGAAAAAGAGACCAACTACAGAGTGAGGCCAGGTAGACAGACACCCTCCTAGCCATTCACACCCTCGGTACAGCCAGACACCCTCCTCCAGTAGATGGCCCAAAGGACATAAAATTATCGAAACTGAGTCAGATGATATTGAGGCTTATAATTTTATACATTTTTTACCAGAATCAGGACTGCTCAGCTAAGGTTGAAATAGGACAGTTTCAGCAATTTAAAATTGCCCCACCGATGCTATGTGTCGGTAGCCCCACCACCATCCTTTGTGAATGCTTGTTTATATAGAGACCCTAACATGCTGGTCAAAACCAGCCAACCAACTTTCCCACTAGCAGCCTATCTTTCTATACCACTAGAGGCCACTACTGTATTATCTAGGTGATCTCAAGCAGGCATCCACCATGTTTTCTCTCTACCTCACAGAAACATAGAAACATAGAATTTGACGGCAGTCAAGGACCGCTTGGCCCACCCAGTCTGCCCATTTCCCTACCTACTGGATAAGCTGCAGATCCTAGTTAACCAGCAGCCTACTTCTTCTTACCCCCACACCCTAGAATTGCCTTATGACTGTCCCATGCATGCTTGAATTCCACCACCGATTTTGACTCCACAACCTCCTCGGAAGGCCGTTCATGCCATCCACAACCCTCTCTGTGAAAATACTTCTTAAATTACCTCTGAGCTGCCCCCATCTTCAAATTGTGCCCCCTTGTTCTTGCACACCTCTTTTTTTGAAAGATGCTACCCTCTTGGACTTTGTTGATTCCCTTGAGGTACTTGAAAGTTTCTATCATGTCCCCCCTCTCCCTCCTTTCCTCGAGGCTATACATATTAAGCTCCTTAAGTCTCTCTTCATACGTCTTCCGGTGCAGACCCTGCACCATTTTAGTTGCCCTCCTCTGGACAGCTTCCATCCTGTCTATGTCTTTGTGAGATTGGGTCTCCAGAACTGCACACAGTACTCCAGATGGGGTCTCACCAGCTGTCTGTACAGAGGGATAATAACTTCCTGTTTTCTACTGGTGATGCCTCTCCCTATACATCCCAGTAACCCCCCAGCCCTCCTTGCTGCCCTCTCACATTGCTTGCCCACCTGTAGGTCATCTGATATGACTACCCCCAGGTCCCTTTCCATTTTTGTTGTTGTTAGTATCTCACCCCCCATTGTGTACTCTTCCCCTGGGTCAACTCGTGCTGTTTGCACCCATATTCCCATTAGTGGCACTCTCTCCCTCTAACCTCCCTGTGGTGCAGGGTTCTGATGTAGCATTAAGCACAGTGTCCACTCGGCCCTCATCCTCTAGCACCTCTTCCATTGATATATACCCTACTTCAAAACTACTTTTATGGTGGTCAGTCCCTCAGTCTTACCACCCTCCTTTCATGCTGGACTCAAAATCATAACCCTAAATTATACTGCACAGAAACATCCTATTAGTGACTGCAACCCACAGTCCCCTACCCGCAAACCACAGTGCTTCATACCATACAACAAACTACTGGTGACGCTACTGCTGCTACTATCTGGAGACATTGAGCCAAATCCATGGCCAATTAACACACCCCTTAAATTACTATGTGGCCTAAAAATAATGCATTTAAATATCTGCAGCTTACTACATAAAATAACCTTGCTGCAGCCAACTGTCTCCTCCCTAAAGTCTGACATCCTGATTATCTCCAAAACCTGGCTTAAGGCATACAACAGTGTCTCCAAAATAGCTATCCCAGGCCACTCCATTGTCAGGCACGACTGCCCAGGTAACAAAAGGGGAGGCAGTAAAGCCATGTATATTTCCTCAATTCAGTTCACTCCAGTCAACCTACCTAAACTCCCACACCCGATAGACTCACTACTGATCAAACTCTCCCTACCCCACACTATTCCAGTATTTGTAGCCAGGTCTTACTGCCCACCAGAATCCACAGAGCTTGCTATCCTGGAACACTTGTCCTCCCTAAAGACTTATGCCAAAGGTGGTGAGCTCCATATCCTGGGGGACTTCAACTTAAACTGGCTTTCCAGCTCTACCTCCATGTTCCGCAACCAGGTAGCTTCACTAAACTTGTCACAACTGATATCTGAACCCACACGATTGAACACAAAATCGAAAAAACACTCTCTACTGTATTGGTCCCTTACCTTCCATGTGCATCGCATTATAGCCTCTGGCATTTTACCTGACTCATTAAGTGATCAGCATGATTTACTCAATCCACAAAATCTTCAGGCCCAAATCTCCCCAGAACTATTCTCACAAGGTCTTTCAAATACCTAGACCTTGCCTCACTCATAACCGACCTGTCAGCCACTGACTGGTCCCCCATCCACAGGGCCTCCTCTATCAACACTACTTTGCACTATTTCAAGGCCAAGTTCTTAGCAGTGTGGGACCCTCATGCTCCACTTAGATAGACTCATGTGAGGGGTGCTCACTTGCCTTGGATCACTGCTGACATCATGTCCCTTATTAGAGCCAGAGACCAAGCATGGAAGTCCTTCAAAGCCTGCTGCTCCCCTGTAGACCACATAAACTACCACTCCCTACTCAGTGCCTGCACTGGAAAAATCAGGCAAGCAAAGGCAACTTACTTCAAAACCTCCTTCCAGACAAATGCAACCCAACCATCCAAATTCTGGAAAGCAGTCAAATCTCTCTTCTCTCCTCCCTCCCAGCCCCCCACACCTATGCTAAACATAGGCAATGCCACTGTTATGGACTCTCTGGCTGTAGCCTCAGAATTTAATTCCTATTTTACAAGTTGCACCTCGACTCTGCTGTCCGCACTTCCCCCTTTCCAACCCAAACTCCTTTCAGCAGCAACCCCAGCTCAAGCCCCTTCTTCTGCTTCCCCCACCTTCTCCTTTTGTCAGACCACACCCGCAGAAGTTTACAAAGTCTTGATCTCTCTAATCCCAAACAAAGACAAATGCCCCACTGGGCTGGATTCGAAGATGCTCTACTTAGATGCTCCGGCCATCACTGCACCTCTAGCTGACCTCTTCAATCTCTCCTTTTCCTTAGCAACAATCCCCTTGGAATGGAAACACGCTATATGGTAATCCCACTCTCAAAAGGTGGTGACACCTCTGTATTGGGTTACTACCATCCTATTTCCCTCCTTCCCATGCTGGCAAAACTTCAGGAGCACCTAGTCCTCTCTCAACTCTCCTCCTTTCTCAATGCCTCCTACTTCTTCTCACCATACCAGTCTGGCTTTCGGAAGTCCCAGTCCACCGCCACCTTACTCTTATGGGTTACCAACTCCATCTTTGATGGCATGGACAAGGGCCATATCACTGCTGCTATTTTTGTCGACCTAGCCAATGTGTTCGACACAGTTTCCCATGCTGTCTTACTAGACAAGCTCTCCATTGCTGGTCTCTCTACCAGTGCCAACAGGCGGTTCCACTCCTACCTGGCAGGCCATTCCCAGTCTATTAAAATTGGAGGTTCCACCTGTTCCTCCCTCCCAGTCACCACAGGCATCCCCCAAGGCTCGGTTCATGGGCCGCTCCTATGCTCAGTCTTCTTAAATGATCTACCCTCTGCCTGCCAACACACATCCATACATATATACGTGGATGACACAGTCCTGTATGCTTCTGGCCCCTCAACTGGTGAGGTAGCAAGCAGGTTGCAGCAGGACTTCAATGAAGTTCAGCTCTGGTTTCGCACAAATCAGCTATTCCTAAGTGCCAAGAAGACTGTCTCCATGACCGTCGGCACGAGACAGAGACTCTCTCTCAGCTCACTTCCATCCCTTCCTTCCATGCCCTGGATGGGACCACCCTGGAGACTTGCCCCTCCTTCAGATATCTTGGGGTATGGCTGGACCAACATCTCGACTTTTCTGTACATGTTGATGCCATCCACAAAAAACTACATCCAAAACTGGGGACCCTCTACTGCAATCGTGGTTGCATCCCTCTGCCAGCTTGCAGGGAACTCTTACAGAAAATTATTCTCCCTATCTTTGACTACGAGGATGCAGTCTACAGTGCCATGCCTAAGTCTACCCTAGCAAGACTGGACCTCCTTTTCCACTCTTTCTTCCATTTCACACTTGGCAGCCCCCCAACCACCCACCACTGTGACCTCTATCGATCCCTAAATCTTCCTTCACTCCATGACTGCTGACAGGCTCACTGCACCAAACTCATGGAAAAGTACATGTTCCAGTCCTTGCCTCCATACCTCATTGCAGTGTTGACTGCCCACTTCCCTCCTGTCTATTCCCTAAGGAATTCTGACACCTGCCTCCTGACGTTACCATGTATGTCTTCCTCAACTGGCCAAGTATTTTTCAGGCATCGCATGCCCAAATTATTGAACTCCTTCCCTGCAAGCATTAGGCAATCACCCTCTCCACAACACCTTAACTATCAGATCAATAATCATTTCTTCATGACCTGTGCATGTGGCTAGAACTGGCCCAGCATCTTACACACCAACTGTTTTGTCTCTGAGCTAGTTGCTTGATTGTTCCTCAAAGTTATTACCTCTTGTGCAGTATGTAATGTATGTAAAAAATGTATTTTATTCATGTTGCTGATCTTGTTGCATGATTGTTCCCAAAGTTCTTCCTCATGTGCTGTATGTAATGAATGTAATAATGTATTTTGCTTATTGTTGCTGTTACATCTGTGTCTTCATGTTTGCAATATTGTACACTACACGTATTGGATGAATTGTTACTCTGTGTCCCTCTCCTCCTAGGACGCACCTGGAATTGAGTAGTACTCTGCTCAGTGTGCCCTCCTGGCCCATGATGTCCCTTTGGCTGGGCATTTGGGCAGAGACCGCACTCTAAGCAGACTTCTGAACCATTTCTTTTGGACATACATGACCAGGTAGCTGAATATTGTTGTAGCTGTCAGGAATGCCAGAAGGCAGCCATTGCAGGTAAGAAAGAAAAGGTACCCCCCTTGATTACTACACCATTTGAGAGGATAGCCATGGATATTGTGAGACCACTCCCTAAAAGAGCAAAAGGGAATAGATTCATTTTGGTTATCTGTGATTACACCAAAAAATATCCAGAGGCTATCCTGTTATGAACTACAACTGCAACAAAAATGGCTGATGAATTAATCAAGGTATGTAGTAGGGTAGGTATCCCAAAAGAAATCTGAATAGATAAGGGCAGCAATTTTTGTTCTGTGTTGTTGAAATATTTATACCAGAACCTGGGCATTGGAGCTATCCATACCTCCCTGTACTATCCATGGACAGATGGTCTGGTTGAACGTTTCAAGCAGACAATAAAAAAAATGTTACAAAAGTTCATACAGGAAAAGGGTAGGACCTAGGATCTTTATCTACCTTTCCTCATGTTTGCCTATAGGGAAGTACCACAAGTCTTGACAGGGTTCTCACCATTCAAGTTGTTATATGGGAGGAATCCCAGAGTCCCTCCTTGATGTTATAAAGGAATTCTGAGAGGAAAGTAGGGGTGTGGGTTCCACCACTGCCCTTAAACATATGACCCAGTTATGCCAGAAACTTATGAAATACATCCAGCTAGCACATCACCAAAATACAGAAAAACAGAAATTCCAGGAGTGGTATGATCGAAGAGTAGGCAACAAAGTCTTTCAACTAGGGGAAAAAGTACTTTTACTTTTGCCTTCATCAGAAAATAAACTTCTGATGAAGTGGCAAGGGCCCTGTGTTATTAAAAGACAGGTAGGACCCATAAATTATGAGATAGAACTGCTTGAGAAAAGACACAAGAGACACATTTACCATGCTAACCTCCTAAAACAATGGTTTGAAAGACCAGCCCCTGCCCTACATGTACACCCTGAGCAGCCTGACAGTGAAATGGAGTAGTATATCAAAGGCTAAAAAGGCCTGGGGAATTAAGGATCTCATTATCAATCAGGAATTAGAAATCCAACAGAAAACAGAATTAGAAGGGGTACTGCAAAGGTTTCAACACACCTTTACTAGTATACCCAGAAAAGCTAAAGGAGTGCTGTAGGACACCATATTGAAGTCACACAAGAGAAGCCTATTCGGCAAAAACTTATCAGTTGCCAGAGAAAGTAAGGGGTGAGGATATCAATGAAGTACAAAAGATGCAAAAACTGGGGGTGGTAGAAGAAGAAGAATCAGCATTTATATAGCGCTTTTCATACATCCAAAGCACTTTACAAGCAATGCTAGACTGGTAGTGAAGTGACTGAACGTGTGGTGGCGGCCATATCGCATATCATCACCCACACACAGCCTGGATAATTACATGAACCGGTTTATGGGAAGGGGAATGTTGGCCAGGACACCGGGAATGTTCCCTACTCTTTGCAAAGAGTGCCCTGGGTTCTTTTACTTCCACCTGGACACCCACCAGGACAACACCAGGATGGGCAGAAGGGACCTCGGTTTAACGTCTCATCCGGAGGATGGCACACCCCAGCAGTACAGCACCCCCCAATACTGCACTCAGATGTCAGCGATTTTTAGGTGCAAGTCCAATCCCGGTGTGAGATGACCACGACCTTCTGCTCCAGAGGCGGATGTGCTACCAACTGAGCCACGCTGACACCTAGAACCTAGCTAGAACCATCTAACAGTAAGTGGGCCTCCCTATTGTAGCAGTTGAGAAGAAGGAAGAGGGTGTGAGACTATGTTTAGATTTCTGATGTCTGAATGCCATTTTGAAGTTTGATGGCTATCCCATGCTTCACATAGATGATATCATTTATTGGCTTGGAAATGCATGGTATATCAGTACGTTGGACCTTACCAAGGGATACTGGCAGATCCCGTTGGATAAAGATACAAGAGATAAAACTGCTTTCAGCACCCCTATAGGGCTTTTCCAATTTGTCACAATGTCTTTTGGTTTACACGGTGCCCCCGCAACCTTCCAAGGGTTTATGGATGGTGTCATTAGACCCCACATGGCCTATAGTGCCGCTTATTTGGACGATGTGGTAGTGTTCAGCTCCAGCTGGGAGGACCATATACAACATCTTACCAAAGTCCTAGACACTATTACCAAGTCAGACCTAACCATAAACTCTACCAAGTGTTCCCTAGCAATGCAGGAGACCAAGTATTTAGGATTCTTGATTGGGCATGGGCACGTCAAACCTGATATAGGGAAAGTGGATGCAGTGGTCCACAGTCCCCGGCCAGGTACAAAAAAAATCTTAGGTCATTCTTGGATTTAGCAGGCTATTATAGGCGTTTCATGCCTAATTTTGCAATTGTGGCCAGTCCCTTAATGGACTTAACTAAGAACAACAATCCTACTAGAGTAAATTGGACCCCAGCCTGTGAAGAGGCTTTCTGTACTATAAAGGCGAGATTATGCTCATCCCCTGTATTAAAGAGCCCTGACTTTTACTTCCCCTTTGTGGTTCAGTTAGATGCCTCCAACACAGGTATTGGTGCAGTTCTGTCACAATTAATTGAAGAAGAGCATCCCAATATATACATAAGTTGTAAGCTCCATGAAAGGGAGACTAGATACTCCACAATAGAGAAAGAATGTCTCGCAATAAGGTGGGCAGTGGAAGCTTTGAGGTTTTATCTGTGGGGGACAGAATTTGAGTTGTGGACCGATCACAACCCGCTTTGCTGGTTACATGTAATGAAGGACAAAAACCTCTGCATAATGCGGTGGTACCTTGCCTTATAACCATATAGATTTACCATCAGGCATAGGTCTGGCACCCTGAAACAGAATGCAGATTTCATGTCTCAGTATGGCGCTGATCCAAACATACAGACTTCATCAGACCATTTCTTTATTTCCAAAGTCTGTTGCAACAGCACGCTATTCTTTTCTCTCTCTGCTTTATTCCTATACTTAATTGTTTCCCCCATCTACAGGTAGGCCACATGTTGATGTGTCTTCCTGTCCCTCTAATTCTCTGTATATCTTGGTCTCCTCGAGGTACATAACCCGGATCACCCCCCCCTCCCTTTCAGTACTATTAGTTTAGCAGTAATGATAAGATGCATTTATATGGAAATTCAGAAATGTATTATGTGTTGTCCCCATGTAGTTGCTGCTAGATTCACTGCTTGTGGGGCTCATAAACGCTTGGGACTACTAACTGTGAATTTAAGTCCAGTTATTAAATGTTTAAACTGAGCCCTGTTTTTTTCAATGTTTTTCTTTAGGACCTGCAAAACTGTATATAGGCAAAAGATGGTAGGATAAGTCCTATGTTGTTCCCGGTCTCCCCTTGCTTCACCTTTGTATTGGGCGGTTTAGGTCCTAACCTTCTTTTATTCCGCTACAGCACCGCACTAGCTTGAATGTCTGGAATAAATGCTAGCAGGCTGTGTTGCTGTATTGCGGTGACACTTGCTGACTGTTAGACAAAAGCAAAGTAAGAACAGGTGGGGCGGCTTCAAGCTGAGCTCAGAATCACCTCAGCGCTGCACCGCTGTATTGAGTTGTACTACTTTAATTTGTTTTGTGTAATTTTCCTTGCTAAATAAATGGACAAGAGTAAATTGGTTCCTCAACCTAAGAGGGAAAAGAACAGTAATGAAGATAGATAATGCTTACCAGAATATTATTTTTGCACACTTTTCTCGGACCAGCAAGACCCTCCACAAGCCTCCTGTGCTGTCTCTATAGAGCTGGCCGGCCCCTGTAATCACTTTTTTATAGTGCAGAAGACTTGTGGGAGGAGCCTGTGTCTGTATTTTGTCAGAAATGGATGTTTTCTGCTGGATATCTTTTCCTACAGCACTTAGTTACTATCATATATGAGTATTACTTAGTTGAGGTATTTCCAAGATAAAAAAGAAATATGTTTTCTTATCTGTTAATAAACTTGTGTGATGGGGCAGAGCTTACCTTAGTCACGTGATGTAGCTCAGGAATAAATGGAGCTCTGCTCAAAAGTCCATTCAGTGTTATGTAGGGCTCAGTAGCATGCTGACCCTGGAAGTACCCTAGCTATTTTCTGGTGGTGCAGGCCCACAGTAATGCGAACTGTGATCCCGTTTTTCATTTATTGTATATACTCTCTTTATTTTTGTCATTTAAGTTCGCTCATATATTTTGTTCTGCTGTTTTAATAAAGCTGATTATTATTTTACCTTTCCTGTTTCTGTGTCCATCTGTACCCACAGTCTCACAAGTACCACATGCACCATCCTCCAGTCCTGAGGTACACTCCCCGAGTCCAGGGAGGCATTGAACAGGTCTGCCAAGGGTTCTGCCAGGACTTCTGCCAGCTCCTTCAGCACCCTGGGGTGTATGCCATCTGGCCCTGGCACCTTGTACACCCTCAGTGTCCTCAAGCCTTCCAGTACTCTGTCCACTAGGATTTCCCCATTTCTCACCCTCCTCCCCGCCCCTGTGCCCACCCTCCCACCCCTTGGGCACAGCCCCTTTCTTTAGAAATACTGAGCAGAAGTACTCATTTAATGCTTCTGCCCTGTTCTGCCCCTGTTTCCACCCACCCCCATCCCTCTTTATCCTTACTATTTGGTCCTTACAACTAACTCTTTTCTCCCTGATGTGCCTGAAGAAGTCCTTCTCCCACTCTTTGATGCCCTGTGCTAGCCTGAGTTCCTGGACGCCTTGACTGACCTGACTGCCCTTGTCAGCTCCCTCGACTCCTTCAGGTATTCCTCTATGTCCTCCCCACTCCCTGTTTTATAGTACATTCTATAGGCAGCTATTTTCTTCCTTACTTTTCCATGACCCCCCTGCTCACCCAGCTAGGCTTCTTGTTCCTAGCACTCTTACTTTGGATCCTTGTACATGTTATGGTTGCCTCCTCAATTACCAGTTTAATGACCTCCCACTTCTGGTTAGTGTCTATGTTTGGATGGATCCTGGCCAGATACCCCTGTACTATTTTTCTAATCCACCCAAAGCTAGCCCTCCTGAAGTCTAACACCCTTTTGCCCGATCCTACTCCCCCTTTCCCTATGTTTATCATGAACCACACCAAGTGGTGGTCACTCCCCGCCAATGGTTCCTCCACCCCAGCTCTCTTACAAACTCACCATTTGCCAGCATGATGTCTAGGCTGTTCCCTAACCTGGTTGTCTCATTGACTATCTGCAATAGGAAGCTGTACTGGAAGGCGTTCAGAAGTACCTGCTCCCTCCTATTCATGGTTGCTGGGGTACCCCAATCCAGTCCCAGCAAGTTAAAAGTCCCTCACAGTCACCATGCTGTCCCTTCTACAGGTCCTTCTGATCTGTCCAGCTAGTTCCCTGTCTAACTTCTCAGTCTGAAAGGGTGCCCTGTACACCACTCCGATCCTGAGGGTCCTATTTTTGGAGTCCTGGAGCTGCACCCATAATGACTCTTTGCTGCTCTCCTTCCCTTCCACTCTGACACACTTCAGTCCTTCCCTCACATACAGCACCAACCCCCTGCCTTTTCTTTTTACACTGTCCCTCCGAAACATCCTATACCCTGGTACTACAAGTCCTAGTCATGGTAATGGGTGACCCATGTCTTGGTGATGGCCGCCATGTCCACCTCCCCATCTGCTATGAGAGCCTGTAACTCTGCTATCTTGTTCCCTAGACTCCTAGCGTTCAAGGTTACCACCCTCCACCCTGCTTCCTTCCCTCCTCTCTCTACTTGCTCTCCCTTTCTAGCATCCCCTCTTGACCCCCCCCCCAAGTCCCTTGCTGCTGGTATGGGGGTTAGCTCATTCAGCTTTCCTACTAGTGGATCCTGCCTGACTCCTGCCCACTTGCCACCCTCCTCTTCTAGTTTAAATTCTCTTTGTTTGCTAAGTATTCCCCCAGTTTCTGTTTCAGTACCCTCCTTACCTCCTCATTTAAGTGTAGCCTGTCCTTAGTGTAGAGATCACTGCCCTTCCAGTTCCTTCTCCACCCCCTACCAGCCCATACACTTTGGACTGACACCATTCTCTTAGCCACTTGTTAAATCCTTCTATCCTCAGCCTCCTTGCCGTGCTCACCCTAGGTACTGGAAGCACCTCCGAGAAAGTTACTGATCTTCCTGCCTCCTCCCAAATCAGCCCCAGCTCCTCAGACCTCCTCTTGATTACACTGCCTTATTTCCTGCCAGGTCATTTGTTCCCAAATGCAGAACCATGTGAGGTTTCTCTCTACCCCTCCTAGCATACTTCAGAACAGACTGACCCACTGTTTCCGCTGTCATGCCTGGTATGGCCTCCACCCATATGCGAATATGCCTCTCCCCCTTGCTTCCCCATCTGATCCCTTTCAGAACTGAGTCTTCCAGCACTAGGATCCCACCCCCGTTTTCATGTTCTACTTGCCTTCTCCTTCCTTTATCCCATCCCGTTCCTCTCTACTCCTCCTCCTCCTCCTCCTCCAGCACAGTTGTTCCCCCTTCTGCTCTTTTTGTAATGTCCCCTGTCTCTGCTGTACCCTCCTTCTCCACTTTCTTCTCTGATTTTACCTCCTCTCTCCACTGGGCTCCACCTGCCTAATCCTCTAGTGCATCCCTACCCATTTCTTTTCATACCTCCCCACAATCCCCCTTACTCGACCTGTCCCTCATACCATATCCTTTCTCACCTGGTCTGTCATCATCTCCTCTGCCCAGCACTCTCACTAAGTATCCCCCAGTCCTGCCAGTACTGTGACACGATTTTTCGATGTCCCTTCACTACCACCTATTTCCTCATTCCTTCTGCTCACCACCCCACCTCTGCTGACTCTGTGACTGTTAGATTTCTCCTTCCCTCCTGTCCTCCATTTCTCCCCTTTCCCACCCTTGTTTGTCCTCTGAACCGGGACCACCTGCCTCCTTCCCCTATCTGCCACCTTCTTCCTGCTTCTCCCCCCTCACTCTCTTTGATCTGTCCTCTCCCTAGTTACCCTCCTTCCCTTCCAGCTGCTGAGTTGTCCTCCATTGCAGCCCACATTCCCCTCCTAAGCTCCTTTTTGTAAACAGCGGATCTCGTTCCTAAGCTGCCTTATTTGCCTACACAGCAAACACCCTTCCACTCTCCACGCAATTTTCAGAAAGATTACCACTACACAGTTGTTGCAGCCTACCACCCTTCCCATCTCATTTTTCACCCGCCAGCATCCCCCCTCATTTCCAGTAGAAGGATGCGCATACCACCCTTATGACCCCTCCCTTCCACCTTTTCCAGTTCTGCCCATGGTTTCCCCCAGCTTTCCAATACCTTACCCTCATCTATAAGTTAGTCAACCATAAAGGCTTACCCCACCAATAAGTACAGTCTGCTCCCTAAGCGCAACCAAAAGCAATCTGCCCTTTAAACCTTGGCTGCACTTTAGTAGTACAGTAAATCCTAACCTATAATCACTGTGCCAAACATAGCAATACTGGGGTTTCCAGAAATGCCCTACTAATACAAACAGTATAGAACATATTTGTAAACAATAATCACTGTTCCAAACATTTCAACACTTGCGCTAAACTTAACTAGTAAGATACAATGCAACTGATAATATAACCCATCGGGCTACAGCTTGGCAGGATCTAAAGGGACTGCATATTGTACACCTAAACATAAGGAGTCTACCCCACAACCTAACAGAACTAGAGGCTTGGGTCACCCAACATGATCCTGACATCCTATGTTTCTCGGAAACCTGGCTAAGACCCTCTACTCCTGGTCACTTGTGCAAACTACCTAACTACAAAATACACCGTCAGGACAGATCCACATCCAAACGGGGAGGAAGTGTTGCAATCCTCTTTAAAGATCACCTAGCTCTACATCTTAATGTTCCCCTTACCCTGTCACAGTGCGAAGCCATTCATACCACCCTACACTTAGGCTCCAAGAAACTGCACATAGTCTGTGCCTATAACCCTCCAAAGAGTAGCACTGCAGGACTTAAGGAACTCTTAACTCAGGTGGACTCGGTAATTGGTTGAAACGAGGTCCTCATCATGGGGGACCTAAATATAAACTGGAATGGCAAATCAAATCAGGCCTCTCACGCTATGGTACACGGACACAACCTGCACCAACTTATCTCTGACCCTGCTAGGGTTCTTGCCCCTCCTCGTTCCAGTACCTTAATTGACTGATCTCTCATGAACTGCCCTGATAGCATAGTATCCTCTGGTACTTTGCCTGATGTAATAACCAATCACTTCCTATTTATTGCATCTGATGCTCAGCAAGACCAAGAGCACCCTCCGCCAAAGCTGATTACTTTCCGAATGCAGCTAAACTAAATCAGGCAGTCTTTCTGCTTGACCTCTCTCAGATAGACTGGTCCCCTATCTTTGCTGCCTCAGACCCTCAATCAGCCTTGACTACTTCTGATGAAGTTTGGACACCTTCAGGACATCCATGCCCTAAAGTCACTCGCCGCCTACGCGGTACTCAGACTAAGTGGCTCACTAAAGATCTCCGCTCTCAACTCAGGGCTAGGGACATAAGCTGGTCACATTTTAAGGCCACAGGACTCCCAGCAGACTTTGATGCTTATAGGACCCAGAGAAATTTCTGCAAAAGGAACATTAGACTAGCAAAAAGCTCGCACTGTAAGGATCTACTTACGAAATCTGCTGGTGACCCCAAGAAATTCCAGGCCATCATAAAAACCCTTCTCAGGACAAATAATTTACCCACTGCAACTGACATGCGGATAAATAATGCCCGTTGTAATAATCCTGAGACCATAGCCAATGCTCTAAACTGTCATTTCTCTGACCTATCTAGCTACTCAGCCTCCTTCCCCCCCGAGTCCCCTCACAAATAACTCCCAGGACTTTCAATCTCCTCCCCCTCACCCACAATTCTGTTTTCAGATCATCTCCACAAAAGAAGTCCTAAAGCTGCTATGATCTATCCCCGAAAGCACTAGCCCCGGAGCAGACAGGATGGAACCTAAACTGCTGAAAATTGCAGCCCTACTTATTGCCTCCCCCGTAACAAAAATCTTTAATCTATTGATATGTCATGGCTCTGTCCCAAACATCTGGAAGATAGGTAAAATAACTCCCATCCTTAAGAAAGGGGACCCTAAAGACATGTCAAACTACCGACCTATAGCCATTCTTTCAGTCCTTGGTAAGATCCTTGAAAAAATAGTAGCAACGCAAACTTCAGACTATCTACAGAAATACAACCTTCTGTCTAGCTCCCAACATGGTTTCCGAAAAGACCATAGCACTACCACAGCTATACTAAAACTCACAAATGATATTTACGGTGTTATGGAAGCTGGCCTCCTGACGGGAGCTATTTTCATTGACCTTACGAAGGCATTTGATCTGGTAAATCACTCCCTTCTCCTCCCCAAACTTTCCTCACTGGGTTTCTCTGCCGACACAGTTGACTGGTTCAACAACTACCTAACCAACCGTGTGCAGGCAGTAGTCTTCAACTCTGCTGTCTCTCATCTCTCCCTCGTGCAGATGGGAGTTCCTCAAGGCTCTGTACTAGACCCGTTACTTTTCTCTATTTTTATAAATCACCTTCCCTCTGCAGTTCCTGGCTGTTCATCCTTACTCTATGCAGATTATCTGGTCATCTACCACAGTGGAAGAAACGTCTTGGATATTAACCATTCCCTAACTGAAGACTTCCGCTGCATTCAAACCTGCCTAAGTGATAATTATTTGGTACTTAATGAGAGCAAAACTCACTCTATGCTGTTTGGCTCTCCTGCCCGACTCAAACTGGCTCATAATTCCTTCCAGATCCGAAGTGCAAATGGTTCCATGGTAGTAAGCACCAGCTCTTTCAAATACTTGGGCATCCTTCTTGATGAATCCCTTGACTTGACCTCCATATCACTTCCACTTGCAAGTTCATCAATGCAAAAATTGGGGGCCCTACAGCATGCTGCTATGCCCATCTGCCAGGCTTGCTGTGGCTCAAGGAGTTCTGCTTCCAGCCCTGACATATGGCTCAGTCACATTACTAGGTGCTTCAAAATCCTCGCTCCTCTGATGGGACACCACCTACAATAGCATCTGCCGCTATGCCTCCCGGGCACCGTGTCTCAAGCACCACTGTCAGCTTTATGCTGACCTCAACTGGCCTAGTCCCTCAGCCCACCGGCACCTATCTTTTGGCTCTCTACTACACAGTATCTACAGCTCAGGTCTACCTGGACCTCTCGCCTTACTTCTGTACTCCCAAACCTCTGCCTATGGTCTCCGATTGAATGACGACACCCCTCTTTTTATCCCCAGATGCAAAACCACTATGGGCACACAAGCTTTCTCCTACCTAGCACCTAAAAGCTGGAACGCTATTCCACAAAATATTCGCCAAGCTCCCACCCATGCCCACTTCAAGAATCTCCACCGTCAACATTTCCTGGCTTTTAACCGCTGTACATGTTTCCGGCCGCCCTAGCTCACTCTTCGCTCTGCTACTTTTTCCACCCTACTTTACCCTCCCTCTCCTACCCCCTCTACCTCTGTCTCTTTACCTTATCTCTCCCCTTCTAAAACCTTACGTCATCTGATGGCACTTACTTTTTACTTTGAACCTGTTAGCATTAACATTGTTATCCATGGTCTAGGTTGTTGTATTGCTTTAGTCTAACTGGGACTACTTTGTTGAATACGTTAAACAAGCTATATGTCCCACACTGTTTTGTATTTGTCCTACTGCCTACTTTGTCCTTGTGCTGCATCACATTGTACTTGTCATGTGTTTCCTTTGTATACTCCTGGGTCGTGCCTGAAAATAGGCATTTATATGTCTAGCGCACCCACCCGGTAAACAAAAGCAAATAAATAAACTGTGCAGCATCTATTGCTGTTCTATAACATTATGTTCTCCCTGGTGTATCAGTCTTGTCCTGAATATTAATCCTAGTTACCTGACATGCTATGACTCATATCCTGTGATGTAACAGAGTATGATGTGGGGGTAAACAAGAATAAAGGGGAAGTGAGCCTTGGGGTGGGAGGGTGCGGGGTGGGGGGTGGTATTAGACACTGTCCTCCTCAAAAAACAATCAGGACAACAGTGCTCAGAGCACTAGAGTTCTGTATGATTCCCTGATAAAATGGCAGTATCTAGATATTTATACCTCAGTTATGCCTCAGTTGCTAACTGCTTCTGGGGGGCAGAGGAGCAAGTTTGTTCAGCTGCCTCTCAAAAATCCCCTGAGCTGCCGTGAAGTCAGACCCAGATGCTGCTGTTTTTAACTAATATCTAATTCTACAACTATGCCGTGTACCTGCAATAAAAGAAAGCAACAGAAAGCACGACAAGTCTAGTAGGAAATCCTAAACGCTATCAACTTAGAGCAGCATGTTATGCTCCTCTATGCATCCCCAAAAAGTGTCCCAACACACCTTAAAATACTATAGCAGAAAACCTAGTGGGAAAAAAGCTAGTAATCCCAACACCTGGAAGAACAAAAAAAAAAAAAATATATGTGTGTGTGTATATATATATATATATATATATAGAGAGAGAGAGAGAGAGAAACATATATGTGTATGTGTGTGGCAGGCTGAAAGGTTCTCTACACAATTGCAGGACAGGGCAGATGAATCTGAAAGGAGAGGCAGGAAGCTTACTCAGTGGCCAAATGTGAGAGGTTTATTTACCAGGGACAATAAAAACCAAGATAACTGTGTTTTACAATGTTACAGGAAAACAAAAAAAAATAACCAACAAAACAATGCGATTGGGACCAACAATAGGTCAAACCAAGAACAGGGGGTAAACCCTTTTTAGTCCAAGTCTTGCATGCACTTGGCCAAGATGAGGCAACTACGGACGAACCAAGCTTGGGCTTTACTATGCATTGGCTGATTAACAGGTGGGCTTTGACCTCACAAAGTGCTTTTATACACAGGCCATAATGGGGCATCCACTGACGGAACAGAACACAATGAGATACACTGCTAGCTGATCAAAGAAGAATCTGCGGATCCTCCGCAGCTCAGGGCAAGAAGCTGAAGACTTCTAGTTGGCAGGTGGTTCTTTGGACGATCTGCAGCAATGGCCGCTGGTAGGTCCCAGGTACCCAGGACACCTCCCAAGAAGAAGACTGCTGGCAATGCAACTCTCTGGCGGCCTCAATGGAGCGACACGGTTACATGCACACTTTCTGATGACTGGCAAAATAAGAAAGGGGAATGCATGATGATAACTGGGGTCCCTCACACTTGAGCCGGGATGGCTCTTAAGCTGACTCACTATTGGATATCTCACTAGCGGCTCTCTATCACTTACCATTGCAGGACTGATATGGGAACACTCGAGGTGGAACTTTGAAGTATGCTGACATCACTGGAGATGGCTCTACTGCAGAAGGTGGATGGACCAGGGATCCCCTTGAGTCAGTGTCAGGCTCTGGTGAAGCTGGTCTGGGCAACAAGGCAAAGCTGGATGTCTGGTACATCAGGGTGCAATTTGATAACAGTTCAGCAGCAAGCAAACAGTTCAGGTTTTTAAACAGACAGTTCAGTTTTTGCAGAGAATACAATCTCTAGGGGGCACAAAGCAGGTGACAACATGGTTTAGTTTGGGTGGTGCTCAAACAACCTTCACAGACCACTGTGGGCAACCCAGGGCCACTAGACTACTCCCCTCTGAGGGTGCTGTACCATCAAGGTAATCACCCCTGTACCTGGGCCTAAGGATTTCCTGACACTGGCCCTGTCACAGAATGACACCAATGCAATCAAAGGGTTCCCCAGCCCACCCTTTTTATGTCCTATCTTGCTCCTCTTAGGGCAGTCTGCCCTCCTGGGCGCCTATAACACCCTTGGCTTAATTGGGTCTCTGGCCCTTTAAACACCTTGGGGATCCTCCCCTGTCCTGCGGCCTCATGGAAGGGGTTTACCTAGGCCCTGCTCCCTCCTTTTGCCCCTGTATACAGAGTGGCAGGTGAGCTATGCAGTGTGCACAGGCTTAACTTTAACCCTATTCTCCCTAAGTAATTGCTGCAATGCAAACTCTCCCCTCTTACCCGCTCTGCCCTTCTTTTCCCCCTGCCTCTTCTCCCTTTATAGTGATGGCACTCTAGCCTCTCTCCCCCCTAGGGTATTGGTCCACCACCCAAACTAGTCTCCCCTGGGGTTCATGCCATGTGGTGCCCCTTTTTGCTTTGTGGGTACTCTGCCCACTGGTATCCACTTTCCCTCTAAGATGCCTCTGGCATTAAATAAAATAATCTTTGGGCTTGCAGCCCACTTACCAGCATGGCCCAGGGATGATCACTGCTTCTGGGGTTTTGGGGATGTGGCCAGGGGCTGTGCTCCCACCCGGCGGCTCTCTTATGCTGCTGCAGTGGCCAGGGGGAACTAATCAGTCTGGGGCGCATTGTCCGCCCGGACCGATTTTTGGCTGCACATTTTGGTCCACCCTGAAAATTGCTTCCTCTATTAATCAAAACTCTGGGAAGATGGCAGATTGCAGCTGGGAGCCACACTTCCACCCAACCATCTGTGCCTGCTGTTACTGCTGCCCAACATGTGCTGGTGGGGAGCGACGCTGGAGGAGCCATTGACCGGCCCCAAGGTAACATTTTTTTGTCTGGGCTCCCCACGTCCTCTACCCTCCACATTCAGCCACCGACTCCTTCTAATGCTACTCCCTGGCCCTTTTCTAGGGCAGGGAGGTCCTAACACCTCCAGCGGAGATTGGAGCAACACAAGCCCCATGGGGTTTCAGCCCGACCCCCTCCCCAGCACCCTGCGGCGCGAAAATTAAACCAAATGATAGGGAGGCGTCAGTAGGATTGCAGGAAAGGAGGGGGTGGAATGGAGGGGAACCAGAAGAGAAGAGGAGAAAGGTAGAAGACAAATAGAAAATGTTCATGTTGGGGAAAGAGACCCCGGATCTTTTACCATGCCCCTAGCTTCAGGGTGCTACATATATATAAATATAAAAGAACAGCAGTAACAAGGTACTGTACTTTCCTTTCCTTTTCAGCTGAAGTCATTGGCTGCCCCTGGCTTCCTCCCTTCGATCTAGCCCCTCTAGCTATATGCCCACCAGGGAAAGGCATTCCTTCCTAGGGAAAGGGTAACAAATCTGACAGTACTTGCAAAATCCTTCAGAGGAGGTGAGACACAGCTTACAAGGGATTTCTACAGCTGCTGTGGCACATGGCCTCATCTACTGCTATGATGCCAGGTTCCAAAAGAGAGTTATCCAGTACCACCTAGGCAGCTTCTAGTCCCAGAGGTGGGTTTCATTATCAAAACTTGTGCCTGTCACAAAGTGTCTGTTAAGGGCACTGGAGTGGTGTAAGGAAGAAGACATCTTCAGACAGAGAGTTTACTTCCTTCACCAATCACCCACAGTAATACTTACTGCAAATGCCACCCTTCTGGGCTGGTGTACCACCCTAGGGAACCTTACTATAAGTGGTATGTGGAGCTCAAGGGAGACTCAGGAGTACATCAACCTCCTGAAGCTCAGGGAAGTGTACTTGGCAATGCAAACCTTTTCCTCCCACATTGGGAGTCAGTCCATCCAGATCAGGACAGACAACACCATTACCATGTATTATATAAACAACAAGGGAGGAACATGATCTTCAAAGCTGTGCAAGAAGCAATGAAGATCTGGAACCTAGCGTATTCCCTGGGTGTTCAGCTGTTGGCAGTACACCTGCCAGAGAAAGACAGTGTGTTAGTAGATTCCCTAAGCAGAATCAGCCAGGGAACCCACGAATGGATACTGAACAAGCTGGTATTGGCCACAGTGTTCAGAAGGTGAGTACACCAGAAATAGATCTGTTTGCATACTGGGAAAACAGCTAGCTCCAGCTGTTTTGTTACATATCCCCCTCAGCGGGTATGGTCGCAGAGAATGCCCTAGTCCTTGACTGGGTAGAGACATTTCTCTATGCTTTCCCACCATTTCTACCTTTTCAGAGAGTGCTGCAAAAACTGAGAAGGAAGTCAGCAATAGTGATCCTCATAACTCCAGATTGGGCCAGGCAGATTTAGTACAATTTCTCCTGTCCCTTTCCATCAAGAATCCCATCAACCTTCCCCTGAGACACAATCTGCTGACCTTGTCTCAGGGCAGGATAACATTCCCAGATCTGCAAACTCTGCACTTCAGAGCATGGTACTTGAGCTAGAGTTCTTTGGACTAAACCTCTCTGATGAGGTTTTTGAAGTGCTTAAGGAGTCCGGGAAACCAACAACTAGGAGAACCTATGCCTCACAGTGGGAAAGATTTTCCCTTTGGTGATCCTCTAGGCAGCTTAACCCACTTTGGGCAAGCATCCCTTCAATCCTAGACTACCTGGTCCATCTCCAGTCTGTGGGTCTTAGGCCCTCAACTCTGATGGTGCATCTGGCAGCAGTCTCAGCATATGCCTTAGCTGGCATGGATAGGTCTGTGACCTCACAGCCCATTTTCAAGGGGTTATTTAAATGCCTTGCTCATCTGTACCTTCCAGTAAGTTATCCTGTTCCCCTATGGGACCCGAACCTGTGTATTTGCTCAGCTAATGGAGGCTCCTTTCAAGCCTATGGCAAATGCTGCCCTGAAGTATTCTACCTGGAAAGCAGTTTTCCTTGTGGCACTCACATCTGCCAAAAGGGTACGCAAGCTGCAAGCTATCTGTACAGATCTTGATATCAAATTCCACAGGAACAAGGCAGTCTTGAGAACTAACAGAAAATGATTCCCCAAAGTGGTGTCTGAATTTCATCTGAATCAGTCAAGTCACACTTCCAGTGTTCTCTACAGCAAAATCCACACCAGGAGAACAAAAGCTCCATAGTCTGGATGTTAAAAGAGCTCTTAAGTACTACTTGGACCACACAAAGCATGTCAGGTCTACCAATACTCAGTTGTTTCTCACCTATGGTGAAGTAGGACAGAGTAAACCAGCATCTAAGAGAGACATTGCTCATTGGATAGTCTCCTGCATTCAGTTCTGTTATGTTATGTCAAAGCAGGCAAACTGCTACCTGAAGGCATCAAGACCTACTCTACAAGGGCATGTCTGCCTCTGTGGCATCTTCCAGGGGTGTCGCCCTACAGGAAATCTGTTAAATAGCTACCTGGAAACAACACATTTCCACAAAGCACTACAGTCTGGACATACAGTGCAGAAGGGATGACAGTTTTGGCACTGCTGTCTTGCAAAACCTTTTCCCTAAGTAGGTTTTGTACCTAGTCACCCAAGGTACTGCTTTGTAGTGTGCTGTTGTTAAGTATATTGACGGATTCATGGGGATTGAAGAAATGAGACAAAGGAGCTGCAATCAGTGGCTGGAAAAAAGGCTTGAATGCCCACAGCCTGCACTTCCACCATGCCACAGTTCAGATGAATCCAGGAAGGCTCCAAGGCAGGAACCAACCAGAATAAAGACTGTGCCTCCAGCTCCATGCAACAGCTAATCCTGGGTGCTGCCTGGCCGTAGCAACAACCAGGCAAGGCTGCTAAATAGCTCAGAAGGAAAACCAGTTCACGGAGACACTGGAGCGGCAGTTGGAAGAGGGAAAAGGGCTCGAACGCCCATAGCCCACACTTCCACCGTGCCACAGTTCAGAGAAATCTAGGGGGCAGCAGAAGAGCAGAGCGAGAAGCTTCAGGAAGGCTCCAAAGGAGCCAATCAGATTGAAGACCGTGTTTCTAACTTGGCAATCCCGGGGTGCTGGCTGGCCATAGCAGCAACCAGGAAGGGACTTACTTAATGGATAATTCTCTGAGCGGTACCCCATGCTAAGAACCCCCAAGACAAGGACAGCACAGTGGAGTCTGCCCAGTGAAGGCAGCCCAATGAGTCAGCCAGACACTCTGCTACTCGGCAGGTAGGCAGAGGAAGCGGTAAAGGAGTAAATTAGGTGACAAGATATAGCAGGAGGAGGCAGGGATGGGGTAAAAAAAGGACTTTAAGCAGGCAAAAGTTGGGACTAAGAGAAACACCCTATCTATGGTTAGGGTAAAATAAAGGTTTAAAGTAAGTAAAAAGGTGGGAATAGGGGAAACACCTCATCTAGGGGTAGGGAAAAAAAGGGATCAGAGTAAGCAAAACAGAAACAGACAAGGTAAACAATATATATGTTGGAAGTGGTGCAGTGCAGTGACTGTGGGGCGGCAGTCTTCAGGGAGACTTTCTGGAAACTTGGCTTCTGCCCCATCTGTGTGCACCTCTCTGGGCAGAGGGATGAAGTTGCTCGACTCCACACCAAGTTGGCTAGGCTTTGGGAGGCCTCCTACCACTCCCAGTGACCACCGAGTCTTCTGCCACTGCCTCAAAGGTTGCCAGGGAGGAGGGGTTGCCGGGCTTCAGTAGGATCTGGAAGGGTGAGGGTGATGGATCAGAAGCACATCCCCCAGATGGTACCACTACACAACTCATGTGCCACTCTGGCAGGATGGGACTGTCCATGGAGGCAGCAGCTGTAGTAACCAGGGAGGGAGTGGGGGTCCTCCATAGGGGAGGCCCCAAAGAGGGTGGCATAGAACCCCAGAGGAGAAGGAAGCAACTCCTGGTGGGGGGCTCTATTCTTAGGGGGATAGATTTTAGGATAGGGAGGAGGGGGGTGAGGGAGGTTTGGTGCCTTCCCGGCAAAACGGCTTGGAGGAATGGGGAGTAGATTCTGAGGATTGCTACAGCAGCATGTCAGGAGGGAGAGCTGGATGTCATTGTCCCCCTGGGAACAAATGACCTGGCTAGGAAAAAGGCTAGGAGAGTGCAGGAGGAGTTCAGAGAGTTGGGAAGGGGTCTTAGACAGGTAGCATGCTCAGTGGCCTTTTCTGCCATGCTGCCTGTCTGTGACGGGGGGAAAGAGGCAGGAGCTTCAACCAATGATTGGAGGAGTGGTAAAGAGAGGAGGGTTTTGGCTACCTTGGGGACTGGGGTCTCACCTGGAGGGATGGAGGCTTATACAGGAGGGATGGCCTGCATCTATCCAGCAGGGGAACCACAGTCCTCAGTGAGTGATTTAAATGCTACATTGGCAAGCATTTAAACCTAGATGAGGATGAGTGGCAGAAGGAACCAGGGAGACATAAACTGTCCAGCCCCACAAGCTGAAGTAATCAATAGGGAAACCCTAAGGGAGGCAATTCCCCACGAGTTACTAATAGCAGGAAAAGCAGTATGAATAAATGAAGAGGGATAGGAATGAAGGCAGAGGCGGTAAGAAGAGTAGGTAAAAGGGAAAAGGAGAGGCTGACAAGAATAGTGGTAAAGAATTTGGAAGGCCATTTGAGTAAATGATCATAGTTTGGGAAATAAAATCGTGGATCTTGTGGCCATTGTGGCAGAAGCTGACCTGGACATTATTGCCATTACCGTGTCATGGTACAATGAGCACCGTAACTGGGATATAGCCTTATCAGGCTCTCTGTTCAGGAAGGACAGGGAAGGAAAGAAAGGGGGAGGAGTGTCTCTTTACATAAGGGATAACATATAAAAGTAAGAGAGGCACAGGGAACACAAGGAGGGTGGAGGCACTGTGGGTCACCCTAGAAACAAGGAATGGAACCACTATTTGCACTGGCGTGATCTACAGACCACTGGTATGGGGGGGAGGGGGTTGGATAAAGTACTGGTGGAAGCCATGAAAAAGATGGTGACAAAGGGGGAGGTACTGCTGGTGGAGAACTTCAATCTACTGGATGTGGACTGGAGCATCATAGAAACATAGACTTTGACGGCAGATAAGGACCGCTAGGCCCATCTAGTCTGCCCATTTCCCTACCTACAGGATAGGCCACAGATCCTATTTAACAAACAGCCTATATCTTCCTGCCCCCCACAAGAATTGCCTTATGTCTGTCCCATGCATTCTTGAATTCTCCCACAGTTTTAGACTCCACAACTTCCTCAGGAAGGCTGTTCCATGCATCCACTACCCTCTCTGTGAAATAATACTTTCCTCACATTGCCCCTGAACTGCCCTCCTTCTATCTTTTAAATTGTGTCCCTTGTTCTTGCAAGTCTCTTTTTCTGAAAGATGCTACCCTCTTGGACTTTGTTGATTCCCTTGAGGTACTTGAAAGTTTCTATCATGTCCCCTCTCCTTCTTTCCTCAAGGGTAGCACATATTAAGCTCCTTTAGTCTCTCCTCATCACGGCTTCTCTTGCAGACCCTGCACCATTTTAGTTGCCCTCCTCTGGACTGCCTCTATCCTGTCTATGTCCTTGCGGAGATGGGGTCTCCAGAACTGGACACAGTATTCCAGATGGGGTCTCACCAACTGTCTGTACAGAGGGATAACAACTTCCTGTTTTCTGCTGCTGATGCCTCTCCCTATACATCCCAGTATACCCCCGGCCCTCCCTACTGCCTTCTCACATTGCTTGCTAACCTTAAGGTCATCTGATATGATTACCCCCAGGTCCCTTTCCTGTTTTGTTGTTGTTACTACCTCCCCACCCATTGTGTATTCTTCCCCTGGGTTCTTGTTTCCCAGGTGCATTATTTTGCACTTTTTTGCATTGAATCATACTGCAGTTTCAGCTAGGAACAGGGACATCCTGGACTCCCTGCAGGGGGCATTCCTCAGGCAACTAGTATGACAGCCCAGTCATGATGGAGCAATATTGGACCTATTAATCACCAATGGGGACAGCATTGCAGACATCACAGGGGGGTGACCACCTGGGGATCAGTGATCACCATGCAGTGTGGCTCAATAAAAGTCCTGAGCCAGAATCAAAACACAAAGGCGAGGGTCCTGGACTCTCAGGGATGCCGGGGAGTGGAGGAACAGTGGGCAAAACTAAAAGGGGCCATAGGGAAGACAACAAACCTCTGCATCAGGCAAGTAAGCAAGACCAAGAGGAAAAAGAGACCACAATTGTTCTCAAAAGAGGTGGCTGGGAATGAAAGGCCAAAAAAGTTAGCATTTAGGAGGTATACAGAGACACAAAGGGAGGAGGATAGGGAGGTGTACAATGAGAAGCAGAGCGAGGCAGGGAAAGCAATCAGGAGTGCAAAGGTGCAAACAGAGTTAAAAATAGCCCAGGCAGTAAAGAAAGGGGAACAAGCCATTTTACAGGTATGTAAATAAAAGGACAAGTACTGTACCGGGGACAGATTGTAAGGCTAAGGAGGGAAAGGGTGGAGTGTGTGAAGGGGGACAAAGAAAAAGCAGACATGCTGAACATATATTTTTGTTCAGTGGTCACGAAGGAAGTGGGAAGGCAAGGGACCACAGATAAAAGACAGAAGCATTGAAGGAAGGGACAGGGCACTAGTGCATTTAAAGAGGAGAGAGCCCTGAAGGAACTCGCAAATCTGAAAGTGGACAAGGAAGTGGGGCCAGTCAAGATACATTCAAGGATACTGAAGGAGCTCAAGGAGGTGCTGGCTGCACCTCCAACAGTCCTCTTCAACCACTCATTGGAGACAGGGGTGGTCCCAGAGGAACAGAGAAAAGCAGATATGACACTTCAGAAAAGTGGTGGCAGGGAGGAAGCTGGCAATTACTGGCCAATCAGCTTGACTTCAATGGTGGGGACAATAATAGAATTACTGTAGAAGGAAAGGATTGTGGAATGTCTTGTAACCAGCAGCTTACTGAATCTGAGGCAGCATGGGTTCACTGGGTGGAGGTCATGTCAAACAAATCAACAAATATGGGCTGGTGGGGGGGGGGGGGGGGTGTACCTGGGAGGACAGTAGTCTCTATGTCAAGGATAGGCTACACTTGAGCGAGGAGGGAAAGAAAGTGCTGAAACAGAGGATGGAGGAGTACATAGAGGTAGTTGGGAATTTAAACTAGGAGCGGGGGGTGGCAAGTGGGCAAGGGATATGCAAAGACCACAGGTTGGGAAGCTATATGAGTTTACACCCTATAACAATGACAAAGGACAAAGTGCAAGTACTAGTGGTGATGCTAGTGAAGGAGGGCAGGTGGGGTGGTGGGGAAGAGGTGGAAGGTGGTCATCCTGAATCTGAATGCTACGAGCCTTGGAAAGAAAACTGCAGAGCTAAAGACTCTCATGGCAGAGGGGGAGGTAGACATGGCGGCCATCACTGAAACATGGGCCACCCAATATAATGACTGGGACCTGTCGATACCAGGGTACAGAATAGTTTGTAGAGATAGAGTGAATGGAAAGGGGGGGGCACTATATGTGAGGGAAGGACTGACGTGTACGGGAAGAAGGGAAGGAGAGTAGTATGGAATCACTACGGATGCAAATCCAAGAATCCAAGAATAGGACTCTCAGGATGGGAGTGGTGTACAGGCTGCCATCTCAGACAGATGAGTTAGACAGGGAACTAGTAGGTCAGATAAGGAGGACCTGCGAGAAGGGTAGTGTGGTGATTGTGGGGGACTTCAACATGCCAGGAGTGGATTGGAGTACCCCAACAACCTGGAATAGAAGGGAGCAGGTACTGCTGGATGCCTTCCAGGACAGCTTCTTAATGCAAATGGTCAATAAACCAACCAGGTTAGGGAATGCCCTTGACCTCGTGCTGGCAAATGGGGAATCTGTGAGGAAACTGAGGGTGGAAGAACCACTGGCAGGTAGTGACCAATACTCAGTATGATTCACATGGTATATGGGTAAGGAAGAAGTGGAATTTGGCGCAAGGGTGCTGGACTTCTGGAGCGCCGACTTTGAGAGGGTGGGAGAAGTGGTAAAAAGGTACCTGACTAGAATTCAACCTAGTATGGGCAGTAACCAGAGGTGGGAACTCATAAAGCTGGGGATAGTGGAGGCAACCAGAACCTGCAGCAAGGCCCAGAGCAAGAAGGCTAGGGCAAAGAAACCTAGCTGGGTAAGCAAGGAAGCCATGGAAAAGGTTAGGAGGAAAAGAGCTGCCTTTAGGTGGTACAAAAAAACAGGGAAGGGGAGGATAGGGAGGAGTACCTGAAGGAATGGAAGGAGGCTACAAAGTCAGTAAGGGCAGCCAAGGCATCTAACGAACTCAGGCTGGTGCAGGGCATTAAGAAGTGGGAGAAGGACTTCAGGTACATCAGGGAGAAAAGGAACTGTAAGGACCATATAGTAAGGACTAGGAGAGAGGAGTGTGGGGAAAGGAGGTGATGATAAGGCAGAAGCACTCAACGGTACTTCTGCTCAATATTTTCTAAGGAGAATGGGGAGGTGATACCCGGGGGGGGGGGGACAGGAAAGGAGGGGAAGGGAGTGATGGATGGGGAAATCATAGAGAGCAGGGTTCTGGAGGGTTTAAGGGCACTGAGGGTGGACAAGGTGCCAGGCCCAGATGGCATCCACCCCAGGGTACTGAAGGAGCTAGCAGAGGTCCTGGTGGGACCTTTGGCAGACCTATTCAATGCCTTCCTATACTCAGGGTGTGTACCTCAGGATTGGAGGATGGCTCATTTGGTGTCTCTCCACAAGAGCAGCCCCTATGATGAACCGGGGAACTACAGACCGGTGAGCCTCACATCCATCGTGGGTAAACTGATGGAGACTATCCTAAAGGAGAGGCTGGTGGCTCTCCTGGAGGCCAAAGGGCTATAGGACAGCAGACAGCATGACTTCATAAGTGGCAGATCCTGCCAAACGAACCTGGTGGAGTTCTGTGACTGGGCAACTAGGCAGTTGGATGGGGCCATGCATTGGATGTCCAGTACCTGGACTTCAGTAAGGCATTCAACTTTGTACCACATGGGAGGCTGGCCAGTAAGTTAGAAGGCAGAGGGGTAGGTTCAAAGTTGGTGAGATGGGTGGAGAACTGGCTTCAGGGAAGGCAGCAGAGGCTGGTGGTGGGTGGGGTGCTCTCATCCCCAAGGGTAGTGACAAGCAATGTTCCACAGGGCTCGGTGTTGAGACCAGTGTTGTTTAGGATATTCATTGCAGACATATCATTAGGCATCAAGAGCAAGATCAGTCTACTTGCTAATGACACCAAGATGGGAGATGTGGTGGACGACCTGAGGGGATGGCAGGGATTGCAAGATGATCTGGCAAAGCTGGAAACCTGATTGGACACCTGGCAACTGGGGATCAATGTCAAAAAATGCAAAGTGCTGCATTTTGGAATGAAAAACCCAAGGAGGAGTTACCAACTGGGGGAACTGCAGCTAGCCGAGACAGAAGAGAAGAAGGATCTGGGGGTGCTCATTATGGGGTCAATAAACAACTCTGCAAAATGTATGAAGACACCTGCAAAGGCCAACAAAACGCTGGGTTGCATTGCAAGGGGTAAATCATTGAGGTGGGGGGAGGTGATTCTGCCACTGTATAGCTCATTAGTTAGACCACAGCTGAAATACTGCATGCAGTACTGGTGTCTGTATCTGAAGAGGGACATTAAGTTACTGGAGGGGGTGAAGCGCTGGGTGACAAGGATGATCCAAGGATTGGGGGACTTACCATATGAGAGGAGGCTGAGGGAGCTGAACATGTACTCACTGGAGGAGAGGAGGGACAGGGGGGATATGGCTGAAACCTTCAAGTACATGAAAGAAATAAGAGAGGTATGAAGTGGCTGTTCAGAGTAAGGGAGGGGGGAACACCCGGGGCCATGATATGAGACTGGAGGGAGGAAGGTTCGGGGGGAGAAGAGGAGACACTTTTTTATGGAGAGGGTGGTAGCTGGGTGGAGTCCATTACCGGCGGAAGAGGTATCCAGTAGAACAGTGGGCTGTTTCAAAAGGGGCTGGGACAGGGCAAGGGGAGGGTCAAGGTAGGGGAGGGTGGGAGGGCAGGGCAGCTGCAGAATAAGGGGTGCTAGCTGCACATTTAAGCAGACTTAACAGATCATTAGGCCTTTATCTGCTGACAAATTAATGTTCGTATGTTAGTAAATCTAATTCATTTCTTTGACTGGGTGACCAGGGAATATATCAGGGTGCAGTGTTAGATGTGGCCTACCTATATTTCGTTAAGGCCTTCAGCACAGTTCCACATAGGAGACTAGTAAACAAGCTGGGCAGCCTGGGGTTGCTGCAAAAATGGTCAGCTGGGCAAGAAATTGGTTGGGAGATAGGCGACAAAGGATGGTGGTAAATAGGGTTCACTCAGAGGAAAGAAGGATGAGGTTTGGGACAGGTTCTCTCTCATATCTTAATAAGCAACATTGCAGAGGGACTAGAAGAGAAGGTATTCCTTTTTGCAGATGACACTAAAATCTGCAATAGGGTAGACACCCCAGTTGAGGGGGGGTGGAGTAGTGGAAAAAAATGAATAGGACTCTAAGAAAGCTTGAAGAACGGTGAAGGGTGTGGCAACTAAGTTTCAATGCAAATAAGTGCAAAATCATGGACGTGGTGCACAGAAACCCAGGGGCGGAATACAAGATGGGGGGAGCAGTGCTGATGACCACCAAACAGGAAAGAGACCTGGGGCTAATTATATCTGATGATCTAAAGGTGGCCAAACAGTGTGACAAGGCAGTGGGATGCTAGGATGCATAAGGAGGGGTATCAGCAGTAGAAAGGGAACTGGTGATACCACTGTGTAAATCACTGGTGAGACCTCATCTAGAGTACTGTGTCCAGTTCTGGAGACCACATCTCCAGAAGGACATTGACAGGGTGGAGGTGGCCCAGAGGAGGGCAACTAAAACAGTGTAGGGTCTGCACCAGAGACCCTATGTGGAGAGGTTAAAGGACCTCAATATGTACACCCTGGAAAAAAGGAGGGAAAGGGGATATGATTGAAACTTTCAAACACCTCATGGGTATAAATAAGGTACAGGAGGAGAACATTTTTCAGAAAAAAAGATGCTAAAGAACAAGGGGGCATGCTATGAAACTGGAGGGGGGGGGAAGACTCAGGGGAAACATGAGGAAGTACTTCTTCACAGAAAGAGTAGTGGATGCCTAGAACAGCCTCCCAGGGAGGTGGTGGGGCCAAAAACTGTAATGGGATTAATTCAAGAAAGCATGGGACAGGCAAAAGAGAACCTTAATGGATAGGGAAAAGCAGGTTATGCCTGAGATCAAGTAGGGTCTACAGTATTACAGTAGTTAGGGAAACTGGACAGACTAGGTGTGCCAAGCGGTCCTTATCTGCCATCAATTTCTGTTTCTATGTTACTCACCATAGTAATGTTGTTTCTTCCACAGGATCCCTCACTGTGCTTAACAATCCCATCCCTACCTCCCCTTCCAGAACCTGGAAAAGGTTCACACAAGAATCAGTGCTTTTCATTTTACTTGAACATTACTTGTTACAGTACCTCACAATTGATACTCGTTGATCTAATTTCTTATAAATGTTTTCATTACAGTATAACCCCATTTATCCTAAAGTTGGGGTGGACACAAAATTCTTCAGATAAACAAGGTTTCAGTTAATCGGGGGGGTGCTGTTTCTGTGACGTGTAATATGCTCTGTGCTGTCAGATGAACTGTAACAAGAGCGCGGACAGTCAGTAAGGGTACTAGCAGAACCATAGCAATTTAAAACAATGCACTGAGGCACATGTGTAAAACTGTCTTTTGTACTTTATTATAGAATTTAGCACAGTCATTAAAAAGGAACAAAGGATCACAAAGTGCCACAAAGCACCGCAAAGCAAAAACAAAGAAATTGAAACCCATAAATTGTCACTTAGCTTTTGTTAGCTGTCCTTTCTGCTGCTTCCTTCAGTGCAATTACCCTGAATTAATCCCTGATCCCGTTCAGTTTTTTTTTTTTTGCATTCATTGTTTTGATGGCTATTCCTCGGAGCTGACGCAGCAGAAGCAGGTGCAGTGGATCAGTCTCAGGTTGGCTCTCCATCTACCTCAAGCACCTTTTGAAAGACTCTACAGCTTCTGCATCTATAGGGATGGATGGCAGCTTTTCCTCCTCATCTTTGCTGCTGCTGTCCTTTGGTGCTTGCCCAGTGAACCCCTCACACACAGCTGTTATAATTTATGTGTCTGATAGTTCCTCATGTCAAGGATCATCCATGTCTTGTTGCCATGCCTCCAAATCAATCTACACTTGTTCGTGATACAAGTAAGATCCTCCTCTGCTTGAATCACCTGGTCATTGACTGAGGGGGTGTCAGAAAAGTCTGTGTTCAGGATGGATGATTTTTGCCAGCATTTTGAAACTGTTTGAGCTAGAATTTCAGACCAGCTCGCCGCCAGCAAGTAAACTGCATGTTTTATTGTTAGTGACTTTATAATTGTGCAGAGATCATTCTGATCATTATCTTCATGCAGCACTTGCGTTAACAGCTTGCTTTTGTAAATCCTCTTTAGTATGGCAAGGATCCCTTGATCCATTGGCTGGATCTCTGCTGTGGTGTTTGCTGGCAAGAACTCACAGTAAATTGAGCCATCTGGGGTGGTCAAAGATTCAGTGCTGGGGTGGGCGTCAGCATTGTCCACAAGGAGCACAGCTTGTGCGGGTAGACCAGAGGCCTGTAGGTGGGAACGTACAGATAGCACAAAACAGAAAAAGAATAATTCCTGAAAGATCTGGCAGCTTGTCCAGGCACTGCACTGAGCACAGTAGACAACAGGTAGATTGTTAAGGTTAACATGTTTGAAACATCTTGGCTTCCCTGACTTGCCAGTGACTAACAGTGGCAGCTTGTGGCTACCAGTTGTGTTAGCACATGCCAACACAGTGAGTTGTTCCTTGTTTTTTTTTTAATCCAGGAGAGTGCCTCTCAATGCCTGATGCCCACAATTGTTTGGGGAGCAGTTTCCAAATGGACCCCTCTCATCAGCATTGTAAATCTGCGGATCTGTGAGACCTTCCCAAAATTTCAGGTCCTTCCTTTTTTTCTGAAAGGTTCAATTGACTGGCAGGCAGATGACAGACTTTCGCTGGAGACTGCAAGCTGGTGGATACTGTGGTTGTGTTTAAAATGGTCCAGCCAGCCCTCACTTGTGGCAAAGTTTTGTTCAACACCCATCTCCTGGTTGAACTACCTGGCTTTCTCTTTTAAGATTTCAGATAACTGAGGATTTTGGTTATCTGGGGTTTGTATAAATGAGGTTGTACTGTATACTTGCTTTGAGAACTTTTTAAATTGGTACATATTTTCTTGGTGGCCTTTAGGCTAGTTTAGTGGTTACTGCTCACCCTAGCTTTAGAAATACATCTGTTATTAGAACGCAGGTATGAGCATGACCACATAGCAGTTTTGAACTTCATTCTAATGATTCTTTCATTAGTAAAAATTCTAAGCTCAACGGCAGCTCATTCTAGGTGAATGATTGTTATTGTTAAGCATGGTGAGGGATCCCTCAGAAGAAACATTACTACGGTGAGTATTTTTTTTCCCTACCACACAGCCCAGTTATAATTTTGTAAGTGAAGCAAGCTACACCCCAATGATTTCCTGGACCTTTGTGGTGGTAAGTGTATTTATGGTTTGTATTTTAACATTAGAGGTATCAATTTTGTTTGCAAGAACACACATCTCTTTAGGTTTGTCCAAAGCTGGTCCATTCTGGTATACAATTTAGCCATCCAACTACTGAAATTTTCCAGTGCATGAATTATTTGTTCTAGAATTTGTCTTTCCTTGGATGCCTATGGTGGCCACACAAATAGTTTTGACAATGTCAGATCTTCTGGTGGATAATCTGTCAGCAAAAATGATTTGTAATCAGCTAGACTCATTATTTTTTTTCAGAAAGACTCAGTCTGATGCAGTTTCACATGTTTTGTTTGGAGGAAGACAGCATGCTTTACCTTGGTATTAGCTTGCCTTACCTCTCTACACAGGCTGGGAATACCCTTTTTGAAGAATGTATCAACAGGATAATATCTTACAAAAAATCTCTCTCCTGAAGGGAAAGAGTCTCTGTTTTTGTCCCTTTCTTGTCCCTCTCCATGTTGTCAGCAGAGATGTGCGAAGCGGCAAAATTCTCTTCACGAAAAAATTGGAAAATTTGCTTTGATAATGAACACAATTCACGTATTTGTTCACCTGGAGAATTGCACAAATTCACATGCAGAAACTATGTGAATTGCCAAATTGTTTGTGAATCGAGCAATTTGAGAACTTACGCTATGTAAATCTGTACAATTTGCCAGTGACAAACAAGCAAATTGAGGTCTTTAAATTACTGAAAAACTCTCCCCACCACTATGGCATAATTCCCCTCACATCCCCAACACATTGAAATCTTACAACCCCCACCTCCCCAATAGTACCCTCCTCGCCTATTGCCCTGTTGAATTTATGAGTATAAATATACCCTTCCCCCCATTGTGCCAAACACACTCCCTCCTCATTCCTCCAACTGACCAGACCCTGATTTTACAGGTATCTCTCTTGCCTCCCTTTAGGTCCCACTCTGCTTTCCACTTTAGCTAACATCACTCCCATAGGCATTGTCATGTGCTTGTTCTAGCAGGTCTAACACATAGGCAACATATCCAGGAGGTGGCAGGTTGTAGCCATGGGAGCTGCTAGCCATATTTGACCTGTGTAAAGTGTATGGAGGCCTGTGGAAAAATGTAGAGCTTTAAAAAACAAAAAACAAAAACATAAAAATTGCATAAAATACTTCCCTCACCCACTGCTGTGTAATTCCCCCCCACCTTCCAAACACTTAAATCTTACAACCTCTTCGTATCCCCCGCTAGCACCTTCCTCCTCCTGACCTAGAGAATTTATGAATATAAATATACCCAATCCTCCCCAGTCCACACCAAACACAGTCCCCAGCCTCCCCCCAAGACCCTATTTTACAAGTATACCCTCTGGCCCCATCACCTCCCCACCATCATGCAGAAAATTTATTTCAATGTGATGCTGTAATATAAAAACAGTCCCCCAGCACAGAGGGTCTGCTCTGTTCAGTGTCACAGTGGCTAATGACATGGTTGCATGCATGAATGGTGAATGGGTGATGCTTTTGTTCCTAGTAAAAGCTGAATGGCTAAGAATTCCGTCCGTCAGGTTTTACTAGAAACAAAGACATCAGCATTCATACATGTGACTGGGCCATTACAGAAAGGGGCACTGAACCGAGCAGATGCTCTGCAGGGGTGGATTGTTTTCTTTATTGCAGCATTACTTTAAAAGATATATTCTGGATGTTAGTGGGGGATGGGGTGTTGGGTGGGGGGAGTACTTGTAAAATAAGGTCTGGGGAGGTGGGGTGTGTGTTTGGGGTGGGTCAGGAGAAGGGCTGAGGTACATTTACATTCATAAATTCACCAGGGCAGGGGGAAGGAGTGAAGAGGGTGCTAGTGGGGTGATAGGAGTAGAATTCAAACTGGGAGATGAGGGAAACTACACAGCAGGGGTGGGGAATGTATTTTATGCAATGTGTTTGTTTTTTTAAATGAAAATAATACATTTTTTTTTTATTTAGTTGTTTTAACCAGGTACAGCACACTAAGCCAAAAGCTTTTTTACAGGAGCAACCTGGGAGCACAAGGAGGTTAAGTGACTTGCTCAGGGTCACATAGTATGCAAGTGGAAGCTGTGGGATTCAAACCCAGGTCTGGTCTGCTGGATGTCACCAGATTTGCAGCTCAGAGCCTTAGACCACTGCGCTATACTGCCTCAATTCACCTCCTGTGAATTCACCAGTGAAGTTCATCTGCCCATTGGGAAATTTGCCAAACATTTTGAATTGCCAATTACCTGAATTCATGCCAGCTTTGCCAGTGAATTAATACTTTGTAACATCTCTAGTTGTTAGTAAGCTGAATTTTTTTAGAAAAAATCAAGACTGTAGAACTCTGATGGTCAGGAGTGCCGACATAACTGCCTGCTGCCTGCTGACAGTTTGATTCTCTAATAGATTCATATTCATGACAGGCAATGGCAGGTCAGGGCAGTATTGGGGGCTATGAGTAAACCCTCCCAAATAACAAAGGATGAGAGATCCCCTATCACCTATCAGAACAGCGCTGGTTTCTAGAGGTCATTAGGTATCCTCCATGACGTACACATTAGGTTCATGGAGTCTCATCCAACTAGGGCTTCAACAAGGTTGGACTGAGAGGGGTAATGGTAGCAGAGAAGGGTTAGTGAGTAAATCCACCGGTTCACACTAGACTTCTGAGCGCGATAGTTCCAGAACTTCTTTGTTCTTTATTTTGTTTTACACTGACTGCACCATATCTTTTTCTATATATTTTTGGTCGTGTATATGTCCTGTATACTCCAATTTCCTTTTTTTTAATTTTTCGCTGGGAAAGGTATGTTGAGTGAAAGCTCATTTTCAGGTGTGTCCCTAGAACACAGGGTGGTTATGTGACTTGCTTAGGGTCACAGAGTATGAAGTAGTGGAAGTGGGTTTCAAACCCAGGTCTGCTGAGTCTTCAGATTCATAGTTTGGTGCTTTAACCCTCTCAGCTACACTGACTCCCTTAAGCTCCCATTTTAGCTAACATCCCTCCCATAGGCATCATCAAGTGCTTGCTCTGGCAGGACTAGCACATAGCCCACAAGTCCGGGAGGTGGCATACCTATTGTAGTAGTCCTGGGAGCAGCTGGCCATACTGGACCTGTGTAAAGTGCACGGAGGCCTGTGGAAATATGCAGGGCTTTTGAACCCAGAGAAATGGTTTTGGCTGAAGCCAAAAGGGAAAGGGACACTGCATTTTTGTAAAGCAAAGGAGGTTGTGCATGTATGCAGGAAACAATTTGTAAAAAGTAAGGCCTTCAATTAGGTGCACCTGCAGATAATTAATAGTTTCACCATTGGAACATGCCTGTGATCCGGCACCAGGCAATTAGGATGCCAATCGGCAATGTCATCAATCACGTTTCTTGCAGGGGCCCCCTACTGATAGATTCCTATTCCGGGGGTGGGTGGACCTCGGGAAGGGGGTTGCATCCTGCATTTGGCACCCTGATTGCCTGGCACTGTACAGTAATGCTGGCGCTCTGGGCACCGTAAGGGATAATTAGCAATGCTGCAGCAGCTACCCTATTTATTTGTCTGTGCATTAGTTCTATTTAACTTGTGGAGGATTGGTTCTGCCTTGATTATTTGGTTCACTCTTCATTGTTTAAAGGGCTATTCTAACATATAATACATATGAATGTTAATTGTGTTACAGTTAAGTTTGCCTGTTATGGACACTCCATAATAACATTTCCAATATTAAGGAAATTTCTTGTGGTCCAGACCATAATTATTTTAGTACTGTGCAACTTGCATATTAATAGAAACAGAAGTAGGCAGTGACAGAACAAAAAGACTATTGGTCCATTCATTCTGCCCATAACACCCTATCATAACTGAGACCTTCTGTATATACAGAATTTTAGCCCATCCTATCCACCCCCATGCTTCACATTCTACTGCCACTGTCTAACAACTATGTTCTTCACCCTGTCCCAGCTGCACTTTAAAGAATGGTTTTGGCACCCACCATGTCAGCTGGCAGACTGTTCCATGGCTCAACTATGCTCTCCGTAAAATGAAGCTTTCACTCATTCCTCCTAAACCTCCCCCCACCAGTTTCCACACATGTCCCTGTGTTTGTGATATGCCATTCCTGCTGAATAGCTCCTCGCAGTTAATCTTGTTCATTCCTTTCATTAACTTGAAGGTCTCTATTATATTTTCTCTCTCCCATGTGGTCTCCAGAGAGTACATGTTCAGTGCCATAAGCTGATCCTTGTAAGATCTGCCCTGCTGATTCTGAATCATTTTGGTTACCCAGTGTTGCACCATCTCCAGTTTGCCCTTATCTTTTCTCAGGTGAAGACCCCAGAACTGGGGGGAACAGTTCTCTAGGTGCGGCCTCACCAATGATGTATAGAGAGGTAGTAATACCGCTTTTCTTCTGCTATCAGTACCCCTTCTGATGAACCCCAGTATCAAGTTGGCCTTACTGTAGGCCTTGGTACATTGGCTAGATTGTTTAAGGGAGTCACGTGATGATTCCTAGGTCTCTTTCCTCAGAAGTAGTGGCCAGCAAAACCCATCCCATCCAGTACTCTGTCCTGGGGTTCTTGTTCCCTATATGTATCTCCTTACAGGTTTGGTAATTGAATTTCAACAGTCAAACCTGGGACAACCTCGCTGGTCTTTGTAGGTCCCACTGTGTCTCCCTAATCTCCTTCTCCTTCTCACTGTCTAGAGCTTAGTGTCGTCTGCAAGGAGACACATCTTGCCCCGAATTCCTTCTCCTATGTCACTGATGAACATAAGGACTGGACCCAGGACCAATCCCTGTGGCAATGCTCCCTACTGGTGACCTCCCTCTCCTCAGAGTTGACTGTTTACCACAACCCTCTATTGTCTTCCTTCCAACCAATTTCACAGCCATCTAACTGTGTCCTTTGCTGCACCCAGTTCATCTAGCTTTTTCATCAACCTTCTGTGAAACACTGGGTTGAAAGCCTTGGTGAAACTGAAGTACAGTAAATCCACAGTGTGACCCTTATCCACTACCCTAGTTACACACTCAAAAACTACTATCAGGTTGGTCTGACAAGACCTCCCTACTATAAGCCCATGCACTTTACTATCCTAGAGTATCTTTCTCTTGAGGTTGTCCAATAGGTCCTCCTTGACTAGTGCCACTATCAATTTAACCAAAATGGAGGTCTGTAGTTACCTGCTTGCTCTTTGCCCCCCCTTTGTAGAGCAAAACTATATTTGCTACCCTCCAGTCTCTTGAAACTATCCCTGTCCAAACTGAGCTGTTGAATAGCTCTACTAGGGGGTTCAGCTAGTTCCAATGCCAGTTTCCTGAGCACCTTCTGATGCATCCTATCCAGCCCCAAGGTCTTATCTATTTTTAAAGTTGCTAGCCCTTTTCAGACTCCTTCACTTGCAAATACCTGCTTCCTCATCTCCAGGATCCCTCTTACTGCTGCATTTATGCCGCACTCTGGCAGAGGCCTGCAGTCCACCCTTGTGAATACTGACTAGAAGTAGTCATTACGAATGGCCACTTTTTGCTTGTCCTTCTCTATTACCCTGCCTCCTTCTGTTAGCCTAACAATCCCCCTCTAATCTTTCTTTTTTCCCTGATATAGCGAAATAACTGTTTTTCTGCTCTTGGCCCCCAACACAATAGGCAGCTCTATGTCTACTTTTGCATCCCTGACTGTTGTCCTGACTTCCTTAGTTCTCACTTGGTACTCTCTGCAGTCTTCTTTCCCCTGTTTTTCCTTACAACTGGTGAAAGCCTTCTTTATGAACCTCACTGCTCCCTGACCTTTGCAGATAACCATATTGGTCATTTGTACTGGTTTCCTTTGGTTGCTGCTCTTATGCATGGCTTAGTTGCCTCAAGAATAACCCCCTTAATTTCTTCACTTCCAAGATACTTTCCACTCCAACCAACCTGTCCCAGGCTAATTCCCTCATCTAGCTGAAGTCTGCTCTTTTGAAATCAAATCTTCAGTCTTTGATGATGGCTTACTGGTCACAAGGGCCAGCTCAAACCATATAGTGTTATGGTCGCTGGACCCTAGTGGATCCCCAAGCCACACTCCTCCTACCAATTCTGAGCTCATGAGCACCACATTAAGAATAACAGTCTGCCTTGTGGGTTCTTCAACCAGCTGCAGCAGCAGGCAGTCCCGCACTGTATCTAGCAGAGCCTAACGTCTGGTGCTCCTAGCTGCTGGAATGTTTCCATCAATATCTGGCGGGTAGAGCTCCCAAACAACCACCACCACAAACACCCCCCTTGCCACCCCTTCCCTACTTCTGCCCCTAGTTTCCTATCTCACTCTTCACCCCATCCTGGTGGTCTATATGCCACGGCCATCCCTGCTTTCTTACCTGAGGCCACTATAAGCTGAACTCACACTGCTTCTATCTCCCAGTTTCCTCCCCTGATGGATCCAGCCTCCAGTGCTTCAATGCATTCCCTGACATACATGGCTACGTTTCATCTTTTCCCTCTTTCCCACCTAAACATGGTGCAGCCTTGGACAGTCAGGTCCCAGTCATTATTCTCTGTGGCTCAAGTTTCTGTAATGGCTACAAGGCTCATTTCTGTTTCTGCCACCATTGCCTAGGCCTGTTAAATATTCATGAGCGGGGTGGGATTAAGGCGGTGACAGGCAAATAGAGTGACAGCTCGCAGAGAGCTGCAGAATTAAAGGGGCCATGCAGTTAAAAGGGCAAGTTAGGCCCAAAACAAAATGAATACAGCTTTCAGGCCCAAAGTAAGGTGGGTACCAGGCCCCAAATTAAGAGTGGGCACTAGGCTCAGTTCAGAAATAGGCAACCTGGCCCAATGTAAAATAGTGGGTACCAGGCCCAAAGTAACGAGGGCAAGTCAGGCCCAGAATAGGAGGGTGCCAGGCCCATTTCAGAGGGCGCCAGGCCCACAGTATTTAGGGTGCCAGGGCCCAAGTAATAAAAGGGCACCAGACCCAAGGTCAAGGTATGGCTTCAGGACCGAGGTAATGGTAGAGCATCAGGATTGAGGGTAAAGGTAGGGCATCAGGCCCAAGTTAAATGTAGGGAACTGAGCCAAAGCAGGGTGCCCCAGCCTAGTGGATTAGGGCAAGCCAGCCTAGGGGTAGTAAGGGCAGTCCCAGCCTAGTGAGTTAGGGCAAGCCAGCTCAGTGGTAGTAAGGCAGCCCAGGCCTATCTAGTAAGGCATAGCCAGCACAGTAGTAAGTAGGGCATATAGGCCCCATAGCAAGTAAGTCATTTAGGCCTCTAGTGTTCAGGGTAGTATAGGGCAAGTGGTACACTCTAGTATAGTGATTGGAGCATTCATAGCAAAACTTTCAGGGTAGCCAGATCCTATGCAGGTAGGCCCTACAGTCAGAAAAGGGTCCATTCAAGGGTGCTTAGCTCACAATAGGTTACAAAGTAACTGTAACAACTGTACTATTCATGCCACTGTTTACTGCTCAAGCATCTGAACAATTGTGTATTGGTTAAAAGCACCAAGACTGCATTGTGACACTAGGATTGTGGTTACTTGCCCCTGGTTGTATGAACTATTGCCCCACGTATTGGAACTATTGCCCCAGCATCTGAACTATTGCCCCATACATTTGAACTATTGCCCTGTGCATCTGAACAATTGTTCCACAAGTCAATAATTGCCCCAAAAGTGACAATTTGGCCTTCTTCTGCCAAATTATCTGGTCAGTATACAGTTCTTTTGGCATTGCAGGAAGGTGTATCTCATAGCTACATTATTGCCAGGGTATGGGGACAGTCTCAGTCTTACACCACATTGATGTTCCTTGGTGTGGTCTGCTGTTCTACAAGTCTAGAATCAGTCTCTACATGGCAGAAGAAGTCTGCATCATCATTCTTCACCAGAAAGGGTTTGACCATCAGATCACCTGCTCCGTCCATGTCGTTAGCCAAAGTCTAATTCTTCGGCATTCGTATAAGTCGCACCCGCTGTTTCTTCTGTTCTACAGTTCAAAGTTATGTTTGCTGAAGTTCAAATGCATCACGACTACTGTGCTAGTGTTGTTTGTTTTGGTTCCTGTTCAGGATGTTCCAAGGTTGGTTGTCCTCCACAGAAGAGAGTGTGCACATCCTAGAAGAACCTGGTCTTGCTCCCCTGGTCGTTTGCTGTAAGTTGAGTCTGTCGAAGCCCAGTTTGGGACATGTCCGCTGTTTCCTTATTTTGCTCCAGTTCTCTGTGACAAGATTGCAGAATCAACCCTCTTCACTATAGATCATTCTGGTTCCTGGTTCCATCAGAGATCCATCTTTGCCTCAGATCCTTCAGAGTTTTGCTTGCCCTTGGAGTGCTGCAGCATCATCCAGGTTGTGATACTCCTCGAGAGGATTCATCACCGTGCATTTCCTGGTTTTTCTCCTTCCCTGGCAGCCCTAGAAGTGGGTTTTGGCCAAGGAATCCTGGGCATCCAGTGTGGAATCCAACAACTTATCTGTGGGTTTATTTCAGGAACCAGTTTCCTCTGGTTCTTTCTTTCTGGTAGCCTTGGAGAGAGTGGGCTTTTGCCGAAGAATCATATGGTCTGTTTACCAAACCTCTCACCACCCCAGTGGCCTTAACTAGGTCCCTGCTGGGAATTGTGTTTAGTGTTCGACCATTCTGTTTGCTCCCTTTGTAGCTACCATTGAAGAACGATGGTGTACACAAAGACATCAGACATCTTGACTTGGGTAGAACTCTATGGTCATAGCAAAACCAAATATTGTATTGTGGGTGGTGAATAACACCTGATTTTTGCCAAAGTTCTAGTTAGCTCTAGGGGAGGGAATGGACAATGATATAATAGAAGGAATTCTTAGGATGACAGAGAAAGGGAAAATACTGTTGATGGGAGACCTGAATATGCCAGATGTTAACTGTAGCACATTTGCTGCAGCTACATCCAAGAGCAGGGCCATTCTCGATGCCCTACAGGTGGCAGGCCTCAGACAGCTAGTTTCAGAACCCACTCATAAGGGAGCAGTTTAGACCTCGTACTCTCAAATGGGGCAGTGAGAAGATTTCAGATCTAGAAGTGGGTTGCCACCTGGGAACAAGTGACCATCAAACAGTGTGGTTCACGTTAAACTCAGCTACAGAGTCAAGCCATACAAAAGTGAGGGTACTGGACTTCAAGAGGGCTGACTTTGGCAAGATGGGAGAGTGCCTCTGAAAAGCACTAGCAAACAGGCTAGAAGGAGGGGTGGAGCAACAATGGGGAATAATCAAAACTGCCATCACAGAGGCAACAAGCCTCTGTGTGAAGCAAATAAACAAATCAAAATGAAAGAAAAAGCCACTATGGTTCTCAAAAGAGATGCTGGGAAAGTCAGGGAGAAAAAGATAGCACTCAGGAAGTATAAGGAAATGCAGAAGGAGCAGGACAGAGGACTGTACCAGTTAAGGCAGAAGGAAGCGGGGAGGGAAGTCAGAATAGCAAAGGCCCAAACTGAGGAAAAGATAGCCAACTCAGTTAAGAAGGGGATAAAACCTTTTATAGATACATCAGAGGGCATAGAAAGACAAAGGGAGGGATAGTGTGGCTAAATAGAATGAATGGTGGGTGGGCAGAGTGGGATAGTAAAAAGGAGGGATACTGAATGAATATTTCTGCTCAGTATTCCCAAAAGAGGAGGGGAAAGTGCCTAATCCAATTAACAGAAGCACTTTTGAAAGGGGGGTCGATCTCAGCCCTTTCACAGAAGAAAGGGTTCTGCAAGAACTCCTAAAACTGAAGGTGGACAAAGCAATGGGGCCTGATAGAATTCACCCCAGAGTTCTAAAAGAATTAAAGGGGGAACTAGTGAAACCACTGACTACTCTTTTTAATAAATCATGGGAGGATGGTGTGGTACCCAAGGACTGGAGGAAGGCAGATGTGACTCCCTTTCACAAAAGTGGAACCAAGACAGAGGCAGGAAACTACAGACCTGTCAGTTCGACCTCTGTGGTAGGGAAAGTGATGGAGTCACTTCTGAAGGAAAGAATGGTTGAGTACCTAGAGGCCAGTGGGGCACAGGACCCAAGGCAGCATGGGTTCACAGTGGGAAGGTCATGTCAGACGAATCTAATAGATTTCTTGGACTGGGTGACCAATGTAGTAGACCACGGAGGGGCTGTGGACATGGCCTACCTAGAATTTTGCAAGGCATTTGACACAGTCCCACACAAAAGATTAACAGTCAAATTAACCAGCCTGGGAGTGGGTCCCAGGGTGGTAGCCTGGGTAAAACATTGGCTGGACAGCAGAACACAGAAGGTAATTGTAAATAGAGTCCACTCTGAAGAAAGAAGGGTTACTAGTGGGGTACCGCAGGGTTCAGTACTGGGTCCAGTCCTTTTTAATGTCTTTATAAGTGATATTGCAGAGAGACTGGAATGGAAAAGTATGTCTCTTTGCAGATGACGCAAAGATCTGCAACAGGGTTGATACACAAGGAGGTGTGGAAAGGATGAGAAGGGACTTAGCAAGGTTGGAGGAATGGTCGGAAGTGTGGCAGCTAGGATTCAATGCAAAGAAGTGCAAAATAATGCACCTGGGAAACAAGAACCAAGGGGAAGATTACACAATGTGGGGGGGGTAGTAACAACAACAGCAAAGGAAAGGGACCTGGGGGTAATCATATCATATGACTTTAAGGTTAGCAAGCAATATAAGAAGGCAGTAGGGAGGGCTGGGGGTATACTTGGATGCATAGGGAGAGGCATCACCAGCAGAAAACAGGAAGTTGTTATCCCTCTGTACAGACAGTTGGTGAGACCCTTCTGGAGTACTGCATCCAGTTCTGGAGACCCCATCTCTGCAAGGACATAGACAGAATAGAGGCAGTCCAGAGGAGGACAGCTAAAATGGTAAAGGGTCTGCAAGAGAAGCCACACGAGGAGAGACTAAAGGAGCTTAATATGTATACCCTTGAGGAAAGAAGGGAGAGGGGGGAATGATAGAAACTTTTAAGTACCTCAGTGGAATCAACAAAGTCCAAGAATGTAGCATCTTTCAGAAAAAGAGATGTGCAAGAATAAGGGGACACAATTTAAAGATGGGGGAGCGGTTCTGGGGCAATGTGAGCAAGTATTTTTTCACAGAGAGGGTAGTGGATGCATGGAACAGCCTTCCTGAGGAGGTTGTGGCGTCTAAAACTGTGGGAGAATTCAAGAATGCATGGGACAGAAATAAGGCAATTCTTGTGGGGGGTAGGAAGAAATAGGCTGTTGGTTAACTAGGATCTGCGGCCTATCCTGTCGGTAGGGAAATGGGCAGACTAGGTGGGCTAAGTGGTCCTTATCTGCCGTCAAAGTCTATGTTTCAATGTTTCTATGTTTACTCATAGGATTGTAGGCACATAGTGGCAATAGGCTATAGTGCACCCATAGAGAAGAATAACATATAGTTTAGACATTTTAGAGTTTAGTTGTAACTGTTTAGATATCCATAATACTGTCCATACTCCCTACTGTTTTTGTGGTTGGTATGTTTCTGTATGCCCATGTGCTCCATCCCCTCCTGTCTAATAAACGTCTTTGCTTCATCCAATCTATGTGTAGGACTTCTGCCTCTCCTTGTTGGGTGATTCCACCAGCCCAACCCCATTTAGACCTTAAGCAGCCCCTCACTATCCCACCTGCTGAGGGTGTCACTGGTGCTGCTGGTAGTGAGACGGTTCCATTCACCACTCCGAGTGAAGAACCCCGAGGTCTACTAATTCAGTGACCATCACATACAGTTAAACTCCACAACTCCTATGCTGCACTGACAGGGTGGGACTGTCCCAAGGAGGCACCTGCAGTAGAGACCAAGGAGGATGTGGGTGTCTTCTGTGGTGGAGATCCCAGGGAGGGGGAAGGCAGAGGACTCCAGAGGAGGAGGAAGTAACTTCTAGTGGTGGATTCTATTGTTGGAGGGGTAGACTTGGGGGTGGGTGGAGTGGGAAAGAGGGAGGTTAAGTGACTACCTATCTTCTTGAAGTTGGAAGCAAGCTGTTTTGAAACAACTGGGAGCTGTGTGGGAGATACTATATTGAGCTAGCAAACTGCAAGAAAGCTCACTCTTGCTCAAATCTGAGGGAGGTGTACCTTAATTTACTTTAACTCTTACACTTGGTATTGCTTTTTCTTCCTTCCTTCCTTCCTTCCTTCCTTCCTTCCTCAAGAAGGGGGTTTGCAAAACTACTTATCATGTGAGTAACTTCAAAAGGATTGAAATACTGCATACTTGGTTTTTCCTTGTGGTAAGCTGGATTGTTTTCTAGTATTTTGTGACAGTTTGCATCAAACTATTTTAAAATAATTTACTGGTGGCTGAGGAGTTGTCATTGTAAACTCTGCAGTTTGTGTATTTGAACCCAGACAGTGCCTCAGGTGGTGGAAACTGGTTTCCACTGATTGCTTTCAGAGCACAGAGCACCAGGTTGTATTGGGTCAGGGAAACTCAACTGCTTGATTTTTCTCTGATGGTAATTGTTTGTTTTTTGCTGGGTATTTTCTCTGTTAAATTGTTACATAGGTTGTCATACCGAAAGGAAGGTCAACCCTCATTGTAGTGGTGGGTCACAGCTTGTAACTGATTGTTTCCAGAGGGCACGGCTTGGGCCCACCCCCTGCCCCTCCCCTCTCCCCAGGGTGTCATTCCCTTTATATCAGGGGTTCTGACATCATTTCTCCAAGAGGACAAGGAGCATACAACTGTCATATCCTTACCAGCACACTGCATTGAGGGGAAATGCATGCACACGCACACACACACACTAACTTAAAAAAAAAACTTAAATAAACAGAAAAGAAGACAGACATGTGTGGAGTAGTGCAATGCTCTGGCTGTGAGGCAGCAGTCTTCCTGGAGACTTTCTGGAGACTGCAGTGCTGCCCTATTTGCAGGCAACTCTCTGCTCCAAGGGAGGAGGTTGCCCATTTCCAGGATGAACTGGACAGGAGTAGGGGAACCTCACCTACCAAGGGAACACCAGTGCTGCCATCGCTGCCTCAGAGGTTGCCAAGAAAGAGCAGTGGTTAGACCACGGTGGGCTCAGGGAGGATGAGGTTGGTAGAACAGAGGTACATCCCTCCAGCTGTACCTCTCCACAATCCATACGCCATTCTGGTGAAGCATAGTTTCCCTGTATAGGCACCCACAGTGGAGACTAAGGAGGTTGCTGGGAACTGCCACAAGGGAGGCCCACAGGAAGGTGACACGGGACTCCACAGGGGAAGGAAGCAGCTCCTGGTGGGGGACTCAGTTATTAGGGGAGTAGAACTGAGGGAGTCAGAGGAAAGTGAAGTAAGGTGCCTGCCCGGTGCCATGACTTGGAGGGACAAGAAGTGAATCCTCAGAATCATGAGAGCAGCTGCACAGGAGAGGGAGCTGGATGTCATTGTCCACCTAGGAACAAATGACTTGGCTGAGCATGGGATCAGAGCAGTGCAGGAGAAGTTTGTGGAGTTGGGGAGGGTCCTTAGACAAGTAGCACACACAGTATCCTTCTCAGAGATGCTGCCTGTCTATGACATGGGTGAGGTGATGGTACTCCACACCATGTGATTCAATGAATGGTTGAAAAACTGATGCAGAGCACAGGGTTTTGGCTTCATTGGGGACTGGGGTTCCACCTAGAGGGATACCCACCTATTCTGGCACAAAGGTCAGCATCCGTCCAGGAGGGGAACCAGTCTCCTGGGTGAGGTGCTTCATTGGCAAGCTTTTAAACTAGCTAAGGGGGGGAGGCACTGATAAGAAGCATGGAATTCCCAGCCTCCCCCAACAAAACTGGGTAGTTAGCAAGGTAAACACCAAGGTAGAAAGGTTAATAGGGGGCAGGATGGGGTAAATGGAGAAGGCAAAGTCAGGAAGGAGAGGGATGGGGCTAAAAGATGTAAAGCCATAAAAAAATGGAGAGTAATGAGTACCAATGCCCATAGTGTGGGTAACAAGCTTCCTGAACTAGTGGCCTTGATGAAAGAGGGACACCTGAATAGCGTGGCAGTCACAGAAACATGGTACAGACAGAATCATGACTGGGATGTAAACATACCAGGGTACACAATCTTTAGGAGGGACAAGGAGGGTAAAAGAGGAGGAGGATTAGCTCTCTACATAAGGGAAGGGATCAAAGCAACAGAACTAAAGGTTTTTTGGGGAGGAGAGGAGGCACTGTGGGTCAGCTTGGAGATGGGCAATGGCACCACAATCCACATGGGGAATGTATACAGACCATCTCAGGGGGAGAAAATGGACAAGACAATTATAGAAGGCATCCTTAGAATGGTAGAAAAATAGAAGATATTGATGGGGACCTGAATACGCCAGATGTTAACTATAGCATATTTGCTGCAGTCACATCCAAGAGCAGGGTTATTCTCGATACTCTGCAGAAAGCTTGCCTCAGACAGCTAGTATTGGAACCCACTTGAGTGGGAGCAATCTTAGACCTAGTACTTTCAAATTGAGATGGAAAGAGGATCACATATTTAGAAGTGGGTAGTCATCTGGGAACTAGCAACCACAGAACAGTATGGTTCACAATAAACACAACAGTAGAGTCAAACTATACAAAGGCAAAGATACTGGATTTTGATGGTCTGACTTTGACAAAATAAGTGCATGCCTAAGGAATGCACTAGCAAATGGGCAGGAAGGAGGGGTGGAAGAACAATGGGGAAAATCAAAACTGCCATCACAGAGACAACAAGCTTTTGTGTGAAACAAATAAACAAAACAAAGTAAAAAAAAACACTATGGTTCTCAAAGGAGGTGGCAGGGAACTTTAGGGAGAAAAAGACAGCATTCAGGAAGTACAAGGATTCACATAAGGAGCAGGACAGAGAACTGTATTAGTTAAAGCAGAAGGATTCAGGGAAGGCAGTCAGATTAGTGGAGGCCCAAATCGAGGGAAAGATAGCCAACTCAGTCAACTCACGTCAGTGGGAGCACAGTAAAGCATGGTCCTTTCTGTTAGATTAGACTGGATAGTAGTGTAAACAAGTGCATGTGGATGTCTGCCTTTCAGTAGCTGAGAGGGACTCCAGATAAAGTAGAGACCGGCAGCAGTAAACTAAGGTGCCCAAACCTGATCAGCTATAAGAAAGAATGTGAAAGCAATCTGGTGTGGTGCTGGGAGTCACTCAACTGAAGTTTGCTCAGCAAATGAGGCGAGTGTGAACAGGTTGGCTGGGACTGTCAGGAGAAGCAATACATGCAGCTCGATTGTCTGATCACAGTTTAATGCAGGTTTGCTTCTAATTAACTTTCTGTACATCATGATTTGGAATTTTCTGTAGCAGAATGACATATTGTTTTAATCTGGATGTTTGCTACTGGTGTTACTGTGGGGGGTGGCATGGCCAGATTAAGCAGCAAACTGTAGTTGATTGTGTGCAGCATTGTCTGTGGCAGTGCCCATGGGAGTAACATGGGGGGCAGTCATGGTCAGGATGGACCATCCCAGTTTTAGGCCTCAGAAAGTTGGTAGCTTTATGGTAGGGGAAATTATGGAATCACTTCTGAAAGAAAGAACTGTTGAGTACCTAGAGGCCAGCGGGGGTGCAGGACCCAAGGCAGCATGGATTCACAGCAGGAAGGCTGTCAGACAAATCTAATAGATTTCTTTGACTGGGTAATCAAAGTAGTAGACCAGGGAGGGGCTGTGGATATGGTCTACCTAGACTTTAACAAGGCATTTGACACAGTCCCACACAAAAGATTAGTAAACAAGTTAGCCAACCTTGAAGTGGGTCCCAGGGTGGTAGCCTGGGTGAAACACTGGCTGGACAACAGGGCGCAGAGGGTAATAGTAAACAGAGTACACTTTGAAGAAAGGGGGGTTACTAGTGGGGTACCACAGGGTTCAGTACTGGGACCAGTCCTCTTTGATGTCTTTATAGGAAATATTGCAGAGGGGTTGGAAGGAAAAGTATGCCTCTTTGCAGACAACACAGAGATCTGCAACAGGGTTGATACACAAAAGGGGGTGCAAAGGATGAGAATGGACTTGTCAAGATTGGAGGAATGGTCAAAAATATGTCAGCTTAGACTGAATGTAAAAGAGTGCAAAGTAATGCACCTGGGAAACAACCCAGTGGAAGAGTACATAATGGGGGGGGGGTACTAACAACAACACAAATGGAAAGGGACTTGGGGGTAGTCATATAAGATGACCTTAAGGTAGGTAAACAATGTGAGAAGGCAGTAAGGAGGGCTGGGGGGATACTAGGATGTATAGGGAGAGGCATTACCAGTAGAAAACAAGTTGTTTTACCTCTGTACAGACAGTTGGCGAGACCCCATCGGGAGTACTGCATGCAGTTTTGGAGACCCCATCTCCGCAAGGAAATAGACAGGGTGGCGTTAGTAGTGCTTCGCCATTGCTAGCCACAAAACCCATATGTGAGATATATATACATGTATATGAAGTACGGCCTGCCTTGTGCAGTTAGGTGACCATATTTAAGTTTGTGCTCAATTCTAGGCATATCTTTGTGCTATTATTTGTTGATGTTATGACACAGACAATTATGACCATGGAGAGGAAGATGGGGTACAATGTGATGCATGTTTAATGTATGTAGTAGGGAGTACACTTAAGTCTTTAACAATATTTACCTGTAATAAATGTATACAAAATAATGAACTACTGCATGACATTTCACTGCTTAACAGTCGCATGATGGAATTAGAAAAACGCTAAGAGACTATGGTGCAATGTCTGAACATTGGCCCAACCAGTAACTTGATTAATCCCTGTAGTAATGTTAGCTCAGAATCTGTATCTGTGATTCCTCTTGAAAATGGCAGCTCAACTCAGCCTACCATCCTTACTACCATTCCCCTGGATTGTCCTTTAACTTTAGACACTGGTAATAAAAAGCGGATGAGGGAAGAGGACCAACCTGTTGGATCTGACGACAGATGGTATGAGATACAAAATAGGTGTCCATTAAAAAAGGGCAGTAAGCTGATGCTTTCACTTTAAATATGGATAACAGATACGAACCTCAGTTATCCTACTGGCGGATGTCCCTAATTACCCTACTGTTTCTTCTTGTGATACTAATAATGTTTTGTACAAAAACAAGGCTATTGGTCCCTTGACTGAGTTTATATCCCAGGTATCTACTGCTGTTTCCCCTGGCATTATGGATAACCTCATTAATGTAATGGAGACCTCCCCTGCTCCCACAATATCTACTGGTCCAAACACAATAACTAATGATACAAGACAAACTTTTGTTATCGGAGACTCTATCATAAAACATCTTGATAGAACCATCTGTAATCCGAACAAAGCTAACTGGACCTGATCTTCTTTTTCAGGGGCTAAATTACAAGCACTCACAAGTATACTCCCCAATATACTGTCCGATAGGGGGCATAATCCAGTAGTAATTATTCACACAGAGGCAAATAATATAGGTACAGAAAATTTGCTGACTGTTAAACAGCACACAGTGGCCCTAACTAATATCCTGAGATGGGGTGCGATATCACAATGTCTGAAATTCTCCTGATACCCAGAGCTGCTCCATCATTAAATGAGAAAATAAAACAATATAATGAATGGTTACGGAAATGGTCTCTATATCAACAGCTTTCATGTATTACTCACTGGGATGAATTTTATGGTCATTATGAATTATTTTGTGGGGATGGTCTGCACCTAAGCAGGCGAGGTTCAGCTCTTTTGGGAAAGCATTTTACAAATCATTTAAATCAACGTTTAAACTAGATACCGGGGGGGTGCAGTATTCCAGCCTCTCTTGATGATAGACCAGAAAAAACATTATCTACAGAGGGTACTGCTCAACATATAACCTTTCTTTATTTTAATGCCAGAGGTCTAAAAAATAAGACTGATGAGCTTAAATTACATACACTCAAAAATAAAGTTAATATTATTGCAATCACTAAACCATGGGAAGATGACAAAGTAACCTGGGACTGTATCATTCCAGGTTTTAAACACTATATATTAAATAGGCCTAATAGAACAGGTGGTGGTGTTGCCTTATTATTAAACAACGCCCTTGATTCAGTTGAAATTTCTGCAGAAATTAAAAACCCTCATGTTAACATCATATAAGTATGGGATAAAATAATATCTGGTCTTGAAGATAGTATACTAGGAGTTTGTAATAGGCCTCCAAGTGCCGATATAACCCTTACTGAAGGTATAACTACAGAATTTGAGAATGCCTGTGAACACGGCACCATGATATGTATGTGCGATTTTAACCTAGGTGACATATCCTGGGATACTGGTATTGCACTTACAATTGCAGGAAAAAAATTGTTAGCATGTTCCCAACAACTTGACCTTCAACAATGTATGTTATCTCCCACTAGGGGGAACAATATTTTAGATCTTGTGTTTCATAGCAATCATCTTAATATACAAGGCATTAATATTTCATCCCCTATTTGTAACAGTGACCATAGTTCAATAAATTTTTACCTCGATCAGTATGTTTCTGCAAACATTATTAACACTAAAATTTACCTGTATGATAAAGCTGATCTACCTAGTATTATAGCCTCGCTTAGGGTTATTAACTGGGACTATTATATGTCCTCTTCAAATGCAGAAAGTAGTTGGAATTTCTTTAAACAGACAGTATTATACTTAAGAGATAAATATATCCCCTCTGTAGCTAAACAAGGTCAGAGGAAGATTAAACCAAAATGGCTGTCCAAAAGTATACAGCAGGCATTGAGACAAAAAAACAAGACAATACTCAGTTTATTTAAAATTAAAGTCCAAAGAACACTGGTCCACCTATATAAAAATTCAAAAGAAAATGCAAGTCTTTGATAAAAAAAGCCAAAAAACGTTGGGAAGTTAATCTTGCAAAGAATGCCAGAAAGGATAATGGAATGATGTTCTACTCTTATATTAATTCTCTCAAAAAAACCAACCTGTCAGGATGGACCACTTTTCTATAACTCCAGTCTTTGTCATGCCACTTTAGACATGGCTAATATTCTAAACCAAAAATGTTGTGATGCATTTTGCAACACAACCAATTGCAATAATGTTAATATATCTGTATTAAACGAGTCACAAATTATATCATCAGATAATGTGGTTTATGAAAAACTTTAATTACTCAAAATTAAATACTCCCCTGGCCCAGATGACATCAGTGGCCGCTTGTTATACCTCTTGGCTGATCATATTTCCCACCCCTTATGTTTACTTTTTGAATATTGTTTACTGAATCATTTTGTGCCCAAAGAATGGAAGACTGCCTACATAATACCAATTCATAAAAAAGGTCCCCGTTCTAACTGGGAAAATTATCGACTTATTAGTTTAATATCTATAGTCTGCAAAGTACTTGAAAGTATAATTAACGATCTTGTTAGCGATACAACTAACACAGTTGATATAAAGCAGCATGGGTTTAAAAAGGGTAGGAGTTGCCTATGCAACTTGATGTGTTTTTATGAAATTGTTAGTCAAAATATAGATAATGGCTAAAGGAGTCCTGAAATCACACAGGGAAGAGCAGACCAGTGAGAGAGGGTTACAAATGAGGCCACAAATGCCAGAAGCAGAACCTGCAATGCACATGGAGTAGCAAGAAAAGTTCTTACAATCTTGCAGACTTGAACCTCCTGCTCCATATAGATAAAAGAAGTGCTTCAACATGATCAGTTGCCAGGTCACTTGCTGGTGGAAAGAGAACAGTTTACCCATTTAGACTGTCACATTTCTGGTGATTTTAGTGATCTCCTTTTTAAACTACGGGTATGGCCTTGGATGGGGTTAAAGGAAAAAGGCTTGAGGAGCATTCTGCACACGGTTAAATGATGAGTTATTACAAGTCACTCCAGAAAATACTGTGGTGAAATTGTGTGAAAAACTGTGGAGAAAACGGTGGAGTCTTTTGTGGGGTTTGCACTAGGACCAATTTGTTTACCACATGTTCAAGAGGCAGAGAATGGCCCTCCAGAAATCTCAAAGTTTTCAAGTCACTGAAGAGTTTAGCTGAAAGTGAAGTGATTAGATGGTCAATGGACTTTGGTCTTGGGTTACTGACTACAATTTATGACATAAAAGTCATTTCTGTTTTTTTCAATCAGTGTAAAGTTTTTAAAGCATAAACGACTGTACATGAGATCTCTCCTGGGAGCAGAACAGAGTGAAAACACTATATGTTGTATATATGAGTGTATGCTTTTTAAATACTGTAATAATGTCTTTTTAAAATTTTGGAGAGAAGGGTTACGCTGTGGAAATTGTAATTACTTTTGCTTGATTATGGCACAAACTAGACGTCAGCTGCGGGGATTGGAAGGGATAAGGGGTGAAGATACTAGTATTTTTTCTAAGTCTTCTAACTCTTCTAAACCCCTAGTCACATCTACAAATTGTGGAACAGGTACTAATTTGTTAGCTGATAGCACCAATAGCATTAATAGTACCAAGTGCCTATCTAGATCCCTTACATTAGGTATTTTAGAACAGCAGAACTATACCTTATAGAATGAAAGGAAAGCAAGTAGAATAAAGAAGAATGAAGCTAAAACTAAAACTCAGTGCAACCTAAAAGAAAACAACCTCAAAAAGGTTTGAGTAAGGAGTTAGAGTACTAAAGTCAAAACTGGAAAACAGAATGGAAGTGGGTGTGGAGAATAAAAAGGAAAAAAAAAGATCAAACAAACCAGAATTAAAGATCATTTTGACAGAATGGGGTATCATCAATCTGTCCATTCCACTCCTATCAACATGACAAGTACCAAGTTATTTAATAACAAGGAAAGTTATAAGCAGTTTACTCACACTGCTAGCCCCTCTAAAGACATGGAAAGCAAAGGAAACTGGGGACATGACTCCAACTATTGTTTACCATCAGTAAGAGAGGATACAGAAAAGGTAGATGTTGTTACAGGTAATGAGGGAATAGAATATTTAGAAGGTTCAGTTTTGCATATAACGATTGAGGCATCAAGGAGTGTGAATCAGAATAACTATTCAAGCATGGCTAATTCATTAGAATTCTCACCAGATTATTTTTGTGAATCAAACCCTAAACCATTGTGGCACAGTGACCTGAGAAATATTGCCAGTGAATTGCAGGATACCATAAATGGCCTCAAACAATTCACGGTCTCTGTGCAGCCGAGACACCCTTATCAGTCCCAGACAGAATTATTAAATAAACCTAATTCCACTTATCCATTTGCTCTTAGTGAAGAGTTAAAGATATTTGTGCAAAATCCATGTACAGCACATTTGATGATTATACAGTAGATCATTTAATTGATCTCAAATTTGAGCTTGACACAATCAAAGAAAATTTAGCCATTTAATGGAAGTAGACTGGATGAAGTGTTGTAAAAATTATATAAAATCATTCCTCAGGAAGGTTCTCCTTCTGTAGTAATGAATAACCCTAAGGTGGATATCGAGCAATTGAGATCAGATTTTCCTTCCATTATTTTTCATGAGACCCCGTACAAAATAATGTAGGAAACGGAAGAAAAAAGGAAAACTAATGGAAAGATAGGGAAGAAAATAAAATAAAAATAGACCAAGCATTAATAACTACTGACAGCATTTCTGATAATACCTTGCTTCAGATGGAAATGCAATAAGGTTCTGTATCTAAGGAAAATAAAGTACAAAAGGAGCATGTGAATCCACAATCCAAACAGAATAGTTCTGGTTCAGCACAGATACTGAGGGTTCCTATTTAGAGAGCCTAAGGTCACAAATGAAGGAGTTTTAACTCAGTCTTAACCAATGTAGGGATGATTGGGACAAGTGGAAAATGACCACAAGGAGCTGGTGCTGATGTAACTCCTGAAAGAAGTAGTAAAGATAGCGTGACCTGTTACAAAAGTTTACAACAAATACAGTAAATAATGCAGCCATTGATATTACTGATTGTGCAATTTTAAATTTGTATGGTTTCAAAACTGAAGTAATGTAGACATATGTGATGTCAAGAGAAAAGATTGTGAACCTGCTTAGGGCAGCCACTGGAGCAGACATTGTAAATGCAGATATTGCTCAAATATGGAAGGATAGGGATTTTGAGGAATGGAGCGCTTATATTTTTTACACAGTTCCTAGATTGCAAAATCAAATCTGGATTAATAGGAATCTCTGGAAAAACTGGGTCATATGTTGGTTTATATCAATAGGACAAGCTAAACAAAACAAAACTAGTCAACAAGTCTCAAACAGCCAACATTTGCATTTATGGATTAAACACTTCCAATTGGGACAGGAAGCTCTCAAGCATGATGGTCTGCATCTTGCTGAAGAAGGAGCGAGAGCACTAAAGTAGAAGTTAGAGGTCTTCGTGGAGGGTTTAAGCTGGGAGGTCTCAACACAGAGAAGAAGACTTAAATGAGGATGCTGCAGAAAGATACAAAGGTAAAGGGATCAACAAATGGAAGGAACCCCCAACACTGGACTAAAGGAAACAGGCATGGCCATGAGCAAGGAGTGGCCATAGGTAAAAAGGAGAGACTTCATGTAAAGTACAGGAGGGGCAGACACAGAATAAGGGGATGGTACTGAGCTGTAGCAGAGGGGAGGCTGTGATTGAAGGTAGTGCACCAATGCCCCTGTCTGGGTAACAAACCCTGAACCTGTGGCATTAATGACCTTTGAGGACCTGGAAATCATAGCAGTCACAGAGACATGGTGCAATAGCAACCATGTCTGGGAGCTGGACATTCCAGGTTACACGCTGCACAGATGGGACAGAGAAGGCAAGAAGGGGAGAGGTGGCATTGTACATCAGGGAAAGGATAAAAGCGACAGTCCTACAAGACAAGAGGGAAGCAGAGGCACTGTGGGTAACCCTGAAAGTGGGAAGGGGAACAGTACTTAGAATGGGAGTGACATACAGGCCTCCAAGGTAGGCAGAGGATGTAGACAGAGAACTGCTGGAGACTATAGAGAACATGGCAACAAAGGGTGAATTGCTGTAGATGGCTGACTTCAACTTGCCAGATGAGGACTGGAGCATCCTGGCGGCAGCCTCAGCCAGGAGTAAAGGATTCCTGCAATCCCAGAAAAGGGGCAGGTCTCACTAAGCTAGTGAGGGAGCCTACAAGGGAATATGCAATTCTGGATCTTGTTATAAGCAATGGGGACAGGATAAAATAAGTTACAGTGGGGAAGACCCAAAAGACTAGTGATCATTGAGCTGTAGGATTCACCACAAGGACAGCACAGGAGGCTAGCCACACAAGGACTAGAATCCTGGTTTCAAGAGGATGGACTTCGGTACGATGAAGGACGAATTCAAGAAGGCTATGCAGGGATACGATGACATAAGGGAAGTAATGGAACAGTGGGATAAGATAAGGAAATCCTGCACTCAGGTGAAAACATTGTGCCAGGCCCTGTAGTAAGAACAAAGAAAGAGGAAACCATTGTGGTTCTCAAGGGAGTAGCAGAGCTGGCAATAGGGGGAAAGGAATTTCTGAGCTGCAAGGCAAACACAAAGCAACGAGGACAGGCAAGAAATACTTGGAAAAGAAAAGGAATGGAACAAGTAGTAAGGGCAGCAATGGCCAAAACTGAGGAAAGCTAGATAAATCAGTGAAGGAAGGGAGGAAGGTATTCTTTAGGTATGCTAGAGAGAAGGAATACAGAGAAGGATTGTGAGAATTAGGGAAGAGGAGGCAGGCAGTGGAGAAAGATATTGACAAGGTGACCATCCTCAACGAATACTTCTGCTCTGTATTTATGGAAGAAGACAGTGGAGAAAGTCCCCATTAATTGAGAAGGACAAGGGAGAAGGTGGACAGTAGACCTTTTCAAAGGACAGACTAAAAGAGCACTACAACAGCTTAGGTGGATAAAGCTATGGGGCCCAATGGGATACACCCAAGGATTGTAAAGGAGCTTGGGGAGGAACTGGCTAAACCTCTGGCTAAGCTGTTCAGTGGATCACTAGAAACAGATGTGGTTCCAGAAAAGTGGAGGAGGGCACAAGTGGTACCATTGCACAAAAATGGTAGCAAGGAGAAGACAGCAAACTACCGATAGTAGGTAAAATGATGGAAACCCTACTTAAGGAAAGGCTGGTGGACTACCTAGAGACAAGGGGGCTGCTGGACCCAAGGCAACATGGATTCACTGCGGAGAGGTCATGCCAGACCAACTTGATTGATTTCTTCAAGTGGGTGACAAAGGAAATAGGCTAGGGCAGAGCAGTAGATGTGGCCTATCTGGACTTCAGGAAGGCCTTTGACACAGTCCTACACAGGAGACTAATCCACAAGCTGGCAAATCTGGGGGTGGGGACAGAGGGGGTCATGGGGGTTAGAAACTGGTTGAGGAACAGAACACAAACAGTGGTGATAAATGGGGTTAGGTCACAGGAGGGATGGGTAACAAGTGACGTGCTCCAAGGATCATTGCTGGGACCAGTGCTCTTCAATGTCTTCATAAGCGATATTTCAGACAGTCTAGAAGGGAGGGTAAGCCTTTTTGATGTTGGTACAAAGCTATGTAACAGGGTAGATACACAGTAAGGTATAGAAAAAAATGAGGAGGGATCTGAAGAGGCTAGAAAACTGGTTCAAGATATGGCAGTTGGGTTTCAGTGCAAAAAAGTGCAAGATTATGCATCTAGGGAGAGGGAATCCTAAGGCCGAGTATGAACTAGATGGGGTAACACTGGAGGCCATAACAGAGGAAAGGGATCTAGGGTAGTCATAGAAGACAATTTCAAAGTGGTTAAACAGTATGACAAAGCAGTTGGAAAGACTAATAGAATGCTAGGGTGCATAGGGAGGGTATAACAAGTAGAAGGAGGAAGTGGTGGTACCTTTGTACAACTCCTAATAAGGCCTCTTAATGACTACTGTGTTCAATTCTGAAGGCCCAATCTCCAGAAAGACATCACTCAATCAATCAGTTAGTCAAACTTTATTTAACCAGACTTGTCACCTTTGAGAGAGCTCATTTGCAAGGTGGTCCTTGACAACAATTATAATGGACTACAATTTAATGGTATAGATATACCAGTATGTATCATATACAACATTTGAATACAGTTGATGATACAGTGTGTGCATTTTACACTATATACAGATTACAGGCACAATGAATAACATGGGAATACTGCTACAAAACTATAGTAACCTGCAATAATACAACACAACAGAAGATATTAAGTATGTGCTAAAGAGGAAACAGGAAGTGGAGAGATGAGAAGGAGAAGGAGCGGGGTGGTTGAGGAGAATGGGTAGGGGTAAGGGGGAGAGGAGTAGAAGTGCTAGAATGACCTGGCAAACAAAAGTGAGATTGGGAAAGCAATTATCTACGACATGAGCAAGTTTCTTTCCAGGCAGTTGTGAGAAAAGACTTGAAGAGGGATATCCCTGGTACTGTAACAATCATGCCTTCTGACATAGACAGGATGGAGACGGTACATAGGAGGGTGACAAAAATGGTATTGGGGATACAGCATAAGTCGTATGAGGAGAGGCTCAGAGCTCTAAATATGTACTACTTGGAGGGAAGGAGAGAGAGTCATGATACTGTATCTAAAGGGGATCAACAGAGTACCAGAGGGGAGCATCTTTCACATGAAGGAAAGTGGCAGAAGAAGGGGGAACAGCATGAAACTAAAAGGTGGAAAACTTCGAGGGAATGTGAGGAAATTCTACTTCACTGAAAGGGTGGTGGAGAGATGGAACAGCCTCCCCCAGGAAGTGGTGGGGGTGACCACGGTTCAGGGATTCAAGAATGTGTGGGATAGGCACATTGGAATTATCAAGTTAGGGGTGAAAGGGAGGGCTTGTAGCATCTAGGGTACCTTAAGCATTAGAAAGAGGGATAGGGCAGACACAAGGGTCACAAGGCGTTATCTGTTGACAACATCTATGCATCTATGTTGGTGTTTTGTTTTCATGAAAACATTTTGAAGTGTATGGTAATGACCATGGACAAAATACAATATGCACAAAACATATTTTTGAGGAAAGCTTTAAATATAAGGTATAGGGGTGCTACGAAAACGTTCATGTTTTCATGAAAACAGTGCTCAAAAACATTGCCCCATGTGTTTTGTTCTTTGTCACTTCATTGTGCCAAGGTGGATTGTGCTTTTGGGCTGAGCTTTGCAGGGTGTCCTGGAGTACAAGCCCCTGGCAGGGCAGGTGGTGGGTCTTGTTCACAAATTTTGGCCCCTATTTTCAACTGACCCCATCCTGAAAATAATGTATTTCAGATAAACCAAGGGTGACTTTCTTGAAGGGGAAAAGCATATGTGTCAGTGGCTCAGCAGGTAGCGCACTCTCCTCTGAGGCTGGGAGATCAGAAGGCTGTGGTTTCTATCCCCACACCAGGCACTTGGGTTAATATCCCAATACTGACACTGTAGTGCAGAATGAGGGGGATGTTGCACTTCTGAGGTGCCTTCTTTCAGATGAGATGTTAAACCAAGGTCTCTGGTGGTTGTTCAGGTGGATGTTAAAGATCCCAAGGTGCTTCTCAAAAAGAGTAGGGGACTTTTTTATTGCAACTTCAACAAATAAATGGTTACAAACAATGTTAATTCACACAAAATATTACACAAATCATAAAACAAGAAAAAGTAAAGATAAATCAAATAAGTATTGCAGTCATATAGTAAATTGTCTGGGTTGCTAACAAATATTATACAGAGCCCAAAGGGGAAAAATCTAAAACAGATATGACCCCCCCCCCACATAAACAGAGCAGGGGAATGTTTTCATAACTACAAACAGACAAAACAAATCAGTATTTTTGCAAACAAAATCATAAGAAGGAGAAAATCTAAGCACCATAAAGTATTACTCCACACATTAAAGCCTAAATGGAAAAAACAACATTGTAAACAGCCCCACCACTTGCCATAGAGTAGGGTTTGTTATTGCAACTCAACAATCAAATGGCTACAAAGACACTACATAATACTCTAACATAAAACAAAAGACATAAAATTAAAAATAAAATAAGTATTGGATTCATACATTGTCTGGGTCATTTAACAAAAGTGTGACTTTTAAAGAATATATCAAATCCTCACTCACCCCCTACCAAAAGTGAAATAGAGCAAAATTTACATAGCTAAAGATTGAAAATAAATTCAAATTTTAAGCACCCCTAAAACAGTGTAACCACATACAATCAGCCAGTCATCCTGAATCTAGCCAATTTCACTCTGCTTCCACAATCAACCAGAACAACTGTTCTGGAATGACATATAGAGTTGCAATGACCATCTGATCCGGCTTTGCCAGATATGAAATTTGAAACATCCCAAAGTACTCTGCAAAACTGATTGATCATATTGACTCCATTCATCCAGTAAAATGCCCAACAATAATATATCTGGAGTCATGTTCAAAAAAGGTGAAATGGCACAATACCTTGTCAATACAATCCAAATTATAGAATATAAGGGCAAGAAAAAAATAAATGATACAAAGAGTCCACTGATTCTGAACACATGTTACTTCTAGGACAAGATCTATCTTCTGTATTTTTATGTTTTAAATTAGCTTTCACCTGTAATTTCCCATGTACACAAAGCCAGGTTCACATCCCACATACCTGGAGGCATAGTTGCAGGACATAACATTGCTGTAATAAAAACAATATCTCTCATGGTCTCTGTTAATACTCAGGCAATTGCAAAATGTTTTGCTTGAATTACTGAATATAATTCTTTCTGGAAAATTGTCCTACCATTAACTTCATCACCTTCCATTGTTTTAACTTACTAAAACATGAAGAGTAAGTAACCAACACATTTTGCATATGTTTTTGTTTTGCCACTGCCTTGTCCCATGCCCAATCATCAATCCATACTGAAAGAACATCCGCCATTGAAGGGAACACATTTTCTGCATATTTGCAATCAAAGCATAACATTCACATATAAAATACAGAAAAGAAAAAAAAACAATGGGATTGATCATATTTAAACCACCCTGTCTTTTTTCAAGTACAATATGTTTCATTTAATGGGGTTTAAACGGTTACCCCATATCACCTGAAATAAATTATTTAATACAGTACATTCTAAACCTCTAGGCAACGTATAAATAGTGGCCAGATGCAAAAACATACCCAATAAATAATTCTTAATCATATATACTTTCTTCAGTTTTGCCATCCTCCATTTGTTCCAGTTCCGGATCCTTAATTGCTCATCCTGAATAATACATTCCCAATTATAAACCTCCAGCTGATCTATACAAAAGAAAATGCCTAAGATCTTTATTCCAGAACTGAGAACCAGAATTCCCATAATAGCCTTGTAAGTTTCACCCAATTTCCCTAGGGAAACACATTTACTCTTGTTAAAATTTATCTTAGCCCCTGTACCCACCAGAAAATCATGCAAAACTTCTTCTGCAGCAACACTAGATGGGAAATCCGATAACAAAATGCATAAATCATCTACATATATAATGGTTTTAAGCTTGACCATGTCACTATGAAGTGAAATACCACTAATAGTAACTCTCTTGTTCAACTGTCTCAACAAAGGATCTATCGTGAGAATATATAATAAGGAGCTGAGAGGGCAACTTTGTCGCACCCCTCTCCTATTAGCCCTAAACTTCCCAATTCTGCCATTTACATAAGGGGCCATAACAGCTGAACCATAGTATCCCTTTAACCATGAAATAAAGCTATCAGGAAAACCATAATGGGCCAAACAAGACCATAAATAGTTATAAGACATCATATCAAATGCCTTTAACTAATCCAAACTCAACAAAAATCCAGATATTTCCTTCATAGAACTCCTATTAAATATTCCCTCAACAAAATTAAAGCATCCAAAATATTTTGACCTGTATCAGAACAAATTTGTGAGCAATGAATTATGTGAGGCAAAACCACTGCTAGTCTATTACTTAATATTTTGGTTATAATCTTACAGTCTGAGTTAAGAAGTGTTATGAGCTCCAATTATGTAAATCCTCTCTAGCCCCAGACTTAAATGAAAAGATCACCAGGCCCTGATTAAAGCTTGAAGGGTAATTTCCAGTATCCAAACATGTCTGAAATAAAAGTAAGAGTTCAGATCCTAAAATAGGGAATAAAATGAGATATCTTTCATTAACCAAGCCATCCTGACCAGGGGTTTTGGCTCTGGGCAATGAATTTATTACTTTTTCCAATTCTGACTGTGTAATAGGCTATATTACAACTGTGTTTAAATCTTTTGGGACTGGCATACTTCTACCACCAGACAACCAGGTCTTAATTTTCTCGTCTGTTAAAGAAACATCTACCTGAAACAAGATCAATAAATACTTATCTAGTTCTTGCAAAATATCAGCTTGAGAGTCTACCAAAGTCCCGTGAAGTCAACACTTGCTTAATTTCCTTATGTCTCCTATGCATCTCACACTATTCAAATGGATTAATTTCACCTTGTGCTCCTGAAACTCCAAATCTTTGGGTTGTTTTCCAAACTTTTCTTTTTTTTTCAAGCAACTTAGCTATTCCTTTTAAAGCCTGTATCCCACCCGTATCTACATTCAATCCTAGCTGCAACCTATTATATGCCATATCTATTTTATATCTTACCTCATTATATGAGTTTTGTTTCGCTTACGCAGCATTCACCCAACTGTTTGAAAATAAACTCAACATCAACTTCGTGTCATCCCACCATGCCTGTACAGAATCATATAAAAAGCAAACTAATTTTTGTGCCAGTAATAAGGAGATAAAATCCTCCTTGACTTCTGGGAAATCTAGAAGTAACAAATGTAGTTTCCAGTAACCAGGGCCTTTGGAAATTTCTGGGAAATCCAAAAAAGTAACTAGCAAAAGCACATGATCTAAAGTTGCTACAGGAACAGCTGCCTGTGACCGAAATCATAAATTTGGATAAACAAACCAATAATCTATATGGGATTTTCTGGATCTTGAAAAATATGTGTATACTATATCTTGTGGTTTAGACTGAAAAATATCAATCAACCCAGTAATTTTCAAAAGTCCATTTAAAAAATTAGAATCACAATATCATTTTGAACTTTTAGCTCCCCTATCCTGTATTGCCCGATTTATATTAAAATCTCCACCAAAAATAAAATTTCTTCTAGTGAGAAAATATGGTTGAATTTTTTTCCAGCAATGCAATGTGGTCAGTTTTTACCTATGGCACATACACATTTATTAACCTGAAATCCGAAGCTTGTATTGTTACGTCTAGCAAGAGACTTTGGCCTACTTCAATGTCAATTATATCTGTCACCACAATATCTGAAGTTAAAAAACAAATTCCATTCCTGAACAAAGCTCTTTCCCCCCCTCCTGACAAAAAAAAAACAAGGGCCCCACCTCCATGCTTGTAAGGTCTTTTTGAAATCATCAGTCGTATACAATCTTATTTCTTGAAGAAACACAATATCTCCTTTAAACTTTGGAAATATCTCATAAGTCACTAATCTTTTATATTCAGTGTGAATACTGTTTACATTTAATAATGCCACAGTCAATTCAAACAACTCATGAAGAAGTTAATGTCAAGTGGGCAGCTGTCACTTCCTAGAACTTTTACACTCTTTTTCTTTGTTTTAATCTTCCCCTCAGATTTTTCTAATTCCATATCAGATGCTGGGTCTCTTTGAGAGGAAGACTTAGAGGCTGTATCAGAATCCAGGTCTGCCATATCATCCTCTACCGATAAAATCCCATGAGAATTAGACAAAGTAATATCTGAAGCAATTCCCAGAGCCTGTGGAGGTCCCAAGTTTTTCACCGGGGCTGCTCACGGTATACAGGTAGTGGGCGGTGGAGGCATCATGTCCTCTTTCTTCTGGGGAAGAGGTTGTTCTGGGATACCCACCATGAGAGGTTACACCATTTCTTAATCACTGTTGATACCAAGGGAAACTGTACCAGTGCCCAGAACTCCAGGCCCTGTGGGAAGGTTTTGTTTATCAGAGCCCCAAGGAGGTCTTGGCTGCCTTTGATCAGGTAGCACTCTACCTGCCCGGGCCATGTTAGTATAATAATCCTGCATAGTAAAATCTGTTTCGAGAGTACTATGGGCAGCTAATGGACATCCTTTAAAAGTATGGCCAGGCTCATCAAAAAAATTGCAGGTAGGATAATTGTCACATTCAGTACTAACATGCCCATATCTCCACACTGAAAGCATCTTATTTTGTCACAAGAAAGTGCTAATGTAGCATACCGAACTATATTTATGGCACTTAAGTGGCTGTCTGGGGTGAAAAAGAAACCCCTTGTCCCGACCAATAAAAAAAAAATTCTACAAATGCTGAAATTCATTATCTACAGTAAACAGCTTTAATTTAATACTCCATCCCCATTCCAGAAGGCCTCTGCATCTATAATAGGCTCTGGGTGCCTTGAACATCACATCTGTTATCCACCAAAACAAAATATCAGAAATGTTGACTCATCTCAAATAAAACAGTAATAATACGAAAGGACTGTTTGATTAGGGGAATAACCTGAAATGGTGTCCAAAGGGGGTTTGTTTTCAATATTGAATGTTTAGTCCAAAATCTCTCCAACACATTTTGAGTCCTAAAACCCATATCAAAAGTTTGTTCTCCTGGACCATGAACCAGCGCATGCACTTCATTGGGTGAAAAACCCAATGATTGTTTAAGCAAAATTTATCCCACGAAGTACCTATCTGGCAAGTCAGCCAGACTCCCAAATAACATATCCAAATAGCATTCTTTCTTTTAGCCAATTCCACAGGCTTGTGGAATAAGCCCACATAAGAAGGTATTTGTTTTACATTGTCTTTCTGCATTAAAGGTTCCTACTAATGGCTCCTGAATCCCAGCACAATCCTGCCCTGCATCAGGAAGGAAGTCTACCACCACAAACTCTAGTGTAGTAATGTCATCCAAAACAACAGGGGTAACCTTCTCACCCAGTGTGGCAAGGGGAGAACAGGAAAGAGTATGTAAAGGCAAAGGAGGAATCTGCTCTTCCTGTGGACCCAAAATCTGTTTGTTGGAAATCTCTTCCGAGGCTGTTGCCTGACCTCTCTTCCCAGACTCACCACAAACATCAGATCCACAACCCAAGAACCATTCATTTTTTTCAAGCATCCAGACTGTCATAATGCTGAATCAGCCGACCAGCCCACATCTTCTGGCAATGATAGCTCATCTGGTAAATTCGTGCTATCGCCGGGGGAAAGCGGCAGCTGGTCAGGCGTACCACTCACCTGAGAGCCAAGAAAAACTTTCTACGTAGTAGGAGTTTGTGAAGGAGATACACTGGCCATCCTCTTTCTTTTTTTCTCTTCCTGTAATCTGGAGGTCTCTCATTGAAATACTCGCATAGCTTTGCAAATTGTATCTTTTTGATTTTTTTGTAGCTCCTCTTCCTCTAACTGAACCCCCATCTCCTCGGGTTTTACCGATTCCATGCTCCACTATCAATGCTAACTATGCCTACTGGGGAATTACTGACCGAACCGCATCCTACCACGTCAGGCTCCAGACTGAACTCCCACATCACACCTACAGGACATCACCCCCTACTGAAGAGTAGGGGAATTTCCCCTGGTGTTCTGGCCAAATTTCCCCCATTCACTAAAAATACCACCAACCACTTAATCTGGTTCAATTTCAGTTGTTTACCATCTGTATCCCCCCAGTCACCCCTGAAAAGGGACTTCTAGTTTCAGTGGGCCTACCATTTCACCAAAATTCAATAAATAAATAAATGATATGGTTACAGAAGTCATTTCACTCCAACATTTGAACATCCCAGAAAACAATCTTGGCTAAGTAATGGACCTAAGGACTTATATAAATGTGAGCGTTGCAATATTTGCAAATATGTAGACAAGTGGTGCTTTCACAAGGATGATAAAACATACAGCATTGATTACTTGTTAATGTGCACCACCCCTTTTGGTATTTGTATTTGCTGCTGTGCTTGCCCAAAGTTTTATTTTGGTATGACCACCCACACTGCCAAACAGAGAATTCAGGAACATATCAGAGCCATTGTGAATGTTAACATTTACAATGCCTTGGGGTTCCATTTCCTTCAAAATCATAATGGTATACCAGATTATTTCAAATTTATCATATTAGGCCACGTTGAAAGACTCCCCAGGGGAGGAAACAGAGCTAACATTCTGGCACAAAAGGAAACCAAGTGGATTCTAAGCCTGAATACAGTTGTACTACTGGGTCTTAATGAAGATGTTGACTTCACACCATATTTATAATTTATGTTCATTTTAGTAGTAGACTGTGTGATATTTCAGATTTAATCATGTTCCTTTCTCTCTTCTATCTTTTTTACAGGAATACTACCTAATCCTATATCTGAAAATGCTAAGTGTGAGCAACTGAGGAGTATGCCCATGGAGCACAGATTCAAGTTCAAACACTTATTTTGGACTTGGGAAAGGTTATTCCCATCTTATGTTTCTCTCATTCTTCTCTCTTTATTGTACATTATAAAGATAATCTAGCAACAGAACCTATTTACAGCAACTTTTGTGAGGGTCACTAAATATATTGTAACTTATTATAGAAACATACATAGAAACATAGAAACATAGAAGTTGATGGCAGATAAGGACCGCAAGGCTCATCCAGTCTGCCCATTTCTTTTTCTACCTTATAAATGTGCCATCGGCCTTGCTCTGTCAGTAGCCTATCTATTCATAGTCATTTGTATTGCTCCCTATGCCTATCCCATGCCTGTTTGAAGCCCTGCACTGTATTCATAGCCACCACTTCTTGTGGTAAGCCATTCCATGCATCCACCACCCTTTCTGTGAAAAGAATTTCCTCCCATTCCCCTTAATCGGCCTCCTCTAATCTCATGCTGTGTCCTCTTGTCCTGCTATTTTCTTATATTTAAACATGTCAGACTCTTTCACCTTGTTTATGCCCTTAAGGTGTTTGAATGCCTCGATCATATCACCTCTCCCTCCTTTGCTCAAGGGTATACATAGTGAGCTCAGTTAATCTGTCCTCATATGTCTTCTGATGCAGTCCCTGCACCATTTTGGTTGCCCTTCTCTGGACTGCCTCAATTTGGTTAATGTCCTTGTGAAGGTGTGGCCTCCAATACTGCATGCAGTACTCCAGATGGGGCCCTAACCAGTGTCTTGTACAGAGGATTATTACCTCCCTCTTATGACTTGTGATACCCCTACTAATACACCCTAACACCCCCCTAGCCTTACCTACTACTTTAGAGGTCTGCTTGGATGATTTTAGGTCATCAGTGATGATGATGCCCAAGTCTCTTTCTTCCTTTGTGACTGCTAGCAACTCCTCCCAGCCTATAGGTGGCTTCAGGGTTTCTCTTCCCTATGTGCATGATTTTTGCACTTCTTTGCATTAAATCCCAGTTGCCACTCTTCTGACCATTCTGCTAGTTTATCCAGATCTCTTCTCATTCTGCCCACCCATCTGGATCATCTACCTGTTGCAGATCTTGGTGTCATCTGCAAACAGACAAGCCTTACCCTCTAGTCCATCTGCAAGGTCACTAATGAAGATGTTGAAGAGGACTGGCCCCAGGACTGATCCCTGAGGTACCCCACTTGTGACTTGTATCTCTTCTGACTGTATACCATTTACCACCACTCTGTTTTCTGCCCATCAACCAGTTTGCCACCCAGTTGACCAACTTCTGACCCACCCGAGCCTACCCAGCTTATTTATCAATCTTCTATGTGGAACAGTGTCAAAAGCTTTGCTGAAGTCAAGGTAGGCGAGACATAACTGCTCCCCTTGGTCCACCACTCTGGTTACCCAGTCAAAGAAATCTATGAGATTAGTTTGACAGGACCTTCCTTTTGTAAACCCGTGCTGTCTTGGATCCTGTGCCCTATGGATTCCAGGTGTTGCACTATCCTTTCCTTAAGGAATGCCTCCATAATCTTGCCCACTACTGAGGTAAGACTGACCGGTCTGTAGTTCCCTGCCTCCTCCCTGCTACCACTCTTGTGGAGTGGATCACATGAGCCCTTCTCCAGTCTTCTGGGACCTCTCCTGTGCTCAGAGACTCACTAAACAATTCTGCTAATGGCTCTGCTAGTTCCTCCTTTAACTCCTTAAGTACTCTGGGATGTATGCCATCAGGTCCCATTGCCTTATCCACCCTAAGCTTAGCAAGCTCTTGTAGGACCCTTTCTTCTGTGAAGGGAGTAGTGCTCACCTCCCTCCCCCCTGTGTCCATGATGCTGAGCTGTGGGCTGTGCCCTACCTTCTCTTCAGTAAATACTGAGCAAAAGTATCTATTTAGGATAGATGACTTTACAGGGTCCTCCTCCTCACATGCTCCCTTTTCTCCATTAAACTTAGCAATACCCCCTCTGGACTTTCTCCTTTCACTAATGTATCTATAGAAAGTCTTGCCACCTTCTTTACTGTTTGTGCTAGTGTTTCCTCAGTTTGGGACTTTGCCTGCCTTACTGCCTTACCTGCTTCCTTAGGGCAGTTTGGTATGCCTCCATATCTTCATCCCGCTGTGTTCCTTTATATTTTTCTGAAGGCCAGCCTTTTGGCTCTGACCTTTTCTGCTACTGTATTTGAGAACCAAAGTGGTTTCCTTCTTCTTTTGCACTTCCTTTTCTGTCTAACACAATGGGATGTTGCTTCAAGTATTGCATCCTTAATGGTTGCCCACTTTGCCTGTACCCCCTCACCTGTGTTTCTTTTTGCCAGGGCTAGCTTAACTCTGTTGGCCATCTTATCAAAGTCAGCTCCTCTGAAGTCCCATATTTTTGCCTTGGAATGGGATGATTTAGATGTAGTAGCCAAATTGAACCATACCATGTGATGGTCACTGGCCCCAGGTGACCTTCTACCTGGAGATCTGTGATCCCTTCTTTGTTAGTCAGTACTAGATCTAGGATAGCCCTGTCTCTTGTGGGTTGCTGTACCAGTTGTTTGAGGCCCTTCCCCGCAGGGAATCCACTATGAGTCTAGTTCTGGCAGATGTTCCTGCTGGTATTGACCAATCTGTATCCGGCATGTTGAAGTCTCCCATTATCAGAACCTCCCTTTAGCTGTCATGTTTTGTATATCTTCTAACAGTAATGTGTCTATGTCCTCCTCTGGTCTGGGGGCCTGTAGACAACCCCAGTTCTTATGGCTGTCCCATTTCCTGTTTCCAGGGTGACCCACAGTTCTTCTGGCTCCTTATGTGTATTCTGAATTTCTGTAGCTTGATATTTCATTCACATACAGGGCCACTCCTCCCCCTTTTTGCACCTCGGTCTTTCTGAAACAATACATAGCCAGGTACTGAAGTCTCCCAAGTGTGGTTACTGGTAAACCACGTCTCACTAATTGCTACTATGTCCAGTTTAGCCTCTGACATTATTGCCTGCAGGTCTGGGATCTTATTTCCCAGGCTGTGAGCATTTGTGTACATGATTTTCCATTGGCCAGATTTTGGTGTGTTAGTTGTTGGGTGAAGTTTGGCAGTACCCCTGTGCATCGTATGGGGAGACAAACCTTTTTTCTTACCTGGTGATGCAAATGAACAGCAAACATGCTGAATTCCTGTTTGACCACTAGCTGAGGGAGGAGGGGTGTTCTTCCCATTCAACGTATGGGGTGCAGCACCCCTCTCCCCATTTGCTAGTTTAAATATTCTGCAAAGACGTCAAACTTCTGCCCCAATGCACTGACTCCCTCTTTAGTCAGATGCAGTCCATCAAATTTAAAGAACTTTCGCCTCCCAGAACTGTTGCCAGTTCCTACAAATCTGTGTCCTGTTTCCTGGCACCAGTCCTTGAGCCACGTGTTTAACTCCCTATCTCCCTTCTTCTGACCTTCCGTCCATCTGCTCCCTCTCCAGACTGGCAGGATTCAGAAGGAGATGCCGGACGAAATAGATGATAAGTTATCACCCAGCCTAGTCAGGTGTTCCTTGGTCTCCACAACTGACCGGGTTGGCGAGATCATTAGTCCCTATGTGTACTAGGACATCAATGTTTTCTCCTGCTTTGTGAACAATTTTAGCAATGCGGTCAGTGTCTCCATGCTGATGTACCTGGGAGACATCTGACCATCACCCTGGCTGGAGATGGGTATCAACTCCCGAATCATGGAGTCTCCTATGATCATAAGTTTTTTGATTTCTTTGTGCTTGTTTTGTTTTGGTTCCTGATTTGGGTGAGTTTTGTTGTGCTAGCTCCTGTGCCACAGTGTCCTGCTCTGCAGTGTCTTCTGCCTCTTTATTTGATTTCAGAGATAGAAGCAGATACCTGTTTGTAGTGTTTATATGGTTTTGGAGGTAATGTGTTGGAGAGCAGAGACTGATGGGGCACCTGATTTGTTCCTCCTAACCACCTGCCAACCTCCTGGACCAACTACCCTCTGCGTCGAGGTTTTCTGTTGGATGCTGGGGAAATGGCGGTGGTTCTTATAATGTATTTCTCTCAATATGAAATTTGAGGAGTGCATCTCTGCCCATGCTGCCCGGAGCTGAGCCCTAAGATCTCCAAAGGCTCAGCATGTAGGACAGTGTCCTAAATCCTGTAAGACTGTCCTTCTGAAAATTGTTCCACAGTACCTGCAGTTAATGAAATCCATTCCAAATAAGTTGCTGGGTTTGTAACCTAGTCAGAGTAATTAGAAGGAAAAAAGGGAAAAATGCAAGTAATGGTTTAATTGTGCTTTGTTTAACTTGTTATAACAAGTTAAATTACTAGTGCCCTGTAAATGAGATCACCTTGTGGAGGCCCCACTGATCCGCTTCTTCCTGCTGTGCCACAGGAAATGTCACAACTGTGGTACCCTATAAAGGAGTGTATGGGGTGGTTGGGGATGGGGTGGGTGGCTGGGCCCTTCCCCTGCCAAAAAGAAGAACCACGGACTAAAGAACAAGGAGGTAAGAGCAGAAACAATCAGTCAACAACAAATGCAGTAACCCTGAAAGCTTATCCTAATGTTAGATAAAACTGTAAAACCTGTAAAGCACCACCTGTAATAATTTCAGAGAAGATATACGCTGTAAGAAACACTTTGCTGCAGAGAAAAATAAAGCAGTAACAGAAGATATACCTTGCAAACGACAATTTGAATTAGAAGATTACAGGAGTAATCTGTTAGCACACACCTGTAGGCACACCTTGTAATAATGCAGAAGAAGGTATACCAGCAACAACAATTTGAATCAGAGAAAAAATAAAGCAATGAAATGTTAGCAACAAACAGTAGCAATCCCTGTGAGTAAAAATTAAAAACACCACCACACAGTAAATCTGTTTAGCCAAACTAAGTCTTAATCCTTTTCCCTTGCTCTGGTAAGTTTCTCTACTCTGCCTTTCAAGCAGTCTTAGAAGGAAAGAGCTCAGGTGAAGCTAGGTGCCTTGGCACAGCAAACCAAGTCTTCTACCTCCATGTTATTCCATGTCTCTAAAATGAATCTATGTGACTGTTATTTTTAACGTTTAACTTCATAACCTTTGCTGGATATTCCTGAGATTCTATTTTTTCCTTTTTTCAAGTATAATTCACAGGAATGATTGCAAATAGTAACTTAGCCTGTGTTAAATTTAACATTTTATGTTCAGTGGCTTTAAAGTTGTGTAAGTGAATTCAATTTATTTCACTTTAAAATTTCACTTTGACCTCCCACTGATAATATTTTCTTCGACAGTTCATTTCCTAACCCCATATACTTGCCATCCCTGTAACCTTCGTGGGATGTTAATAGGCCAGATATTGTGATTTGGTGAGTCTACATTTTCTAATTAATTTTCTCTATCCAAAAATGCACTTACTAAAGGCATTTAAATATGCAATTTGTTTAGCTTATAGTTAGGATGTATACTTAATGCTATTTACTATAGTTTCATGATTTTCCTAGCTATGTTTTAAAATGCAGTCAAATAAATTTTGGTATTTGTATTTTTTGATTAACTTTGTTGCACTAGGTTGCACTTTTCATGTGTGTATCACTTTAAGAATGTTTGTATAAATGGCTCTATGTGATGTTTGAATTCAGATATGCTCCTGTTTGAAGACCCGCTGAAAGGTTGAGGTGCTAGGGGCTACTGGTTCTATCACAGGCTCCTTGTCAACAATAAAAAGCACTTGCTAATTCACCTTTTTTGCTTGAGTGCCTGCTTTCTCTGCTTTTGCATTTGTTTGAGCTGGCAGCTCTGCACAGGCACCACCACTTCCAGTATGCACACAGTTTGTTTCAAGTTCCCACAGATGTGTCTTTTGGTGGTTTGGTCCCAAAACATTGAAATGGTCCATAGTTACAGCATTCTGAAGTTGAGAAATTTCCACAGGATAACATTGTGTGCCGAGGTGCCTTTCTTTTTGGTGAAAATATCACGAAATGATTCGAGATATACATATTTTTCACTACCCACAGCTTAGACTAAGCAGGTGTGAAGGTTTAGAAGTCATGGTTACAACTGCAGTGGACTTTTTTCCATAGTTGCTACAGTTTCTGAGATATTGCCAGATAAGTGTTAAGAGGGTTCCTTTTCAGTACTATGGGGCATCTGTATAGCTCTGTATTTATGTGTAAGTGGGAACACAGGGCGCAGAGGGCTCATTCTCCCACAAACACATGCCAGTTACCAGTGACATTACACTTGTCAAAAAGAAGGGAAATTCCTTGCAAAAACTTTGTTAATGCATCAGTTAGGGTTGATAGCACAGTGACAAAAGTATGAAAATGTGATGTTAGGGTAACCGCCCCTAACATCCCACCTAGCTACACACCAAGAAGAAGAATCATCATTTATGTAGCGCTTTTTATACACAGTATCCCAAAGTGCTTTACAAGCAATGCTAGACTGGTAGTGAAGTGACTGAATGTGTGGTGGCAGCCATATTGCACATCATCACCCACACAACCAGGATAATTGTACGAACCGGTTTATGGGAAGGGGAGTGTTGGCCAGGACACTGGGAATGTTCCCTGCTCTTTGCAAAGACTGCTCTGGGTTCTTTTACTTCCACCTGGACACCCACCAGGATGAGCAGAAGGGACCTTGGTTTAACGTCTCATCTGAAGGACGGCACACCCCAGCAGTACAGCACCCCCAGTACTGCACTCGGATGCCAGCGATTTTTAGGTGCAAGTCCAATCCCAGTGTAGGACAAGAACCCACTACCTTCTGGTCCAGAGGCGGATGTGCTACCAACTGAGCTATGCTGAGACTAATAGATGTTGGGGTGAGCTATGGGTTGTCAGATCTCTTACCCCATTCTCCTATACTTTATCATGTCAGTTTGTTTAGACATGGAAGGGAAAAGAGTTAGACCCGTGACCCCATGGCACACCCCAATGTCTGTTGATGTGTGAGGGTGGAGGGGTGGGATGGTAGAGGTGGTAACCCTAACATCACTTTTTCATACCTTTGTTGCTATGCAATGAACTCTAACTGATCCATTAACAAAGTTTATTTGCTTGCTCGCTCTCTCTCTCTCTCTCTCTATATATATATATATATATAAATGTGTGCGTGTGTGTCTATATATATATATATATATATATATATATTCATTGCAAAAAACTTCTTTAATGTATCGGGTAGGGTTAAGACAACAAAAGTAGGGAAATGAGGCATTAGGATTTCCAGCCTTAACACTTCCCACCCAAACCCACCACCCCACCCTCTGCAGACCAAGAGGTGTCAGGGCGCCTATTTTCAACTCAGGCAATCCCTTTTTCCTGGTAATTATAGACATATCCGCCTCCTCCCCACTTGAGAAAACTACTGGAAAAAACTGTGCACTTCCAACTCTCGGAGCATCTTGGAAAGTATAATCTGCTCTGCACTTAGCAGCATGGCTTCTGTAAGCACCACAGCACCACATCAACCTTAGTCTATTTCTGTAACCATGTACTTAGAAACACGGACACAGGTAAAGTCACTGGCACTGTATTTGTGGATCTGACTAAGGCCTTTGACCTTGTCGACCACCCCCCTCCACTCCACTCCACTCTCCTACACCTTGGCTGCTCTGCAAGACAACAGCATGGTTTAGAAGCTATCAAAGACAGGTCCCAGTCTGTTACAATTGGTACAGTTTCCTCCCTGCCCTACCAGTATCCACAGGGTTCCCCAAGGCTCCATCCTTGTCCCCCTACTTTTTCCATTTTATTAACACACTCCCAACTGAAAGCCTTACCTGTGAGGTTGTCCTGTATGTGGATGACCTTGTCCTTTACTATAGTGACAAGTCTCTTGCATATACTTAACTACTGTATGGTTTTGCCGACAATTGGTTTCTTTCTAACAAACTCTTGATAAATGAAAAGAAAACAAAAGTAATGCTATTTGATCCAAACCATTCTCACAAAGATCTTCAAGACAAACTCCTCCTCCTTGTACCCTCACCTGCTGGCCCCCTTGAAAATGTCCCTAGTTTTAAATACTTAAGTGTACTCTGGACCCTCCTTTATGTTTGCTGACCATGTCAATAATCCTGTGAGCAGAGTTAATCAGAAGCTAGGTTCTGCCTACTGCCCAAATCAATTCTTTTCTTATGAGGTGCATCTAACAATTGCAAAAGGAAACCTTCTGCTGCTCCTTGAATACTGCTCTCCTGTTCCTCATATTCTCAGCTCTGTGCTGTAGACTGAACTCAGCCTACAACAGTATCTGTCACTTTCTCCTTCATGCCCCTTTTCTGCCCATCATTGTGTATTGTACCAGTCACTTGGTTGGCTCACACTGCAAGGACAGTTCGACTTATGTCATTGGTTGCTTAGTTGACAGTACTCTGAGAGATGGACACCTGTCCCAATACTCATCCCACCTCATGGGCAGGAGCTAGGAGCTTCACAACTCATCCATCCCCTGGTAGTTCCATGAATCTCCTGTACCATGGGTAGTAAGCCTTTTCCGTCTCTGCACCCTCCCTATGGAATAGACTCCCTATATCTCTCAGTTCTTCCACCTCTCATCTCTCCTTCAAAACAATTTCAAAGAGTGGCTGCTTTCTGAAGCCAAATGCCACTGCTATCCAGGGTAATCTCTGCCATCACCTCCCTCCATCCCCTCCACCTATTAGTAGCGTCTCATCCTTGCTACACTACTGTCCTCTTCCCCCACTTTTCAGGGCTTCTGCTGTTGCCTCCCTTTTCTAAGTCCCCTCTCCCTTTGCTAAGGGGAAGTGTACTCAGTTTCAGCATTCCAATCTGTTCATTGACCTAGAAACATAGAAACATAGAAGTTGACGGCAGATAAGGACCGCAAGGCCCATCCAGTCTGCCCATTTCTTTTTCTACCTTGTAAATGTGCCATCGGCCTTTGCTCTGTCAGTGACCTATCTATTCATAGTCATTTGTATTGCTCCCTTATGCCTATCCCATGCCTGTTTGAAGCCCTGCACTGTATTCATAGCCACCACTTCTTGTGGTAAGCTATTCCATGCATCTACCACCCTTTCTGTGAAAAGAATTTCCTCACATTCCCCTTAATCGGCCTCCCTCTAATCTCATGCTGTGTCCTCTTGTCCTGCAATTTTTCTTATATTTAAACATGTTAGACTCTTTCACCTTGTTTATGCCTCAAGGTGTTTAAATGTCTCGATCATATCACCTCTCCCTCCTTTGCTCAAGGGTATACATATTGAGCTCCGTTAATCTGTCCTCATATGTCTTCTGATGCAGTCCCTGCACCATTTTGGTTGCCCTTCTCTGGACTGCCTCAATTTGGTTAATGTCCTTGTGAAGGTGTGGCCTCTCATACTGCACGCAGTACTCTAGATGGGGCTCTAACCAGTGTCTTGTACAGAGGATTTTTACCTCCTCTACGACTTGTGATACTCCTACTATCACACCCTAACACCCCTAGCCTTACCTACTGCTTTAGAGGTCTGCTTGATGATTTTAGGTCATCAGTGATGATGATGCCCAAGTCTCTTTCTTCCTTTGTGACTGCTAGCAACTCCCTCCCAGCCTATAAGTGGCTTCAGGGTTTCTCTTCCTATGTGCATGATTTTGCACTTCTTTGCATTAAATCCCAGTTGCCACTCTTCTGACCATTTTGCTAGTTTATCCAGATCTCTTCTCATTCTGCCCACCCCATCTGGATCATCTACTCTGTTGCAGATCTTGGTGTCATCTGCAAACAGACAAGCCTTACCCTCTAGTCCATCTGCTGGGTCACTAATGAAGATGTTGAATAGGACTGGCCCCAGGACTGATCCCTGAGGTACCCCACTTGTGACTTGCATCTCTTCTGACTGTATACCATTTACCACCACTCTCTGTTTTCTGCCAGTCAACCAGTTTGCCACCCAGTTGACCAACTTCTGACCCACCCGAGCCTACCTAGCTTATTTATCAATCTTCTATGTGGAACAGTGTCAAAGCTTTGCTGAAGTCAAGGTAGGCGACATCAACTGCTCCCCCTTGGTCCACCACTCTGGTTACCCAGTCAAAGAAATCTATGAGATTAGTTTGACAGGACCTTCCTTTTGTAAACCCATGCTGTCTTGGATCCTGTGCCCCTATGGATTCCAGGTGTTGCACTATCCTTTCCTTAAGGAGTGCCTCCATAATCTTGCCCACTACTGAGGTAAGACTGACTGGTCTGTAGTTCCCTGCCTCCTCCCTGCTACCACTCTTGTGGAGCGGGATCACATGAGCCCTTCTCCAGTCTTCTGGACCTCCTGTGCTCAGAGACTCACTAAACAATTCTGCTAATGGCTCTGCTAGTTCCTCCTTTAACTCCTTAGGTACCCTGGGATGTATGCCATCAGGTCCCATTGCCTTATCCACCCTGAGTTTAGCAAGCTCTTGTAGGACCTTTCTTTTGTGAAGGAGTAGTGCTCACTCCTCCCCTGTGTCCATGATGCTGAGCTGTGGGCCCTGCCCTACCTTCTCTTCAGTAAATACTGAGCAAAAGTATCTATTTAGGATAGATGCCTTTACAGGGTCCTCCTCACATGCTCCCTTTTCTCCATTAAGCTTAGCACTACCTCTGGACTTTCTCCTTTCACTAATGTATCTATAGAAGTCTTGTCACCTTCTTTACTGTTCGTGCTAGTGTTTCCTCAGTTTGGGACTTTGCCTGCCTTACTGCCTTACCTGCTTCCCTTAGGGCAGTTTGGTATGCCTCCTATCTTCATCCCGCTGTGTTCCTTATATTTCTGAAGGCCAGCCTTTTGGCTCTGATCTTTCTGCTACTGTATTTGAGAACCAAAGTGGTTTCCTTCTTCTTTGCACTTCCTTTTCTGTCTAACACAATGGGATGTTGCTTCAAGTATTGTATCCTTAATGCTTGCCCACTTTGCCTGTACCTCCTCACCTGTGTTTCTTTTTGCCAGGGCTAGCTTAACTCTGTTGGCCATCTTATCAAAGTCAGCTCCTCTGAAGTCCCATATTTTTGCCTTGGAATGGGATGATTTAGATATGTATGTACTATTAGGTTCACAGGTTCATAGGTATTTACAAGTCTTGTAGCCAAATAGCCACATAATGACTTGCCACTAACGCTGGATGTACACTAACTTCTTGTCCCCCAAACATAAATCCAATTGTAGTTTAAATGCAGTGACACTAAGTGCTAATACTACCCAATCTGGTAAGGTGTTCCACGAGTCCACAACTCTTTGGCTAAATCATCTCCCTCTTTTGGATGTTCTATATATTTTGCCCCTAAACTGATTGGGGTGTCTACTGTATGTGAACTTCTATTTGACAGTTTCTTTTTAATAAGCCCTGATGTTACCCATGTCAGTTCATCTTAAAAAGCCGTATAGACATAAATTAAATCTTCCCTCAATTTCTGGTACTCCATAGAGTATAAGTTCAGTTTGTCCAGTCTATCCTTGTAGGGAATCACCCTTAGACCTCTAACCTTTTTTTTGATTTTCTTTTGTACTCTCTCAACAGCTACCGAACACTTAATATCCTGTGGTGTACTTATTAGGGCACCATATTCTAACATAGGTCTCACCAGGAAACAGAACAATGGTGTCAGAATGTTTTCCTCTCTACTCCTTATGTTACTCAGGATATTTTCTATAAGTCATTTATTAGTGTACCTGAATGTATTTTGCACTTTATGTATCATATCTGAGATTCATGATTGGTCTCTGTGTTTTGTGACTTATATTTCAGTCTGTTGCCTGGCCTGTGACTATGTATTTTTGACCTGTATGCTGGCATTCTTTGTCACCTTGTATTGTTAGGTAACAGCACTTTATGTAATGACCCCATGTTCTGTAATTTCCTGCACCTCATATTGAGGCCTGTGTTTACTGATGTTCTCCACAGCTATATTGCTTATTGTGCCATGCTGTAGCCTGGGTTGTGCCTGAAAATGGTACTTTGGATCAGTGCTCCCACTTGGTTATCAAAGACATAAAAAAAATACAAAATAAATAAATAAGGGTGTGCCTTGAGGTTGTTAGCCCTAATGCTCACCCCATTCCATGTGTAAGGAAGCTGGCATGGTAAAGCATAAGAGACTGGGTTGAGCCTTAGGGTTGATGACTTCAAGGCACACCCCAACACCTGTTGGTCTGTGGAGATTGGGGGTGAGGTGAAGTGGTAGATTTAGGTAGGGGGTGTTAGAATTGGAAATCCTAATGTCTCATTTCCCTTGTTTTGCTGCTTTAAAGCTAACTGATGCATCTACAAAATTTTTTTTGCAATGAATTGCCTTACTTTTTGAGAAAGTGTAATCTTACCCTTATATGGTTGTGGGAGTGCAGGGCCCTCTGGCCCAGCCATCTGTAGTGTGTTGTGGATGTACAGGGTCATCAGAGCCCTGTGCGCCCATGCATTCATATTGTAAATTTTCCTGATTTTTATGTGGAAGCACAGGGCCCTCTGGGACCTGCTCTCCTGTCTAACCATAAGTGTAGAGACATTGTAATTAACCCTTATCTCCCTGTCAGAATGCAGGGCCTGGATCACTACATAATGGTATACATATGAGTAAGTGCAATGCCTGTACCATGTACCCGTAAGTGTAGAGACATTGTAAGTAACCCATTACTGCATAAAAGGTATACAAATGCCATAATCAGTGTACAGACAGAGCACAGGGCTACAGACATTTCAGTAACCTTGTGCTACAAATGGCACAATATCACAGTAACCATAGGGACACTAGGAAACATCCCATGACAATTAAGATCAAGGCCTAGCAACCTGCATCATTGCTTAGTACACCTAAGCTGTGTTTAGTAGAAAAATCAATACCATAAAGTGTTTTAGAGATATAGCCACTAAGGCACTGCGCCAGCCACAATGTTATATCCTATGGGAAATTTCTAAACTTCAGAAAGCTATGTAAGTATGAAGTATGTAAATTTAATCACCAAACCAGCAAACGTCACATCTGTGGGACAAGCCCTTTGTACCCTGCAATGTTCAACCTGAAAGTCCTAACCATTTCTTTGCAGTGAAGTGAGAAAAAAAACAGTGACCTGTAAATATCCTTTCTCGTGAGATGTCAAAATTCTTTTTTGTGATGCAAAAAAGGATTTTAATACCTTGCAAAAAAGGAATTTGTCTGACAAAAAAGAATTAAGGGTAGGTCCATCTGGTCCCAGAAGTCCTAATCCTTTTTTACATGATGAGAAAGGATTATGACACCATGTGAAAAGGGAATTTGCTGATGAAAGGGGATTTTGACAGCTCAGTAAAAAAGATACATTTTTAAAATCCCTTTTTGGAAGCTGTCAAAATCCCTTTTCATCAGCAGATTCCCTTTTCACGAGGTGTCAAAATTCTTTTTCGTATCATGAAAAGGGATTAGAAGTTCTCAGACCAGATGGCGCTGTCAGACATCCCTTTTTGTGAGCTCTCATAATCCCCTTTCACAATGCAAAAAAAGGATATTGGCGCCTCACAAAAAGGGAATTCATCTGAAGAAAAAAAGATTACTAGCAGGGCCATCTAGTCTGAGAAGCCCTAATCCTTTTTTTCGATGTGAGAAAGGACACCACGTGACAAGGGAATCGGCTGATGGAAAATGATTTTAAGAGCTCACGAAAAGGGATGGGAGTTTTCAGACCAAATGGCCCTGCTGGTAATCCCTTTTTGCCAGATGAATTTCCCTTTTCGTGAGGCAATAAAATCCTTTTTTGCATCAAGAAAAAGGAACTGAAGCAAGTTGCAAAAAAGGATTTTTAAAATAAATGATAAGGATTTTGAGGCAACATAAATGTAAAGCAAAGGCACAGAGCAGTAAAGGACATCCACATGAAGAAAATACATACTTGGATGTCTCCAGAAGACACCCCTGGGCAAAGTTATAATGTTTTGCTTGGGTTTAAAAAAACAAGATGGCAGCTGATGAAAAGGAGTTTTATCCTGATGAAAAGGGATTCCAAGGATCCCTTTTCATGTGCTGTCAAAATCCATTTTCATCAGTCCAAAATCTCTTTTCATCCCATGGAACTATCCAAAAGACTGAACTGAGCCCACTTAGAACCCAAAATTAAAAAACTGAATAACTTTGGAACCAACAGGTTAATATTTTTTCACCAAACTAATGCCGCCTTGTTCTTTGGGGCAAGCTCTGTCTATTCCGAGAATTTCAGACCACAATTCAAAATAGTGTGGCCACAGCACAATAAGGAAAAACAGCCAAAAAATGCAAATTGTAGCATTCTTTCATTATGTGCAGTGCAAAATCCATGAGTTCAATCACAATGAAACTTGGTACATCAAGAGATATGCTCCACAGGACAGCATGTATTAAATTTCATGCAAATCTGTTGAACGGTTGCAAAGTTATTAAAGTGCTGCAAAATTTGAGGTTTAACATTATACTGTCTACTCTACCCTAATTACAGTGGTGATACCACACCAGTATTGTTCATAGTTAGGATTGGGTCACATTTATATGCTAAGACCAAAATTTTGAACCTAAATAACTCTGAAACCATTCAACGGATTTGCCTAAATTTTGGCATTCACAAACCTTAGGGGTCAGTCTCTGACACGCATTTTGCGTGAATCCATTTTGTGGTTTTTGAGCTGCTAACATTTTGGTGTCATAACACATGCAATGTGTGTTTATGTTTCCATGGACATGTACCTGAGCAGAGCACTGAATGTATGTATGGAATGTGTATGGGCATTGTTACATCGCCCTGTTAACGTTGCATGTCTGAAACAATTACAGAAGTAGAAGACTTCCTGAAGTCCTCATTGGCCTCAAGCAGAAAGTGGTTACCAGGACAGAAGCACTGGGAGTCAGGAGGCATGTGGTTTCAGCAAGCCAAGATACAGACTGTTCATAGATCCAGAAAAGAGAAGCAGTGAGGCTATGGGAAGGAGGTACAAATAACAGAAGATGCTTTAAAAATCTGTTTGTCTTATATTTTGTTAATTTTCTGTACTTTGCTTCCCTTTCTATTTACAATTCTGTACATTAACATGAAAACACAATATCTGTCCATGAGATGCCTCTGTTGTAGCTGCTGTATCTACACCTGCTATCATAATCCTCACCCTGTGATATCATGACCTGTTACTGCGGAAATGATTATAAGTGGCATATTCAAAGCCTGAGTGAAGCTCAATGCACAGCTCTCTGCAGCGTGCAGATTATCCTAGTGTTCTAAAGGTGGTATATTCAAACCTACAGTACACAGAGCAAAGTGTGTCTGAGCAACTGAGGTTTCAATATACCTGGTCTTGTGACTGCAGTGTTATGATGGGGCATACAGAAAGCAAGGGTCCCTGCAGGCCTATGAACAGATACAGCTGGGGACATGAAGTGCATTCCACCCATGAACTCAACATACAATCTATTTGCCCAAAGGTGTTTGCTCCTGAGACCCAACTTTGTATCTTGGAATCTTACCGCAGTTGAGCTCAGTTTTTATTTCAGTAACATAGAGTGATAAATGCTGCAAAACAAAACTTCTTTACCATCTAAACTGTAACGTCTATACTGTCTACTGGCAGTGAGCATCCCCAAAGATCGATAAAAGTTGGCACACTACATCCAGTTTAAAACCATAAAGCTGGAGAGAGACACATACTGTATGTTTACTGTTAGTTCCCCGTAAACATGGTTTCTGTGTGGGTCCACAGAAATACTTGGGGGTCCTAAGTTAGAACCCCCAAGGAATTCTGTGAACCCAGACAGAAACCTTATTTATGGTCTAAGAGTGCCTGATCAAGTCTCTACTCCAGTAGAAAGTATTTACTTGGACAGGTCCCTTGGACCGAAAAAGATGGGAGGATTGAAAAATAACCATTAGTGGTTTTGGAGAAGGGGTAACAGACTTATTTGTATGACACACAACAGCTTCTAACAAGTTTAGTATACATTAGTTCCAACTATTAATAGCTAGTTACTGGTTTGTACCAACCTGTCTGCCCCAACAGTCTCAGCAACCATAAACAGCAGTCACTGATCATGTGTAATGCCTACTACATATTTCTTGACATTGGTATTCTGGAGATCTCTAATTTAAATCAAATTTTGAAGAAGAAAATAACTTCTAATGATGCAGCTAAAACCAATTTGTAATTGTTACTTAATGGTGTATATTCCAGTACCTGAGTTAACTAAATGTATGTGTGGTAATTCACATATTTTAAAGAATTGTGTCATTTGCATCCCCAGATTCAGTACTGTGCCAAGGCGTTGTGTTATTTTAACACACTATCGTGACAAGTAAATTATTTTGTCTTTGGAGCAGAATTATAAAACAATAGGTGCAGTTACCTGTACATTTAGGACAGAGAATAGCCACATAGTACATAAAATTGTTTTCTTATGATAGTTTTAATTTTATTTACCTATTTTAATGGTACATTTTACAATAAGGAATTGAAGAAGGTGTACAGAAGCACCACCCAGTTTTTTTTTTCACAGAACCACTGAATTTCTTATCCCTGATAATGGGCACAAATGCCTAATTTATATTCATCAGGAAGAGAATAGCATGTCTCTGGAGGTTAGGAGATGTATTCATTTCAATCCTATACTAATTACTAATTAAACTAATTAGGGATGCACTGAAATACAGCTCCTAGGGTCATCCAATGAAACAAAACACAGTGTCACAAAAGGAACATGAACTGCAAAACTACCGTATTTAAGCCAAAAACACAAGCTCACCAAATAAACCAAAATTGCAGGGCCACCAAATTAACCAGGAACATACTAAAATGCAGGTAAACCCCATTATCCATGCCATAGTTACTACAGCACAGAGAATGGGGTTTACATTGAATTTCGTGGAGCAGCAATTTCAGTACTAATTAGACTACACAAGATCAGTCTATCTAAAGTCTCAAGATCTCATCTGCTTCCAGTCTTTTTTTTGTAATTTCCATTATCTCTGTTAAATTGGTATACCTTAGGCTTTTTAAACACCTAAGGTATACTAATTTTCATAACAAACTCTTCTCCAGATTTGACAGCCTTTCTATTGGCTTGGTGAAACTGTTACAGTTGGGGAGGGAGGTGAGGAAACCAGTAGACCACCAAGCAATTTTTAAAGCACGACGGATGGTGGTGGGGGGGACTTACTAGACAGTACAGGGGAGTCAATGAGTGGAGGGGAGGGAACCCTAGCCATCAGTGCATCGGGCTGTGGGCACTGTCAAGCAGGGGATTGGGGAAGGATCACTATTTAAAATAATTTTTTTTAAGTCAGGTGAATGATCTGGTGGGGGGAGAGACCACTAGCTACCAGGGATATTTAACCGTGGGGTGGGTGGGTTGAAGGCCACTAGCCACCAGGGCTTATGTTTTTAATAAATGTGACAATATTAATGACCAGAGAGCTGTTCTAATTGAAACATGGGTAAGGCAAGAAGGTGATCAATGAATACTTCTGGGGAAACACTGTAGTTGCATAGATGCAATGTAAGGAGTAACACCAAGACACATACATTTTATACAGTGTAATCCTGGACACCTTAAAAGTACAGTACCACAATCTTTCTGCAAAAAAAAAATCAGACTGCTGCCACTCTCACTGAAGGATTATAACAAACTAAGGCACTGATAATAAGATGCCATACAAATAGTGCTGCTGGCCAATTCTATGGGAAATATCTGCATTAGGTCTGTACATGCCAGGTTAAGTGAGAAAACATTTCCTGTGAAGACTATGTCCTGCATGCAAGCAAACACAAAACTAGACATACCATCAATCATTACAAAAACAAAATGCCCCAGAACAATCCCATCTTCAGGCCTCATAGGGGCCAGTACAAAAATAGGTCAAGAGGATATTAACAAAGACCTAACGGAACCACCATGGTTCCTTACAGAGGTGCTACCCCCCTCTCCCATCCCAGGGTGGCTACAACCAAGAGAGGGAGTATGGGAATTCACACACTTACCATCAGATATGCTGTCCTCTGAAGAAAAGACTTCCAGTATAGTTAACCAACCAACTAGCCCAGGACCCATATATTTATAAACTGAAATAAACAGTTCAGAGGAATGGGCAAATTGAGCCTAAATGCAAAGTTAAACAAACAAAAAAAAAAGGAGGAAAACTAGTGTACTGATAAAATGAAATAACCATTCTTCCAGTAGCCATCAAAAAGAACGACCCTCTTAAATAACTAAATTTGCAGAAGCTATAACCTTGTTTCAGAATATACATAACCATTTCAAAGGATAATCAGATCCAAAAATATAAAAATTGACCATATAAGAAATATAGTCAGTGCAATGCCATTTGGTAGGCTAAATTTAAAGACAAAAAAAATCCAGTGATCCTAAACTGAAATCAAAGTAAGTATGTGCCCTTAGAGCCAATAAAACAAATGTAAAGCAAATGTCACCCCCTTCCAAAAAAAGGCTACCTAAAACCACTAGGCACAATGCTTAATTAATTTAATATTCATGCAAATGGTGATGACAGGCATCCAGGTAATATGAAGAGCATTACATATAGGCAATCCATAACCTGTGGTCCGATCTTCAGAGTCCACCTACAAAACTTAATGACAGACTAATAATCTACATTATTGCAAAGAATAAAATAAAGTCCCTCATGGGTCCAGTGAGTAAGATTACTTCAGCAGTCAGCCATCGGGAATGTACTACCACTGGTGTTCAAAAAATAGCAAACAGAAACAGCCAAAATGAAGAAACTGAACCCAGTTAAATAAATAAACAAATAAATAACAACGATTAACTTCCACATGTTGTCCTATTACACCTTCTTTCAGAAACGAAGACAGGAGGTTTTACTTAAAAGCACGCTTCCACCAACATGTTTCATTAAAGAAGGACATATTGAATGAAACATCTCGCTGCAGCTCTCAGATCCTCCAGTCCCCTACAAAGACCAGCCCTTCTTCCTGACTTAACACTTTACTGCATTTAACATCCTGCACCACTGTTTCAGGATCATCAAAGGAATACATGGTCTGTTGAGTAGAATCTCCAAAAAAGGTAGCTGCTCAACAAAATAATAACAAGCATTTGTCAATGCCAATGTTTGATGTTGGTATTGCTGTTGGTGATGCAGTTGGTATGGAATTAAGTGTGATGGGACAGCAGATGGAGAGAGAGGAACAGAGGCATAAAACCCCATCTGCACAATCTAAAACCTGGAATGTGCACTTATATTAGATTTCTGTAGTGTGTGTGTGTGTGTGTGTGTGGTACAAGACAGCAAGATTCATGTGATTGTGTGTTGGAACCCACGCTTATGTATAGGACTATAGAGTGGAGATGCAATGGGGCATCCAGTCCAAACATTCTATACTATCAGCCTAGTGACCAACAATGGGGATAGAGATATTTGTGTTTGAAAGCATGTAAACATACTGTTACATCTGCATTGCTAATGTAAAGGGAGGCAGTTTAGCTTAGTGGTTTAAGAGTCTGAGCTGCAAATCTGGTGACATCCAGCAGACCAGCCCTGGGTTTGAAGCCCACAGCTTCATTTCACCCTGAGCAAGTCACTTAACTTCCCTGTGCCTCTCGCAGGTCACACCCAAAAAGCTGTCAGCTTAGTGTGCTAGTCCTGGTTAAACAACAAACAAAATATTATGACTGCAGCAGAAGCATGTTCAATACAACTGTTCAATTTTTTTAAACAAGTACACACAGTATTTCTAAATGGCATACTAATTAAAATAGTACTTTCAGCAATTACATTACAAACATACATATTTTATATGGATAACTATTTCTAAATGGCAAACTAATTAAAATCATACTATCAAGAATGACATAAAAATACATATTTTATGTGGGCAACTTGTAATTCACTAACTGATTCGTCTCACATTGACTGTATGGCACTGGTTACTCATATCATTGAAACAGAGTAAAATAAAATAAAATAAAACACTAGTTGAAATGCACTTATTCCCCATTTTGGTTGTGTTTAATGTAGTTTAAAATAGCCAGAAGTGAGGCATGGGTGCATGACCTGTCCTTTAACAAAGTGATGTGATGTACACATTTAATTGTCCCCTACTCTGTCACACAATGTCCTATCCCTACTGACACTGGACACTGGAGAGTGGCTGAGAAGCAAGCACAACATAAGGTTAGGCTATGCATTAGCCACAATCTAGTACCCTTCAGAACATACATTTATAGTGCCATGTATTCAAACAATTTCCTGGTGTTAATGTACAGAGTTTACACTTTGTTTAGTTGGCAAAATGATTTAAAGCCCCTTCCTGATTTACTGTATGTGTCAGATGATAGAGGTACAGTATGATAGAATAAAACAACCTTATTGTTTCAGAAGGGATTCACATACAATACAGTATGTGCTTATTTCCTTCTTTCACACTCAGGTAGCGCTTTCTGATCTATGCTGAAGTCAGACACGTACCAGCTATAAAAGCTTTTCCAAGTGGTGTTGCGAGTTCTGTGACTGGTGGGAGTATTCATAGTCACCACAGACCTAAAAAAACTCAGACAATTCTTTAAAATCAGGGACTGCATGACAAAAACTAACAGATGCATACAAAACTACAACAAACAAACAAATAAATAAATAAATAATACAACCGTCCATCCAGCCATCACTCAATTAATCACAGCATGGGATACAAATTATTTTCAAAGGAATGCTCAAGAAACCTGGGCAAAACTAGTCATTTTTGTTTAATATCAGAAATATGGTATAAACTGTGCTTATAACTTGTGGCCTATGTGCTAGGCCCTTGTTAGTCGACTCGTGCCCATGTTTTATGACTAGATGGCCATTATAATATAAAAAAAAGATTGAAAAGGTGCCACCCATAGAGTATAATGGAGTGAGTCTCCATACTCTCCCTGGCATTGCGTCATAAATCTGCAGAGTGTGGGAGTGAAGCACGAGTGGCACCAGAAACCGGGAAGTCCTTGGGGCCCCCTGTTTGTAATTTTTTTAACATGAAGATTATTTTGGCAAGATTTACACTGGAAGCAGCCCCTGAGGTACAGCACCTCTATATCAGGTGCTGGGGCTGAGGCTGGTGAGGCTCTTTAAAGATCTTTGTGCTGGAAAGAGTCCTTGTGAGTTGAACCTGATTGGTCCAGAGTGTTGTCCAGTGTGAGATTCTAGTCCCTTAAGATTATTTTAGAGAACATAACAAATGTAGAAAGAAGATTCATTAAATCCAAAAAAAGGAGGGTGAGCCAATATTACTACCATAAATATTACCCCAAATAAGTTCTACATTTCCCACCATTACATGAAGGAGAAGATACTGACCATCTTGATCTAGGTGTTCTTACACAAGGTTCTTATGCTAGGTTATAGAACAGAAGAGGCTATTTAGCCCATATGAACCATTCCCCACATAGTGGGTCATTTAGAAGTATTCTCTAATAGCCAACTATCCACTTGTTTTTTAAAAAAACATTATGGAGCTGGCATTTATTATATTGTCAGGCAATTTATTCCACAATCTTTCTGTCCTATTTATAAATGAAAAATGCCTATTATTAGTTTTGGCTGTGTCTAACTTGACCTGTCTGATTACCGCGAGGGTGCAGTGTGAATGGCAGATACTGGGAGGGTGTCAGGGAATAAAGACACCAGCTGGAAGGGTAAGAGCTGCCCCACAGAGGAGGGTGAAGGCACAATGGGTTGAGTACGGGGACTGTGCATGGGGACAGGCGCGAAGTCAGAATTGCAAACAGAATAAATAAAAATAAAAACACTACCACCACCACCCAAAATGCAAAATAAACCTGAGGTGGGGGAGGCACAGATGGGGGTGGGAGGGGAATACTATGCGGGGAAGCCACCAGTGGGAACATGCCAAGGGCTGCTATGGGGTTACTGTACAGGGGGGAGCCCCACCATCGGTGGGCACAGTGACTTGTGGCATTCCCACTGTGCATGGGAGGACTGCAGAGAGGTGCACCCAAGGGAGCTGAAACGTGGTGCTCAGTGGAGGGATGGCTGGGTTAGTGGGGTCTATGTGCCAGCCACGTTGCCAAGCACCACAGGGCTACTTGAGAGGGGGGCTGTCGGAGCCACAGGTCACACAGCGGGTTGGTATTAGCATGCCTTCCCAGGGAACACCAGGCTACATCTGCATCTGGAAGTTATATGCCAGAGCCTGCAGGTAGTTGGGTGTGATCCTGTTGCCCTAGTCACCTATAATTGCCTCAGTCCTGACAGTGAGGTCCTGGTACCATTGCTTCTGGGTTGCAGTCCCCATGCCGGACAGCAGTTGTTTCATACAGATGCGGGTCAGCCATTCCTCCTCCTCAAAGCAATCCAGGAATCACCATATGTTTGGGTGGCAGGCACCCAGTCTGGTGCAGAAGCCCTGTGCCACCCCTCAACCAAGTTGTTGGTTGGTGCAAGGCCATCCAGGGTGGGTTGGTACATGTTCCAGTCAGGGATTTGGAACAGTGGATGCCTGTGAGCCACCCTGCCTACTAGCCTGCCAATCAACATTTGGTCCATGAATTCAAGCAGGGGTCGGAGCAGCTGCTTATTTTCCCAGTAGAAAGGCTGGTCCAGCAGGTCACTGTAGGCACCCTCTATGGCATCCATGGCACATATGTCAGGGCAAGGGAGCATACAGATATTCAGCATGACCTCCTCCTCATCCCTGGCATAACTGTGTGCAGCTCCAGGGTCTGCTCTGCCTTCCGCCACATAGCCTGGCAGTAGTAGAAGAAACAGCCTCACCGCACCATCAAAGGTGGTCGTGAATGCACACCAGGCTACCTGTTCACAATCCATCATCGAGGTTACTGGACACATGCTGCCGATGACCTCCACCTTCCCAAACATGGTTGCATATGCCAGCTTCTTCCGTGTTGGCATCAGGATGTAGATGGTGGGTAGCACAATGCCCATCCACAGCTTGTGCATGGCATACAACTGCATGAAGAGTGGTGGTGTGCAGCAGAAAGTGCCATTCAAGAACCAGTTGCTGCAACCAGCCAGGTACCACAGAGACCTCTGGGTAGCAAACAGTAGCACACGGTCCTCAGATGGACCACTGTCATGCTGCAAGAATGTGTCATATCCCCCCATGATGACAAACTCAGGGGGCACTGCCAGGTCCAGCAGTGAGGTCGGTGTTGCAGGTCCACCCCTGCTGGCCAGCTAGACACACTGCACAGTACACTTCATCAGCAGCAGCCCAGGCAGCCAGCAGGCGGTAGCATCAGGCGCCTCGTGGTGCACTGCACAAGCACCTGAGGGATGCTCTCCATGCTCGTATGCACATGGTCGTGCACACTGCTGAGCATCTCATGGACTGCCATATCCCCTGCATCAGGTGCATGGTTATGGGGATGACCGTGAGATGACTGTGTCCACCTCTGATTGCACTTGAGCTGGGCAGCTGTTGCGGTGGTCCTGAATGCAGCGCCAATATGTCTTTTGTTTCACCTCCTGTCGGTAGAGGTAACCACGGTGGGTGAAGGAGGGTTTTCCTTCTGGTTGACCAGATATTGGACGTCATCTATTCTCTGTTTGCCTTCCATATGGGTGGCCTCTTGTTCTGCACTTTGCCCTTTTTATGGGCAGGGGCAGGCCAGATGATTGCACACCTATGGGTGTTCACGCTTGCTTACAATGGCATGCTGCTTAGCTCCATAGCATACAAATAGATGTGTGCAGGCATCCAGCCCACTATGTTGTTCTGCAGTAACATTTGTGTGGTGTTGGTGGTATTGGCAAAATGTGAGCAGAACATCCTGGATGTGGCGAGTGGTGTCCCCGGTGACTACCACCTGCACTGTGGTGATGCCATTGTGTGGCCACCCCTTGAACATGTGCCCCAACACTGACATCTGTACACAATTGTTTTGGATAGTGCTGTGTGGGTTGTGGGCTGCTGTGGGTATCGAATCCCCAGCTCATCATAAGCCCACCACCCACTTCCTACATAGGCAGCCTGTGCTTGCCCTGTGAGTCACCGCGGTGGCTCAGGCTGCTGTGACCCCACAGACCTGCATCTTATGCCTGTTGTGCACATGGTGTGTGTGGGGGCCTACTCCCCACTGTCGCCTGCTGTGTTCCACTGTGGTCTCGGGGGGCATGGTGGTGGTGCTGGGTGCAGTCCTTTCGCCGCCATGGGGGTGTCTCCAGGTCCAGGCCACTTACTGCCACTGGTAAACTCTGGGGTCAGCCAGTGGCAAGCCTTCCGCAGGCGGTACTCCTCATCCACAGTTGCTCATTGCTTTGGAAGGCCCGGAGGCCTTTTTCCCCCTTTACCCTGTTTGTAGTCACCTTCTTTTCCAGTCACCCTTTTCCGAGTTGCTGTTTTCTACCATGCACCCATTCCCCTGTCACTGTGTGTCCCCATTGCAATTCTGATGCTCGCTGATCAGTCTGCCAGCCCATGTGCTGATCTCTGTACAGGGTGGCCTCGTACATGACGCTATCACCCATGATGAGTGACCCTTCAACCATTCCCCTACATGCTAAGGCCCTCATCACTGGATACCCTTTTATGTCCTCTCAGTCCAATATGTTTTTTCTGTAGCATAATCCCCATTTCAGTCCGTAGAGTTGTGTCATTCATAATTTTATACATACTGTAGTCAGTAAGTCTCCTCTGGTTCTTCTTTGCTGCAAGGTACAGTAAATAAACCTGCTTTCTTCCATCTGCCATTATAAGTAATATTTCTCAATGAACCTATTGATTTAGTAAATTGCCTCCGTGCTCTGTCCACTCTATCAATCTCACCCAGTGTGTATGGGTTCCAAAGTTGTGACCCATAGTCCATGTGTGGTCTTATATACATTTTATATAATGGTAACATACATCCCAGACTTCTGTTTATGAAACTTCTTTTTATGTTCTTTATCATGAAGTTAGTTTTCTTAATTACATTTAATAATAATAATAATAATAATAATTTTATTTGTATGGTGTCTTTCCAATGCCAAGGCACCTAACAATGTAGAAACAAGATATACAACAACAAATGACAGATTAATACAGTTAAAATCAGATAACTTTTTAACAAGAGCTCCTTTCAAATAACAATGAAAGCTTTTTTCCACAGGTAAGTTTTTAAACCCTGCTTAAATTCCTCCACAGTTGCACACTCCGTAACCGGCTAGGTAGAGAATTCCAAAGGCTGGGGGCTGCATATGCAAAAGTTCTACAACCAGGTTATTTCAAATTCACCCTTGAATCTCTAACAGCCCCTTGTCAGCTGAGCGGAGCAATTGACCAGGGCAGTAGGGAACCAGAACCCTTTCAGATAGTCCGGCACTGTCCATGTAGGGCTTTCAAGCCAGTAGACCAACTTTAAAGGTGATCTGCCACTGTGCAGCCAGCCAGTGCAGCTCGCAGCACTGGAGTAATATGGCAGGATTGGTAAGATCCTGTCAGAAGCCATGCTGCCGCATTCTGCACCAGCTGCAAGCAATGGATTTCAACCCCAGAAAGCCCTAGATAAAGGAAGCTGCAGTAATCCCGCCGAGGACACAAAGACATGGACCAAGGTAGAAGGTCGTTGGATGGAACTAGATGCTCAATACTGGCAATGTTCCTAAGATGATAAAATGAAGTTTTAACAATAGCTGACACCTCAGAATGTAGGATCAGTCCATCATCAAAAACTAACCCCAGGGTACTTACACATTCAGAAGTCAGAAGTGTGATGCCGCCAAGAAATATTCCAGATGGCCCATCAACACCCAAGCCCCCATCCGACAATCTGGTCCACAACCAGTTCTCAGTCTTTTCCAAGTTCAACTTCAGCCAACTGGAATCCATCCACTCCTGGATTTTTCAGACAGTTGTTAAAGACCGAGAGAACTCCATCCTGGTCGGTGCAAAAGAAAGGTAGAGCTGGGTATAATCTGCATAACAGTGAAACCTCAGCCCATACCTTCTTACAATGTCTCTGAGGGTAGCATATACACCACAAACAGCATAGGTGACAGCATTGAACCCTGAGGCACTCTACAAGACAAAGCAGTTGGGTCTGAAGAAAACCCAGACACAACTCTTCGTGTTCTACCAGTGAGAATGATGTAAACCATCTGAGGACTGTCCCAACATTCCACAGATATGTCTCAGGTGTCCTATCAACACCATGTGGTCCACGGTGTCAACGGCTGAAGACAGATCTAGAAGAAACAAGATGGAAAGGTTCTTCCGATCTCTCGCCATCAGGAGATCATTGAGCACCCGAACCAGTGCTGTCTCGGTACTATATCTTTTATGAAAACCAGACTGGAATAGTTCATAGATGTCATGGATGATCAAATAGTCCTACAGTTGCACTGGCACTACTTTCTCAATCACCTTCCCTACAAAGGGAAGGTTAGAGATAGGTCTGTAGTTTGCGTGGCAGTCTGGGTCCAAGGTAGCTTTCTTCAAGAGTGGTGTCACCACCGCCTCTTTCAGAGAGCTAGGAAACTTTCCAGATTCCAAGGAGCACCAGCCTATCTGCACAAGGACTGGACCAATGATGTCAATACAACCCAAAATTAGATAGGTCAATCCGGGGTCCAAACTACAGTACATAGGGCGCACGCTCTGGATGATCCCCATGACATCCATGAACTCCGGTCGACTGAAGGTACTCCAGGAAATCTGAGGTACAATGACCCTGTACTAATCACAAACAACCCCATAGAGTGTGCTGTTTGAAGAACCGCCCTGATGTTGAACACCTTATTTGCAAAGAATTGAGCAAGCTCATTGCACTCTAATTGCGAAAAAGCTTTCCGAACACACAGACAGGCTGGGTTGCATAGTCTGTCCACTGTTCAGGATAGCTGAGCTGGTCTATTCTGAGCAGTCACAATCTCCCTGGACAGGAATTCTGCCTTCTGACGGGTGATTGCAGATTGATAGACTAAATAGTGGTCCATCAATCTAAGGTGGTCGGCATCAAGGGCGGACTTTCGCCAGCAATGCTCTAACCTTCTCCCTAATCTCCTCATCTCCCTCAAAGTCCCATCAAACCAAGGGGATCTGGGATGAAGGGAGAGAGGGCAAACACGGACAGGAACAATTAAATCCAGAGCCACTGAAACGGCTGAATTATAAGACGATACGAGGGTCTCTGATCATTGCTTGCTACAGGAGGAACATGAGGTTGAGTACCGCTGCAAGGTCATGGGAACTTATACCCCTTTAAGGGTGGTAATTCAACCATCTCCACAGGGTAAGCCTGTGAGGAGGGGGTGCTAAACTAAACCCCACGGTGTAATGATCGAACCATCCGAATGGTTCCATCCCCAAGTCCGATGTTTCAATCCCTATGAGAAAGATTAAGTCAAGTGAGTGTCCATGTTTATGAGTAGCAGTGGAAACCACCTGTGTAAGGCCCAGAGATGTCATTAACTGGAGGAAGTGTTGACCAAATTGTGAGTGTTCTTCATCGACCCAGGCATTGAAGTCACTCAGAACCATCAATGTGGGTGACTCAAATGCCATGTCGATGACGAAGTCTGCCACTTACTGAAGGAATCGCTTCTCATCACCGGGTGGATGGTAGATGAGGGCGATTCGATAGCCTACACCTGTTACTACTGAACACTCAAAGGACTTAAGCTCCTCAACTAGTACCCTTGTGAGGTTCAGCTCAGTCTTGAAACAGACTGCAACCTCTACCCCCCATGATCTAGTCTCGGGCAGTGTATCACTGAGTACCCGGCTGGAGTCATAGCATCCAAAATGGGGCCAGAATTTTCATCCAGCCAGATCTCAGTAATGCATGCCAGGTCCACTGCTTCATCAAGATGTGCACAACTGCAGTCTTGTTCTTAGTAGACCTGACATTGCACAATACTGCCAGAGTTGGACGAACCTCCTGGGCTGCCCGCCATCTGCGTACCACAATCCATTGTGCCCTTTGGTATGGGCACCAGACATGGTAAACCATGATCATTTGTCCTATGGTCTCTAAAATTCAACTTATCATCCACCAATACACCACAGTCCTTCTCTAATACATTTACTTTCAGCTTTTTTGATACTTAATATGTATGATTGTTGCATGTTATGTTTACCCAGGTGCATTAATGTGCATTTGTCAGTGCTAAATGGCATTTTATTTCTACATGACCACTCTTCTGTTTTTTCCAAATCTTTTATCATTTTGGATTTATGGGTTACACCTGCTACTGGTCCACCTAACTTAGTACTGTCTGCAAGCTTAGTCACTTTATTGGTAATATTCAGGTGCAGATCACTTATATACTATGAAAATAAAGCTAGTCCTAATATGGAGCCTTGTGGCACTCCACTAGTTACATCAACAGAGTCTGAGTATTAACTTCCTTAAAAGTTTGTAATGGTAGATGATTATGAGCTAAAATTGCCACCACAGCCCTCCAAGAACTGTTCCCCACCCCCGTAGGAACCTACCCACAACCTACAAAAATAAATGAGCATTATCTGCTAATATATGGGTTTCTTGTAAAAAGGCTAAATCTGGTTTGAAGGTAGCTAGGTGCTTAAGCACCTGAGTATGTTTCATTGGAGAACTACCCCTTTAATGTTTCAGGAGACATAAGTTAAACATGACACTGCAATAATAAGGATATGATTAATAGCCAAGAAGGCAGGGGTCCAAACTAATAAAGTACTAAATGGCATTTTATTTCTACATGACCACCCTTCTGTTTTTTCCAAATCTTTTATCATTTTGGATTTATGGGTTACACCTGCTACTGGTCCACCTAACTTAGTACTGTCTGCAAGCTTAGTCACTTTATTGGTAATATTCAGGTGCAGATCACTTATATACTATAAAAATAATGCTAGTCCTAATATGGAGCCTTGTGGCACTCCACTAGTTACAGCAACAGAGGAGTCTGAGTATTAACTTCCTTAAAAGTTTGTAATGGTAGATGATTATGAGCTAAAATTGCCACCCCAGCCCTCCAAGAACTGTTCCCACCCCTAGGAACCTACCCACAACCTACAAAAAAAATGAGCATTATCTGCTAATATATGGATTTCTTTGTAAAAGGCTAAATCTGGTTTGAAGGTAGCTAGGTGCTTAAGCACCTGAGTATGTTTCATTGAGAACTGCCTTTAATGTTTCAGGAGACATAAGTTAAACATGACACTGCAATAATATGATATGATTAATAGCCAAGAAGGCAGGGGTCCAAACTAGGAAATAGTTGAAAAATAAGAGTTAGGCTCCGTGAGTCTTACTAATGGCAATATTCCCATTGCCATGAAGTAGACCATACTGTGCCTCCTCCACCCTGCACCCTGACTAACCACATGCTTATTTAGAACAATGAAGAAAACTCCAATGAAACTATCTGTAACCATTAATTTCAGCAAATAAGTAAGAGCAAAAAGCAGAATAACTATATGCAAAAAATAAATCCCCTGTAAACTCCATCCAAACAAAAGAGTAGAGGGTAGAGGATACACCCAGCATGGGGTAAGATCACACCCCATGTACATATATAGACCATGGTGGCTCAGTGGTCATGCTGAGTATCCCAGCCTGTGTACCCTGGGAAACCATCTAAATAGCAAGTAGGTATAACAGTTAATAACCCAAAATATCATAAAAAGGAGAGGGGGAAAGAAAAAAAAGAAGAAAAGGAACCAGAAAAAGAGGGAGATCCCTATAAGAAGACCAAGCAATTAACTGTCACCCTGCACACCTGAGTTCCCTCAACGGTCCTTCACAAATGAACATAAGTGAACTTTAGCTCTTTCTTGAACCTGTATGACATTAAGCTCATGTTCATAAAAATAAACAATTCAATATATAATTCCACCCAAACATTGTAGCATCAAGCTATAGTTTAATGCCAGACGAACAATATAAATGAACCATAATGCTAAGTAGCAACAAAATGGATGCTGCATAAATTATGTACACTCTAGATAAACACAGACAGAACATTCTGTCTCCAGTCAGAAGGATATGAGTGCTGGTTTTAAAGAAAGCTGTCTGAGGTCCATAAACAGTGGAAAATAAAAGACAAATGCTCCATTGTGAAAGTCAACAAGAACAGTCTAATAAAGCTCCAAAAAGTGAACGGAAGGTTAGCAAATGTTGCTATAGTAATACTCGCTGACGCTCAGGTTCACATTCACTTCTCTTAAGCTGCTGACTCACTCTCTCTCCACTTTCTACTGTTGGCCTCTTGTTTCTAAGGTAACACAGCAAGATTAACAATAAAGCAGTGCATTTCTAGGGTTTCAGAGTGAGAGTGCCTTTTTCATTTTTTGTTTTTTTGCATAATCTGTTTATTGCAAATTATTATGTTTACATCCACATACAAACACCAATCGCACACCAGATAAAAACAAGTCTTATCCAACAATATTTCATACATTTCATCCCAAGGTGCACTCCTTCTATCAAAGTAGTATCAATTCTCTGTTAATTAAAATGACAATTGATCTTTACAGTTGGCACAATGTTAAGTGGGTGGACATCTGCCCCACACATCTCTTACTCTCCCCTTATCTATACATGGGGGGAGGGCAGGTCAGGAGCCCCATATGCGGTCCTTCCCCTAGCTGTCGTGGAATTTTATTTCATCCTTATGTAACCAAACCATCCCACAAAATCAGGGCCTCAGCTGGGCTCAGACTAGTTATATATGGTGTCCAGCTTTGAAGGAAACCCTCACCCTTCCCCTGACCATCTGTCTGAACTTCTCAAGGGACAGAGTCTGGATAGCCAGTGTCCACCATTGCTGTGCTGTGTGGGGGTTGCATTTGATACCCACACGTTTTTAATGTAGTGTCTAGCTAATATAAGTAGGACCCTCACCCACCTTGGAAGCAGGATCCAATACCCCTCCCTTTCTTCCTCTGCCCCAAACAAACTTAACAAAGGGCCCGGTGTCAGAATTCTCCCCATCATGTTCCCCACCTCTGATATTACCATTCTCCATAACCTCTTTAGTATTGGACATGTCCAGAAACAACGGATGTATGTTCCCTCTTCCTGCTTACACCTACCACACTAAGAAGATATTGCAGGATGGAATTTATACACTATGGCTGGCGCGTAATAAAGTCAATGCACAAACTTATAAAGGCCCTCTTTGAACCTATTGCACACCATTATACTCATGTGCATAGTCATAAGCATTTTCCAGTTATTTTCTTCTATGTGAAACCCTAGGTCCCTTTCCCACAATTCCTTAATTTTAAAGGGTATATCAGGAGTATTTTGTTTTCATTCCTTTATGGCCTTCCGTATGAAGCCCGTGGGGTCTTTCTTCGCCTGTGTTATCAAGGATTATATTTTCCCTAGCTCTGAACCCCATTACTCTCTTCTGTTCAGCGCTGTAACATATGCTTGAACCTGAAGGTGTCTAAATAGACGACCTTTCTCAAAGCCCAGACCCTGCTGTAGTTCAGCAAATGTATTTAGATTGCCTCTCATACAGAGATCCCCAACACTCCTTAGTCCTTTCTCCTCCCATGTTTTAAACCCTGGGGCTTCAAGGCCTGGTAAAAATAAGGCATTCCTGGCAGCCAGTAACAACAGTGTATCCACTCTTTTTATTTCCCTGTTTTCATAAATTGACCCCATCCATCTAAGACTACAATTATCAGTGGATTCCTCTCCTCCTGTGCCTGATGTGCTCTATGCCCTCTTTTATGTAGATATGCTGTAATCCTGCCTTGGCATCCTAGCTGTTCTAGGTCCACCCAACTAGCTACTCTGGTTTATGTACCCAGTCACTAATATATCTCTGTTGTATAGATAAAAAATAATTTCGGAGATTAAGGAAATTCATCCTCCCTGTCTGCCATTGCCTTTAATTTCTGTAGACTCATCCTTGAGTGTTTTCTGCCAGATAAAGGAGAAGGTAGCATCAAGTCTTTTAATATCTCCCTTTGTCAACCCGACTTGTACCATTTGCACAATATACAAGATTTGGGGAAGGATATTTATTTTAATCAAGTTGACTCTTCCCAACCAAGACATAGGGAGGGGCACTACCTCCGTAGATCAGCCTCTATGGTCTTAACAATGGGTGTGTAGTTTAATTTATTTAGGGATCCCAATGACTTACCCACCTTAATCCCCAGGTATGTGAAACTCTGAACAACTACCTTTAGCCCCATATCCCTCCATTCTTGAACCCCAGGCAAGCCAGTAATTTGGACTAATCCAGATTTATCTTGTATCCTGAAAATTATGCAATGCGATCGATCAGATTCAATAATGAGGCATGGAGGACTCTGGGTTCCTAACAAACAATAGCACATCATCTGCGATAAAGTAATTTTATGCTGCCTACTCAATGCTCCCTTCACCTCACTAATCTCCTCACATCGTCAGATTGCTGTACCAGTGGGTCCACCTCCAAGACAAAGAGCAAAGAGATAGTGGCACCCCACAGGGATGCCCCTGGTCAGACCCAACCTTCCTGAAAGTATGCCGTTCACCAGCACCTGAGCTCTTGGAGATCTATACATCGCCTGCATCCACCCCACGAATGTTTCACCCAGACCAAACTGGACTAACACCTCAAAGAGGTATCCCCACTCCACTCAATCAAATGCCTTTTCTGCATTCATGGAGATTATATATACATCTCCCTCCATCCTGTTCACTCTCCACACCACATTTAACAGCCGGTGAATGTTATGGTATGAGAAACGTTCCTTTATAAACCCGGTCTGGTCTGGGTGAACAATCTTTGGCAGGGCTACCTCTAGTCTAGTGGCCCAAATCTTTGCCAGTATTTTAAGATCACAGTTCAGCAGTGATATTGGCCTATATGATGTACACTCTGTCATGTCCTTTCCAGGTAGAGGAATCAGGTATATTACCGCATCAAAAAACATGGCAGGGAGCTCCAGGATCCCCTCCTCCGGTTGTTGAAAAGTCTCAGACAATGGACCAACCAACGGATTTGCCATGCTCTTATAGTATTTAGCTGGGAAACTGTCTGAACCACTTATTTTGCCCTTTTTCAGCCCTTGGATAGCCCTCAGCACCTCCGCCCTCTTTATTGACTGATTGAGAGTGTCTCTTTGTTCCCTCATTATTTTTGGCATATTTATATTATCTAAAAAGGTCTTGGCTAGTCCCGTTTGCCCCACTCCCTCCATCTGGTATAATTTCTCAAAAAATCCAGAAACATTCCCTTATCCTCTGATTTTCCCTATAGGTATACCTCCCTTGTCTTTGATACCTGTGATATGTGTAGGGTGTTTGCCTCCCATATCAAGTGAACCAGAAATGGGTCATGTTTGTTCCCCACTCAAATAATTGTTTTGGCAAAACATACAGGATTTTCTGGCTTCTTTCCACAACAACAAGTTCAGAGCCTCTCTGGTAATCTCTAGGCCCTCCTCACTTCTCTCCCCTCCTCCTGCCACTCTTCTCTCCAAAATTTTAAACAGATTTCAAGCTCTATCCTCTTCTCCTGTCTCTTTTCTTAACTTTAGAAACATAACTAAAGACTGGTCCGGTGGCACACAGAGTTGATGCGCTGATGCTACACCCGAACCACACCGGCGTACTCCAGGTTCGGAATGGATTCGGGTCACTGGGGTTGGCAGGGAGAGAGAATTGAGCATCCAGAGGACTGCTCTTCTCTCCTGGGGTAGGCTGGGAAAGTGTTTCACCTGTAGCGGCCCTAGTGGAGACTGGAGGCACTACAAGGAGTGTCACAATGTGGGCTATCTAGAAATGTGAAATGGCATGTCTCCGACTGGATGATGGCAGCCCCACCTCCTCGCACCTTCTGCCACAAAGCATCCGGGCTGCAATATCCATGCTCCACCTAGTAGCAAGAGAGTGCTCCAGCACTCTAATCTCCCTCCCTGTCACCCTCTCCAGGGCAGAAGGGCCCCTCGGTGAAGGGATACACCGGGTCAGTGGAGCATTGGAGCAGCAGGGATAGCGGGTGGCAGCAGAGGCAACATAAGAACTGGCTGCGGAAGGAGTGGATGAAACATGCCCGTAGGCGGGGATAAAAAAACAAAAACATTAATAATCATCATCCTCTCATATGCCTTCCTAACATTCCAAATTGTGGCCTTGGTGGTGGGAGAGTCTGCATTCATGTCTATGTATACCTTCCACTGGCTGTATAGAAATGCTCTGAACATTTTATCTCCCAACAAATAGGTTGGACACTTTTATGGGGGAGGCCTCTCCTTCTGTTTCCTCACATTAACTACCAAAATAACAATTGCATGGTCCAATATGTGTATTGGGCTGTGTTTAATATTTTGCACCCTTGTGTACCACTCTCTGGACATATAGATGTAGTCAAGACATGACCACATATCATGTGGGTTTGAATAAAATGTATATTCATGTTCTCCTGGGTTTGCAGCCCGCCAACCATCCACTAAGTCCAGATCCATCATACCCATCTGCCATTGTTTTATTGCCTCCCCTGTTCTTCCCCAGCTCCCCGAGAGATCCAGAAGGGGGGCCATGGTATAATTCAGGTTTCCTCCCATTACAAGCCTCAGAAATTGTTTCTTAACCAGCAGAGAGAGGAGCAAACCATAGAAATTGGGGTCATAAACTGCTGGGGCATAAATACTATCAAATGTTTCGCCACCTAACTCCCCTATAAAAAAATACATATCTTCCTGCTTCTGGATCATTAACCACCCTCTTAACTTGAAACGGGAGATTTTTGTGTAGTAAAATTGCAACACCTCTCTTGTGGGAGGAATATGATGCTGCAAAATATTTTCCCAACCAACCACATGCACATTTTGCATGCTCAAGATCCATGAGGTGGGTCTCCTGTAACAATGCCACATGTGTCCTTACCTTATCATTGCCAACAAGAGGCCCATACATTTCTCTGGGTTGGCTATTCCCCTTACATTCCAAGTTATGACAGTCAAATCCCTTCTCTTAGCCATTGTGCCATTCCATTTCTTTCTCTATGCCCATCCCCAAAAGACATATAGATTCAGTTATCTCTAGGCAGTCCACCATGCCCACCAAGATAATTTCTTCTCTTGTATCCATCAGTGTAATAACCTTTGTGCATCTAAAATGGATGTATTCATACAAAGACAAACAGGAAAAAAAAAACACAATAACAGCATAACAATAACACAGTCTAACTTACCCCTTCCCCCTTGCTTAATCATAACATATAAACTTGCACCTGTTTCCCATCCTTCTCCTCTTTCATCTTAAACTTGCATTGTATCTTGAGTACCCGTTCAGCCACTCTTCCTCCCCCCTTCCCACAGACACTCACTTCCCATCCAATGCTACCTCCACCCTCATATCTGCCATCTCCTCCTTTCCCCACAAAGCAAGTAAACATATCCCCAACCAAACCTCTTCCCCCTCCACAAAACTCTACTACAATTGTAATCCTTGAAACTAACTGCTGAATAAGCATAAGTGTCCACCCAATCTCCTTCAGAGAACAAGTCTCCCCCACTTCCCAGCCACCTGCTCATAGCTTCCTTCATGTTCCCTTAGCTTAACTTGTACTACCAACAAAGTCCCAACTAACTGTATACCCAAATGGTGTTAACAAACAATCTGGACCCTAGCTCTGAACCCATCATTCCCAGTTCTCTCCCATACCACACCCTCACAACATTCTTTCCTTTTCCCACACCCCTACTCAAGCATCAGAAAAAGGAGAGAAGAATCAATATGCTTTATCATTAAATGTCTCTTTAAATGTCGAAATGCTGACCGGCTGAGAGGGGTATTCCTGCAGGGTGATGCCAGAGTGAGGAACATGGCAGTGCTTGAGGTGTCCATCCTGCCCCCCAACAAGGCCTATCCCCCAGCTATATTTCCCATCCTCCTTGTATGGACTGCCACCGCTTATGGTCCTGCATGGTCACATATTGTCCATGTCCCCTCAGCTGGCCCTTCCATGAACATATACACATTCCATGATATAAATCTTCTCCTCTCTTAATTCTGATCAGGGTGGGATAGGTTCATATAGATCCAAGCTGCGGCCCATCTAGGGAACAGCAATAAAGTCTAAAAAAGGACAACAACAACTACTTGTAACTTAACTTTCTCGACCTTCTGGCCTCCAGCTTCCCATGCTTCTTCATCCAGCCTTCTTCCACATGTCTCTTACAAAAGTATCAGCTTTGCCCACCTCCAAAATTTAATACATGGCTCCTTCATGTTGAATTTTAAGAGTGGCAGGATAAATCATAAAATGTTCCACCTTCAGTTCATGCAGCTTGGCCATTATTATGTTGAACATCTTCCATTGTTTCAATGGTCTGGCTGAGTAATCCTGCGATATGAAGAGCCAGTGTCCCTCATATACTACTGGGCCTTTTTCTCTATATGCACACAGGACTTCTTCTCTATCCTGAAAGTTATGGAATCTCATGATCACTTGCTGAGGTGACTGGTCTGCTGGTGGCCTAGACATCACTACCCTGTGAGCTCTTTCAATTTTAAGTCCGTCATTTTTTGGTGTAAGTCCATACACAGTTTCAACAGCATGACAGCACAGAACCCCAAGACATCTGTGCCTTCTCTTCCATCCAGTAACCCCCTCAGGTGCAAATTCAGTCTGCAATAATAATTCTCATGGTAATCAAAGGCTTCTCTGAACTCTTCCAGCTCCTTTTGTAGAGCTGCTACTTGTCTAGGGAACAAAGTAATTTCACCCTCCAAGCGTGAGATATGATCTTCTGCTTCTGCAATATGGGATGCCTGCACCGTTCATTGGGTGAGGACCACTTGCGACTTATCATTGATTTTGGTTTCTAACTTGCACAACTGGGGTTTCAGCACTGCAAGGACATGGCCTGTGAGCGCCAGCCTAACACACTGACTGCCGCCACTGACAGTGAAATTGAGCCTATGCTTTCTCCGTGTGTGCTGGCCTTGCTTTCCAGCTTTCCCTATGAGTCTCTGGCTTTTACTCACATTTAATGACAGATATTCATCCATGGTGGGTTTGCCACTCAGTCTAAGTAGTTTTCCGACTGAAATTCAAGTCAAACCTATTCATTTTATAACTTTAAAAGAACCAGTGATAAGGAGTGAGGTAAGAACACATCCACTAAGTTAGCTGCTCGTTAGCACCCCCTTTCATACTTTATTTTAAATGTCTGTCAGGTCCTCAATGTAATGTATTGAAAGTGCTCAGTCATGCTACAAATTCAGGACATGAGAAATGAAACTCCTTTGGTAAGACTAGGGGGAAATGGCAGGATCAACCAGATAAGTTCTTTCAAATTACTATTTGCTTGAAAATGTTGGCAGGATCAACCAGATATGAGTCGCGCTGGTGCAGATAGGGGGTGCAGGTCATGAAGAGGAAGAGCCTTGGAGCAGTTAAGTTTTCAGAGTGGCCGATAAGATTTATTAGAGATGACATGCAAGAGTTTAGAAGACAAAAGGATGATATAAAGGAGTATTGGGAGGAACCATTTGACTCATCTTGGGGGGGTGCCTCATGCACTGCGGTTGGTGGTAGGATCGAGGTAGTGGGATGTAGAAGGTGCCCTGGGGTTAGACGGGTTCTGGAGAGAGGCCAGATATGTTTAGTTCCCGTCATTAGGGTTTCCACCAGACCGAGTGGACAGGTAGCTAGAGGGGCTGCACTATCCACCAGTCCCCTGAGGGCAGTGCTTTGCAATGCCATATCAGTTAGAAACAAGACTACAATTATAGCAGACTTGGTTTCTTCAGCCAATCTGGCTTGCATTATGGAGACCTGGATTGGTGATGATGCAGGCCCGGTTTTAGAGGCTGCCGTCCCGTCCGGATATACTGTGGTGCACTGCCCCAGAGTGGAACACAAGGGAGGGGGGATAGCCATCTGTTTTAGATCTGAACTAGGCTTCACCGTACACCCAGTGAGAACACCACATTCATTTGAATGTGTGGCCATCCATGGGGGTCCAGGCACAGGTTGCCTGATTCTTTTGCTTTATCACCCCTGTGGGACAGTGGGAGACTTTCTTCAGGAGGTGGCCGATTTGGTGGCTGGTGAGACGTTGGAGGACTTCACATCTGGGCTGATGAGTCATCTCGGCTTGGTTCCAGCTTCCTTCAGGCAATGTCTTCCTTGGGCTTTGTTCAGGGTGTTTCCTTCGTAACTCATCTGGGTGGCCACACGTTGGATCTGGTGTTCTCACTGGGGCTTGAGATTAATTGTCTCAGGACTGATCGGGTCATTTGGTCTGATCATTATACGATGAAGTTCTCATTCAGGGCCCCCCCACAGTAGCCCTCCCTCTGCTGAGATGGTCAGCTATCGCCCTTTGCTGGGGTTGACCCCTGAGGGTTTTTTGGTGGTTGTTGACCTGTCTAGTGCGGATAGTGCATGCGATGGGGGTGTGGGCGCAGCAGTGGATGCCAATAATAAGGCACTTGCTGGTGCATTCTACTCCCTCACACCAGTCCATGTATGACCCAGGTCTTCTCACTTGAGGTCCCCTTGGTTTGATGGTAAGCTCAAGGGGTTGAAGACCTTGGGTTGGAGATTAGAGTGCTGCTGGTGAAGTCTGGCCTGGAGGTGGAAAAACTGGCCCTGCATATGCACTATGGTGCATACCAGGGCTCAATCAACCGAAGAAGGCAGAATTCCTGTCTAGGGAGATTGCTGCCAGGAGGAACTGACCAACTATGCTCTATTGGACTGTGGACAGGTGTCTCCATCCTTTCTGTCTACAGCCAAAGGTAGCCTTTTCTAATGCATTGTGTGAAGAGTTTGCTCGGTTCTTCTCGGACAGGGTGTCCACTATCAGGCAGGGTGTTCTGCCAGTGGGTCAAAGTTTGGCTGAGAGTGGTCGCTATGGGCATCTGGAGAGCTCTCTGCCTGGTTGGGATGAGTTTAGACCGGTGGAGGTGGCTGAGGTCCTTGAGATTGCTTCCAAGCTTTGGCACACTTTTTGTGAACTGAACCCTGTGCCAACTCATTTCTTATTAAGGTGTGTTGACTCTGTTGGCCCAGTATTTGCCTTGATTGTCCAGTGCTCCTTGTTGGAAGGGTCTTTCCTGATGTCTTGAAGGAGGCATGGGTGAGACCCTTCTGAAAAAACATCTTTGGACTCAGGGTGGGACAAATAGGGTCTTCTGGTCACCAAATGCAACCTGACTAATCATTCTGGCCACCAGATTTCTGTAAAGCTCACCATTCTGGTGAGTAGTAAGATGCACCTCTGGCACGCATGCGCGGTAGCTCAGCATCCTTGTCAATGAATTTTGAGCTGAGCTGCCATAATCGCGCATGTGTGGGATCAAGACTCCTTGAAATGCGTGGCCATGAGAGAGAGAATGGTGATATGGTTGTGAGCCTGGGACTCGAGACTGGAAGCTGTGAAGGAAATCAAACAATCTGGCTCCTCACCCACCAGTGAGTCTGTGCAGAGGAGGACACCGGTGGCAGTATCACGAGATGAGCAGTTGGGTGCTCAAATGGGTGGTGGGAGCCACATTATCAGAGAAAAGTTCACTTGCAGTCGCCATTCTGATTTTAGGTGGTGAGGGAGATTGGAGTGAGCTCAGTGAGAGCATAACTTTGCTCCATTGTGTGCTATTAGTGATCAAAGTTAACAGCCCTTTTAAGGGCTCAGTGAATAAAAGCTGCCTACTACACTATAGTTTTTTAGAAGTCTGACTCCTGATCTAGGTATTTTCCTACAGACAGCTGTTTAATTTCAATTTGGCGATGATGTGCTGACTGGGGAGAGGGGGAGCTTAGTGCTTGGTTTGAATAGGTCCTGTTGTAGCTGGGAAGCTCTGAATTGCTGCAAAGGGGCAAACTGAGCAATAATCTAAATATTCAGAATTTGCTCAGATGCTAGGCTAGCACATTAGTCGCCACTGTGCTGAGTCTGCTGATTGAGTCTGATGACTGGGGAAGGGAGTGGGACAGAGATCCTGCTTTGTTGTACAGGGGAGCTGTCTCTGATTGACTTTTGTCATCCTAATCCTGCTGTGCAGAAGAAAATCATTAAAAACAAATATTACTGGCAGATCAGTTGCTTGTCTGAGAGCCATTGCTGAAGTAAGGGAGGGAGCTGCTTTGCTGGTATGTCTGCAATCAAAATCTGAGGTGGGAAAAATCATGTTTTAGTGTGTATAGCAAATGCAAATTAGTACTCATAGTTGACTAGAGTCCAAGCAATAGGCATGGGGCAAGAAAATGGTATTTTGCTAATTTGATATGGCAAAGTTAACTTAAAGTAGTGTTCTGCTGAGTTGACTGAAGAAGGGGAGCTTAGGTTGCTTGACAGGCCAGGTGGGACTATGGGAGTGCAAAGCTACTTATCTGTGTGCCACAGCAGTCAGTCTATTTGGGCATCTTGTCCTGTGGTTTTGTCAGGTTTGTTTGGGTAGGACTGGGCCCTGCCCCACTGACAGAATAAAAAAAATTCAAGCTACAATAATTTAAAGTCCGAAGTGGACTACCACTTGTGTGCATATTAGTGGTTGTGTCATGCTTTTTTGGGATGGGGTTGGGCCGGGGGGACCAAAAAAATAATAACAAATTTAAGCTTGCCACAATTAATGAAAAGTCCATACTGCTAGCACTACCTGCTACTGTGTGCAGATTATTGACTGAGACTGTGCCTTTTGTTTGGCAGTCCACCTATCTCATCCAGTCTTCTTGAGGTTGTGTCTGGCTTTTTTGAAAAGCCCATACTAGTACTACCTGTGTGCATATTATTGACTGCATCTCTTGTTGTTTGGCTGTCCACCTGTTTCGTCCGTTCTAGTCCTCTTGAGGTTGTGTGTCTGGCTTTTTTGGGGAGGCCAAACAGAAAAATGTAAAGCTTGCCACAATTAATGAAACGCCCATACCAGTACTACCTATGTGCATATTATTGATTTAATCTATTGTTGTTTGGCTGTCCACCTGTCTCGTCCAGTACTCCAGTCCTCTTCAGGTTGTGCCAGGCTTTTTTGGGGGTGCCAAAAAAAATTAGAGCTAAGCTGCTTGCCACAATTAATGAAAAAGTCATAGCTATTATAACCTGTGTGCAAGCATATTAGTGACAGCATCTCTGGTTGTGTACTACAAACATCAGTCCAAGTCCATCAGTCTCACTCACAGCCAGTCCTCCTGTGGTTGTGTCAGGCATCCAAAGACTGTCTGCTGCTGTGCTGCCATCACCCAGCCACTCATTCTATTTCATACTGTTTTCATTGGAGTAATAACAAGCATTTGTCAATGCCGAATGTTGCTTGCTTTTATGTGCTGTTTAGGTATTTGAAAGTCATTGGAGTGCAAATATTGAAAATTTGCGAACTTACAAGCGTGCGTGGAACTTCTTGTAATGCAGCTCAGTAAAACAGTCATTGTTAGAAATTTTTCACGAAATGTTCAACATAGCCATTTAAGACCTCTGGTCATGAACAGTGTCAGTGTGATTTTGTTAATGTGTCCCATACATTGAGTTTGCACACCAACTGCGCCCCATTGTGCGCCAAGGGCAGAAACATCGCTTTGGGCAGGATGTGAAAAATTGACAGCTACCGTTCATAAGGAGGTGTGGTAAAATGGCAATGTTGAAAATCTGGAGTGGAAATATTGAAAATTCACAAACCCACGAAGGTATGCGGGGAACTGTGCAACGACACCGTAAAACAGTCATTTTTAGGAAGTCTTTCACCAAATTTTTCAACATTGCCATTTTAAGATCTCTGCTCATGAACAGTGACACTGTGATTTTCTTAATGTGTCCCATACACTGAGTTACGCACACCGACTCGCCATTGTATGCTTCATATGGCGAAACATGTTTTGAGCAGGATGTGAAAAATGACAGCTGTACTGCTCATAAGGAGGTGTGGTAAAATGGCAATGTTGAAAATCTGGAGTGAAAATATTGAAAATTTGTGAACTTACGAGCCTGCGTAGGAACTGCGCAATGCACGCTCATAAAACAGTCATTTTAAGGAATTTTTTCACCAAATTTTCAACATAGCCATTTTAAGACCTCTGCTCATGAACAGTGTAACTGTGATTTTCTTAATTTGTCCCGTACATTGATTACGCACATTGACTGCGCCATTCTGCGCTACAAGGGCGGAAATACATTTTGGGTGAGATGTGAAAAATGGCAGCTGTACTACTCATAAGAAGGTGTGGTAAAATGGCAATGTTGAAAATCTGGAGTGAAAATATTGAAATTTCGTGAACTTACGAGCCTGCGTAGGAACTGCGCAACACACGCTCGTAAAACATATGTTATTTGGAATTTTTGGACAAATTTTCAACATGGGTTTTTGGGACCCTTCTCATGAATGATGTCATTGTCATGGCGGTATTCAGGCCTGAAGGTGATTTCGCGATCACTAGAAATCACCCTTGAAATCACCCTTGACGCCCAATAATGCCATGACAGTGACATCATTCATGAGAAGGGGTCCTAAAACCATATTGAAAATTTGGTGCAAGAATTCCCAAAAATGCCTGAGATATGCAATAAAGTTGAACCCCTCCTATCTAGTCCATTATACAGCTTACCGGCATATCCTCAGTTCACGGTCGGCTTTGAAGAGTGCAGACGTGTTCCCGGTCCACCGAAGATCGTGCGCTGGAGTCCGGAGGTAGTATGGGGTGAGGGTGTGTGGGGAGGCTGGGTGTGCAGTGGGTTGGTGCGGGTTGTGGGACCAGGGGTTGGGAGGCGTGCAGCGGGACCGTTTGTTTACAGGTTTAAAACAAAAAAGGCGTCGTGGAACTTGTTTGCCATGCTGGGGTGGGCTCCCAGCATGGCACAAGGATGGGGGGGCCGTTCAGCCAACGGGGGATTGGGCACCCCGTCGGCCAAAGAACTGATTGCCACGCTGGGGTGGGCTCCCAGCGTGGCACCAGCTACGTGGGAGGGATGACAACAGCTCAGCTGGCGGGGATTGGGCACTCCGTCGGCTACACATGACGTGCGGGGGTGCGCATACCTGCATGTGGGGGGGCTACGCTTATCAGTGCTCACTGAAGTGTAGCTCCCCCTTTCAACTGTATGCCACTGCATTTTGGAGCGTGTCATAGACAGCTCCAAAATGCATTGGCTTACAGGGGCCGCGCCTGCCAGCTCAGTGACTGAATTGGAGGAGGAGGTGACACACCTCAGAAATCTTTGATGATGGCACTATGTTTCTTGCACATGCGTGCAAGCAACATAAAAATGTATGGAAAAAAGAAACAAAAACAACCACCTAATTTGTTTTCCTTTGGCTTTATTAAACCCAGTCTATTTGCTGTGGAAGAATTACGTAACAAAACCATTCAAGTCATCAGTGACGCTGGCAGTAACCTGATTGCTGATGTTGCTGATGAGGATGAACATGTGAATGTAAATCCTCCAGTTGGTAATGCTGCTGCTGCTGCTGTTTCTTCTTCTGTTTCTGCTTCAGAGGGAAGGGGCAGCCAGGGTGACGGTCACGACCATATTGACAGACCATCAATAATGGTTACTGACGTTCAGGTTCATAGTGTTTCTGCTACTTCTAGTAGTGTTTCCATTGCAGATAGTTCATCTTCCTCAAGCTCTCTGCCCAGAATAAATCCTACCAATAGGAAAAAAGATTCAGTGAAATGCAAATTCAGGGTTGAATGGTCATGGGAATTTGACTGGCTTCAGTATGAGAAACAAAGCAACACTATGAGTTGCAAGGTGTGTAGGAAGCAACCCTGTCTGGCAGATCATACATCTGTGTTTTTGTTGGTAGCAGCACTTTTAAAATGGAGTCTATAAAATTCATGATGCAAGCAGTTCCACGATAAAAAGCATTCTGGCTGAAAGGGCCAAGGGCACCTGAATCCACACTTACAGCCTTTTGTTTTTGAAAGATGAATGTTGCAATGAGGGAATCCATGTGGTGTTTTTTAATGTTGCCTACTTTCTGGCATCAAGAGATAGGCCATTTTGGGACTTTCCGTTTCATACCTCACTGTTACACAAATGTAATATAAAAGTGATTGAACAATACACAAATCACAAGAGGTGCAGCAAGTTTGTGCATCACATTGCAGCAGTAATACGCACAAACACAACTGAAGAGATAAAAAAATCTGCTGTTGGGCTGTTAATAGACGGAAGCACTGACAGAAGTGTGAGAAAATTTGTGAATGTGTTTATCATTTACATTGGTGAAGATGGTACTCCAAATACCTCCTTTATTGGTACCGAGCTACTAGGGAAAGCAGATGCTGACGGATACATTGCAGCATTAGAGTCACTGTTTAACAAACTTAACATCCCTTGTGGAAAACTCTTCCATGGATTTCTGGGATGGCCACTGATGGTGCATCAGCCATGCAAGGTCAACGTGACGGAGTTATGGCAAAGTTACAAAACAGTGGCCTGCCTTGGTTAATTGCTATACACTGCATCGTGCATCTTTTACAATTGGCCATTCTAGATGCCCAAAAACATATGCCAGAAGTTCACAAAAATGAAAATGACTTGAGGGCCTTGTATTCATGTTATCATTCTTCTCACTGAAGAATGAGAGCCTTGGAGGAGGCTGCTAACACCCTTTTCATTGAATTGAAAAAAACCGGTCAGCATTTTCACAGTGCACTGGGTCAATTCGCATCACAGTGCTTTGTCAGCTCTTCTCCACAACCTGACGGCAATAATTACACACTTAGAGAATACTGCATCACAGCACAGTGGGACTCCTGATGCAGACAGTGCTAAAGGACATTTGAACTTTGTAAAAAAACAAACACAAAAATGTGGTTCTTGGCCTTTCAACAAGATTATCTATCTATTCTTGGAAGGGTTTCTCAAAATTTCCAAAAAGAGGGTCTTCTTCTTACTCAGGTACAGCCATGAGTGGGAGCTGCATTTCGGAGCTCATCAAGTTGAAGACCAGTGTGGGCCCTGCTGAGGCACAGTTTTTAGAGTATGCAAGTTTGGAGGTCAATCTCCTTACTGGTGGTGTGGATGGCAGCACTCCTTTAGCTCCTCCACCAGGCATGACTGAAAATGCTAGCGATGTAGATAAAAATAGGAATAAAATGCAAAAAAGAACCTGGCAGGCCACTGCTTCAGACCAAGCAGCCAAGGAGATTGTTTCCAGTGAAAATGCCCGCAAACTGATCAAGGATAAAGTATGCAACAGTGTGGTTGGATCCTACCGTGACAGATTTGAGCCCATGTGGCAGTCGGAAGACTACAAACGATTTTAAGTATTTGACACAACTATTTGGCCTTCTCGTGATGACCTCTCTTTTAATTTTGGTCAGGAATCTGCCACAGGTACATGCCATTCCTGAAAAGCAATACGTTCAGGGCAACTTTTATTTGATCCAGAGCTGGATGCCGAACCTGAAAGAGAATTACACAAAAACTTTTGGAAGAGGGCCAGATTTCAAAATGCTGTAAAAATCAAAATACAGAGCATGCATTAAGAAAGGTTCACTAAAATTTAGAGAGTTGGTCTGTTACGGTTATTGATCACAATTTTTCAGGTAATGCCAGCTAGTACAGCTGCTTGTGAAAGAATTTAGTGCTCATAATAGGATTAAAACAATATCTCATAGCAATCTTATTGATAGCACTATGAATGATCTGCTGATGATCAGTTTAAATGGACCAACAATAGCAGACTTTAATCCAGACCCATCAATTGATCACTGGTACTCATCGTCGGGATATCGGTATCTTACTGGGCATAAAGTCACTCATCAAGAATCAGATGTTATGGACTTGGAAGTGGAAATAGATGAGGAGTCGGAGAGTTGAGTTTTAGGAGACAGACAGTGGTTGCGTTGGAGAAAGTGGGAGGTGGTGGACTGATTTTGAAGCAGACAGTAACAGCAATAGAAATACTGTTAGCCATCTGTCAGCTGCCATAATTTTAGAAAATATTTAAAATTTATTTTCTGCCCTTGCCCTCAAAATTTTATTTTAGTGATGACCCTACAGCGGTGGATCAGATGGTAACAGCACAGCAGCAGCGAGGCCTGGCCGTGTCATGAAAAAAATAAGTCACAAAAAATTACCCTCCCTAAAAAACACACAATACAATAGAAAACCACAACATCTGAAAGGTTGTATTGCTTTATTTAATAAAAATAAACAGTGTGCACTTACAGCACTAGGACTTGTTTCCACTTGTAAATCAACAGGTTCTAGTCAGTGAGACCCAGTCTGGTCATGGTGTTTCTCCACGGTCCCATCTTCAGTTGGTATCTTCTTGGTGATTTTCATCTAATTTTCTCATAATTGTGCCACCCATCTCTTTTTTGGATTTGGTCATGGAGGTGTTTCTCTGATGGTCCCATCTTCAGTAGTTCCTCTGTAGTGACTGGTGATTTCATTCTCATTTTCTCATACTTGTGATGTGAGTGTCACTCCCACACTTGCTTCCCTTTTTGCGTTAGACAGGCAGGCAGGACTTTCAATTTGTACTTTATAAATTCTCCCTGCTGTGTGTGTATGTTTGATGCTGTTCTGGCAGGCTAATTCTCATCAGAACCTCTGGTAAAGACATTCCCAAATGTAGGTTAATAGACAATTCCTCATCTAAGGCAAGTTCAAAAATGGCTACTGTATTTTACAGTCTAGTAGCCATAATAAATTAATCCACCTGAAAAAAATTTGGCCACCAGATTTTGACGTATGGTGGCCAAACTGGCCACCAGGTCAAAAAGTGATTTGTACCACCCTGCTTTGGACCCTGAAATCAAGGAAAATTATTGTCCTATCTCCAATCTTCCATTTTTGGGTAAGCTTGTGGAGAAAGTGGTGGCGCTTCAGTTTGAAGAGCATTTCATGGCTCATGATTTATATGAGTCACTCCAGTCTGGGTTTCATGCGAAGCATAGCACAGAAACTACACTGGTTCAGGAGCATAATGACCTCCTTAGGGCTAGAGATTGAGGAGGGGAGGCAATTCTTGTTCTCCTCGATCTCTCTTCAGCATTTAACACAGTTGACCATCGGGTGTTACTTAGCCGCCTAAGAGAATTCTGCTGACTTGCCGGCATGGTCATATGCTAGTTTGAGTCCCTTCTATCTAACAGGAGGCAGAGTGTGGTGATGGGGAATTTCTCCTCCTCCCCTGGCCACCTGTTATGCGGCGTTCCCCAGTGTTTTGTCTTGTAGCTGATGTTATTTGCCATGTATATGCTGCCCCTGGGAGAGATAATTAAGAGTACAGCTTGATTTTCATTGCTATGCTGATGACACCCAGCTGTATTTTTCCTTTGCCCTTGGAACATCTCGCACAGTGGAAGTGCTTAATAGCTGCCTCGCTGAAATCAATGACTGGATGGCCTCCAGCTGGTTGCAACTGAACCCTGATAAGATGGAGGTACTGGTGGTGGAATCGAACAGAGGGCGTGATAGGTTGGCCTCTGGTGTGGAGACAGGGCTTTTTCTTGGCTCTGTACCATTGAAGGCCTCCTCTAGGGTGCGGGATCTGGGTGTTATTCTGAACAGTGGATTGCCACTTGAGTTTCAGGTGTCTTCCACTGTCCATACCAGCTTTTACCATCTGAGGAATATCACCAGGATAAAGCCTCTAGTTCCACCACAGAACCTCCCCACTTGGTATGTGTCTTTGTGATGTCAGGCTGGACTACTGTAATGCGTTCTATCTCTGAGTCTCTGGGGGTACCCTGCACTGACTGCAGTTGGTGAAAATGCAGTGGCGAGGTTGTTGACTGGACAGTCTAAGAACTGTCATATCACTGCGGTCCTGTGTCAACTGCACTGGCTGCCAGTTAGGTGGAGGGTCCTCTTTAAGGTGGGTTTACTCACCTTCAAGGCCTTACATGGCCTGGGTCCTGGTTATATGAAGGACCTTCTCATTCCTGCTGTCTTGACTCACCCCCTCCGTTCCTTCTTTAGGGGCCTCCTCGCAATTCCCAGGACGAGGTTAAAAACAGCTGGTGACAGAGCATTCAGCATCACTGCTCCTGTCCTGTGGAATTCACTTACTCCAGCTGTTAGGGGGCCCTTTCTGTGGAGATATTTAAGGCCCACCTCAAGGCCTTCTTATATAATCAAGCCTTCCCGGATTGCGCATTATAATCCTTGCTGTTTTAGAAACTATCTCAGGCTAGCACTGGCTTTTTAGGCATTGGTTTCTTCTGCCTAAGTTACTGTATACATGTATTGTGTTATAGCTGTGCTATCATTATGTTTTTATTTAGAATGTACAGCATTTATTTTCTATTTAAATATTCAGTGCCCAGAGCCTCTGGGGTGGGTGCCTCTTAAATGAAATTTGCCTTGCCTTGCCTATTGAAGATATCATAATGACATATAGGAATATGGAGATATCAGTGTTATCTCCATTGGCTGCTTCAGATATCACTTTTTATGCTGACATTCATCCCAGTACATATATTGTGTGTGTGTGTGTGTGTGTGTGTATATAGTGTCAGTGGCTCAGTAGGTAGCACACTCGCCTCTGAGGCTGGGAGATCAGAGGGCTGTGGGTTCAGTTTCCACATCTGGCACTTGGGTTAATATCCCAGTACTGACACTGTAGTGCAGCATGAGAGGGGTGCTGCACTTCTGAGGTGCCGTCTTTTGGATGAGATATTAAACCGAGATCCCATCTGCCTGGATTCATGGTAGTTCAGGTGGATGTTAAAGATCCCATGGCACTTATCAAAAAGAGTAGGGGAATTTCCCCGGTGTCCTAGCCAAATTTCCCTCATTCACTAAAAATACCACCAACAGCTTAATCTGGTTCAAGGTCAGTTGGCATTCATCTGTATCCCCTTCCCCCGGGTTGTGCCTGAAAATAGGCAGGATTTGTCTAGTGCACTTACCCGGTCAACAAAAACTAAATAAAATATATATTAGAGGCAAAAAAATACATTTAATGCATTAGTTAAGGTTGTTCCACAGTGACAAAAGTGAGAAAATTTGGTGTTAGGGTTGAAAGCTCCCCTTGGACCCCCTAGCCCCCCCAGCTGGAATCGGGGTGCGCATTGGGGTCGTCAGCCCTAACTCTCACCCCATCACATGTGTGAAGAAGCAGAGGTATAGGAGAATGGGGGTGAGAGTTAGTCCTGATGACCAACACACACCCTGATGCTGGCTGGGGTGGGCTGGGGGGGTCCCTATGGGGAGCTTAAACCCTAACACCAAATTTACTCACTTTTGTCACTGTGGAACAACCTAACTAATGCATTAAATGGAGTTTTTCCTCTAATTTCCCTTCTTTTGAGAATGATGATGAGAAATAGTGAATATAATGTGGCGGCGGGAGCATGGGGTCCAAAGGGCTCCCATGCTCCCACCACATGATGTCTTGTGACATAGTAACAGGAACAGCAACACAAACAGAAGTGCCAACAGTGGCACACATTGTAACGGAAATGCAAATGGTAAAGGAAATGCTAATAGAAACGCAAGCACAAAGTGACGTCAAAGTGAACAGTGTCACAAATGGACATTGAAGTGCGTACAAAAACACAATTGGTAATGTGAGCAGTGATGGCAGTGGTATTTTAAATGGAAATGTTAAGTGTCACAGCAAAAAGAACGTGGAAGGGAACAGAAATGGAATCACAAACACAAGCGCACACGTAAGCACAAACCATAACACGCACAGCCATGGTAGCACAATAGTAAATGTAAATGGTAACATTAACATGAAGAATAATACCAAAGGAAACAGAAATGGAAACGGGAACAGAGGCGCGAATGGAAATGAAAACAGTAACATGCATGGTCATGGAACCGCAACTGTTAACGCAAATGGTAACGGTAACAGCAACAATAACAACAAAAGAAAGAAATGCAAATGCAAGTGAGTACAGAAGCGCAAACCATTACATGCATGGTCATGGTACTGCAATTGTAAATGCAAATGGTAACAGTAAGAGGAAAAATAATGCCAAAGGAAACAGAAACAAAATAGAAGCATAGCAACGTCTGAAATAAAAACCATAAAGCACGTGACACAGTACCACAATTGAAAATGAAACTAGTAATGGTAACAGCAACAATAACCCAAATGACACAGAATGCAAATGCAAATACAGTGGCGTGAAAAAGTATTTGCCCCCTTCCTGATTTTCTCTATTATTGCATATTTGTCACACTGGATGTTTTCAGGTCTTTAGAGAAAATGTAATATTAGATAAAGGGAACCTGAGTGAACAAATAACACTTGTTTTTTTTTTAATTTCACTTATTTAATGAAAAAAAGTTAACCAACACCAACTGGCACTGTGTGAAAAAGTAATTGCCCCTTACACTTAATAACTGGTTATGCCACATTTAGCTGCAATGACTGCAACAAACACTTCCTATAATTCAATATCAGTCTTTCACATCGCTGTGGAGAATTTTAACCCACTCTTCCTCATAGAACTGCTTTAATTCAGTAACATTTGGTAGGTTTTCAAGCATGAACTGCTCGTTTCAGGTCCTGCCACAGCATCTTTATTAGGTTTCAGTCTGGACTTTGACTAGACCACTCCAAAACTTTAATTTTACTTCTTTTAGCCATTCTGATGTGGACTTGCTTTTGTGTTTTGGATCATTGTCTTGCTGCATGACCCAACTACGCTTCAGCTTCAGCTGACGGAAGGATGACTGGACATTCTCATAAGAATTTTCTGGTACAGAGCAGAATTCATGGTTCCTTTTAATTATGGCAAGTCATCCAGGTCCTTAGGCAAAAGCATCCCACACCATCACACTACCACCACCATGTTTGACTGTTGGTATGATGCTCTTACTGTGGAATGCTGTGTTTGCTTTACGCGAGACATTATGGGATCCATGTTGTCCAAAAGTTCCACTTTGGACTCATCTGTCCATAGAACATTTTCCCAAAAGGCTTGTGGATCATCCAGGTGCTTCTTGGCAAATGAGGACGAGCATTTATGTTCTTCTTGGTTAGCAGTGGTTTCCGCCTTGCTACTCACATGAAGCCCATTTTGCCCAGTCTCTTTCTGATTGTGGAGTCATGAACACTGACCTTAGCTGAGGCAAGAGTAGCCTGCAGTTCTTTGGATGTTGTTTTAGGATCCTTTGAGACTTCTTGGATGATTTTACACTGTGCCCTTGGAGTAATTTTGCAGGCCGCCCACTCCTGGGAAGGTTCACTACTGTTCCAAGTGTTCTCCATTTGGAGATTATGGCTCTCACTGTGGTTCGATGGAGTCCCAGAGCCTTAGAAATATCTTTGTAACCCTTTCCAGACTGATAGAGGGCAACAAATTTTTTCTGATCTTTTCAGGAACTTCCTTTGATCATGGCATAATGTGCTTGTTGAATCTTTGTGCTGGCAACGTGACTCTGATGGTAAGGGCCAAAATAAGTGAGGTTTATATTGAGCAGGGCTGGCTGTAATCAAGCCTGGCTGTGTTCAATCAGCTGACTCTAATTATCCCTTTAATTGGGTTGATTTAACTAGGGGCAATTACTTTTCACACAGTGCCAGTTGGTGTTGGTTAACTTTTTCATTAAATAAATGAAATAAGTAAAAAGAAAAGTGTTATTTGTTCACTCAGGTTCCCTTTATCTAATATTATATTTTGTCTAAAGACCTGAAAACATCCAGTGTGACAAATATGCAATAATAGAGAAAATCAGGAAGGGGGCAAATACTTTTTCACGCCACTGTACAAGCGCAAGCGAAAACGCAAAATGTAACGCATACGGTGGTGTAAACTGTAATGGTGCCACAAACGGTAACGGAAATGCAACTGAAAATGTTAACTGGCTCAATGATGAAAGGGCACACCCTTCTTCCCCCCCAAAATGCATTGGAAAACACAGTGAAAACAAAGAATTTTTGCATAACAATGGGCCTCGGAGCAGAAAATGAGGACTTGGAATATTAAATTGCTTATATCTCAGGAACCGTACAACGTAGAAAAAAAATTTAAATGTCATATGATTTATGACTTTCCTGGATAGTTTTGTACTTAATCACTATTTAGGGGGCTAAGCATTTTTGTGACGAAAAGTCCGTATCTCGCACTGTTTCCAAGATACACGCCCCGAAAGGTGTGACGGACACTGTAATGTTATTCAATGGGAAAAAGCATTAACTTTGGAGTGCTGTCACTGTGCCACCCTGTAATATTTTTTCACCAAACCACCAAAAAGCACATCAGTGGGATGTTGGCTTTCTTTCCTCCAAATTTCAGCCCAAAAAACCAAACTGTTATTTTGCAGCAGGGCAGCAAAGGATTCCTGTAATGTGGCAGATGCCGTAATGTTATCCTATGAGAAAAAGCATAAACTTTGGAGTGCTGTAACTTTGACGCCCTGTAATATTTTACACCAAAACACTGTAAGGCACATCTGTGCAATGTTGGCTGCATTCTTGCTAAATTTTAGCCCAAAATACCAAACCATTCTTTTGCAGCAAGGTGGCAAAGATTGTTTCATTTTGCCATAGCCTGAAAAAGTAGTGTTGTGATTTGTGCCACAAAAATTTGCGACACTTCTCGTGAGTGCAACACTACTTTGTGACACTACTTTTCAAGAAATTGGAAAACATATTTCTATGGTGTTTAACCTCAAAATAAAGAGATGCCTAGCACCCCAGGGTCCGACTAGGTAAACACAAAAAGAATTGTGTTGCTAGAGGGTCCCAAATTTAAATGTCAGGCATTTTTATGGTCACCAACTAAAAACAAAATGGCAGATTTGTGACACTACTAGGGCCATTTGTGACACTAAAAAGTGCATTTGTGACACTGTCGAACTTTTTGTTAACTTTTCCCTTTGACTGATAATGGGAAATTGGTTTTTGAATAACTTTTGAACTGTTCAATATTTTTTCATGAAATCTTCAAAAGGCACATCAGGGATCATGGCCACACATTTCCTGAAGTTTTTGGACCAGTCACACAAACTGTGCAACCTGTAGGTGAGAGCAAAGAAATCGTGAAAAAGCGTAATTGTGCAATTGGTTGTTGTTTAATAACTCCGGAGCTGTATATCCAACTACTATGAAACTTGGCAGGTCCTAAGATCTATCATGCCCAATCATGCATACTAAATTTTAGGTAAATCTGTTGAATGGTGGCAAAGTTATTAAGGTGCATAAGTTGACCCTTTAGCCTTAAAAGTGCTACTCAACCCTAACTATGGTAGCACTATCATGCTACCATATATATATATATAGAGAGAGAGAGAGAGAGAGAGAGAGAGAGAGAGATAGGGGATACATGATGGGCATGAGTGTGATATGGCAAATGTTGTCACTTCTGCAGAGTGAGCTCTGGATATCTCACGAGGTGCTGAGAAACACGCAGTGAGATATCCAAAGCTCACAATGCAGGAGTGACAATATTTGCCATAACCACAATCTGCCCATCATGTATTTGATATATACAATAGTGCCAAGTGTTTTAGAAGTTTTGTTATGATGTCTTGTGTTCTGTTCCTGTTTATGTGTTAGCTCATTCTGTGTGTGAGCTTTTCTGAATGGTCTGGCAATGTTATAAACTGTGGGAGACACATGAGTGTGTTTTGCAATGCTAAATGAGTTAGTTTTAGGTAGGAGTGAGAAACATACATTTGTGAAGCTGTATTGTTTAGAAGTCTGGCTGCAGTGAAACTGATATCATCACAGTAATTGTAATGAGCTGAGAAGCAGAGCGTCAGAATAACTGATACTCACACCGGTGAGATAAAGTACTTGGTGACCACTTCAGGTTGCTGACCAATCTTCCTCTATTAGATGTATCCCTAATTCATCCTCCCATTTATGTTCTATTTGCTGGATCCACAGTTTGCCTACATCCTCCTGAAGTGTCTTGTAAATATACAAGATGTATCCTTTGAGTCTGCTATACTGCTTTTTGAAAAGTGGTTCTGATTGGTGTAGGTGGTTCTGAAGAGACTACCAAACCCAGCTGTTACTGAAATGCAGTGATGACATTGTAAGTACCAGTAAAAATCTTATTTGGGAGGTCAAATTCTTTGCATTTCCATAAAGATTTAAAAATATCTTTCCGAAAGAATTGAGCTAGAAAATTTAGTCTTTTGCTCTGCCATTGCTTAAAGCATTTATCTCCTAGGGTAGCTTGGAATCCTGGCAAAAGATGAAGCGGGATGTACCTCCAAACTGGTGTTAATACCCCCAATGTTGTCATATTTCTAACCACATTTTAAGAGTGTGCCTTGTCCATTTATTGTTAATCTTTTAAGGTCTGACTGTATGCACCCATGGTAACATCTTAAGGTATAACCTGGTGTGCTGTCTGTTCCATTGGCATCCACCCACCCTTATAATCTGGATTTAACATGCTAAGGATGGGCACTATTTGGACTGCTTTATAGTAATTGTAAAAGTCTGGGGCTGCCCTGCCCCTCTTCATATAGCCTCTGTGAGAAGTTCCCATTGTTTTCTGGGTCTCCTCCCGTGCAAATGAATCTTGAAATTTTTTGTCTTAGTTCCCTCTAGTCTTATTTTAAAAAGGGTAATGGTAAATTGGTAAATAAAAAGAGGTATCTAGGGAGAATATTCATTTTCATGGTTTCTATCTGGTGTGTGAATGTAAGAGGCAGTAATTGCCATCTATTTATATCTGCAAAAACTGCCTTTTGGATTGATCCGTAATTGATTTGATATAGTCTAGACATGTTAGTTGGGATCTGAATACCCAGGTACCTCACTTTATCTTTAGACCATTTAAATGGAATCTGCCCATAAATATTCAGTGGAATCTTGCCACTTATTGGGAAGATCTTGGATTTGTCCATGTTGATTTTAAATCTGGAGATTTTACCAAACTGGGTCAACAATTCCAATAGTGGAGGGATCGAATTCTCTGGGTCTTGCATATATATCACCATATCATCTGCGTACAGCAAAACTTTGTTCTGGGCCTGCCGTATGTGTATACCCTGAATCTTGCTCTCCTGTCTTATTGCTTGAGCAAGGGGCTCCATTGCCAGGGTGAAGAGCAGGGGTGATACGTTGCAACCCTGTCTGGTTCCACTTTCTATCGTGAAAGTCTCAGACATGGTGCCGTTCATCCTAACTCTGGCTGAAGAATCTTGGTAGGTCAGCATGACCCATTGCAAAAAAGCACCTTCGATGCCCACTCTATGACAGCGCTGCTGTAAGATAAGACCAATTCAACCTATCAAAGGCTTTTTCTGCATCCAGAAAATAGTAATTTGGGGTTTAGGGATATATTTTTTATGTTCCAGTATGTTTAACAGGTGTCTATCATTGTCAGACATGTCTATAGGTGTATGAATCCAGTCTGGTATGGATGCAACAAAATTTCAATGTATTTTTGTAAATGATTTGCTAGGATTTTTGTTAAAATCTTATAGTCTTGGCTTAATAACAATATGGGCCTGCAAGATTCACAGAATGCCGTGGGCTTACTTGGTTTGGGAATGACTGTGATTAAGGCTTCACACCATGAACTTAGGGGTTTATATTCCTCTAAGATAGTATTTAGAACTATAACAAATTTGGGTACTAATACTTTCTTGAATTTTTTTATAAAAGTCTGTCGGGAATCCATCTGGGCCTGGGGATTTGCCCGATGGAAGCTTATCTATGACTGTTGAAATTTCCTTTGTGTAATGGGGCAGACAGCTCTTGTTGCATCATTGGGGCTAATTTAGGTAGTTGTAATGAATTTAGGAAGGAGTCAGTATTTTTCTGCCCCTCTTGAGGATCTCTATTCTCCATGTATAGCTCCCGGTAATAATTTTTTGAAGACCCTGGTTATTTCTCCTGCTTTATCTATTAGGTAGTATCATTTCTGGACTGGAAAAAGAGACATACCGACCGCTTGTACTCTCCTCATTCTAAGACCAAGGAGTTTCAAGACCTTTGCCCTCTCATATTTTGGTTAGTGAATTGCAAAAGCCCTTCTGCTTTTTCAGTTTCTAGCTCATTAAGTTCTTTTCTTTTATCCACTAGTTCTTTCAGAATGTTGCCCTTCCCCTTGGTTCATTTTTATGCTCCCTCTCCAATGTTTTTATCTTGGTTTGCAGCTCTATTAATCTTATTCCTTAATTTTTTCTTAGCTAAGCCAGGCTTATCAACTGACCCCTCAGAACAGCTTTCTACTGTATCCCACCATAACATAGGAGTACTCTTTGCGACAGGGAGTCCGTAATGAGATATTTATGTCCTAAGTAATTTGTTGTACCACATTCTTATCATTAAGCAGTGATGTGTTTAGCTTCCATGTAGTTATTCTAGGTTCCCTTTCCCATGTGAATTCAATAGAGATTGGGGCGTGGTCTGATGGAGTCAGAGGTGAATTTGGGATTTGGTAAAAAGTGAAGATCTGTGGTAAATGTTAAAAAGAAGTCTATTCGGGAGTTGAGTTCTGTGAGGCTGAATAAAATGTATAATCCCTCTCATTTTATGTGCGATCTCCAAATGTCCACAAACCCCCATCATTAACGTTCAGGTTTCTGTAGCTTCCTGGAAGTCTCTGTTCCAGAAGAATGATCTATTGCGAACACAATGTGGCATTAAAATTGCCTCCGAGCACCAAATGACCCTTAGACACTACTTTCTGGAAGATTTTTGAATAAAACTTCGCTGTTCCAATATTAGAAGCATAGATATTTACTACGTGTACCAGTTTGCCCTGGACCATTCCTGTTGCTCTGATACACCTACCTTGGTGAATAACCTCTACCTCCTGTACACAAAATGGGGAGTTTTTCTTAATTAGTATTGCCACACCAGCTTTTTCTGTCCATTTCCCCGAAGTGGCCTCCACTCTCCCCACCCACTTACGCTGTAATTTAGTATGCTCTAGCTCCGAGAGATGCGTCTCTTGGAAGAGAGCCATGTCACAATTCATTCTTTTTAGTTCCGTTAGGATTTTGCCTCTTTTAATGGGGGAGTTAAATCCATTAACATTATAAGAGGTGATCTTTAAGTGGGCCACCATTTCTTTCCCTTTTTAAATCTTCTCTGTCATCCTATAAAACAATTGCAGGCTCCAAGATCCTTCAAGGTGCTGTGGACTCTTCTGTGCCCTCAAGATCCATTTGAAATCACATCGACAAACCTTAATAAACAGCATTTGTAACAAGAACTTTTGTAACCGATAGCTATTCATTTGGAACTTGGGATCCATAACAGACACTTTATAACACATTTTAAAACAAACAATCAGAAATCAGTTATGGTTGACGTCCTAGGGAAAAAAACTCTGATAGTTTTGACTACCAAGAGGAATCACCAATGATTAATTTAAGAACCCCACAATGTAAAGGGAGTTGTAGCAATAGCCAAACTTGTGGCTTCCAGCTAACAACTATTAGTTCTAGATGTCACTCCATATGTGTGAATAAGTTGAACACTCTGTAGTCACCCAATCACCCCTCCACCCTTTATTTAGTAACACCTTCCAATATAACCCATTATTATAACAGGAAATCGGAATTTACCTAATAATTACCCTAAAAAAAACAACCCTCCCACATCACATGAACATCTTTTAGTGGTATGCTTCCCTCCATACACCTGGGAGAAGTCCAGAAACAGAATCAGCAGAGTCCCTTTTCTATGGGGCACAGCTCACTTTTTTGTTGCTGATGATCCCATCTTGTCTTCATTCTGGGCTTTGTTTCTCTTTTCTGCACACAGCATGAGTTTAGCGACATCCCCCACTGTTGCCATTGTGATAGAGCCTGTGAGGCTCTGTTTTTTTGACATTGCTGTGAGTTACTGCGTTCCAGGCCCCAGCTCTGAGCTTCTTCTCCAGGATCTCAGTTTAAAGGTCTGGCACTGTGATTTGGAGCTTCTTTGGCATCAGACATGCCTTAACCAGAGAAGGGAAGGTCCTGGTACCTGAATCCAGGTAAATCTTGATCCTCACTGAAAAAAGTAGCTGTGCTTTTATTTCCTTCTTCCGCTGTAGCTCCTTAATGACACCCTGGACTCTCTGTCTTTCCACTTGCAGGGCTGACAAAAAGTCTTAATCAAAGTAAATTGTTGCCTCTTGGTATTTTAAGTCCTGATGTTGCCAGACCTCATGGAGAATCCACTCCCTACTCTGGTAATGAAGCACGCAAATTATTAGGGAGCGAGACCTTGCATTCGGGTTGGACGGTTTGGGCACTAAAGATCTGTGTGCACGGTCTACTTCTAAATTGACATCTGTTGGTGGGGAAAGCACTGATCCAAGCAGCTGCTTTATGAATTCTGCCATCATTGGGAAACCCTCCTGCACACCTTCAGGGACCCAATGGATCCTGAAGTTGTTCTGACGGGAGCGATTCTCCAGGTCTTCCAACTTAGCCTGAGTCTCCCAATCTCTTTGGAGTAAAAATAATAGTAAGCACTCCATGCCATCTTATGCTTCTGACAGCTCTCCAATTCTGGTCTCTGAAGCTGACACCTTTCTATTCAGTGCATGCACATCTTGTCTCTGGTCCACAAGTGCTGTAGCAATTTTGTTGACTGTGGTTAGGATTTGTTTGAGCGTCTTGCTAGTGCTTTCTGACTGCTCCATTTCATCCTGTTCCCAGTCTGCTGAGGATTCTGATGGAAGCTGACTGCACTGGGGCAAGACTGTTAGATTTCCTTGAGGCCTGCTCAGTGTAGTTTGTTTCATTTTACTCGAAGACGATGATGAACATTTCAGAACTTTTGTTTTCTGTGGCTTCCCTGCCATCCATATCATTGAACACATTGTCCAATATAAGTTACTGGAGTTGCTTTGTTGCAGATTTCAATAGATTAGGGTGAGATGATCGGGAAGCTTCTAAAATCAGCTACCCACCAAACCAGTGACATCACTGGAAGTGCTGATACTGTTTTTAGTGGTAATTAAGTTAGCTGCAGGCAGAGTGCAGAGTGTTCTGTGAAATTGTGCTCTTTAGGATTCTGGCTGCAGTCAAGCTGAGAGTATCACAGTAATTGTAATGGGTGAGAGTCATAGTTTGAGGAACAAGTGAGAGTGTGATTCAGTGGTAATTGAATTAACTGCAGGCAGCAGTTTAGACTGTTCTGTGAAGCTGTGCTGTTTAGAATTCTGTCTGCAGCCAAGCTGAGAGTATCACGGTAATGAGCTGGAAGTTGGGGGGGTAGGTGTGTATGGAATGCTCAGAGTTAGCTGTAGACAGCAGTCAGACCTCTGAAGTAGTTCTGCATTTGTGTCTATGGTAACAGCATATGTGATTCTTGCATGCTGAGGGGAAAACTTCCTAGAGTGACGATATCAGTGACCTTGTGACGTGTGTGTAAATGACTGATATCATTACAGTAGAGCAGAGGGTAAAAATATCACACTGCAGTGGATGATACACTGTTTTATCTCACTCATTTATCACTCACCCCTAATCTATATATATGTATAGATACGGGACATGTGGGGGTTGGCTGTGTGATATATCATTTATCTGTTGTAGCTGCCATTGACTGCAAGTGACCTCACAAGCATTTCCCTGCTTTTGCTGCTATAGTAGTCACCCTAATTGATGCATTAACAGAGTTTTTTTGCAATGAATTTCTCTTCTTTTTCAGATAGTTTAATTACATCCTCATTTTACTGTGGGAGCAATCCAGATAGTACAACAGTGTTTATATATCAGTAGGAACACAGGGTCCATCCAAATAGTACAGCAGATTCTGTATGTCATGGTGGAAGTGCAGGGTCCTTTGGATCCTGCACTCCATCCCTCTATAGATGCACATAGGTATCTAGCTCTGGAAACACAGGGTCTCTGTCCCTGTGCTTCCCACACATAAAGTTACAGAAGCAGGCATAGTGAAATCACAACAGATACTGTAGTCATTACTGTGCCATCTTAAACAACTTTCACCCCAAATATTCAGCATAACCTTATCACCTCACCATGTGTTCCAAATGCAGAAAACTTTCAAATCCCTGTCAAAATATAATTCTGCACAACTATAATGCCATGTTGCATCACAGGAACAGAGAAACATTTTAGAAACATACATAGAAACATAGAAGTTGACAGCAGATAAGGACCGCAAGGCCCATCCAGTCTGCCCATTTCTTTTTCTACCTTATAAATGTGCCATCGGCCTTTGCTCTGTCAGTGACCTATCTATTCATAGTCATTTGTATTGCTCCCTTATGCCTATCCCATGCCTGTTTGAAGTCCTGCACTGTATTCATAGCCACCACTTCTTGTGGTAAGCCATTCCATGCATCCACCACCCTTTCTGTGAAAGAATTTCCTCACATTCCCCTTAATCGGCCTCCTCTAATCTCATGCTGTGTCCTCTTGTCCTGCTATTTTCTTATATTTAAACATGTTAGACTCTTTCACCTTGTTTATTCCCTTAAGGTGTTTGAATGCCTCCGATCATATCACCTCTCTCCTCCTTTGCTCAAGGGTATATATTGAGCTCCATTAATCTGTCCTCATATGTCTTCTGATGCAGTCCCTGCACCATTTTGGTTGCCCTTCTCTGGACTGCCTCAATTTGGTTAATGTCCTTGTGAAGGTGTGGCCTCCAATACTGCACGCAGTACTCAGATGGGGCCTAACCAATGTCTTGTACAGAGGGATTATTACCTCCCTCTTACGACTTGTGATACCCTACTAATACACCGTAACACCCCCTAGCCTTACTACTGCTTTAGAGGTCTGCTTGGATGATTTTGGGTCATCAGCGATGATGATGCCCAAGTCTCTTTCTTCCTTTGTGACTGCTAGCAACTCCTCCCAGCCTATAAGTGGCTTCAGGGTTTCTCTTCCTATGTGCATGATTTTGCACTTCTTTGCATTAAATCCAGTTGCCACTCTTCTGACCATTCTGCTAGTTTATCCAGATCTCTTCTCATTCTGCCCACCCAATCTGGCTCATCTACTCTGTTGCAGATCTTGGTGTCATCTGCAAACAGACAAGCCTTACCCTCTAGTCCATCTGCAAGGTCACTAATGAAGATGTTGAATAGGACTGGCCCCAGGACTGATCCCTGAGGTACCCCACTTGTGACTTGCATCTCTTCTGACTGTATACCATTTACCACCACTCTCTGTTTTCTGCCAGTCAACCAGTTTGCCACCCAGTTGACCAACTTCTGACCCACCCTGAGCCTACCCAGCTTATTTATCAATCTTCTATGGGAACAGTGTCAAAGCTTTGCTGAAGTCAAGGTAGGTGACATCAACTGCCCCCTTGGTCCACCACTCTGGTTACCCAGTCAAAGAAATCTATGAGATTAGTTTGACAGGACCTTCCTTTGTAAACCCATGCTGTCTTGGATCCTGTGCCCCTATGGATTCCAGGTGTTGCACTATCCTTTCCTTAAGAAGTGCCTCCATAATCTTGCCCACTACTGAGGTAAGACTGACGGTCTGTAGTTCCCCGCCTCCTCCCTGCTACCACTCTTGTGAGGCGGGATCACATGAGCCCTTCTCCAGTCTTCTGGGACCTCTCCTGTGCTCAGAGACTCACTAAACAATTCTGCTAATGGCTCTGCTAGTTCCTCCTTTAGCTCCTTAAGTACCCTGGGATGCATGCCATCAGGTCCCATTGCCTTATCCACTCTGAGCTTAGCAAGCTCTTGTAGGACCCTTTCTTTTGTGAAGGGAGTAGTGCTCACCTCCTTCCCCCCGTGTCCATGATGCTGAGCTGTGGGCCCTGCCCTACCTTGTCTTCAGTAAATACTGAGCAAAAGTATCTATTTAGGATAGATGCCTTTACAGGGTCCTCCTCCTCACATGCTCCCTTTTCTCCATTAAGCTTAGCAATACCCCTCTGGACTTTCTCCTTTCACTAATGTATCTATAGAAAGTCTTGTCACCTTCTTTTACTGTTCGTGCTAGTGTTTCCTCAGTTTGGGACTTTTGCCTGCCTTACTGCCTTACCTGCTTCCCTTAGGGCAGTTTGGTATGCCTCCCTATCTTCATCCCGCTGTGTTCCTTATATTTCCTGAAGGCCAGCCTTTTGGCTCTGACCTTTTCTGCTACTGTATTTGAGAACCAAAGTGGTTTCCTTCTTCTTTTGCACTTCCTTTTCTGTCTAACACAATGGGATGTTGCTTCAAGTATTGCATCCTTAATGCTTGCCCACTTTGCCTGTACCCCTCACCTGTGTTTCTTTTGCCAGGGCTAGCTTAACTCTGTTGGCCATCTTATCAAAGTCAGCTCCTCTGAAGTCCCATATTTTTGCCTTGGAATGGGATGATTTAGATGTAGTAGCCAAATTGAACCATACCATGTGATGGTCACTGGCTCAGGTGACCTTCTACCTAGAGATCTGTGATCCCTTCTTTGTTAGTCAGTACTAGATCTAGGATAGCCCTGTCTCTTGTGGGTTGCTGTACCAGTTGTTTGAGGCCCTCCCCCTGCAGGGAATCCACTATGTGTCTAGTTCTGGCAGATGTTCCTGCTGGTATTGACCAATCTGTATCTGGCATGTTGAAGTCTCCCATTATCAGAACCTCCCCTTTAGCTGTCATGTTTTGTATATCTTCTAACAGTAATGTGTCTATGTCCTCCCCCTGGTCTGGGGGCCTGGAGACAACCCCAGTTCTTATGGCTGTCCCATTTCCTGTTTCCAGGGTGACCCACAGTTCTTCTGGCTCCTTATGTGTATTCTGAATTTCTGTAGCTTTGATATTTTCATTAACATACAGGGCCACTCCACCCCCTTGCACCTCGGTCTCTTCTGAACAATACATAGCCAGGTACTGAAGTCTCCCAAGTGTGGTTACTGGTAAACCACGTCTCACTAATTGCTACTATGTCCAGTTTAGCCTCTGACATTATTGCCTGCAGGTCTGGGATCTTATTTCCCAGGCTGTGAGCATTTGTACATGTTTTTCCATTGGCCAGATTTTGGTTTGTTAGTTGTTGGGTGAAGTTTGGCATTACCCTGTGCATCGTATGGGAGACAAACCTTTTTCTTACCTGGTGATGCAAATGACAGCAAACACGCTGAATTCCTGTTTGACCACTAGCTGAGGGGAGGGGTGTTCTTCCCATTCGGCGTATGGGTGCTGCACCCTCTCCCCATTTGCTAGTTTAAATATTCTGCAAAGGTGTCAAACTTCTGCCCAATGCACTGACTCCTCTTTAGTCAGATGCAGTCCATCAAATTTAAAGAACTTTCGCTCCCAGAACTGTTGCCAGTTCCCTACAAATCTGTGTCCTTTTTCCTGGCACCAGTCCTTGAGCCACGTTTTAGCTCCCTATCTCCCCTTCTCTGACCTTCTGTCCATCTGCTCCCTCTCCCAGACTGGCAGGATCTCAGAGAGGAGATGCGGATGAAATAGATGATAGTTTGTCACCCAGCCTAGTCAGGTGTTCCTTGGTCTCCACAACTGACCGGCTGGCGAGATCATTAGTCCCTATGTGTACTAGGACATCAATGTTTTCTCCTGCTTTGTGAACAATTTTAGCAATGCGGTCAGTGTCTCTCCATGCTGATGTACCTGGGAGACATCTGACCATCACCCCTGTCTGGAGATGGGTATCAACTCTCTGAATCATGGAGTCTCCTATGATCAGAAGTTTTTTGGATTTCCTTTGTGCTTGTTTAGTTTTGGTTCCTGATTTGGGTGAGTTTTGTTGTACTGAGCTCCCTGCGCAGTGTCCTGCTCTGCAGTGTCTTCTGCCTCTTTATTTGATTTCAGAGATAGAGGCAGATACCTGTTTGTAGTGTTTATATGGTTTTTGGAGGCAATGTGATGGAGAGCAGAGAGTGATGGGGCACCTGATTTGCTCCTCCTAACCACCTGCCAACCTCCTGGACCAACTACCCTCTGCGGTCGAGGTTTTTCTGTTGGATGCTGGGGAAATGGCGGGTGGTTCTTATAATGTATTTCCTCTTCAATATGAAATTTGAGGAGTGCAATCTCTGCCCATGCTGCCCGGAGCTGAGCCCTAAGATCTCCAAAGGCCCATCATGTAGGACAGTGTCCTAAATCCTGTAAGACTGTCCTTCTGAAAATTGTTCCACAGTACCTGCAGTTAATGAAATCCATTCCAAATAAGTTGCTGGGTTTGTAACCTAGTCAGAGTAATTAGAAGGAAAAAAAGGAAAAAATGCAAGTAATGGTTTAATTGTGCTTTGTTTAACTTGTTATAACAAGTTAAATTACTAGTGCCCCTGTAAATGAGATCACCTTGTGGAGGCCCCACTGATCTGCCCCTTCCTGCTCTGCCACAGGAAATGTCACAACTGTGGTACCCTATAAAAGAAGTGTAGCGTGGGGTGGTTGGGGATGGGGGTGGGTGGCTGGGCCCTTCCCCTGCCTAAAAAGAAGAACCACGGACGAAAGAACAAGGAGGTAAGAGCAGAAACAATCAGTCAACAACAAATGCAGTAACCCTGAAAGCTTATCCTAATGTTAGATAAAACTGTAAAACCTGTAAAGCACCACCTGTAATAATTTCAGAGAAGATATACCCTGTAAGAAACACTTTTGCTCCAGAGAAAAATAAAGCAGTAACAGAAGATATACCTTGCAAAAGACAATTTGAATCAGAAGATTACAGCAGTAATCTGTTAGCACACACCTGTAGGCACACCTTGTAATAATGCAGAAGAAGGTATACCAGCAACAACAATCTGAATCAGAGAAAAAATAAAGCAATGAAATGTTAGCAACAAACAGTAGCAATCCCTGTGAGTAAAAGATAAAAACACCACCACACAGTAAATCTGCTTAGCCAAACTAAGTCTTAATCCTTCTCCCTTGCTCTGGTAAGTTTCTCTACTCTGCCTTTCAAGCAGTCTTAGAAGGAAAGAGCTCAGGTGAAGCTAGGTGCCTTGGCCAGCAAACCAAGTCTTCTACCATTTTGGCAGGATTTGAAATGTTACAGCTGTACTAGTCTTGAGGTGGTGTAATAAATAGTAATACTGAAAATCTGGAGTGAAAATGTGAAGAATTGGCACAGTTACAAGTGTGCGTATGTGGTAGGTTGTGGGATGAAGGACACTGACAATGAGGTGGAATCCAAACAAAGGCGGAATGCCCTGATTTATTTTTACTTTAAACGTAAAGTAAATAAATAAAAAATTAACAAAAATAAACACCAAAGGAATACAAATAGTTAACAAGGCTTTAAAACAAGTTTTAGAATACCTTCTAGAAATAGCTAGAAGGACTAACTAGACCATGTGGCAGGTACCACTGTCCAGCACAGACTGACTTCTTACTGTTAGATCTTCACTTTTATATGGTTGCTAAATCATGTGACTTAGCTCCTCCCACAATCATCCAAGTTTTATTTTATCTTTCTTTAATAATACATCAAAAATTTCATTTCATACAACACAATAGAGTACAAGAACATTCTTTTATGAATTAAACACATAATGAATGTATTTAACCCCTGTATTTTACTCCTCGTCGTTCATAGAAGCTTCTCCTCCTGTCCAATAGTATAAAGTACCAGGATCAATGGCCAGCCATTTCCTAAGGAGCAGTGGACAGGGTGTTCTAGAATGAGGAGAAGGAAAATGAGGTGAGCATTATGGTTCTATGCAGCACCCAAGCTTTCACAACAGCCGCTGAAATATAAGTTCATACAGACTCTGCAACATTCTCCCAGAACTGGTAACAGAGTCTTCTACTCCTTCATTCCACATTTAATTTCCTTGTACAAATTAAATTCCCTATGTCTTTTGTATCAGCATTACTTTTGTACCCCTTGTGTACCAAACAGTGTTTGGCCGTGTACCTATCTCATATACAGGCTATGGAGCTAAATGGCTGTAAATTACTAAACATAAAAATAGCCATAATTCATCTGAAAGCAACACATATTTATTTACTAATTTCTAGTTTCGTCAGCCTCATCTTCATTTTGACTAGAAAGCTGTACAGTATATCTAAAAGTGAGTATGCAAAGGGGTTTTTCAACAAAGCCGAATCGGGGAAGCCAACTTGTATCACACACGTAAACCGCAATTGTGTACGGGAATACAACTTAATATTTGGAGAAACAACCAGGTTTATTCAAAATGGCATTAAAAGCCAGGGTCTACACAAGTTCATATTTTTTTAAAAGGGGTTTTACCACACTTATTCTGTAATAGAGGAATGGTAGGAGGACAATCTAACTTTCTATGTCTGTGAAGGAAAAGCAAATACTTTTAAGAGACAGGAGGCCAACCTGTCATACTAAAGGGACAGAAGAAATATCAAATAGACAGAAGAAATACCCAAGGGATAGAAGAAATACTTTGTTGTTGCACAACATACTAAGAATAGTTTCAGAAAAGTGGAAGGAAACAGAAAATGGACATTTTAGAGAGAAAGAGAGCCATTTCCTATGACAGCGTAGAAACTGCACAATGCATGCTCGTAACTCTGTCATTTTGAATTTTCACTAAACATGGCTTTTTGAGACCTCTCCTTCATGAACAGTACTGTGACTGTTAATCCATCCCAAAAGTTAATTTTGCACAGCGACTGCACCATTCTGCATCACAGTTGCTAAAATATGTTTTGAGCAGGATGTGAAAAATGACAGCGGTACTGCTCATGAAGAGATGTGAAAAAATGGCAATGTTGAAAATCTAGAGTGAAAATATTACAAATTGGTGAAGTTACGAGCGTGTATAGGAACTGCATAATGCACACTTGTAATGCAGTCATTTCTTGGAATTATTTCACCAAATTAGCAGCATGGACTTTTTGGGACCCCACCTCATGAACAGTGACACGGTTGTTATGTTAATGAGTCCCAAAAGATGATTCCATGCAGTGACTGCAAAATCACCTTTCAGGACTGAGGAATGAAATGACAGTGTTCATGAGGTGAAGTCCAAAGAACCCCATGTTAAAAAGTTGTTGCAAAACTTTCAGAGTATATGGGGACTGGGTCATGGAAACGCCGTTTGAAAGTTTGGTGAAAAGATAATAATCTGTTCAAAAGCTATTAAACTTTAAAGTTTCCCATTATATCCTATGGGAAAAAATATATGTGCACCACAAAAGGTTTTAAAAGCTTTCACGAAAGCAAAATTTGCTTTCAAGCTCTGGTGTTTTGTGTTCAAGCTGCCGGCATCTTGTCTTCAGTTAGTGGTAGACATTAGACAAAAATGGTTGATATTCAAAAATTACTGCCACTGGATAAACACTGTCAGGTGTGTTTACCTGACTAGGGCTGAGGAACACACTGGGGCATCAGATTTTCATTTGACACCCAGAAATTATTTTTCCATGATCAAGGCCCCCTGTAAGTGTCACACCCATTTCTTTCACAATTTGTGGGACTACCGCAATTTGTGGAAGTACTTAAAAGCCTATTTTCCCTGTAAAAGCAAACAAAACAAAACAAAATGTTTTCTGGGCACTTTTGCCACAAATACTGCTACTGTGTTCCTCAGTCCCGTTTACATAAACACCTGTTGGTGTTTACCTAATAAACAGAGTTTTTTTATTTTAATGTGTGTGAGAAAGCTGAAGCAGGTTTTATTTGGCTGAACTGTTTTTTGCTGACATCAGGGTATCCAATTCCTGTGTCAGTGGCAGAAATCCACCACCCCAGCACTGATATGGCACACTGGAACCCTCACCTCTGTGTGCCCATATGTATTTCTTTTGTGTATAACTTGTTAAATAAAGAAAACCATCCCTCAACTTCTTGTAGCTTTGATGCAGAATTATGCATTAAAATGTATGATGCAGGATCCTGCATTGAACTTGTATCATTCTCATCAACAATGGGTTGCCCAATCCTCATGTTGGTATGCCCCCCCCACATACACAAACTTATGCCACACACTGGGAGCCCACTCCAGTGTGCCTAGATAATATTTAGTATTTTTATCTTTCTGACACTGAAATGCCCACTCCTGGTGTCAGATACCCTTCATCCCCCAAGCCCACTTTCTTTGCCAATGGGGGTGCCCAATCCCCTTGTTGGCAGCATGTGTCACCCCAAAAAATAATTTAGCACAGTAGAGAGCCCACCCCAGTGTGCCAAAAAATATACCTTTGTTGTACCTCTTACATAAAGAAAACCATTCCCTGACTTCTTTTAGCTTTGATGCAGAATCTTGCATAGAAATGTTAGAAAGTGGAGCGCATCATTGATGCCCGTGGATGTGCTGCCGTGGTTCATGGAAGGTAAGCGGTAGCAGAGCATTAGCGTACCAAGGAAGATAAGTGGAAGGAGGTGTGGGACTGCTTATTGATGTCAGTGTTGGAGGCCTAGTGGATGGTACTGTTCGGGTTGCGGCGATGGTGGAGTTAGTCATGCGGGAAGTTTGTACTGGAGTAGTGGTGTGTTCTACAAGTGGAAGAGGATATTGTCTGGAGTTATCACTGTGGATTCCTCATATTTTGGATACTTTTTTGGGAAAACCATGGAGTTTTTTTGTGGATGTGCTGAAGAACTAGATCATGTTGATGATATGTTTAGGGAGCGCTCGCTTTCTTTTTTGTTATTTTTTTTCTATGAATATGGATGTAGTGTGCATTGTTAGTGAGCTTTGATGGATTATAAGCTGGAGGACTGCATTCTGTTGTGGATTTAGGCTTTGAAGAGCTGGAAGTTTTAGGTATTTTTGATTGTGTGCAAAGGTTGGGACAATTTTTCAGGATTGATGCTTTTTGGGAGCGGGTGTACATTGGATGTCACTAAAGGAGATAGAGAGGTATGTGCACTTTTGGAACTTTATTGAAATTGTTTATATTTAAAGGTGTTCAGTTTTTTAAGAGAACAACGAAATTTTTATTTTAATTTTGAAAGTGGTAGTGAACACATAGAACTTACATTATAGTTGCAATAAATGCAATCGGCCAAGTGTTAACTTTATTTTTTAACAATGTAATTGTAACAGTTAAACTGTAGGATGATTACAGTAGTTAAAGCAAAGAACATTGCAAAGTTAGTAAAATTGCTGTTGTGAGGAAACTTATTTAGCAGTAACTATAATAAACTGGATACGTACAACATCCTGTGTAAGCAAAAACACGGGTTCCTCAAAAGTCACAGCACCTCCACAGCCCTACTTGAATTCACTGGCACAAGCCACAATGAACTTGACTCCAGAAAACTACTAGGATCAATCTACATTGACTCAACTAAAGCCTTTGACACCGTCAATCACCACCTCTTGCTTGTCCAGCTTCAGAACACTGTGCTGTCAACCAACTCCATTGGCTGGTTTAAGAGCTACCTTGAAAAATGGTCCCAAACAGTAAGAATCACTGATACACTCTCGGACCCTAGATTGGTCCACTTGGGAGTCCCCCAGGGCTTCATTCTGGGACCCCTCCTCTTCAGCCTATTCTTAAATTCACTACCGGACAGCTGCCCAGAACAAATAATTCTCTACGCTGATGATGCTGTGATCCTCAACTCAGACCCTGATCTAATCCAATTACAAAATAAACTTCAGCGGGCCTTCTCCTCCATCAAATCCTGGTTCCTAAGTCATAAAATGCTTCTCAATCAGAAAAAAAAACAAGTCTATGGTCTTCTGTAGCCCCCACAACAAAAACAAACAACTCCACCTCTCCATTGCAACCAAACAAGGAGTCACCCTAGAGCAAACACAATCATTCAAGCACCTTGGCATCACCCTTGATCCCCACCTTTCATGTGCTATCCATATCAGCAATGTTGCAAAGTCTGCCAATGCAAGGTTAGGCATATTATTCCGGCACAGGAAACATCTGTCCCCAGAAGCACTATCAGTGGCCGTCCAAAGCTCCATCGTCAGCATCATAGACTATGGTCTTATCATATATGGGTCTGCAACTACCACTGCTCTCAAATGTATTGTGACCTCCCTGAATAAGGCCTGTCATCTCATCACTGGCTTACATTGCTCTATCCACACATGTGACCTTTATTCCTAATCTGGATGGCTTCAACTGGACAAACGCATAAAATACCAAACCTGCATCACGGCCAAGAAAATTATAATGAGGCTTGCCCCACCTGGTGTCTATGCCCTCCTTAAGCCTAGACATAGGAATGTCACTACAAGGAGACCCAATTCACATCTACTACATATCCCATGATGTTGCACAACCCAAGGACAAAGATCATTCACCTATTGGGCATCCAACTGGCTCAACTCTCTTGGCAGCGACATAGCGACCACTCCAACACTCAGCCTCTTCAAGTCCAAGCTGCACCTCTTACTGATTGTATCCTGTGATTGCTCATCTTAACATTTCCACCATTTCAGCTGCATATGCCCCAGCTCCCAACACTTACAATCAGTCTTTTCACCCCTAGCACCTTACCTGTCATATTCTCTCAACAAGGACCCCTGGTTGCACTGTCTCCCACCCTCACCCACCTCCCCCTATCTCCACTCCTGCACCCACCCCAACCACATCTCATACTCCCCTTACCCTGCACCCCTCCCCATGATCTCCAACCCTCACCCCCACCCACCTCCTCCTTCCCTTGTTTTGCTCATAGCTCAAGTCTTTGTAATGGTTATTACATGTCTGCAAGTCAATGATTATACGTCTATAACTAAAAATGATGACTGTTGCACATGCTGACATGGAGCCTTTGTAAAAAGCCTAGGCTCAAGGTACTGAAATCCTAGATTAAAAAATAAATAAATAAATAATGTTATTTTGGCTAGCTCTTCTTTCAGTATGTAACCATGACAACAATGTATGTCTTGAGTTGGGTCTTTCATAGCAGTGATGGCCATAGTACAGTTCTTATTCTGAGGCTTGCTGTTTCTGAACTTTCTTTTTGTAGTGGTAAATGATGGCATGCTTGTATCTGGTTGGTTTTCTTGAATCTTCTTGTTGCTGTAGGTTTTCGGAAGTATGATCTGTTGAAGCTGAAAAAGAGAAACAGAAGGAATAATGTATTTTAGCAGTGAGTGTTTTGCAAATGTTAAGGGATGGGGTGGTTGGGGAACACATCTAGATTTGAGATGTGATTTTTATGGTAAAGTTAGAGCGGAGATATTATTTTGTACTGATTTTTGTAGCTATGAAAATAAAATTAAGTGACAAAGAAAGAACAAAAAGAACATGAATATTTGTATCACAGATTTTGTTGGTCTGAAGAGAGAATTACGTACAGTAAGGTGCATAAAAATGTGTTAAGATAATGTGTTAAGGTAAATGAATCACTCTTTGCCTGCTAGGGTATTTAGAGGTAGAAAAACAAAAGATGTTAATTAAGGTGACAGAATCAATCTTGCCAGATACTGTGGTAAAGGTAAATGAATTAATCTTTGCCTGTCAGAATTATTTAGGGATAGAAAAACTAAAGATGTTAATTAAGGTGGAAGAATCAATCTTGCCATAGTGGCTTGTTTTAGGATAGCAGGATATATTTTTTAGGTTGATAAAGCATTATTGTTTATGATGTTTTTCTTTTTTAGGGTAAGAAGAAATAAGCAAGTTGTTTTGTAAGAATCAATAGTTCCTGGGAGGTATTTTTTGGTATGGGGATAAAAATATGTATGTAATGCTTTAATGTTACAGGTTGATATTCATTTACTTGTATCAGAGGTCGAAATTAGTAACAGGTTACTAGGTCAGCTGACAAATTTTTTTGTAGGGTTAGTAACATTTTATTTGTAGTAGCCTACTTGGCTGATACTAGAGAAAGTGAAAGTTTAATAAGTAATTTGGGTGGGCTACATGAAACGTCTGTCAGTGTGATAGATTATTGTGTGGGGTAGGTCTGTTGGGTATTGGCCGCATATCTTAATTTTGACCTCTGTAGTTTTATGTAAGAACTGGATGTAACAGTAATATTTACCTAATCTGTGTCACTGTCATATGAGATCACTTGTGGTCCTTTCCTTTTGTAGGTATTATATTGGTTTCCTGTAGAGAAGAGAGTAGAACTGTTAGTTTTGCATTTTTTTAATCATTCTTATTTTGTGCTTTGTTACACTACCTTTTTTAAAGAAGGAGTCTTGTTTGTTGGTGTTTTATTAGTGTGTGTGTGTGTGTGTTTGTGTGTGTGTGTGTGTAGGTGTGTCAGGGTGGGTGTGCTGTGTGTCAGTTAAGGGAATAATGTTCGTTTATGTGTTGGGATGAGTGTTATGTTATAAAAATAAGCTAAAAGGAAAGATTAGTACCTTTTTTCTTGTTAAGGTTGCCAGGAGGGTCTTACCTTGTACTATGTTGAATGTGATGTTTTTTAAAGTTATGGTAGGCCTGTTGAAGCAGGAGCCCAGTGTTTCAGAGTACTTGCGCGAGATAGTGGAGATTTGTTGGTTTTGCTGTTGTGTTGTAGAAGGTGTTGGCTCTGAACTCAGTATGGAAGAAAGTTTTCTCTGCTGCTTTTCATTTATTCTGGCATAACCATTGACACTCTCTAATTGTTTGTGCCAAGATATTTTGATAATGTCTGTTGGAGGCACTCAAAGAGTCTGTTCATTTTTGTATTAAATGTTTTCTGACAGAGTGATTTGTGAGGCATTTGTCGGTGGTAATGGATGATTTCTCAACAATTGTGTTGACAATTTTTGCTAGCTTATTTGCTCCTACTGGTTGATTTTTAAACCAGTAGATTTCTGTGTTTCCTGCAGCATGGTAGTTGGTAGGAAAATGGTGCCTCTGCAGTGATAGATTGTGGTGGTCTTGATTTTGAGTATTTTAAGTAGTTTTGTACAAGACATTATTTTGGTATGCGGGCAGTTTGTAGGCTTTTGGTTTAACTTTCCTGCAGTTTTTGGGGCTGGCGCCTGTTCTTGTTTTTGTTTGTCTTTCTTGAGTAAATTCCAGGTATTGTTTTCCTTCTTCATCTTTTTAATGTAATATCTCCTAGTTTCATTTGCCTCATTTCAGTATTTCCTTGTACTCTGAAGTATAGACTTATTGTTAACCATATAGTATTAATTAAAGAGTCAGCAGAGTATGGTCCTAGTAGTCCTTCTTCAAATAAGGTGTTAATTACAGTATCTGAGAGTTCATCAGCTGCTTTGGGTTTGTAGCCCTTTCCTTCACCTTTTAAGTTTTTATTTATGCTTTGGAGTCCTTGAAAAACTTTTTCAAATATTTGGGAGGTGGAGAGCGAGTGTATATGGCTTTTATTTTTTTTTAATCTTTCCAGGCTTTGAAAGGTAGAGCGTAGAGTCAAATGTTCATACACAGTGCCATCCTTTTTTTTTGCAATTCGTAAAATAATGACAAAGGTATTGGTTTAACTTGACTAGCTGTATTTTATAGAGTGGGACATTGACAGTGAAGTGTTCAGCTATATACCTTGAGAACATGGTGATGTCAGTCTGTTTTTTTGCAGTGTTAATATTTTTTGCTTGGTCTATGAAACTTCTATTTTTTCCATGTCTATGGGATTTTGCAGTGTTGTAGTACTTGTTGTAGATGTTGTCTCCACTGTGGACAGGCTATAGCTTCTGGCAGGCCATGTGGACGTTGAAGTGGCACTGAGCTGTTCCGCTTCTTAAAGAGGGTCTGTGTCACTTTCCAATTCAGTCATTATCTGACTCATTTCAATTTTGAAGGCTGCATTTTCATTGAAGAATTCCATGTTTGTTTGTTTTTACTGTATTTTAATTTCATTGTTGTAGAACAAAAATAAAGTAATTGTGGTATTTTTTGGGGTAAGACTCCTCAACCATTTGGATGTTTGTTGTGAGTATTTGCAAGTGGCTAGGGCATGAGAAGTTGTAGAATTTGCTTGTGGGAAGCTATAACTGTGAGATAACTCAGGTGTGGCAGAGTGGTGCTAGTAAGACTTTTTTTTAAACTTGAGGAAAGTAGTGCAGCAATGTGTGGAGAAATAGGAACTGTGTGGATAAATGAAAGTTATCCACACAGTGACTCAGATAAAATGAATTTATCACACTCAATTTATGTCCACCTGTTGCATAAAAAAAAAAAATATATATATATATATATATATATATATATATAATATATATATATGTGTGTATATATATATTTGTGTGTATATATACATATATATGTATATATGTTATATATATATATATATATATATATATATATATATATATTCATGGCAAAAAAATCTTTTAATGCATCAGTTAGGGTTGTTCCACAGTGACAAAAGTGAGGAAATTCGATGTTACAGTAGGGTTGAATGCCCCCTGCCCCACCCCCAACTGGCATTGAGATGTGCATTGGGGTCATTGACCTAACTCTCATCTCATTCCATGTAAACAAGCTGAGGTGGTGATGTATGGAGAATGCAGAAGAGTTAGGATTGATGACCCCAATGCAAACCCGATGCTGGTTGGGGGCAGGGTGGGGGTGCAAGGTGGCTTTCAACCCTAACATCGAATTTCCTCACTTTTGTCAGTGTGGAACAACCCTAACTGATTCAGTAAACAGAGATTTTGCTAAAAAAAAAAAATATATATATATATTTATAGTTAGGGTTCAGTTGTCACTTACTTGTTAAAGGCAGAAATTTGCATGTTAATAACTTTGGACTCCTTCAACAGATTTGCCTGAAATTTGGTATGCCCAGTAGGGCATAGTAGTCTCTTGATCTGCCAAATTTCGTTTCGGTAGGACTTACAGTCTTTGCATACAAAAACGCTGAAAAATGCAAAATTATCTGTTTTTGGAGGCAGCTTTGGGGATTTTGGACATGGCCCTGTGTGGCCATCGTGTGGTGTGCCACTCTGCAAGATGACTTGTTTGAAAGAGCTTTGGTGGCTGAACATGCGGCTTTTCATTTGGTGAAAAAATATTAAGGCATTCAAAAGGTATGCCACTTTCAAGTTCCCATTATAAGTCAATGGGAAAATTTATATGTATGTTTTGCGAACAAAGAATGGGGTTCTGGCCATTTCATCCCACCTGGCGATCAAAGAATTTACAGCCTCGTGGTTCAAGAATATTTGTCCCTGAGAATTTTAAAACTCTTTGATTGCAAGGTCCGCCATCTTGTTTTTTAAGTTCCAATCGTAAAAACACAAATATCTCGGCTCAGGGGTAACTTCTGAAGTAAAACTTAGCTCTGATCTATAGAGCCATGCCTTTGATTTCATCCAAATCAGTAAAAAAATAGAGTTATAAGCTTTTAATATTTTAATTCACAGCTCGCTAATGATCTTTGATCATGTGCCTGCAAATTCTTTGATCATGAGATTCTTTGACATAAAAACACTAATATCTCAGCTCAGGGGTGGGCTAGGGACACAAATGAAGGTGAGTTTTGCTCAGGAGGCATGGTGTTGGTTCGCTTCAAATCAGGGGAAAAAGTTGCTTTTCACCGTTTTTTATTCTTTGATTGCAAGCATGCAATTTCTTTGATCACCGAACCTGCAAATTCTTTGATCATGAGATTCTTTGATTGTGATTGTGCATTGCGAGTGAGGGACAAGATGGCCAGATTAAAGTCAATTTTATCAGCCATGGGGTTGCCCTAGTAAGTCAAATGAGGTGGGTTTTACTCAGAGGGCTTTGTTCTGTTGAACCATGGTAGTGGTTTACCATAATTCCTTCAATTTTTTGATTTATAACATTTTTAATTCTTTGTTCATGAGCCTGCAAATTTTTTGATCATGAGATTCTTTGATCGCGATCTTTGATCGCTAAATAGGGACAAGATGTCCAGATTTTTATAATGGAATAGATTGGGAAATTTTACTAATCTTTGACATTGAATATCTCGGAAACGGTTTGGTCTTTTTACTTGAAATTTGGAGGGTATTTATGGCATGTCCTGTGGATGTTAATTACAGTGTTAATGTGTCAGAAAATATCTTTGTGGTGTAGATATGGCATGGCACACTTTATGTTCTGCGGACAGTGTTTTGCTTGTGGTGGTGGCTTGAAATTTATAGGATACCTAGCCTTAGTGTCATGGATGTAGTTTTCAGTCATTCTGTTTGTAAAATGTCAGCACGTACAGAACTGTGCCACTCTGACGAATGAAAATTTCAAACTTAGAGATGTTATGTCTCGGGCACGGTTTGGTCTTTTCAATTGAAGGGTGTTCACGGCATGTCCTGTGGATGTAAACTACAGTGTTTACATGTCAGAAAACATTTTTTGGGTGGAGATATGGCATGGCACAGTTTACGTTCTGCGGACAGTGTTTTGCTTGTGGTGGTGGCTTGAAATTGTTAGGATACCTAGCCTTAGTGTCATGGATGTAGTTTTCAGTTGTTGTGTGTGTTAAACGTCAACAGTTGTGGAACTGTGCCACTCTGATAAATGAAAATGTCAAACTTTGACATGTTATATCTGAGACACGGTTTGGTGTTTTCACTTGAAATTTGGAGGGTGTTGATGGCATGTCCTGTAAATGTTAACTGCAGTGTTTACGTGTCGGGCAATTTTTTTGCAGAGATATTGCGTGGCGCAGTGTGATGTTTTGCAGACAGTGTTTCTATTGTTCTACTACATCAACATTTGTTTTGTGGCTGGCCTTGCTGTTGCCAAATCACTTTTTAGTCATTAGGTGTGTAATGTGGCCCCACACTCCCACCAACTTGCGCAACTTTCTACTTTTCTATTCTTTCTTAAAAAGTAAGGGGATTCTAAGCAAAAAACATTGCTAATGCTTCTGTTAGGGTTCTTCTGCTGTGACAAAAGCAGGAAATTCAACATTAGGGTCCCCTTGCACCCCACCCCAACAACAGACATCGGGTGTGCATTGGTTTGTCGAGTCTAACTCTCACCCATTCTCCTAGACTGCACCACCTCAGCTTGTTTACACATGGGATGGGTGAGAGTTAGAACGATGACCCCAAAGCACACCCCAATGTCTGTTGGTGAAGGCGCGGTGGGGTGGGGTGCAAGGTGGGAACCCTAATGTCGACTTTCTTCACTTTTGTCACTGTAGAAGAACCCTAACTGATGCATTAACAAAGTTTTGTGCATAGAATATATATATATATATATATATATATATATATATATGTATGTATATATGTGTGTGTGTATTATTATGGTAGCAGTAGTGCTACCAGATTAGGATTGAGGCCATTTCTATATTAAACCCCAAAACTTTGCACCTTAATAACTTTGCAACCGTTTGATGGATTTGCCTGAAATTTGGAATACCTGATCAAGAACCATAGACCTTGGGATCTGCAAGTTTAGTACTGGTCAGATATCTGGCTATGGAGTTATTAAAGTGTGATCTGTGCGTGTTACGCTTTTCTGGAATTCTATGGTCGCCTACAGGTTGTACAGTTTGTGCGACTAGCCTGAAATCTTCAGGGAATGTGTGGCCAGGATCCCTGATGTGCCTTTTGAAGATTTGGTGAAAAAATATTAAAAGGTTCAAAAGTTATTCAAAAAACAGTTTCCCATTATAAGTCAATGGGAAAAGTTAACAAAAAGTTCGACAGTGTAGCAAATGCATTTTTACTTTCGCAAATGGGCCTGTTACTTTCGCAAATCCGCCATTTTATTTTCAGTTGGTGATCAGAAAAATGGTTGGCATTTAAATTTGAGACCCTCTAGCAACGTAATTCTTTTTGTATTCACCTAGTCGGGCCCTGGGGATGCTTGCCATGTCTTTATTTTGTGGTAAAACACCCCATAAATATGTTTTTCAAATTTCTGGAAAAAGTACTTTCACAAATTGCTTTCGTGCTCACGAAAGTGTCGAACTTTTTTGCGAAAGCTTTTGCAAATTGCGACAGTAATTTTCTAGTCTGTGGGAAAATGACAGCAATTCTTTGGCACTGCACTGCAAAATAACTGTTGGGAGTTTTGGGCTGAAATTTGGAGGGAACGCAGCCGACATCTGACAGATGTGCCTTTCAGTGTTGTATTGAAAAAATATTACACGGCAGCAAAGTTATGGCACTCCAAAGTTGAGGGTTTTTCCCATAGGATAACATTACGGTGCCCGAAACATTACAGGAATCCTTGGGCTCCCTGCTGCAAAATAACGGTTTGGTCTTTTTTCCTGAAATTTGGAGGGAAGACAGCCAACAGTCCACAGATGTGCTTTTCAGTAGGTTGGTGAAAAAATATCACATGGCAGCAAAGTTACAGCACTCCAAAATTGACGGTTTTTCCCATAAGATAACATTATGGCGCCCGACACATAACAGAAATCATTTGAAGCCCTGCTGCAAAATAACGGTTTAGTCTTTTTTGCTGACATTTGGAGGAAAGACAGCCAACAACCCACAGATGTGCCTTTCAGTGGTTCGGTGAAAAAACATTACAGGGAGGCAAAGTTATGGTGCTCTGAACTTTTCTTTTTTTTCCATAGGATAACATTACGGCGTTGCGCGCCTTTTCAGGCCCGTTTCTAGTAAACAGTGAGAATCACTGGACTTTTAAATCGAAAACTTCTTAGCCTCTAATGGGGCTAAGATCCAAATTAACCAGGTCAGTTGTAAATAATATGACTTTTAAATTTTTCACATCGTATGGTTACTGAGATATGATGTATTTAGTATTCAAGATCTCATTTTCTGTACCGATACTCATTATTATGCATACATTATTTGTACTCACTGTCTTTCTCTATGCAGATTTTGAGGAAAACCAGCCTGTGTGCTTACATTACTGTTAGTGTTGCCCTTTCCACTTGCGATTACATTACCCGTTTCACTTAACGTTGGCGTCTGCGCCCCCGTGTGCGTTATCCTTTGCGTTTTCATTTGCGCTTGTGTTTCTGTTATTTTTTGCCATTTCTGTGTACAGTACTGTTTATCTTTCTTGACATTTATGTTTGCAGGCACCATGTTACTATGTGACAACACATCATGTGGCAGACCGTTCCCGTCTATGCCACCATGTGCGTTACCCTTTCTGTTTTCATTTGTGCCTGCGTTACCATGTGCGACGCTGTTAGTATTTGTTTGTGTTGCTGTCCCTGTTAGTATGCCACAAGGTAAATTAGAGGCAAAAACTCTGTTTAATGCATTAGTTAGGGTTATTCCACAGTGACAAAAATGAGGAAATTCGCTGTTAGGGTTGCAAACCCCCCTTGCACCAGCCACCAACCCCCCCAACCAGCATTGGGGTGTGGATTGGGATCATGGGTCCTAACTCTCACCCCATTCTATTGTACTTCTGCTGCTTTACACATGTCATGGGGTGAGAGTTAGGGCTGATGATCCCAATGCACACCCCAATGCCACCACGTGCATCATCCTTTGCGTTTTCATTTTCATTTGCATTTCTGTTACTTTTTAGCCATTTGTGTGTACTGTACTGTTTCGCTTTCTGTTTCACTTTGTGTCACCATGCCCATTGACATTTCAATATACAGGCACCACGTTACTATGTGACAAGACATCACGTGGCACACCATTCCCATCTACGCCACTGTGTGCATTACCCTTTCTGTTCTCATTCATGGTTGTGTTACCATGTGTGCCACTGTTATCATTTCTGTTTCGTTGCTGCTCTGTTACTATGCCACAATACATCATGTGGCGGGGTAAAATTACATTCACTATTTTTCAATATCATTCTCAAAAGAAGGAAATTAGAGGCAAAAACTCTGTTTAATGCATTTGTTAGGGTTGTTCCACAGTGACAAAAGTGAGAAATTCGCTGATAGGGTTGAAAACTGTAACTCTGAGTTCACCCCCAGCACCACACACATGGACACACACAGGGGTGTGCTGTGGCATGAGTGTGGTTGTCTGCACATGTCTCTATAGGGTGATTGACTGACCATTAACACAATTCTTGGGAGTGACTTATCGCTATAATAATGGAACATGTTTTTAAACAGTTTTAAACCTTGTTCAGTATATCGTCAACCTCTTCATGTATGGTAATAAAAGATTAACATAAGGCTGTTAGGATGTTTGCAGCCAATGAGAAACGTCATTTTATCAGACTCTGAAGTACACATAGTAGTGATTGAATGGTACAGGTATAGTCACAGCTGTGACCTGTTGGGTGCTGATGTGTGGCACCTTGGTATAGTAATAATGACTGCATAGGCACATGAAAAGTAAGTACATTGCTGAGTTTTTGACACTGTTAGGAATTCTGTCAAATGTGACATGCAATGTCCCACATCATTGCATATGCTGTGATACTGACTGTATGTCATAGGTACCAAACAAATAGATGGAGGTATAGTTGTGGCAGTATTAGTAAACATTGATTTGTATGCTTAAGTCATAGACACTTATTTTTATGTCATAATGGTATTTAAAGTAAGGAGTCGACACAGGTGGTTATGGTTTTAAAAATTATTGCCAATTTGTCAAATGGAGAAAAGGTCCAATCAAAGTGAAATTTAGTTAACAGAAGCAGTCTCACAATACAATCTTTGTATGTGTGCAATCATTGCTTGTCAAATATGTAAATGTGTAAGAATAATAATAACTGTATAATATGGATTGGAGTAAGTGTGTGATATTATATGAAACTAATCAGGTGTTGTGTGTTTTTAGTTATGTTTCAGTACTCACTTCTGTTTATGTGAGGAAGTAGTTTCTGACATTCAACCTGGAATTCTAATAGTCAGGCTGAAGCTGTGGCGCTTCATTATATTTTTACTATTGAATGTGAATGGAGTTTGTAAAAAATGTTACTTTTTTAAAAATGGTTGTATGTTGTAATTATGTGTAGTGCATTACTTGTGTGTTATGTTAATAAGGGAATGTCAGTCGGTTGTGAAGTGTGATTACAGACATGATAGACAAGTGTTTTGTTGTAATTGTGTGACTGCTAATGCGGATGTTCCTGGGGTGGGCGAAAAACCATATGCTGACTGTCTAAGTAGTAAAATTTACACAAATGTAAGTTTTGTGACATTTGATTGATATTATTTAATAATATGTCACTGACTAGGTGCAAATGGAAAATTCCCACCCGACCCCTCAATTGAGGCGATCATAAATATTGTCAGGAACAGGTATGCAGTTTGTTGTGATCAGCAACAGTGCCTGATTTACAATTGTCAATATTTTTTACATATGTTAGAATTACTTATGTGACAAGTAAAAAAAATATAATGTTTTTACATGAACAAATGACATTTTATCAATTCTTACATTGGCTTCTATGTAAATTCTTAACTTGTAAATACTAAAACTGTCATGGAATGCATTTTTTAACAAACTTATGGTTAGTTAAATGTTGTTACTATACTGCTGAATAATATCTAAAACATTCACTTGTACTGTAGTGCTACACTGCTATTTTTAGTACAAGTATCAAACTAGTTATTAACAATGTACACTTGAAAACAAATGTTTCTATTATGTACAAGTAATTTTAAACACTTGTAAGTCATTAAATTAGATTCAGCAATTGGTTGTATTTACAGTTGTGTAACTCAGCTTCTTGCATTATCAATAAAGGTAGTTGTTTTTACATATGTACAATACTAGTACTACTCATGAAAGCGTGATAGTTCTACACTGTTGCATGGTGATCGAATGATGTTCTCTACATGTCAAGAGTCACTAGACAAATTGAAGTGTTGATAGACAACTTGTGACAGAGTGGAATGTTTGCTGAATGTTATAAAGGTAGCTCAGTAATCTCGATAATAACTGAGAAGTTCTCTTTGTTTGCAAAAGAGTAAGAGCTTATAAGTCATATCAATTTGTTGTTATATGAGTTGATACCTGGATTTTTAAAGAGATGTACAGAGGAGGAGAGTAGTAAGTCCTCAGTTTTTAGATGTACAATCTTTGATAGACATGTAATCATGGTTTCTCTAGTGACTGTGAATATTGTTGGCGCCGATTGAAGCCACTACAACAATTTTCATGTAGTCACTGATCTACATAAGATCTAACATGTCACAGTGTATGTAATGTCTGTATTAGAATTCCATTTTGTTGAAATTGTATTGTTTATTTACAGTTGTACATTTTACAACATTGTAACGAGTTATGAATTTTTTTGGACAAAGTAGTCATCTTAAAATGCTACATGTTTTGTCCTATTCTTCTGAAATATGAAAGTTGTCATAATTCTTCAATATTAGAAGATATGCATTTTTCAAGTGACGTGGCAGTCTCTGTTTAAAAGTCGTTGTAGAGTCGTCACACTCTAACCATCCAGTTGTGCACCTTAGTAACGAGGTGTAATGCCCAGAATGCATGGATTGACCATGGTGATAGATTATACTGTGAGCGTCAAACAGTGATTGGTTGAAGACTATTCTACTAGCTGTGTAATCTGTGATAGGAGTATCAACTCTGAGCCCGTTGGGGTCAAATCTGTACAATATAAGCAACAGATATTGAGATGAACTCCTTAGGCGTATGGACTGAGTGCATCTGCCTCCGCACCTTCCACAGGCGTGACTACATTCAGCATTAGTGAATAGCTGTCGAAATTTGACACTTTGGCTTCAGGAAAAAGAGTTATCCACAGCATGTCTTGTGTGGTTTCACGCTGTGAATTGCCACATGAAACACATACATATTTTGTAACATATGTTACTGTGAAGTACTACACATTGGGGTGCCGTCTTCATCCAGGTTATTTATGACAGCCATCATAAACTCAGTACTGTCTTGCTGTATGTCTGCAGCAAATGTACTACATCCAGCATATGTAGATAACACCTGTCGTAGTGGTGTTAGTGAGTGTAAATTGTTAGAGTGGTCAGAAGTCATGTTGATAATCTGCTTCAAAGCATTTGATAGGGGATTGTCTTGTGAAGCAGATATTGCCTGCACAAACTGCGGCATGTGTAGAAAAACTTGCATAGCTGAGTTAGCATAGCAGTTTACTCTACTGCTGTTGTCAAACAGTGGTACAGCAGCTACACCAACTGATTTCTGATGAATTGCTGGTTGTGAATGTTTACTTGAAGTTGTGGCCTTTGCTGAACTCTTTTTTTCGAATCACTTTGGGAAGCTTTCTGCTGTTTGTTACTCCCTCTAGCTGTGACTGAATTGTGTGAGACAGACAGATATGTAGGCAGTGGTATTAAAGACATTTGTGGCTGATGTAGAGTACGTAACCTGTTGTACTCAAGAATACATTGCCTGTCAGCTCGTATTTTCTGAGGTGCTATACTAATGATGTGCAATCCAGAAAGGCTTCGTACACGTGAAAGTGCAACGTAGCTCATGCCATCCTTGAAAATGTCTGTACCTATGTCTACCATTGCTGAATCCAAACTCAATCCCTGAGATTTGTGAATGGAGACAGCATATGCAACACATAATGGGAACTGTTTCCTGTTTACGTAGATATCCTTAAAAACCTGGAATTTTACGCAGGTTCGATCTATGTGTACAGAGTGTTCCATGTTGTCAAACTGCACTACAAGTGTCTCAATATATGTCTTCTGGACATTATAGACAAAGTCAGTGATGTTTCCCATGGCACCGTTTACCATACCTTGTTCTACATCTAGATTACGTCGCAGCATGATACGTGCATTCTTACAAACTGTGAGAACAGCTTCTAGGCCAGCTGTTCATGAAACATCTGACTTCAGTTCACTTAGTCGTTCAGTCATCTTTGCTACTAGCTTTCGACTAAGAATAATGCCATCAACTGTATCAATTGCATGCAGAGTTAGAATCTCTTGGTTCTCTCTTTGTAGCATTAGATTGTTGAATACAGTGCATTTCTTTAGTCGTGGCATAAGACACACTATGTGTCTGGCAGTAGAGTATATATCGCTGAAGACATTACATGCTGTTTCTATGCATGTACTATGTGCTGTGATTTTTCGATCATTTAACATACAAACATGTTCTGGTGATAGAGAACCTGTGCGAGCTTCATGTAAAAGTGATTTGTAAGCTAGATCACCACTTTGGCGCATGTTCTCAGACAACTCAACATAGGTAAATAATTCCCATATGTTATAGCCTGCAATGCAACCAAGGATATTCTTAGCTTGCTTGGCAGTCAGAGTTGTGAATACATGCTCTGCATTGACTGGTGCAAGTTGTAAAAGGTCTCCCAACACAAGTATACTTTTGCCACCAAATGGCACTCCATCGTCAGTACCTAAGATCTGCTGTAGACGTAGATGAATACAGGCAAGCATGACATTGGAGACCATGCTGATTTCAGTCAACAATGAGTAACTGCATCTTTGTGAACATGGAGCGGGCTGAGATGCAACCTCGAATGACAGTTTACGATACTCTCCAGTTCTCCATGTTCGACTGGCAACATAAAGAGACGGTGTAATGTTACTCCACCAATGTTGTATGCTGCTAGTCCTGTGGGAGCAGTCACAGCAACAGACATTGAAGAGCCTGTCACACTCTGTACTTCTGCAGTGATGGCTTCAATCAGGAAACTCTTTCCTGTGCCAGCTGAACCACTAACAAACATTAGTAGTGGCTTGTACTGAGTGCAGTCACATTGTTTTGTTTCATGTAGTATACCATGTTGTACAGCTTCAACCACTTGGGAGTGAACTGTATGCTGCAGCTGATTTAGTCTTTCTCTTACATCAGCTGGGTTGACCATAAAGTGTGTGCCATGTTGCATGGCTGTCTCAATTCTGATATTAACACTTCTGGGACATTTAGAGGCAGAGGATCACCTAGAACACCTTGTCCTTCTGGATCAAGGTTGTCTTGTGAACTAACTGGAGTGTCTTCCTGAAGTTGCTTCTCTGCCTGCTCGAGCTGTTCTTTCTCAGCTTTTAGTCTTTGTATATATGTTTGTGAGTACTCAGTTTGGAAATTCTCGTAAGTGAGATTGAACTGTTCTTCGAATGTGTCAGAGTCACCTTTTAATTCAGACTCACTCCTCCAGGGTCTAAATAGGAATAGGAGAGCAAAGTAGTAATGTTCTGTGCTCTCTGATGTGCCTAGATGCAGTTTGCAGTGATCTATAAGCCATGGCTTGTTCCTCTTCACAAGACAGCCATCTAGTCCATTGACCTTGTAAATGTGTCATGTTGAGTCAGGTGCTGCACCTGTCTTGTAGTCATACCACTTAGCCACCTCAAACAGACACATATCATTCATCTCGTTGTGTCTACGTGGGTAGTATGTGTCTATCAGGTTATTCTTCAAGATATGTTTTGAAGAAGGTGTATTGACAGCGAGCTCCTCAATTTCAGCATGAGGAATCAGTACACACTTCCGTTTCTCTTTGTAGTTTACACTGAGGAAACGTACAGCGTCGGACTTCCCAAACAGATGTGTACCCATTAACCGGTCACTGGCTTCGTAAGCTCCACATTCTCTGTGTGAAAGAGTCTTCAAACCCAATGACCACAGCTGAGATGTCAGGCTTTTGCTTGAAGTGGCAATATCTTCCCAAAGATCTTGCAAGCTAGTCTGTTCATGTTTGGTTATGTACGAAGTGACATACCGAACCAGGGCCAGTGAGTTGTCAGCCACAAACTGAACATCTATGTTTGCTTGCCACATTAGGAGAAGAGTTGGGTTGTAGTCATTGATGTACACCTCTTTTTCATGCCTGGGTAACTCGTATACCCTCTTGGTTGATTTTGCCTTCAAGTGGTGTCGCATTGCTGAGAAAAGGTCATTCATGGCACCATTCTGACAAACTCATCTAGGAAATCCAAAGCGACATCGTGTGTACCAATTAGATTTGTTCTTTACTGCTCGCCGGCAATATTTTGCGCAAATATGTCGCTGGAACTTTTGAACCAACTTCCATAGTGTAGGACTGTCATACTTGTCTGGAATGTGACAAGTGATATATTTTTTTATGAATGATAGCACTTCTGCTGCTTCATGTTCACCAATGTGTGGCGCATCCTTGATCCACAAAAACATATGGATATGAGGGAGCACCTCGTGCTTGATATTCTGTCCTCCAAAAGTAGTGTTCTACAATACCTAGAGGAGGATTGTCCTTTGACAAGATGAAAGTGAGAATGTCATGGAACCGCTTGTGAAAATGTCTTGTGACAGACACAGGATCAAGTGAACACATTTCTCCGACAGTCATTGATGAGATGCCTTCGACTTCGGAATTTGCCCACTTCAACAGTTCACTGAGTTCGTCCCAGGCATATTCAGCACAACTAAGTGTGACAAACCATGTGGCTGCGCCATACTCTCGTAGCATTGTCATCACTTCCGAGTGTCTGCGATACCAATATTCTTTGGTGCCACGTAGACTTGAAAGTATGGAAGACAGATTCACTTGCACATTTTCATCTTTCTGCTTTAATTTCTCCAGAAATTGAGCAGCTGTAATTCCATCTAGTGGACTTGTTAGACGAATGGTATGTGCTATAGACGCAGACAGAATGCTAAGCTCACTTTCCCAGAGCAGATGGAACAGGTACTGTATGTTACATCTGAATTTGCCATCTTTGCTCAGGACATGGCTAGTGCAGTACTCAGCACCCTGTACCCGTACTTCTCTTTCATCTAGGCGTCCGCCTGACCCTTTTGGAAATAGGTCTGGGAAGCAGCGTGCTTCTAGTGTTGCCTCCCAAATGCTGACAGGCTCACCTTCCACCTGCTTCATTTGATAGAGATCAATGTTGTCTCCTAATGGATCTCTGCCATGTAGTGGGTGAATTGTGTACTGTTCATACACATTGTCACTTGTCTGTGTACTGACTTTCTCAATGATTGGCTTACTTTTTTCTAATAGATCATGTTGCACAGAGAGACTGGCCATCTGATCTATGTCAAAATCTATATAAAAGGAATTGTTCCTCTTTAAATAAGCCAGAGCAAGCTTTACCTTACATTGACAACATCTTGCCAGATGACCTTGGCCTTTGTAGGCACACCATTTACAAGAATGACCAAGTTATTTTCTGTTGAGATTGCTTGAACATTTTCCTGTAGAGGAAGTGGTAGATACATCACAGAACCCTTTAGAGATCTAACAAGCTCTTTCTGTGGAATCTTCCGTGTCTTTGTGTTCAGACGTAGAATCATTTGGAATGGTTTCATTGTCTGAATTAGAATACGTTCAAACATATTCAATGTTGAAATCTCACCTGGTGTAACATCTGTTTCCATGTTGTTTAGTACTGACCTTGCTGGCAAAGTGTTGCACTTCAGTTTTGAAAAACAGTGTTTGCATAGCACAATGGTGTCTTGTGGATGAAAGTCAGATTTCAGCAGCAAGAATGCTGCGAGGCGGAACCACATGTCATTGTATGGTGACCAGGTTTCTAGGTTGACTGTGACAGTTTGTTTCGTGTAGCACAAACGGTTGCATGACACACATACAGAATCAAACTTCTGAGACTTTGCAACCTCAAACTTAGCAATTTCCTTCCCGTACTGTTTCAGAATGTTATTTTCTAACACTGAAACAGATTTTTCTGTTGAAGTGTAACACTGGAAATTAGTTGTTTCTGGTCCAGAAGGAATGTGTTGCAGTTTTTTTAGGAAAGTGATGGCACCCTGCATGTCACCTGACTGCAATAAGTCATTTAAACAAGTGTACTGATGTACAGCTCGCTGTACTTCATATACTCTGTAGACAAAGTTTGCATGCCTGTTTGATGCACTGCAAGCATCCGCATGTTGTGAAAAAAACTATCACAAACACCAGTATTGAGACATGCAAGTGAGTGACCCATGAGTCCAGTATGTGGCCGGATTTCACAATGGTCAATTTCTGTAAATAGTTTATGTCTCTCTTTGTGATCTGTTATTATGAATAGGTTAACAAAGTGTTCTACTTTTTGAAATGATGATTGCCTACGGTTGCAGGTAGCATCACATGACCATGTAAGGCAGTGCCGTTTATTGAAGAGTGTGGTTGGACCACAGTCATCATCATTATCCAATTGATTGTCATCAGAGATACTGAGGACATTTTTTAGTTGGCCGGACTCATCAATACTGAACGTCTGTTCTTTCGTAAAGTCATGATAAGACTCTTCCCAGAAATATGCTTCTGAGTGCTGTGTGTGCAGCCACTGTCCTGTGAAGACATGGCAGAAGTTGTCAACAGTCAAACAAGGATACTGTTGAAGCCTTTTTTTAATGGCATATACAAGTTTCCTGAATTGCTCAAGCACATGACACATCTTAAGCCACAATCGTTGTAGTACAAACAGTGCTCTGTTGACAAAAGTCCGTACTTTCAGACGTAAAGGTGACTCTTGCTCTTTTAGCGGGTGTGCCGTAGCACAGCAACGATAAGTCTTTCGATCTTAGCTTTACTTGCTAGTGATCGGAAATACTTTCTCTTTCTGAGTTGTAAGTCACAATTTTTTATTTTACGGTGTTTTGAGCGTCTGTTGATGGTTACACTCAAAATAGTTGTGTTTCGTCTTAGAGATCGACACAACATTTGTGATGCTATACATTTTTGCTTTTTTCTTATGGATTTTTGTTTCTTTGTGCAGTGACTTGATGTAGGGGTCACTGTTGCAGTAAAGGTCTGTCGATGTTCATTTTTTTGGTGCCTTTACTGTTTTGTTTGTTGCCCTTATACAACAGTGTAGTACTATCATACCGCTCTCTTTTTGAGACACATCTACGTCTGTATTTAGTTGGCATTTTTGGGTATTATGGTTGACAGTGACAGTAAGCAATCTTACAGAAGTATCAGGCACCTGTATGAGAGAGAGAAAAAAAGTTTTAGAATAAGCTTCAGTAAATTTCTTATAACACTGTGTATTAATAGAATAGTACGCTAAGAATGTTAACAATTTGGTAAAAACATAACTAAATGATAGTTGTTATGAATGTGCATTGTGCAGCTGCTATGTAATATCAGAAATTTGTTCATTCTCAATATTTTAGTGCACATTTAAAAGATTTTTTCTTCACATGTGTTCTTATGATTACGATAGCTGTGATTTTTTACCTGTGTACGAACATGTCTTTTCTACCATGTAGCGTGTCATGGGATAGTCAGTATGATGATTTACTATATGGTAGAGCAAAAACTTGAGAGTGATAGTGTGCATTACCAAATCTGTAACGATTAGTATGTTTACAATTAGGGGGAGGACATGCCACTATTACTGTTGTGTGAGTGTGTGTACCACAGTTGGTAAGTATGCTTGCATGTTAGCGAAATTTCAATATCATTGCTGCATTTTACCAACATTGTGTTTTTTGTACTCCTGTGTATCGCCATTGGAGCTGTAATTTTTCACAACATGGGAAAAAATGTTTTCCTGTACATGTACTGTGCAATGATGCAGTTCATTGATGAAATAACTGTGTGGGGCACAGTCACAAAATTACCGTGGCTGTGTTTGTGAACAGATAACTTAAACTGAATATGTTGAAAAATTTGTGTGAGAATTCTGAAATATTTCTGATTTACAAGCTTGCGCAGTGCAGTTCACATGTACACTAGTAAGTTTGTGTTTTGTCATACTTTTCAGTTGAGAATTTACTATTTTGCTTTCAACCCACAACGTTGTGAATAGTACAGATTTCATTAGTCACATCTTAACAATAGTGTGCTTTTGCTTATGTGCTGCGTTTTGGATGAGTTGATGTGAGAAATGACTATATGGTAGAAATGTTTAAACATAAGAGTGCAACTGTTATGAGCAGAGGTCTTAAAATGGATATATGAGGACATTTGAGTGTGAAAATTACAACAAATTAGTGTTTTGCAAGTCTGCATTGCACAGTTGTTATGCACGCTTGGAACATTGTAAATCTAAAATATCTGCACTGCACTGAGTTTGAAGCAGCTATGCAGCAGATTATGTGTTTAAAATTGAAAATTTAGCTATTTTTCCATAGAATCTGAAATTGTGTCAATATATAGACAGTCTTGGAAAATTACTTTACGTGAACACGAAGTTTAAAAATACTTTCGTGCATTCGACACTATGGTCAAAAGTACTGTCGAACTTGACACTTTCACAAATTTACTTTCGTGCTATCGAAAGTGTCGCAAATGTACTTTCGTGCATTCGACAGTAAAGTTAATCTAACACTTGGGAGTGGCTGAAACATTCATTATCGAATCATTAAACAGCCTGTTTGAGTGACAGCTAGCTCTACCAATGAAATTTAAGATTTGTCAGTCCACTTCTGAGAACGAATCAGAGATGGACAACACTGAAGGAGAAGTAAACAGGATCCATTTTGAATATTGCTGAGAAAAAGCAGTTTGAAACTGTAAGTACAGTCTATCTTCACATGATATTTTCTAGTATTTAAAAAACTTATTAGAACATGTACATACTATTAATCAAAATGTTTTTTGTTTAATCTCATAATGTTAATTGTTATTGTGTAGCATGCTATATTCTTAAGAGAAAATAGTTTAAAGTGAGAAAGCATTTTAGTACTAACTTGTACAGATAGAGCTGCAAATGGAGGGAGATAGGAAGGTGCACGTGGAGTTGTATGACAAAATGGAACCAATCAGACTTATTTCTGATGTTGTAATTGTTTAAAACTGCCTATGAAAAGGATGCATTTTTTTCAGTTCTCAGTGGTTTCAGATTTTTGCAGGAACATAGTCTAGTAATACTGAATGCATGAGTTACATTGGTTGATGAAGCCACAGCAGGAGGGAATGTTTTTTTTATTTGTGTGTTTTGTCTGAATGCACTGAAGCTAGCTTGAAATAAGGAGGGAAAATATCAGTTTGATTTTCAGTGCTGTCTGGTCACTGCAGGGTGAACAGTCCCTTTCTTAATAGCTTTCTGTAGAGTTCTGAGTTAAAAACTTAGAATGGCAGAAAATAGCAAAAGGATTTTGTGGATAGTTGGAAGCAGTTACATAAGACGAGCAGCTGAGTTTGCAGTTCATAGTGATTTTGGGAGGGACCTGCAGCTCCCGAATTGCTATGTAAGATGGTTTGGTCGTGGTGGCATGAGATGGGAACATCTTATGCCAACCATGCACAGACTTTTGAGAACTCACTCTCCTCCTGACATACTGCTAATACATCTTGGAGGCAATGATTTGGGCTCAAAACGCAAGGTAAAGCAAATAGGATGCTGGGATGTATAGGCAGGGGCATCACCAGCAGGAAAAGGGAGGTCATAATTCCGCTATACAAGACACTAGTGAGGCCCCACCTGGAGTACAGTGTACAGTTCTGGAGACCATACCTACGTAAGGACATAGACAGGGTAGAGAAGGTTCAGAGGAGGGCAACAAAGATGGTGCATGGATTGCATCACAAGTCCTATGAAGGCAGGTTGAAGGAACTGAACATGTACTCCCTGGAGGAGGAGAGAGGGATATGATAGAGACATACAACTATCTTACAGGGAGAAACAGGGTGCAGGAAAACACTATTTTAAAGTGAAAAAGATGTTCCAGGACTAGAGGGCATGGGATGAAGTTGGAGGGAGGACGATTCAGAGGAAACATGAGAAAGAATTTCTTCACAGAACGGGTGGTGGACAAGTGGAACACCCTGCCAGAGGAAGTGGTGGGGTCTGAAACAATCACGGGATTTAAGAATGCATGGGATAGACATAAAGGAATTCTAGAGGTCAGGGTAAGGGAAACAGACTTCTAGGAAAACAGACTGAACTTACAAGCTCAAATGGGCAGACTGGGTGGGCCATAGGCCCTTATCTGCTGACACTGTCTATGTATCTATGTAACGCTGGGTAGATTTAGTTACAGAGGCAAAATTGGACCTTGCTTCTATTATGTCTATGTTGCCTGCCTGTATTATCATATTTTCAGATATTACAGAGCATAGAGTCTGGCAAGCAGAGCATCATATGTATCTGATTGACAGAGCTCTCAGAAAAGTAAATGTACAGATTACTGCTTTTCTACGCATGCATGGAATGCATACTATACGTCACCCCGAAATAAAATACTGTAATGATTGGCTATTCCTACCAGATGGTGTACATTTCTCACATGCTGGCAATTGTCATTTTCTGGGAGACCTTCAAGATGGAATCCTGAAAGTCCTTTAAGATCGTGAGACTGTTTGAGGAAATATTACAGTATACACAAAGGTTCTTTTCAGAACCATATTAATGTGGTTAAAAAATAGATGAACTGCATGCGTCACTCACATATATGATACATATATGGGTTTGCTATATTACAATAGTGGGGGCGCAGCAATAGTAATTTTTCTGCTTCTGTCTGTTCACAATTGTATGATATTGTTATGTCTCAACATTGGTAAATAGTTTGAGTATGTTAAATGAGTGTACCATTTACTGTGGCCTTACAGTATTGTAGCTGTACCAACAGGGCTAGAAATAATTTTTTTGAGTTGCCTGTCCGAGGGACAGGTGTGACATAAATTTTGCCTGTCCCACAAAACTTTTGCCTGTCCACACTATTTTTACATAATTTTTTTCACTCTCTGTTCCCCTTATGCACAACTGCTTTGTTTCAGATTTTTTTTACCTTGTTTTAATAATCCACTGCAGGGTGTGGGTTATGGTGGGATTTACCAACTTCTGCTGTGAAGTCAAGTCACTGGGCCTTCGTCCTCATGACCAAACTATACCAGAAGTAGGTAAATCCCACTATAACCGACACACTACTGTGGATTATTGCTTCAATGAATAAGCAAGCACCCAGTGCCCCAGTCCTCCAAGCTGTAGGTAAGAAGCAGGACCTCACAAGAAACAAGATGTTGCATCTGAGCTGGGCTATCCTGGATAAACTAAAACTAAAATAAAAAATAAAGAACGTTTTGAGCTCTCCAACAGAGTACTGTACTTTTTATCGAGATTTTATTCTCCACAGTAACCTGGCTGCCATGGCGAAGGGAGTGTCTGCCAACTTCTCTGCATCCTCTGCTGTACTAATGCTTCAGTGTTTTGGAGTTGGGCAGGTTGTAGGAGAATATATCCTTCCCTGGTTTAGTGTTGAAGGATGTTTGGCAGTGATAACTCTTACACAATACCTGTAACCTGTCACACTATGATTTCTTTCTCAGAATGTAAAAGTGCATATGTGAATAAATGTACTTTTACATTCTGAGAAAACAATCATGATGTGGCAGGCTACAGGTAAGGTATTGTACAAGTGAACACTGCTAAACATCCTTGAACACTAGAGCAGGAAGGATATATTAAACTCCAACCCCCTTCCATTTTGTGCTTGCTAACTCGTCCTCATGAAGTTTCACCTGTAGGAGTTTCGGCTTTCCAGCAGCACGTTTACATATTTCATGCCCCTTTCCCTTGCTGCTCGATGAATTGACTCGCTCACATCCCATTTACCGTGCGTGATTTACTTACTGTGCAGCGCAGACACACAAGGAGCTACTAGGAGCGCCCTTAACTTGCTGCCTCTTAAAGCAGCAGGTGCCAATTAGCAAAACAGAAGCGCAGATTAGCGCTCAGCACCTCCTTATTTTGAGCCCTGTGGTGCATCTTCAGATCATGAGGTCCTGACATCCCTTTTTCCTAAACAGAGTGCCGTGGTTGGGTCCTAGCACCCTAATAGGTGTAGCAAAGTTATAAAGCAGAACTGCCTGTCCAAGGGACAGGCAAACAAAATAAAACGCCTGTCCCAATGAAAAAACGGCTGTCCGAGATGGGTGGACAGCCGGTTATTTCGAGCCCTGTGTACCAACATGGTATGTGTGCAACTTCAATAAAACACAGTGGTACTGTAAAATGTATCCGTTTCTTCACTGGTATGTCAGGATATAGATTTATTTTTAATGTTACAGAAATGGGTAGTTATTAGTATATAGGCTACAATGAATGCACAACTGCATTATCATGCACTTTTACTTTCAATCACTTTGTTAGCTGTCTTCACATTTATTAAGTGCATTCATAGGTCTGTGCACAGTTCTGCGATGTGTGGTTAATCTCTGTTTAACATCACATTACAATGTTGTGTGAATACTTCAGTGTAGTACAGATGGATATGTCATGGTGTGCCCAATGTGATGTTCGATGCAGTACCCCCCCCACCCATGAGACTAGAGTATAGCATGGTAGTGGGACACTACAGTGTAGTAGCAGTTGTTTTTACTGTCGAGGTGGCTGAATCCTTTTTTAGCCCTATATAATGCTACTGATCTGTGTTTCTGCTATATTGAAGGACATGTGCTCTTTAATTTAATTAGTATTATATGGAATTCGTTTAAGAAATGATTTATATTGTTACATGATACTAATGTAGATATTTGTTTTGTTTGTATTTCAAGATTACTAAGAGCTATTGAGAAGATGAGACAGTGGACCTTGTGAGAGGTGTGTGCACTGCTTGAGGCAGTCCAGGCTAGAGGGAATGCAAGAGTGTTGATGAGGAGTACCAATCGAAAACTGGATTCGATGTGGAGGCACATTAACAGCTATTTGTACATCTGTCTGAAAGTCAAAAACAAGACAGTTGTACAGCTGAAGAAGAAGTGGAAGCTGTTTGCACCAACGTTTCTACATCTTGAAACAATGGGAGGGGATACCGGACAATGATACGTGCTGGTACTACCTCGCTTATGAGCTTTGGGAAGCTGCTGGGAAGCCAGCTGCAGGGGAGCACCCTCTCACCGTGAAGTAAATCAGCACAACTTTTCATAATACTTGTCCATGTTTTCAGAATTAGTAAAAATCATTGTATACTATAAATAAGCAATAAGACATCAGAGCGATTATTCAATGTTGTGTAAATGTGTGCTTATTGGTGTAATGTGGCATGAGGCACAGCCAGTACTGCATGCCCCACAGTGATTAAGTGACCATTGATATAAACAGTCAGAGTGCCTTATTAGTATTATCATACAATATTTTGAAAATAGTGTTGAACATTGTTTTGTATGTGCTTAGTCTCTACATATATGTCAATCAAAGATTGACATACAGCTAATAACGTGTTTGATACTAATCAGAAACCAGTATTTCTCACAACATTTTTGTAATAGTTTATACTATATGTAAGGATGTACTATCGGAACATGTTACCTAATTCTTCCATTTCTTTACTGTGATGTTCTTCACTTACAAACCAGAGCTTGCTAAGATAGCTATGCCAGAAAATAGAACATTTATACACATACGCACTTACTACTATGGTATGTTGGAAGAGAACAAAAAATTACTGTTTAGTTATTTTGATGTAGTGGTTTGAAACTTGTACAAGTCTGTAATATTGTGCAATAAACAATCCCTCTCATCATGAACGTGTTCGTGATGGTACAGTGGAAGGAAATGGCTGATCATGTGTAGTAAGTGTAATAGACCCAGCACTCCTCTTCAACATATACTTGGTGGCTCAGTGGACCGAAATGCTTAATACACAGACAGAGATGTACAAATGTACACATCAATAGTGTTTGATGGTCCACAAGTTACAGACTATAGATAATGGTGTGCTGGCCTCTGCACAGAAATATAGAATTGTTATAATACTATGTGCCCATAATGTTTGTGGTCTGTATAATTAGAGGCAATGTTGTGTATGTTCTGGATGATTTAATGTTGTTGTAAGTCTTAAAAAACTGTACTGTGATTTACATCTAACACTTAAATATTTTTGGGTTCATGGTAGAACATCGGAGGCATTCCCCAGCTGCAAGCGAGGTAGTGCCAGCACAGAGTCAAGCTGTGGAGGGTGGTCAGTCGGACACCGAAAGTGTCATTTTGATTGAGTCCGACGGTAAGACTTTATTATCACAAATTTGTTAGGCTGTTTACAAATAAGAAATGAGGGTTTCTCATGACACAAAGCGTGGGATATTCAAATTGTGCCATTCATATGCAAAGCCATTGTGTTGTGCAAATTAGCTGCACAGCTGTGTGTCTGGGCGATATTCGAAATGTGACATGCAAATGAGGTATAATCATTGCAAGACGCAGTGTGGGGGCATTTGCATGTCATTATGGCGTGATTTGCATGCCATTACCATGCAGGTCTGCCGATCCCCGAGGAATTGTGCGTGGTGCCCTAACAGGCTGCAGCCATCGGGGAACAATACCCCGGTTCAGTCCGATCATAGAGAAAACAGTGTAGAATATCCCACAGCACCCCTCTCTGGGCTGATCAGAGGTAAGGTTCAATTCTCCCCCCAACAGCTTGATCATGAGCAGCAATGTGGCCCCCTCCCGAATGTATCCCTGCTGATCCAGTGGACCGAAAAGGTTGATTGCAGGTAGTAAGTTTAATAACCCCTCCCTGAACATAGCCCTGGTGGGCACTGTATGACCCACACCACGCACTCGCTAAGCTCCACCACCCTGCCCCCCCAGCAGCTGGTGGGCAGCAGCATCCCACATGCCTGCCACCACGCCACCCGCTGACTGACTGCCTGGTAGGGCTGCACGGCCATTGCTGTACAGTACAGCCAATGTGTTAGCAGCCCATGCCATACATGACAGTTCAGATTTTGAATGAATGAATTGATTCCACAAATCTGGAATGTGATACACAGTATGGGGTGCCGCCCATTGGCTCTTGGTCTGCACCAATGGGTGTGCAGCCTAATGGGCAGTCAGTTGATGGGCGGCAGGTGTGTGGATGATAGCTGCCCGCTGCCTGTGAGGCGTGGCGGGTAGTGGTGCTTCATGGGTGGGTGGGTGGGAGACACCAGCCACCAGGGCTATCTTTAGAGGGTTATTAAACTAACTGCCCAGATTAGGCATTTTGGTCCACTGGACCACCACGGATATGTTCAGGAGGACGGGTGGGTTGTTTTACTTACTGGCTGCAATTGGGCATTTGGTCCACTTGACCACAAGGGATACATTTGGTGGGTTACTTAACTTACTGGATGTGATGAGGGCATTTCAGTCCACTGGAGCATAAGGGATACGTTTGGGAGGCACAGTGCTGCCCGTGATTCACCTGGTGTTGGGGGGAAGTACAGAATGGCCACGGTCGGGCCACTGGGAGGGGGTGGGAGGGATTTACAGTTGGGTGGCTGCAATCGTGCTCGGGGGCATGGGGACTGGGTTGGGGGACAGCACAGGTGGCAGCAGTTGTGTTTCACCCTGAAATCTAGCAGCTCAGCTGTGGGTGACCCTTGAGTTAGTTTTTTTTTTTTTGCCTGCAAGTCATGCAGGCTTGGTTGGGGGTTGTGGCTACACAACTCTGCACAGCCCGGGTGAATATTGGTCTCTGGAGTTCATGCATGGTTCCTCCCGTCCACTTGACCATGCATTCATTTGCATTGTGCTGTTGTTCAGCCTGTTTTCAGTGGCGCAAGTGTGTTTTACTGAATATTGCAGAATGGCGGAATTTTGTACTGGCAGATGTGCAACCCTATTGTGTATGGGTCAACCATCTTGAATATGCCACTCAAAATAGTTCAAAAAGGTGTTAACCAAGTCTAGTGAATGTGCAGTGCCACCATGGCAGAAGATCCTGTACTACCATAACAAACTGGTATTACTACAGATGTGAGTGGAATACTATTCTTCATGAATCTGAGAATGGATGGATGTGCATAGCGGTAGATGTGGTGTTGTGGGGGGGGAAGGTCTTCTCCTCTGCTAATTTTGGTGGTGGAGTTATTGTACAATGAGTAATAGATAACCAATTCTAATGTTGTAGGTGTCTCAGTGGAATTCAATGGTGTGCTGCTTAATTATCTGTTGGTAATTATGACATGTCCCTAGATTGTATTTACTTAATATTTCTATATGTCATGCCAATGTTTCATTTTTATTATTGCAATAGTTATTAATGGACATCATAGAATATCTACATGTTTGTTAATGTGTTTAATAGCCCTGTGGGGTAATATGGTTAATAACACATAAATGGCTGCCGCATTCAGCTAGAGGGTCATTGAGTGAACAGTGACATTATCGTTGTGTTTGTGTTATTCTTATTATAATAACTCACATTTTAAAACTGTTAAAGGAACAGGCGTCATATAATTAGGTATGCATGTATGTAAATTGAACAGACATGTAATGTTTTAGGATGTTTCTGTGTCACAAACAGGCATTATGACAATGTTATAAGTATTGTGATTGATGGGCAGGCACTGCTTGTTCTGCACTGCATACTACCAATTATATATTTGTGAGTTATCTTTTGGAAAATACGTTATTGAAGAAACAGTGTTAGGGGAATCACCAGGGAAAACAATGAATTTCTTATATTAACTGTTCTGGATTGGATGGAGATTTGTCTTGGAAAAAGATATATACATGGTGTCATAATTTCAACTTTGTGTGGTTTTTTGCAGATGAGAAGACTTGTTATATCATGTAATATTGAGTTAACAACATACAACTAGTTGGAGACAGAGCTGTTTCTGTAAAGAGATATGTGTTCAAACGATAGTTGCATGAATGATGTAGTATTAGAAATTGCTGTTTTAAAGAAAAACACTTTTACCTTGATATTTCATCTATTAATGTGATCATTTTTTTACTTGTTTGCTTTAATAGAGCCCGGGGAAGCTGCTGCTGCTGAACATGTGGAGGTGAAGCAGGAAGCCGGCGCCAGCCCACCACGTAAGTGAAATCTGTTGTTGCTATTATCTGCATGCTTGAGAAGTACCATAGGGTTGTTAACATTCTGTGGTGATCAATGCTCCTGTTGATAATTACACATTGCTGTCCTACTGCATGATAGGGGGAGTGCACTGTCTATTGGCATACTCACTGCAAATGTTCAATTGTTTGGGGTGTGAGCAACAGACCTTTGTTGCTGAGGCAATACCACTTTCTTTTGTTTGTTGGGGGGCGAATCACTGTTGACATTACTTACTTTATGTGTGCTGTGACCTTATAAGGGTGGCAATGCATTGATCACTGCAGATACCCAACCACCAAAAAAACACAAACATGGTGGGAGGATATTGTAGTGACCTAAATGGTGTGCAATGCATAAAGTGTCCAATTATGATTTTTTAGTTTTTTTCTTAATCTACAAGTTTAAAAGTGTGCCTTATAGTGTTCATGATCCCTTTTTCCCAGTTAAAGTGAATAGCTGTGCAGTGTGTCTGTCTTCAGCCTTGCCAGCCTCATACTTACCTCTACAATGCAGTGCGATGCTGTTCAATGCACTGTCAGATATGTGTATTTTTTAAAGGTGATCATGAAATGAGGGAATGTTGATAAAAGTAATAATGCAGGTAATAATGGGACTGTTTGCGTTCACTCTATAAATATTGCACGTTTCTATATAGCACTATGGAAGTTGTCTCACCACACTTAAAATGCAGTACTATGACAGGTTGCAGTGGTGCAAATTCCACTACATCATAAGGTGCGTATTGCTGGGTTGGGTGTTATGAAAAGAAGTTGTTGAGTAGTGAAACTGTGCTAAATATTGGGCCACATAGATCACATTGCTACATAATTCAATGATGCATGGCTTAGCGACACACAGTGTCATACTTTGAATGAGCACCTATACTTTAAAATAGTGTTTTTTATACTTCACTATATGATGCTGTGGCTGTTGTGCGAAATTACTTTTTGGGACAGTGTAAGGAGATGACTGTGAGACTGTATGTGAGTAAAGGTGGTAATATGTCTATTTAAAACATTTGTTTCGAGATGAGCATTATATGCTATCATAGGTGCAAGCCCTTGTGGTGTGCAAAATAGTTGTGCAGGGGTGTGTCCAGGGTGATATTCAAAGGAGTTGTGCTATTGAGGAACTGCTTTGAATATCACCTCCAAGCACAGCCACTGTGCATGGCGCAGTGGAACTTGCAGCACCACAAGTTGACAAAGTGCAGCATTCAACTTGCGGTCGCAAAATCCCGATATTCAAAAGGTGATATGCAAATGTGGCTGTAATTCATGTGCAAGGCGGGGGGCGTCGCATCTGATTATGGCCCCATTTGCATACCATTAGCATGCAGGTGTGCGATCCCGAGGACTCTGCGCTTGGCTCCTTACCAGGCAGCAGCAGCTCGGGAAGGACACCCATGCAGGCCAATCGAGGCAAAGAGCATAAAACCCCACCCCCCACTGGCCTGATTGCAGGCATACTGTTAATACCCCCCACCAGCCCAATTGGGGGCAATGTGTCTCCCCTTCAACACAGACATGGAGGTCCAGTGGACCAATAAGCACGATCACGGATGAAGTAATTAAACACCTCCCACCTCCTGAATATATCCCTGGTGGTCCAGTGGACCGATAAGCCCAATGCAGGCTGGAGTATTGAAACACCCCCACCTCCGATCATATCCTGAAAATCCCAATTGTGGGATGTAGTTGGAAACCCCCCCCAACAAAACACATGAGTGTTGGGGGGACACACATTGCTGCCCGCGATTGGCCTGGTGAGGGGGCGTAGAGTGCATATCTCTCAACCATACCACATTGTGAGGAATGTTACTCATTTTAATTCACAAAAGCTCCCTGTTTCACATTGTGAGGACTTGTAACACATTCAGTGTTAAAATTTATTAGCAAAACTCTATAGTAAATGATGCTAAATATATCAATTTGATTAATTGCAGACTTTATGAACATAAATGCAAACATTTTAACAGTGTTGTGGGCTTCTAATTTAAAAATTAGATTAAGTGTTCCACGTTTGCCCATTCTTTCCACATTTTGAGAGGCAATGTAACACATTTGGGAACAAACGGTTGAGGACGTATGAGACAGAGTGTTGAGGGCCAGCCACAGGTGGCAGCTGCTGTGTTGCGTCCTGCAGTACGGCAGCTCACCTGTGGGTGGCCCTCAACAAATCCTTTTTTCTCAAGTTGTGCAGGTGCAGCTTTGGGGTTGCGCCTGCACAACTCTGCACAGCCCGCTGAATATCTGGCATGCTTTGCATCGCATCTCATATTAGTGACTTAATTATTTAAAGTAGTGATGCGTGTTGAGGGCTTGAAACACGGGTAAAAAGCTGTTTGGTTTCAAAGCATCATTAAACTTATCATGATAGTGTACGCATGAAAAGTATTTTATTATACTGTTACTGTCAAGGTACTTTGTTTTTCACTGAATACATGACTACACATTATAGGCAGACATGGTGAAGTAAAATTCTCACACTTGATGAGGATGTATTTCAATTCTATGGTATAATAGTGTCAATAATGTAAAGTATGTACATACTGAATATTTATAGTAGTGAAAGAAAATCTAAGAGTAGCATTCTAAGCCACAGCTAACTATACATTTTTTATGTTGTCAGCTTATTAGATAATATAGATAGTCAAGTATGACAGAGACAGAAATAAGATACTAAATAGTTTAGCATCATACTTAAAACTATTATCATAACTTTGAAATGAATGCATTTCTGATATTGCATTAGATAAGAAATATTTGAAGTGAAATATTTGAAAGTCGTAATTGTTGAATTTGTGTTGTATATTCATCATAACTTTTTTAAATCTTTGTAGGGCGCCGGCGACTGCGAAAATGCACGACCCACTGCCGCTGCTACAGACGGCTCATCGCGCGAGGTTGTCAGTCTGCGGAAAGAAAATGCTGTGATCCTTGAGAGGCTGGACAAAATCCAGTCTCTCTTAGATGCACAGCAGCAGACTGTCAACCTCGTGCTAGAGCCGGTCGTAGCAGTGGGTGATGGTGCTGTGCCAAGTAGCAGTGCTTCACCTCCATGAACACCATCTGTTCCTGCAGCTTCCCTGGGCGAAACTGGCCACCCTTCGTAGCGGTCCAGTATCTCCTCCAGAGGGCACAACAGCTTCCACTTCGTTTGCGCCTCCACATCGAATCCAGTTTCTAGCCTGGATTGCCTCAAGCAGTGCATACACCTCTGCATAGTGTTGCACAAAATTTAAAAAAAAGACTTTTAAAATATATTTATATTTATGTTTCAAAATGTTTTTCATAATTTATGTTTATGTATGATGTAATACACATTTCAATGATTTATTTTCCCTGTTCTAATATTATTTGTAAATCTATATTTTTTAATTTTATATGAAAAATATATTTTTGTTTGTGATTTTTATATATAATATATTTTATAGTAAAAAAATTTATTTATACTCTCTTGTGTTTGGTGTGTTATTGTGTAGTAGGATGTTTCTTGAAAATAGTTTTAAGAAGATTAATGCAACTGTGATTTTCTCGTTTGGTGAAACCTCATAGCACCCTATTGTGGCATTAGGTTGGAATCTCCATAGAAGTAAGTTAGATGTGTGACAATGCTACATTATACTATTTGTGGCACACTGTTGTTGTTTCCATACAACTAGTGCTATGGAATGTGTGTATGTGTATGATGATGAAGATAAGTATGTACGTGCTAGTGCAACAGTGAAATCTCTGTGTTGCCATACTTACAACAAATTTATGTATTCAGTCAGAAACCTCTTCCACCGCTGTTCACATGATTGATGGTACCACCTCAGTTGGTAGTGGAAGCACTCTATGAAATCTCAAGTTACTATAGTAACATATCCATTTGTTCAGTAGATGAACTAATGGTGCCCATGTCATGTCATATTGTCTTTTAGTTATGTACATCTTTTTATTAACATATGTGCTCACAAACAAAATGAGTAAGACACTTTTACATAAAAACTACTACATGGAATGAGAATGACAAATTACAATTAATAAAGTAATTAAGACAATATGATTAACAGTTGACTACTGTTACTGTTAATAACAGTAAATGCAACCACAAGAGTTGAAATATTTCTGATATTGGAACATTTTTTATACGTATGTACTATTCTTACAACTATAAATCATGTAGTATGCTGAGTGATAGTTCTGAAAAGACAGGATATTCATGGCAAAACTCCGTTTAATGCATCAGTTAGGGTTGTTCCACAGTGACAAAAGTGAGAATTCGCTGTTGGGTTGAAAACCCTAACTCAAGTCACCCCCCAGCACCACACACACACAGACACACACACACATTCAAGTATGGGGAGGACCAAGTCAACACAACCAATGACAGACATCCAGCAGCAGGTGACAGAAATAATAAACAATTGTCTAAATGTACTACGAGACATCCCCACCCACCTGACCAGGTACTGCATGCTCAGTGGAGATCAACAGCAAAACTGAGGCCATGTACACCAAACGTCACATCCCTGATTGCAGCTGCACACACGCACCACACTTAGTAGTTGCATGGCTCACCTACTGATGCCCCACACCAGACCACACCACTTGTGGTGGGCCACCTGAGCAACAGAGTTAAGCAAAACCAAGGAGTTATACAGGTATGATATCTCTGATTATAACAAGGGTTTGAGAAATGCAGCTTTCTAATTGACTGTAAATATTGTAACAGCCTTATGTTTAGTTTTTATTAACATACATGTAGAGCCTAACCATATGATGAACATGGTTTAATGTTGTTTAAAAAACAGTTTTATTATGATAGCAATAAGCCACTCCCAGGTATTATGTTAATGGTCAGTTTATCACTGTCTAGCGACATGGTACTCGGATATGCCTCATTCAACATTAAACCCCTGGGTGATTAACAGACCATTTAACATAACTGTTGGCCATGCCTTATTGTTTAATTGTCTTTATGAGTAGATACTCTCCCTCTGCTAGGCACTGCAGCAGCTTTGCAACACAGTGTCCACCCAGTTACACCATACACTGTCTAGTTACTGGAGAATGGCTGTGAATATGAACTCATGAAGATGAACAGTGTAACTTGATCATTACAGTCATCGAAACCCTAGTGTGATTATAACTGACAGAGTCAGTGATAGAGATAACCCTTCTGTCTTAGTACACTTACCCCATTATGAGTTAAATCAATACTAAAAGACATTCTGTTTATATCTATACCATACCTACTTGATTCCTGTTGTAGCAGAATTAACATAGTTATCACTTTGATAGCATCAGTGACAGAAGTGTGGCAAACCAAACAGTAGGCATACAGCCTGAGTATGAAACAACTGTTAAAAAATCACACTGTGTCCATAAGTGGCATAGATCACTCATTGCAACAATAGCAAATGTATTACTATTTGAATAAGTTAGTCATCACAGATGCAATGAGATTGTCTTTATCAGGTACAACATACTCAGTAAGTGCCTAGAGGAAAATCTATCCTATATACATGTCCGATACAGGTACATCATTGTTGGCTCAGTAGTGCTATGATATTTAGAAGTTGCTTGGCCTGATCCATGCAATTACAATCTTTCTTACAAAGAATACTTACTGCATCTTTAGTATTGAAACACACTGAAGGTCTATGTATGTACATCAGCAGTACACCTTCATCAGTAAGAATGCATATGATACTGGCAGTACAAATTTCACAGCGTTGAACAGGCAATGCTTTTCCATACATTTACATCAGCCTCTTTATGTTGAGTAAACCATTGCAGTAAATGTACTACTATGTAAATCACCTACTAAATGTATCACTACTTTTATCTTGAGCATGCTAGTGTCTTGTAGTTAATTTATGTGCTTCTCTTAATTAATGTATACTCACTAGTGTTAAAACCTTTCTACAACTGTCATCATGCACCTTCAGCATTTATATTGAATAACGGCACAGTACCAGTTGTGGTGTGGTGTGGGGCATTAGTAGGTAAGGCCATGCAACTACTAAGTGTGCTACGTTGTGTGCAGCTGCAATCAGGGATGTGTATGTTTGGTGTACATGGCCTCAGTTTTGCTGTTGATCTCCACTGAGCATGCAGTACCTGGTCAGGTGGGTGGGGATGTCTCGTAGTTCATTTAGACAATTGTTTGTTATTTCTGTCACCTGCTGCTGGATGTCTGTCATTGGTTGTGTTGACTTGGTCCCCCCATACTTGAATGTGTGTGTGTCTGTGTGTGTGTGGTGCTGGGGGTGAATTTGGAGTTAGGGTTTTCAACCTAACAGCGAATTTCCTCACTTTTGTCACTGTGGAACAACCCTAACTGATGCATTAAACGGAGTTTTGCCATGAATATATATATATATATATATATATATATATATATATATATATATATCATGCAAAACCTCAATTTAGTACATCAGTTAGGGTTGTCCACAGAAACAAAAATGAGAATTCAATAATAGAGTTCATCCCTTACCCCACCCCACCAACAGGTATTGAGTGTGCATTGGGGTCATCGGTCCTAACTCTCACCCCATTCTCCTACACTGCACCACCTTAGCTTGTTTACACATGGGATGGGGTGAGAGTTAGGGCTGATGACCCAACACACATCCCAATATCTGTTGGTGGGGGCAGGGTGGGGTGGAAGGGTGGGAACCCTAAATGTTGAATTTCCTTGCTTTTGTCACTGTGGAGGAACCCTAACTGATGCATTAATGAGTTTTTGCAAATAATATATATATATATATATATATATATATATTTCCATAGCAAAACAAAACTCCATTAATGCATCAGTTGGAATATTCCAAACAACAGAAAAGTGAGGAAATTCCATGTTAGGGTTCCCACTCGCTTTCACCCCACCCCACCTGCCCACCCGACAGGCGTTAAGGGTCATTGGTCCTAACTCTTACCCCATCCTATGTGCAAACAAGCTGAGGTGGTGTAGTAAAGGAGAATGGGGTGAGAGTTAGGACTGATTCCTCAATGCACACCCCAATGCCTGTTGGTGGGGTGGGTGGGTGCAAGGGGTGGGAACCCCTAACTCAAATGTCCTCACTTTTGTCACTATGGAACAACCTCAACTGATGCATTAAACAGAGTTTTCTGCCATGAATATAAATATATATATATATATATATATATATTATGTGCTGGTGTAACACCACTATATTTAGAGTTAAGCAGTTTAATGTTAAACCCCAAATTTTGCAACTTTCAACAAATTTGCAAGAAATTTGGCATATGCCATCCCATGGAGTAGGTCTCTTGATGCTCCAAGTTTTATTTTGACTGGATGTGTAGTTGTTGTGCAGTGCATAGTGAAAAAATGTGTTTTCCACTTTTTGCACCTGTTTTTGCCCGAGTTGTAGACACACTGTTTGGAATTGTGGTCTGAAATTTTCAAGGTAGAAAAAAGGTTGCTCCAAAGAACAAGCCAGCATTGATTTGTTGAAAAAATAGTAATCAGTTTCAAAGTTATTAAATTTTGGAATTTCAGGTTGTAGGAAAACTCAGTTCAGTCTTTTGGATAGGTGTATAAATTGCAAATAAGGATTCGCCTCATGAACAGGGTATTTGACAGCTCATGAACAAGGATTTATAAAATCCCTGTTTGTATAAAACAATCCCTGTTCATTAGCTGCCACCTTTCAATTTCTTTGGTGAACAAAACCTTGTAACTTGGCCCAGGGAAGTGTTCTGTGGAGATTAAAGTATGAGTTTTGTTCAGGGTGATGCCCTCTACAATCCCATGAGCTTTGGTTTCCTTTAGTTTACTCAATAAATGTGCATTTAAATTTTAAAATCCTTGTTCATGACTTGTTTCGATCCTTTTTGTGAGGTGTCAAAATCCTTGTTCGTGAGCTGATTCTTATTTGTGAGCTGTCAAAATCCTTGTTCGTGAGGGACAGCCAGATGACCCTATCTTGCAACTAAGTTTTCTCACAAACAAGGATTTTGACACCTCAAGAACAGGATTCGGCTGATGAACAAGGGTTTTGATATCTCATGAACAGGGATTATAAAAAGTAGTCCCTGTTCATAAGGTGTCAAAATCCTTGTTCATTAGGTGTCAAAATCCTTGTTCATGAGAAATCTTTGTTTGTGAGCTGTCAAAATCCTTGTTCATTAGATGACGACCAGATGGCCCTAAAATCCCTTTTGTGAGCTGTCAAAATCCTTGTCTGTGAGGTGTCAGAATCCTTGTTAGCAGGCCAAACCTTGTTCCTGATCTATCAAAATCTCTCTTCATGAGATGTTGATCAGATAGCTCTATCTCACAAACAGGGACTTCTCATGAATAGGGATTTTAACACCTCATGAACAGGGATTCAGCTCAAGTCACAAACAAGGATTTTGACAGCTCACGAACACAAATTTTTAAAGGTTGCTGTTTCTTTGCCACTTTACTGCAAAGAAACAGGACTTTTGGGTTTGCAGGGTAGAAAAGGGCTTTCCCAGAGATGTCTTAGGCTAGTGTGGTGTAAACATTTGCATTGGTTACATAGTTATGGCATTCCAAAGTTGAGAAATTTTCCCATAGGATAACATTGTGGCAAACTCGGTGCCTTTTGGTGCCTATATCTCGAAAAAGGTTTGAGATACAGATTTTTCATTAAATGCAGCTATGTATGCGTGCAGGTTACCAGTCCGTGATTACAGTTGCAGTGGGGTTTTTTTCCAGGGTTGCTACAGTTACTAAGACTTTGCCCCATTTTCAGCACAAGGATTACTTGGAATGCGTCTAGGTCTGCACTCTCTTCAATTATAGGTAGGTGGAACGATAGATACCTTTTATGCAGAAATGTGACTGCTGGGCCATCAATTATGCAACTCTCCAGGCCCTGCAATCCCACAGAGAGATATCAGTTCATTGTAATGTCTGTACACTTATGGATACATGGGAATGCTTCCAAAACCATATTTTGGGGGTAACCATTGCCTCAGTGCTTGTGTGCTGAGGTTCTTTGTCTTTAAGGGTAAGATTTCACTTTCTCAAAAAGTAAGGACATTCATTGCAAAAGACTTTATTAATGCATCAGTTTGGGTTGAACTGACAAAAGTAAGGAAATTAGGTATTAGGGTTGGGACCCTAACAGCACCCCATCCCCCACCCCCTCTTGCCAGACCAACAGAGCAATAGGGTGTGCCTTGGGGTCATTGGTACTAACTCTCACCCCATTCTCTTATACTGTACCATGTCAGCTTTCTTACACTGTGGAATGGGGTGAGAGGGCTGATGATCCCAAGGCACATCCCATCACCGGTTGGTCTGTGGAGTATGGGGTGGTGTGGTTGGTTGGGGGGTATCAGGGTCTCAGCCCTATGGCATCATTTCCCTATTTTTGTCACTTCAACACTAACTAATGCATTAATGAAGTTTTTTGCAATGAAGATATATATATATATTATAACACTATAGTTAGGGTTGAGTACCCCATTTAAGGTTAAATCTGAAATTTGTCAGCTTAATAACTTTGCAACCGTATGACAGATTTGCCTGAAATTTGGAACGCACAGTCTGGTGCCATAGATCTCGGAATCAGACAAGTTGCGTTATGGTCGGATGTATAGTTAAACGGTTCAAAAGTTATTAAAAAAAAAACTGCTCCCCATTGTAGTCGATGGAAAAAGTTAAAATATTCGAAAGTGTTGCAAATGCCATTTTTACTTTCACAAATGACCCTTTTACTTTCACAAATCAGCCATTTTGTTTTCAGTTGCTGATCAGAGAAATGATTGGCCTTTAAATTTGGGACCCTCTAAGGACACAATTCTTGTTGTAGTCACCTAGTTGAGCCCTGAGGATGCTAGCCATGTCTTTTTTTGAGGGGTAAAACACCCTAGAAATATGTTTTTAAAATGTTTGTGAAAAGTAGTGTCCCAAAGTACTTTTGCAAATGTGACACTTTCATGATTTCTTTTGTGAAACTGTCACGATTTGTGAAACAACTTTGAGAAACTACAGTCAAAACAACAAGAAATCTTTGCCACCCTGAGCAAACAACAGTTTGGTCTTTTGGGCTGAAATTTGCAGGAAGAAGGCCAACATCCACATATGTATGTGCTTTTTGGTTGTTTGGTGCCAAATATTACAGGGCTGCAAAGTTACGGCACTCTGAAGTTGACCATTTTCCCAAAGGATACCATTACGGTGTTCGACGCCCTTTTGGGTCCCGTATCTCAAAAAAATTTTGAGATATGGACTGTTCTGAGCAAAAAAGGACTAATAGCAATACCAGCCTGGAAAGTCACAATTAATAAGAGATTTAATTTTTTTCTATGTCGTACAGTTCCTGAGATATAAGCAATTTAGTATTTCAAGTGCTCATTTTCTGCTCCAGGGGCCATTATTATGCACACATTCTTAGCATTCACTGTGCTTCTGAATGTACTTTTTGGGAAAAAGTTGTGTGTGTTAGCATTGCTGTTACAGTTAGCATTTCCATTACAGTTTGTGTTTCCGTTTCTGTCACTGAATGCGTTACCTTTTGCGTTTGCATTTTTGCTTGTGTTTGTGTAACTGTTACCAATTGTGTTTCCATTACCATTTTCGTTAGTATTTACTTTTGCGTCACTGTGTGCATTACCATTTGCATTTGCGTTTGCATTTCTGTTTGTGGTACTGTTTCCTTTGGCATCATCATTGGTGTTACCGCTACCATTTGTGTTTCCAATTGCGTTACCATTACCGTTTGCATTTTTATTACCATTTGCATTTTCATTTCTGTTGATGTTAGTGTTTGCATTTCCGGTTGTGTTTCTGTTGTCAGTTGCATTACTGTTTCCTTTTGCATCGCAGTTGCTGTTACCATTTGCATTTCTGTTTGCATTTGTGATACCATTTGCAATTTTGTTACCATTTTTGTTACCATTTGCATTTCCATTGCCGTTAGCATTTGCATTACTGTTTCTTTACCAGTTGTGTTTGCATTTACATTTGCGATTGCGTTTGTTTTACCATTTGTGTTAGTGTTTCTGTTTGTGTCATCATGTGTGTTACCATTTGCGCTTGCATTTGCATTACCGTTAGTGTTACTATTATCTTTTTACCTCACATATTGCCATTACTATTTTCATTTACGTTACCGTTTGTGTTTTGCATTCCGTTACTCTTTGTATAACGATTTGTGTTTTCATTAACATTTCCATGAGAGTGCCTGTCCACTGGTCTTTTAAAGCTTCATTGAAATGTTATTTATTTGAATTAGCTTTTTGAAGATAATACTTAGTCTATTCTGTTGCCTTTTAAATGATTTATATTTGTATTTATTATCGGATGTGTGTTGTTATATTTGTTATGTATTTGCGCTTTGGCATTCTGAAAAGTGCATTATAAATAAATACTGATTTGATTTGATTTTGATTTTACATTACCGGTTGTGGAACCATTTTCGTTTGTGTTAACACTTGCATTTCCATGCATTTCTGTGACATTTGCAGTACTTGGTCTTATATGGTACTTCTGTGCATTTACCAATTTTCATTTGACATCTGCATATTTTTTTTGTAGAATGAAGCACCCCAAAATTTAGTTTTTTGCCACTAGTGTGAAATTCTGTGCTCATACTGCTCTGAAATTGTTAAAGAGATTTGGATAACATTTGGTATACGTGGAGTGGAATGGTGCCCCTATTTATTTACCAATTTATATTTCACTGGTGCATATGATTTTTGAGTAGTGCAGTGCAAAACATTCAGTTTTTGCTATTTTTCTGCACTGTCTTGCATGACTCATAATGCAGCCACTGTGTGGTTGACTGGTCTGACACTTGGCACATAGAAAGTCCTTCCTTAAAGGAACATGCTAGTTTTGTTTGGTGAAAAATGTTATTCTATTCCAGAGTTATAAGCATTTGCAGTTGCCCCCTTCACAGTCAGAGATTTTTCAGCCACAAGTTCTGCCATTTTACTGCATTTTTGGACGTGATTTCTGACATTTTGTGGTGGAAGACTTCTTAAAGGTGCAGAAACTTTACAATTGAATATCTCTGGAATGGTTTGGTCTTTTCACATGAAATTTGGAGGGTGTTGAGTGGATGTACTGGAGATGTGAATTATGCAGTTTTTCATGTTGGGAAAATAATTCACTGTGGACATACTGCATGACGCACTTATCGTTTTTTGCAAAGCTTTATGCATGGTGCTACCGGATTGAAATTTATAGCATAGGTAGCCCTAGTGATATGGCGGTACCTTTCAGTGGTTTAGTTCACATTAGCCTTTGTGCCATTATCTTGGAAATGAAGCGAAATACATACTTTTCACTACTGTTGGCTCACATTGCCTTCCTGCCGTTATCTCAGAAACTAAACAAAATACAGACTTTTTCACTAACGTTGGCTCAGCTCACCTTTGTGCCATTATCTCAGAATTGAAGAGAGATACACACGTTTCACTTCTGTTGGATCACATCACATTTGTGCCATTATCTTGGAGACAAAGCCAGACACAGGCTTTTCGCTAGTGTTGCCTCACATCGCCTTGTGTTGTTATCTTGAAACCAAGGAAGATACAGACTTTTTTGCTACTGTTGATCACATCACCTTTCTGCCATTATCTCGGATTATCTTGGAAATAAAGCCAGATACAGACTTTTTGCTACTGTTGTCTTACATCAGCTTACTTTTACTGTTTTCATGTGCATTGCCGTTTGCATTTATGTTTACATTTCCCTCACCATTTGCATTACAGTTTACGTTTGCCCTTCCATTTCCAGCACCATTTCTGTTTCTATTTACATTTGTGTCACTTTTACTATGACGGTTAGCATTTGTGGTTACATTTACCATTACCATTACCGTTGCCTTTTGCATTTCCATTTGCATCACCATTATCATTACTGCTTGCATTTGCAATACCAGTTCCATTACCACTTGCATTTCCATTTCCCTTTGCTTTACCATAACAGTTAGAGCTTGTGTTTGCATTCATGTTTCTGTTGGTGTTACACTTACCATTAGCATTTACATTTCACTTACCATTACTGTTACTGATAGCGTTACTGTTATGGTTATTACACTGACATAGGCAACATGGTGGGAAGGGCCCCGGGCTCCCACTACCACATACCATTCACTGTTTATAGTACACAGTCTCAAAAAGAAGGGAAATTCAGTGCAAAAAACTCAGTTTAATGCATCACTTAAGGTTGTTCCACAGTGACAAAAGTGAGGAAATTCGGTGTTAGGGTTGTCACTCCTTGTGCCCCACACCCAACCTGCCCCCACCAACAGGCATCGAGGTGTGTGTTGGGGTCATCAGTCCTAACTCTCACCCCATTCTCCTATCCTGCACCACCTCAGCTTATTTACACATGGAATGGGGTGAGAGTTAAACTAAAGTAAAACAAAAAACATTCATTCCTGCAGTCTCCCCAGAAATGGATGAGTACAGTCACCAGTGAAGCATGATATCACACAGAAGAAATAACCTGATAAATAAAGTAAAAGAAACCTCCAATACATAAAAAAAAAACCTCTGTAAATACATAAAGGTTCAGGAAATGCTGACTCTTGACTCTGATAATAACCGCCCCAGACAGTTCTAAACCAATCATGCCCAATGCAACATGCACAAACAACAATAGCAACCAGCGAATGAATATATATATATATGTAGATGTAATAGATAAACTACTCTGAGGTGTGCAGTCATGCTCTGATATATGCACGCCTTGGTGTGTGTTGTTACGCATGAGGCTGCAGGCTGAGTGTATCAACACCCAAGGTGTGCCTATATCAGAGCATGACTTCACACCTCACAGTGGTTTATCTGTCTTATAAAATGACAGAATTGTTTTGGAGGAGGGTAAAAGTGCAGGTGTATGGTCACACTCTGATATACACAGGGTCATGTGATGTGTTTTATACAATCAGAACACTGAGTTTGTAGCTACTACGTGTACCCATTATATATATATATATATATATATATATATATATATATATATATATATATTTTCATGGCAAAAATAAATTTAATGCTTCAGTTAGGGTTGTTCCACAGCAGCAAAAGTGAGGCAATTCGGTGTTAGGTTGCCACCCTTGCACCCTCACCCATCCCACCAACAGGCATCAGGGTGTGTGTGTGAGGAACATCTGCCTAACTCTCACCCATTCCATATGTAAATAAGCTGAGGCAGTGCAGTATAGGAGAATAAGGTGAGAATTAGGACCGGCGACCCCAACACACCCTGATGCCTGTTGATGGGGATGGGGAGGGCGTGGGATTCAAGTGGGATGGGATCCCTAATATTGAATTTCCTCACTTTTGTCACTGTGGAACAACCCTAACTTGATGCATTAAATTTAGTTTTTTTGCCATGAATTTCCCTTCTTTTTGAGAATGTTCACTATAAATAATGAATGGTAAAATAAAATAGTAATCCTAACGGTAATGCAAATGCAAGCAGAAATGGTAACACACATGATGAAGCAAACCTAAACGATAATGCAAATGGTAAGAGAAATGCAAACGTTAATGAAAACAGAAATGGTAATGCAAATGGTAATGCAAATGCTAACAGCAACAGAAACAGAAACATTAATGAAAACAGTAACACTAATGCTAACGACAACAGAAATGCAAATGCAAGTGTTAATGAAAATGCAAATTGTAACACAAATGCAAACAGAAATGCAAATGGTAATGGCAATGGTGACGCAGAAGGAAACAGTAACACAACTGACAACAGAAATGCTACCGAAAATGCAAATGCTAAGGCCAACAGAAATGCAAATGGTGATGAACACGCAAGCAGTATCAGTAATGCAATTGGAAATGCAAATGATTATGGTAATACCAATAATGACATCAAATGAAACACTAACAGAAATGGAAACACAAATGCAAGTGCATAAGCAAACGCAAATGGAAACACACACGGTCATGGTAATGCAATTGGAAACACAAATGCTTATGGTAACACCAATGATGATGCAAAAGGAAACAGAAACTGAAACACAAACGCAAGTGCGTATGCAAATGCAAATGGTAGCATGCACAGTCATGGTAATGCAATTGGAAATGCAAACACTTATGGTAACACCAGCGATGATGCCAAAGGAAACAAAATGCAAATGCAAATGGAAGCACGTACGCAGACACAAATGGGAATGCATACGCTGACGCAAAAGGAAACACAAACAAAAACAGTAATGGAAATGCAAATTGTAACAGTAACGCAACCGCAATCACAAATGCAAAGGGTAAAGCACATGATGATGTCAATAGAAATGCTAACTCAAACAGTAATGGAAACACAAGGGAAAATGCTAACTGTAACAGTAATGCAAACGCACACACTTTTTCCCTAAGAAAGCTGCATTCAGAAGCACAGTGAATACAAAGAATGTATGCATAATGGCCCTCACAGCAGAAATTGAACACTTGGAATACTAAATTGCTTATATCTCAGGAACCATATGACACAGAAAAATGAGTTTCCTGGCTAGTTTTGGGGCTAAGCATTTTCTGATGAAAAGTCTGTATCTCAAAAAGGCGCAGCAGATGCCGTAATGTTATCCTATGGGAAAAATCATCAACTTCAGAGTGATGTAACTTTACAGCCCTGTAATATTTTGTCACCAAGCCACAAAAAGGCACATCTGAGGGATGTTGGCTTTCTTCCCTCCAAATTTCAGCCCAAAAGACTAAACCATTATTTTACAGCAGGGTGGCAAAGAATTCTTGTTATTTTGGCCACAGTGTCACAAAGTAGTGTCATGATTTGCGACACTTTCACAAAAAAAATCACGAAAGTGTTGCAAGTGCAACACTACTTTGTGACACTACAGTTTACAAAAATTTTACAAACTTATTTCTGGGGTATTTAACCCCCCAAAAAGACTTGGCTAGCATACTCAGGGCTCTACTAGGTGAACAGAAAAAGAACAAAAAGAATTGTGTCCCTAGAAGGTTCCAATTTTAAATGCCAAGCATTTCTGTGACCAGCAACTGAAAACAAAATGGTGGATTTGTGACACTACAGGGGTCATTTGTGACACTAAAAACTGCATTTGTGACACTGTCGAACTTTTTGCTAACTTTTCCTATTGACTAGAATGGGAAACTTGCTTTTTGAATAATTTTTGAACCATTTAATATTTTTTCATGAAATCTTTGAAAGGCACATCAAGGACCCCGGCTGCATATTCTCTGAAGGTTTCAGACTGGTCGTGCAAAAAAGTGTGACCTGTAGACATGAGCAAAGAATGTGCAATAAAGCATAAATGTGACTTTCTATGGCGCTATATAGCTCTGCAACTGTATATCCGACCGGTATGGAACTTGGCAGATCCAGAAGCATGCCAAATGTCAAACAAATCCGTCATACAGTGGCAAAGTTATTAACCAAAATTTCACACTTTAACCTTAAATGGGATACTCAATCCTAACTATAGTAGCACTACGTGCCACTGTAATATAATATATATATATATATATATATATATATATATATATATATATTTTACAGGCAAAAACTCTGTTTAATGCATCAGTTAGGGTTGTTCCACAGTGACAAAAGTGAGGAAATTTGGTGTTAGTTGAAAGCCCCTTGCACCCCAGCCCACTACCCCAGAGTTAGGACTGACAACCCCAATACACACCCCATTGGCGGTTGGGGTGGCGGTGGGCGGTGAGTGGCTTTCAACCTTACTCAATTTCTTCACTTTTGCTGTCCGAACAACCCTAACTGATGAATTAAACTGAGTTTTTTTGCCTCTAATTTCCCTCCTTTTTGAGAATGTGCAGTAGAAATAGTGAATGGAATGTGGTGGTGGGAGTGTGGGGTCCCACCACATGATTTTTTGTGACATAGTAATGGTAAGTGCAAGGGAAATGCAACTGCTAATGGTTGTGCACATGGTGACTGAAACATAAATGGAAAAGCAAACACTAGTAGAAATGCAAGCACAAAGTGATGGCAAAGTGAATAGTGATGCAAAAGAAGACGCAAGTGCATAAAGAAATGCAATCCATGATGCGCTCGGTGATGGTACCATAATAGGAAATGCAAATGGTAACCTTAACAGCAGAAATAATGCCAAAGGAAACAGAAATGGAAATGCGAATGCAAGCACATATGCAAATGGGAACGCAAATGGTAATGCACATGGTGGTGTACTTGGGAACGGTAATGTAAACAGTGATGGAAAATGCAAGTGGAAATGCTAACTGTAACAGTAACAGAAGCACACACCCAGTTTTTACCCAACAGATACATAGGGAAACACAGTGTGTACAAAGAATATATGCATAATAATGGGCCTTGAAGCAGAAAATGAGCAGTCAGAATACTAAATTGCTTATATCTCAGGAACTGTGCAACGTAGAAAAAAAATTTAATTTCACATGATTCATCAGTTTCCTGGCTAGGTGTTCACTGAATTGTTGTGATGAAAATTCCGTATCTCGCACTGTTTCCAAGATACGAGCCCCGAAAAGCACGGAGGACGCCACCATGTTAGCATATGGGAAAAAATGTCAACTTTGGAGTACTGTAACTTGGCATCTGTGCAATATTTTATCACCAATCTACCAAAAGGCACATCTGTGAGATGTTGGCTGCCTTTCTTCCTTCCAACTTGAGCCCAAAAGACCAAACTGTTCTTTTGCAGCAGGGTGGCAAAGAGCTCCTGTCATTTTGGCCATAGTCTGGAAAAGTAGTGACTCTACTTTGCAACACTACTTTTTCCAGAAATTTGAAAAACATTTTTCTGGGGTGTTTAATGCCAAAATAAAGACATGCTTAGCATTCTCAGGGCTCAACTAGGTAAACACAAAAAGAATTGTGTCCCTAGATGGTCCCGATTTTAAATGCCAAGCATTTTTCTGATCACCAACTGAAAACAAAATGGCAGATCTGCGACACTACTAGGGCCATTTGTGACACTAAAAAGTGCATTTGCGACACTTTCAAACTTTTTGTTAACTTTTCCCATTGACTTATAATGGGAACTTGTGTTTTGAATAACTTTTGAACCATTTAATATTTTTTCACAAAATCTTCAAAAGGCACATTAGGGACCCCGGTCACATGTTCCCTGAAGTTGTTGGACCAGTCATGCAAACTGTGCAACCTGTAGGTGTGAGCAAATAATTTGCAAAAAAAGTAATCATGCACACAAATGTTGCTTGATAAATCTGCAGCTATATACTCGACTGGTGTGCAGGTTGGCAGATCCCAAGATCTATGCAGCCAGTCTATGCTTGCCAAATTTCAGGCAAATCCGTTGAATGATGGCAAAGTTATTTAGGTGCAAAGTTTCACCCTTTAACCTTAAAAGAGCTACTCAGTACTAACTATGGTAGCACTACCATGCTACTATAATATATATATATATATAGATACACACACATATATCAGACAAGGAACCTCTGTGTGCAAGCACTGAGGCAATGGTTACCCCAAAGGGCATTTGTCTGGGAAAACAAGTTTCAAAGAAATACAAACTCACACATGCCCCCAAAATGCAAAGCATCATGGGCTGCATATGGAAATCACTACAGAATATTATGCTGGTTCAACTTTAAGCAAAAATGCATGGTACTGAAAGGCCTCTCACACAGTTTGCAAAGGTGCCAATATATATATATATATATATATATATATATATATATATTATATTTATATTATAGTGGTGCAGTCGTGCTACTATAGTTAGGGTTCAGCGGTCAGTTACATACTAAAGTCAAAAGTTTGGGCATTAATAACTTTGGACTCGTTCAATGGATTGGCCTGAAATTTGGTACTCATGGTGGGGCATGGTAGATCTCTTGATTTGTCAAATTGTGTTTCGGTCAGAGTGACTGTCTTTGTGTACGAGGGCGCTGAAAAATGCAAAATTATCCATTTTTGGAGGCACCTTTTGGGATTCTGAAAGTGGTCATGTATGGCTGTCATGTGCTGTGCTGCTCTGTAAGATGGCTTATTTGAAAGAGCTATGGTGGCTGAACATGCCGCTTTTTGTTTGGTATAAAAATATTAAGGCATTCAAAAGTTATGGTACTTGTAAGTTCCCATTATAAGTCAATGGGAAAATTTATGTGTATATTTGTGAACAAATAATGGGGTTCTGACCATCTGATCCCACCTGGCAGTCAAAGAATTTACAGCCTCATGGTTCAAGAATGTTTGTCCCTGAGGATTTTCAAAATTCTTTGACCGCGAGGTCCGCCATCTTGTTTTTGGTTTTCTGATTGGAAAAATATAAATGTCTCAGTTCTGGGGGCACTTCTGAAGTAAAACTTTGATGGGTTTTACTAAGAGGAGCCTGATCTATTGAGGAATGTCTTTGGTTTGAGGCAATTTGGTGAAATAAATAGAGTTATATGATTTTGCAGTCTTTGTTCGTGGCTCGCTAACAGTCTTTGATCGCGAGCCTGCAAATTCTTTAATCTCGAGATTGTTTGATTGCCATCTTGCATTGCAATATATTTTGACAAATATCTCGGCTGATGGGTGATCTAGGGACAGAAATGAGGGTGGGTTTTGATCAGGGGCTTTGTTCTATCGAGGCATGCCATTGGTTCAGTTGAAATCGGTGAAAAAATACGTTTCAAAATTTTCCATTCTTTGGTCCCGAGTGTGTGATTTTTTCGATTGCAATGCTGCAAATTCTTTGATCGTGAGATTCTTTGACCGCCATCATACACCGTGAGTGAGGGACGAGATGGCTGTATTAAAAATTATTATTTCTCAGCCGAGGGGTATACTAGGAAGACAAAGGGTACCCAGGGTGGGTTTTACTCATGGGGCTTCATTCTGATGAACCATGGTGGTGGTTTATCACAATTGTATTCATTTTTAAGATATGAAGAGTTTTCACTCTTTGGTTGTGGCCCTGCAAATTCTTTGATTGTGAGTCTGCAAATTCTTTGATCGCGAGATTCTTTGTCCGTCATCGTGCATCACGAGCGAGGAATGAGATGGCCATATTAAAAGTTATTATTTCTCAGCCAAGGGGTGTACTAGCAAGACAAATGAGGGTGGGTTCTACTCAGGGGCTTCATTTTGTCAAACCATGGTGGTTGTTTACCACAATTTCTGCAAGTTTTTCATTTATAACATATTTTATTCTTTGTTCATGAGGCTGCAAATTCTTTGATCATGAGCCTGCAAAATCCTTGATTGTGAGATTCTTTGATCATCATCTTTGATCACGAGGGAGGGACAAGATGGCCAGATTTTTTTAAATAGAATAGATAGGGAAATTTCACCAGTCTTTAAAATTGAATATCTCAGAAATGGTTTGGTCTTTAAACTTGAAATTTGGAGGGTGTTCATAGCATGTCTTGTGGATGGAAACTGTAGTGCTAATGTGTCATTTAATTTTTATTGGATGGAGATTTTATGTAGTTAGCAGTTTGCCAAAATAGAGATATGCATCCTTGTGGTAGAAAGGTTATGGCTTGTATAACAGTTGCTGTGGGAAGTAGAATGGTTGTAGTAGCAACTGATGTCATCAGTAGCAAGTTGTGGTATTCTGGTAAGTGGTTTGTGACATATTACTGGGTACTTGTGCCAAAGAGATGTCATGTTGTGGGTTTTACTATGAAGCCTCTGTTACATCATGGTGGTGGTGGTGGGGGGGGGTTATGAGATCAATTGCATTGAATTCCAGAATGCCAGCATTTAACAATGGGGAATTTGGGGTACTGGGGTGAGAGTAGATCTGTGGGGTAGTCAGTGTAATTTTTGGGGCAGCAGGTGAGTAGCTGTGTGGGTGTGTGTAGATGTGGGGGTGTGGCAGTTGATGTTGTTTGTTGCGTGTGGAAGCGATTGAGAGTTGCTTGTTATAGGGGGATGCCTTCCCCATTTCTCCCTTCCTCCCTCTCTCTCTCTCTCCCATACCACCCCCTCATCACCACTCTTCTTTCTCTTTTCCCACTAACCCACTGCTAACAAAGCTTCACTAAGCTGCCTATGACTTTGCTGCTATTATTGTAACCTTATTTTTTTTTTTGTAAGTTCCATTGTAATGATCATATTATGTTTTGTACCTTATTGTCCTTATTGCCTTGATGTGGAACCTTTGTAAAAGAGCCCTCAGCTCAAAGGTGTCTTCAGAAATGCAAATAAATAAATAAATAAAAAATAGGGGCCTCTTGCAATGTGTGTTCTGACATGCAACCAGGTGTGTTGAACTGTGGGTACATGTGGCAAGTATGTCAAATCTGGAACATAGATTGCAAGAATCTGCATGCTAAGCTGTTGTCAATAGGCAGTGCACATGTCCAGAAGAGACTACACAGGTTGCAAGTGCCCCCATTACAAGCTAGCCTCAATAGGTGCCCCCCACATGGCAAGTCACAGCAAGTGCCACTTTTACATGTATGGATAGACCCACAGAGGGCTACAACCTACTCGTTCCAAAATCTGCAATGATTGCCTCCGTAGAGGTATTGACAGTCTTAGTACTGGAGATGTTGCATTATGAAATAATGCTCAGAGTGCATTGTCATCCTTGCAACTTCTCTCCTAAGGCCTGAGTCAGTGACAGGGAATGGAACAAATGAGTTAAAAATAACTGATAGTATTGTGGACTGTAACCATGCGCCATCTGCAGCACAACACAGTGGATTTGTTGTTACTTGTGTGGGGAAGCTATTGAGGGTAGCTTGGCATGAGGGCCTCTTGCAGTGTGTGTGTTCTGACATGCAACCAGGTTTGTTGAACTGTGGGTGCATGTGGCAAGTATGTTGAATCTAGAATATAGATTGCTAGAACCTGCATGCTAAACTGTTGTCAATAGGCAGTGCACACGTCCACAAGAGACTACACAAATTGCAAGTGCCCCCTATTGCAAGCTAGCCTCAATAGGTCTCCCCATATGGCAAGTCACAGCAAGTGGCACTTCCACATCTATGGATTGAGCCACAGTGGGCTACTGACCTACTCATTTAAAAATGTGCAATGACTGGCACTTCCACATGTCAGGATAGAGTCACAGATGGCTAGTGACTGACTCATTTAAAAATGTGCAATGACTGCCCCTAAAAATGTGCAATGACTGCCTCCATAGAGGTAGTGACAATTTTAGTACTGGATATGCTGCATTGCAAAATGGTGCTCAGAGTGTACTCTCATGATTGGAAGTTTTCCCCTAACCCTGTCCCAGGTTGATGACTGGGAATGTAACAAATAAGTTGAGAACACACGATACTGTTGTGGCACTGCACTCATGCACCATCTATACTACCACACACTGGATTTGTTGTTACTTGTTGTGTGGGGCAGGTAATGAGGGTACAATGACTGCCCGCATAGAGGTCTTGACAGTGTTAGTACTGTAGATGATGTATAGCAAAATGATGCTCAGAGTGCACTGTCATACTCACAACTTTTTCCCTAACCCCCGAGTCGGTGACTGGGAATGGAACAAATAACTTTAGAGCACCTGATACTATTGTGGTGTTGCACCCATGCGCCATCTGTACCACCATACACTAAGTTAGGTGTATGTCCCACCCTCCCCCCAAGGAGATCCTCTCTCTCTAGTATTTTACTTTCTCTGCATAGTCAGGGCTATGCAGTCACAGTGCAATAGAAGACATGTAGATCAATACTACACCTCTGTAACAGTAATTGCTTTAAAATAAAACCCAGGAGACATAGCATAAGGGTAATAATTTGTTTATTATTTCAGTATTTATCATATATATTTAGTCTGAATTGTTTGGTTACTCTTCGGATGGGCAAAAAAACAGTTCATGGTATATATCCATGACCATTTTTGGGGATGTTTTTAGTTTTTTGGTATTTCACTGACTTTATCTACTCTGTATCTTTTCAATATGTGTAGCGTTTAAAATTAAGATTGTGTATAGATGTGGTAAGTGGTTCCATATGGGCGTTAATGTTACAGAACATGTAGTGAGCAAACATTTATCTTTGCTACATTTATTGGTGAGTGGTATTAGTTATGTGTCTATTGATAGCATTTTGATATCACATTCACTAACCAGTTAGATACTGAGAGAATGGAGAGTAATAGTACGTTATTTTACATCTGGTTTTCAACATTTGACAGCTATTTTATGCAACTGATTAGAACAGAGTTAGTTTTCCACCTAATTAATGTTTTATGGTGTTTAGTTATTGACTACATGTGCACATGAGACAGTAAGAAACATTTAGTGGTTCTCATGATCATGTTCATACATTCTCCTTTAGGAGAACCACATGTGTAGATTGTGGTACCAGTGTAAAAGTAGGCGAGAATAATTAACATGTGAGTAGACACCTTTAGTTTGATATCAACAGGCACATTATGAAGTTTAATGTGTTCTTACGTATTTATTGTGTTTCAGTAAAATTAGAGAGATTTTAAAATTTTGAATTTGAAAACTATTCTACTTTATTGGTGATGTCTATATATATATTTTAGTACTATTTTTTACAACTAACAGTTATTTATTTGAGAGTGGACCTACCAATATCAAGAATTAAAAAAATAGATGAAAGGATGAAAACAAATGTTTTCAATATTTTGCTATGTCATGGTGTGATGAGGATACTCATTTCACATCCATTTTTTTGACTGATTCGGAAACGGTTGTTAAAGGTGCAAATCAGTGCATTTTTAAAACTATTTATTATTTGTGGAACTGGGAAAAAATTCATCATTCAACCTCCAAAATATGGATGATCCTGTTAAAGCAAGAGCACACTAATTTTTTTGCACTGTGGAGCAGAAGTATTCAATCGTAGTTAACATTTTGTGTTGATTTTTCAGTTGTACACATCTGCACAGATGTATAGAAATGCATAGTATGGTGGAAATCAGCCAGATAATCACATGTATACATCTCTATTATCAACTATGACTAATATGAACATTAGCACTTACTGCAATGCAATACCATTAAATGCATGGATAGAGCAACCATAGCACAGTAAATAAATGAATGCATGTAATTTTGGTGTTTTGCTTTTTTCAAACAAACATAAATACCTTATAGACTATATAAGTTATATACATTCAATTTCAAGCTCAGCATTATATACATGTGTGCAAGTCTGAGTCACATTTTTTGGGAAGAGTTCATCATATTTGGTGTTGAGAGTTCAAGAACAGTGACAGATAATTCTGTCAGATAGTGTTTAATAATTGCAGTTCAGTGCTACCAGATGACACCACAATGTAGGTAGTCATACTGTTAACACAAGTGTAATAACTACATTTGCCAAGACATAACTCACTAACTGACATGTGCGTAATATCCAGCACTCACGAGTCTGCTTGGATTTGGTGGAAGTCAATTTAGTAAGTATCATAGTCAAGGTAAAGAATGTAGACAACAACAGTAAAAGGGCTGAGAACTTAACCTGATATGTATTGTTGAAACAAGTATAGTTCTTAACACAATATGTGGAGAACAGTGACTGCAACTCTGTGAATCGTGTTACTAAATTAGTGAGTTTGTCATTGCTATGTAAGACTGTACTGTGAAACAACTGGATACACAGTAATATGTGCTGAGACATGCAGAGTTATGTAATGCATCTGCAAAAAGACATGACAAACTGACTATTGATTACAGTTCAGTACCCTCAAGTCTACTTGAACAGTAACAATGCAGTTTTTGTAGTGAGTATATCAAACTTGCAAATGCTGAATACCACAATACAGTGTTTTTGAAAATTGCATTGCAATGAATGATGAAAGCAGTGTTGTTTTGTACCCAATGTATGAGGGTAGCAGTGTGATAAACAAGTAATTGTCTACCACAGGTAGCTGCATTGCTGTACTGTTGTGGTGTCTTCTGCAATGGCAGAGAAATCAGAGCAATTAACATGGGCTGTGGTGATTTTGTGCAACAACCAGAACACATATGTCACCACGGGTGGTTTTATACACCAGTAGTTTCTGATGAAGGTATACTTATTCTATTAAAGGAAAATGCATGTGTACGTCGGTGGTAAACAATTATATCTGGATGGAATATGCACATGGAATGTTATTGTTGCAGAGATGCTTGTTTAGTGAGATGCTGTGACTAGATGACATCACTCTTCCATACGTTGTGTAACATTGGTGCAATGGAGAATTATGAGATATGCATCTTTCAGATTCCTTGGGAGTCTTTCTTTCAGAGAGCATACTGTATCATTGCACTCCACCCATCCCTTTCTGAACCTTCGCCAAGTGACATAGTGGCCAGATTGAATGGATAGGCAATGATAGAAGATTATTGCATGGGTATCAAATTGAGTTCCTGAGGACATCATTCTGCCAGCAATGAAGTGTGAAATTGGTGTTGTGATTTTCATGTCTTGAGAGTTAAAGCACTGCATTACAATCATTATGTATGAACTTGAATATGTAACTCTCAGAGAGCAAACACAAGAATGACCACATCTTTGGCACAGCCAATCAGTTTCTGCATTTGCAAATAACTTTAAGAACTTCACAGTTCTCTTTTCAGGGACATAGACAGACAGCCAGAGCATATCCTGAGTTGTTTGTGATTCTTTGTGGCCGCATGACAAACATGTGTACATGGACACATGGTCAACTTTAAAGTGTTGACGCAGATCAATGCCATCTTCTGCTAAACTGTTTATCATTCCCATCATAAACTCTGTGACATCTTGTTGTGCGTTGTCAGCAAACATTGATTGTCCTGCATATTTTCCAAGAGTTAGTCATACAGGAGTCAAGCTTTGTAAACTGGGCAACTGCTCTTGACTACCTCTAATGACTCTCTTTAATGCTTCCGACAGAGGTGTAAACTGACTTGAGTTTAACACATTAGCAAACTCAGGGATGTGGAGAAGTGCTTGCATGGTTGTGTTTGTATAGCAGTTTACTCCTGTGCTGTTGTCAAATATTGGCAGTGTGTTAACCCCAATACATTTTTTCGCAGGTGGAGATGCGAGTTGTTTATGAAGAGAGTGCTCTGTAATGGAGTGCTTAGGTGATGACTGTGGAGTTTCAGTGTGCTTTCTTTTTAGTTTGTGTCCTTCATCCATTGTGATAGCTGTGCCGGACACATATCTGGGAACTGGTAGCAAAGGAGCATTTGTTTGGTACAATACACATAATCTGCTGTACTCAACTATGCATTTTGTGTCAGCACATATTTTACTTTCTGCCAAATTCACTATGTGTACTCCAGACAATTGCCTTACACGAGGCAAAGCAACATAAAACATCCCATCCTTGAATATATACCAGTGCCTATATCTACAATGGCACTATCAAGGCTGAGGCCTTGTGACTTGTGTATGGACACTGCAAAAGCAACACACAATGGAAATTGTTTCCTTGTCACATATATGCCTTTCACAAGCTGAAACTTGACTGTTACTCTGTCTATTGGCTGCCGAGTTTCACAGTTGTCAAACTTAATAACTACAAAGTCCACAGCTGCGTTCTGCATAGTGTACTAGAACTCGTGGATATACCCCATGGCTCCATCCATGAGACCTCGCTCAACATCAGTGTTTCTGCGAAGCATGATACATACATTTCTACATAGTGCTAGCACAGCTTCTAAGCCAGCTATGCATGACACATCACTTGTGAGCTCTTTGAGACACTCAACCATTTTTGATACCATTGTTCATGATAGAGTGACACCAGCTATGGTATCTATGCATGGGAGAGTGACAATAGGTTGCTGTTCTCTCTTTGTCATGATCTCATTGAACTCTGCACACTGCTTAAGTCTTAGGAAAAGACATGCAACATGCACCCCAGATTTCTGTACATGTGGAAAGATATCACATGCATCCTGAATAGGAGCATTATTTCTCGTGATCATGCACTGTCTTAGCATTTCAACATGGGTGGGTGACAGTGCACCAATGCGAACCTCATCAAGCAATGCTTTGTAAGACATGTCACCTTGCTGTCTCATATTCTGTGAGAGTTCAACATATGAGAAGAACTCCCACAAATTTACTCCACCTATGCATCCAATTGTTTTCTTTACCTCTTCAATGGAAAGACTACAGAAAACATTTACAGGGGCCAGCTGAAGGAGATCTCCAAGAACAAGAATGTTTTTACCACCAAATGGTATGTCATCATTGGTCCCTAGCATCTCCTGTAGACATAGGTGAATGTATGTGAGGAGAATATTTGAAACCATGCTGATCTCATCTATTATCAGCTAATACATCTTGTCAAACATTGACCTCAGTTCAAAGGCAACATCATACGACAATTTTCTGTAATCACAACTCTTCCCATGCTCAACTGGCAACATGAATAACCTATGAAGTGTGATGCCACCTATGATATAAGCTGCCAAACCTGTAGGAGCAGCAACAATGACAGATGTTGCTGCATTACTAAGATCATGCACACATTTGCTTATAGCTTCGATCAAAAACCTTTTTCCAGTCCCAGCAGCACCACTAACAAACATCCTGATTGGTGTCTGTTCTTCACAAACACACTGCTTGGTACTGTGCTGAATAGCATGTTTCACAGCATGTATCACAGAGTGATACACAACTTTTTCGTGTGAGTTCAAGTTGTCAACAGTGTCTGTAGCTGACTCTAACAACTGCATGCTTTGTTGCATTGTGCCCTCTATTCTGACACTAGCACAGCTGAGTCATTAGGAGGAAGAGGAGCACCAAGAGTCCCTTCTCCTTGAACATTAACCATTTCCTGTGATGTTACTGGTGTGTCATCATCCAGAATTTTCTTAGTGTTCCCAAGCTGATTTTTTTCCATTTCAAGTCTATCAATGTAAGTCTCAGAGACATGACTCTGGAAGGCATGATACATTTCCATGAACTGTTGATCATATGTGTCAGATAATCCTTTCAATTCAGATTCTGATCTTCAAGGCTTGAACAGAAACAATAGAGCAAAATAATAATGTTCTTTGCTTTCTGTTGTGTTCAAGGTGAGTTTACAGTGGTCAATTAACCATGGTTTGTGCTTTTTAACAAGTGAGCCATCAAACCCAGTGACTTTATATATGCCTTTTTCTGGATCAGAAGGAACATCCCACTTGTAACTATACCATTGAGCAACTTCAAAGAGAGACAGATTGTCCATTGTACTGTGGCGCTGTGGGTAGTAGTTGTCAATTAAGCTGCTTTTGAGAATATTTGTGGATGTTGGTCTTGTAGCAGCCAGATCCTCAATCTCTTCATGGCTCTTAAGTATACGGCACCTGTTCTGCTTGTGATTCACATTCAAGAAATGAATGGAGTCTGACTTGCCATATAGACATACACCTGTAAGTCAGTTACTTGCTTCATAGGCTCCACACTCATGGTGTGACTGAGTCTTAAGTCCCAGTGACCAAAGCCTAGAAGACATTGACTTATCACAGTTAGACAACTCTTGTCACATTTCTTGCAGGTTTGTTTGCTTGTGCTTAGTGATGTATGATGTCACATATCTCACGACAGCCACTGAGTTGTTAGCAACAAATTGAACATCAATGTTTGCCTGCCACATCAACAGAAGAGAAGGACTATAGTCATTGATAAAGACTTCTGATTCTATGAGAGGTAGTTCATACACTTGTTTGTTGACTTTGCTTTCAGGTGGTGTCACATGGCTTAAAAGACATCATTCAGAGAAGCAGCTAGGCAAGGTCACCTTGGGAAACCAAAACAACATCGAGTGTACCACTGACCTTTGTTCTTTAGTTTTCTATGACAGTACTTGCCACACAGGTGTCATTGGAATTTCTGAACCAGTTCCCAAAGTGTTGCACTGTCATACCCATCTGGAGTCTGACATGTGACATACTTCAATATGAAGCTTAGAATGTCAGTTGTCTCATTGTCTCCAGTATGTGGGACATCTTTTATCCACAGCAACATATGTATGTGTGGAGCTCCACAAGCTTGCTACTCAACCCTCCAGAAGTAATGCTCAACAATGCCAAGAGGAGGATTTGTCTTAGACAGTATGAACTTCAACAGACTGTGGAACCGGAAATGGAAGTAACTTGAAACTGTCACTGGATCAAGTGAACATAGTTCATTGAGAGTCATAGTTTCTATGTTCTCAACATCGGAGTTTGCCTATCTGAGAAGAACAAGGAGATCAACCCAATAATATTCAACACAACTCAGCATTATGAACCATGTTGCTGGTCCAAACTCTCTCAGCATGTACATCACCTAAGAGTGTCATCTGTACCAATATTACTTAGTACCACGCATGCTAGACAAAATAGAAGAAAGACTGACTTGCAGTGTTTCATCTTTGGTCTGCAACTTCTGTAGTAACTGTGCAGCTGTCATATTGTTGAATTCTGTACTGAGTCTCAATGTATGAGCAACACTAGCAGATAGGACACTAGGTTCACTTTCCCAAAGAAGGTGGAACAGGTATGCAATGTGTCTCCAAAACTTGCCATCCTTATGTAGTAATCATGAGGCCCTATACTCAGCTCCTGATACACAAAGTTCTCATTCATCTAATTGACCACCTGAGCCAAGTGGAAACAGATCAGGAAAACAATGAGCTTCTAGACTAGCCTCCCATATACTTACAGGGTTGCCTTCCACTTGCTTCATTTGATATAAATCGATGTTATCCATTACTGGGTCTTTGCCATGCAATGGGTGTATGGTGAATTGCTCATAGACATTGTGTACAGTTGCAATGTAAACCTTTTCCAGTATTGCTTTGTCAGAGTTCTCCACAGCAATATTTGTAGAAAGACCACCAAATGCATTGATGTCAATGTCAGCATAAAAACTATTGTGCTCTTTTAGGTATTGCAAAGCATGCTTTACCTTGTCTACATTGACTATGTCCTACCATATTGCTTTTGCCTTGGTTGGTACACCATTTACCAAGATGACTACACTATTGTCCTGAGAAATAGTGCTGACATTTTCTTGCAAAGGTAAAGGCAAGTAGACAGCAGAACCTTTGAGAGACCGTACCAGTTCTTTGTTTGGCAGGTCTCATGTCTTTGTGTTCAGCCTGATGATTGTTTGAAATGGCGTCATGGTCTGAATGAGAATCCTTTCAATAAGTTCAAGACTGCTATCTCATCAGGAGTTGGTTCAAATTCCATTTCATTAAGTACAGACTGAGGAAGTAAACTGTCACTCTTAGTCTTGTTATGACAGTAAGAACAGAGTGACACAGTTGCAACTTCTTCAAAGTCAGACTTTAAGAGAAGGTGTGCATGAAGACGTTTCCACATTACATTCCAGCGTGGAATGTTCTGCAGGTCTATTGTGACACACAAGTGTTTGTAGAACAGTCCTTCACATGATACACAGATTATGTCAAATTTTTGTGTTTCACTAATTTCAAATTTAGCAAACTCATGACCAAAATGTTTCAGAAGCTGACCTTCTTGTACCAGTGATGTATGCATTGTATTTGTTTGTTTAGGGACAGTAGCATTAGACCTCAATCTATGGGTTGTTTGCAACTGTTTTATGAAGTCTGTAAGTCCTTCTACATCTCCATATTCGAGCAATGCTTGGAATTGCATGTAGTCTCGAATGACAGATCTCACTTGATATAACCTTTGTACAAATTTTTGGATGCAAGTGTTTTGCACTGCCAGCATACAAAAGTGATGAAATGTGCTGCCACAGTTCATGCTCTTTAAGCATGCAAGGGAGTGACCCATTAGGCCTTTGTGAGGCCGAATCTCACACTTGTCAATGGCTTGAATCAGTGTATGTCGTTCAGGTCTCTTGTTGGTTAGAAATGTTGAGAGGAAAGTTTCAATAGACATGATTGATTCTTCTCTAACATTACGTGTGGTGTCACATGCCCATTTCTTAGCTGACAACTTTGGATTACTTGCAGCCTGTTCAACTTGATTGTCATTCTCCAAGTCAAGGGTTTCATGAGATAGAGCTAAGATATTCTGCACTTCTCGCTGTTCATCAATTGTGAAACTGATGTTTCTGTTGTGTGCATGGTATGTCTCTTCCTAGAAGAATGCTTCTGAGTACTCTGAATGAAACCAGTTTCCTTGAAACACCACAGAGATTGTTCATCTGTTTAAGTGTTCAAAAGACAATATTTTGTTTCTCATCTCCTCAATCTTTACACTCAATATATTAATGGCTGACATCATTTCAGCCCATTATTGGGAACAGATTGCTAGATCCACATTAACAAATCTTCTTACTCTCAAATGCAATTTTATTAATGAGATCTTAGTACGCAGTCTGCTCCCTTTGCATCTCACTATTTTAGAGATCACATATTTGATTCTAGCTCTATGGACACGTTTTTGGAAAAAAACTTGCCTTGCTATGTTGTGCAGTAGCAGAACTCACATTTCTAACATTTTTTTCTGTCTCACATCTATGCTTTGTTGATGAAAGTAATGGAAGTTGTAACTGCACAATTCCTTTAGAAAGTCTACTTGTAGTTTTACTAGAGGAGGTTTTGTCTCTATTTAAATGTGTACATTTAATTATATGTGTACTTTGAACACAAGACTTTTTTTTTCTTCTGGCGACAAGTTTTGCCTTTGGTTCTTACATGGCATGATGATGAACAAGCAGTATAGCTAGCACTTTTTCTTTGTGCTCTAGGGTTACGGCAAATGGCCATGATGGAAGAGCTCAAGTATTTATTCAATCTCTTCTGTGTTGTAGTCTCCTAAAAAAGTAAAACGAATATATAAAGTAGTAAGAAACATGTACCATAGGCTAATTATAAACACATACTGCATAAGGAATTGAGAGCATAATACACTTACAAGAAAATTTATTTTTTATGCCAAGATTTGTATCACTCTGTGTCAAAAGTTTCCATGATTCTGTGCACAGCAGTGAGGCCTGAATATTGGGTGAGACTATAAAACTGTGATACTTGAAGACAGATTATGTGTGGCGAGTATGGTGGTGCACGTGCTTGGGTACTAGCAAGTTAAAAGTTGTGCAATTGTTAAATGTTAGTTGTTACATCTTTCCAGCCACTTATGTTAACATATAATATTGATAGCCAGGGTGCTAATACTCAATGGTGATAATGATAGTGGTATGGCTGTGTGTGAAGGTGCTAATGGTGTTATTAATGTTGTGTTGGAGGTATTATATTAGGTTTATTTCTTGTTGTGATGACATATTTATATTTATGCGATGTAAATTGTGTGGGAAAGTGAAGCTATAGAAAGTTACATCAGGTTTAAATTGATAATTTGACATTTTTTATCATGATTAAATCATTTGTTGTCTCACAAACGATCCTCATAATCAAAGATGGTCGCGATCAAAGAATTTGCAGTCTTGCGAACAAAGAATGTGCAAATAATATTAAATAATAATAGACGGTTGTTTAGTTTGGTTAACATGGTAGGCACTAATTCTGTTGTATCAATACATGTGTGCATATGGTGTAGTGAGAATGTATTTAAAAAACTGAGTTTTCTACAAGTACTCCTATTTAAATCCTGAAATCTTGAGTTTTTCTCACGATCAAAGAAATTGTCAACTCACGAACAATCCTCATGATTAAAGTGAGTCGCAGCCAAAGAATTTGCATGGTCATGGTCAAAGATCATAAAAATGTGGGAATTATTTGAAAAACTTAAAAAAATTAATATTTGCACTATATTTCTTACTTATAAATGCTAGAAATGCACAGGGGTGTTTACTGTGTTGCAAAATTATTGAATCTAGTGTTTTTTACAACCAGAGACACTCTGACAATGAAGTCTAGCAGTATTCTCACGATCAAATATTTTGCATGCTCGTGGATCATCCTCATGGTTAAAGTGAGTCACGGTCAAAGAATCTGCATGCTCATGGTCAAAGATTATAACAATGTGGAGATTATTTGCAAACCTTTAAAAAATAATATTTACACTACATGTCTTAGTTATAAGTGCTAGAAACACCTAGGGGTGTTTACTTTGTTGCAAAATTATTGAATCTAGTGTTTTTTACAACGAGAAACACTCTGACAGTGAAGTCTTGCATTATTCTCAAGATCAAAGATTTTGCATGCTCATGGTCAATCCTCATGGTCAAAGCGAGTTGCAGTCAAAGAATTTGCACACTTGTGGTCAAAGAATGTAAAAATGCAGGAATTATTTGCAAACCTTTAAAAATTAATATTCACACTATATTCTTACTTATAAGCACTAGAAATGCTCAGGGGTTTATTGTGTTGCAAAAGTATTGAATCAAGTGTTTTTTACAACCAGAGACACTCTGAAATGAAGTCTCATATTATTCTCGTGATCAAAGATTTTGCATGCTCGCGGTTGATCCTCATGGTCAAAATGAGTCACAGTCAAAGAATTTGCACGCGCGCTATCAACGAAATGGCTAATTTTGTCATATGACTGTCCTGAACCAATAGAATCAAAGAATAACAGTTTGGGGGCCATTTTGAACAGACTGTTTGAGCAGCAGCTTCTCTCAGCGTAAATAGTAAATTATCTTCTAAGAACTATCAAGAATTGTTTTTCATGAGCTATTTAGTTATCTGGATTGGGAATTTTAGTTCTTGAGAATGTGAGAAGCACTGTGGCATGTTTTCTACTTGATTTTGGCACTGCATTGCTATGTTTATGTGATTTATAACATTTAACTATTTTGCAATTCTTCCTTTGCTGTTGATTGGCACTTTTGTGATGGTGTTAGTCTGAAAATTTACCATACATTTCTGATAACACTGGCCCAGGTTTCCTATTAAATGTTCTAGTTTCCATTTGTCTGTTGCAGTTTCTGAATAGTTTACAGTTATTCTATGAACCAGATGTACTCCATTTTAGTGTTTATGTAGTCTTTGATAATTGGTTGATTATGTGGTAATAGCACAATTTGGTGAAATATGTGTGCATTTTCACAGATGTTGAATCCTATCTGAGAGAGAGAGATTGTGTACTATCTAGGGTAATATGCTACTGATTTGCCATTTTTATAACACATGCATTTAAGCATATTTTTACTTAAAATATTTCATAGCTCTAATTCTTTGTAGATACATACTAAGCAGTTAATTGTAAGAGTTGTAATGAAAGTATAGCAGGATAATTAACATAGTAGACATTTAAATTGTTGCAGGCTATGTTTGTGAAGTACATAGCTATGTTCCACTCACCACTCAAGCTGCTGGCTGAGAAAGAGAGGGAATTTACTTTCATAGACCATAATTGCCATGAAGTTTGACCAATGTTAATAGGTGTTGTTGGCTAGTCATGAAATGTGCCCAATGGCCAGTCAGTATTCTCCCACCAAAACAAATACTTAATAATGTGTTGTTGACAAATACTCAGATAACTATTAATTGTATGTTAAAGATTTGTAAACAAGTACATATTTTTTTTGCAGAACTTTTAGAAATGCCAAAGTCATGGAGTGATGGGGAGGTGCTGGCCCTTGTGCAAGCTGTGAGAGATCATGCAAACTCAAGGTTTGTCATGACAGCCACCAACCTTAGCCTCATACATACCTGGGGTAAGTTAGGTTATGATTGCAATTAACAAAATACTTTTTTTTTGTTTACTTTTTCCTTTTTGTCAACATATCAATCATATCACTATTATGTTATCTGTGGATCTATGGCATACCAGTTTAGTATGATAACAGGTATGATACTACTGGTTTATGTCATTATGCAAACTTGTTTGCCCAATGTATTTGCAATATTTTGGCTGCTGGAGCAAGCCTGGGAGAAGTACAACTGGCCTCTGCTAGGTGCAGGATGAGATCATATTCAGCGGTACTGTGTACTGGCTCAGTACTGTTTAATATGGCAGGATAGATGCATTTACTATGCATGCTGCACTGGCAGTGTGCAAACAAAAAACAGAGAAAGGCAGCAAAGCCATGTTCCAGTGGAGCTGCAGTCACAATAGTCACACCACCCTACTTTTTCATGTATGGGAAATGCAAATGGCAAACAGATGCACCTGGGATGAAAGGATACATCCATGTCCACCCACCAGCATTCATGCACACATCTGTGAGTGTTAAGTGCAGTATGGTCTGCATTCCATTGCCACACACTCTGTGTTAATAACTGTACAGATCACACTGTATGCTGTTATTCAACAGGTGTACAGGTGGTATAAGGGTGATATACAGCCATGCAATGTTGACAGGTGTAGTACTTGGTTGACATACAACCCCAGTGGGTTGCTAGGCAGTGGGGTACCACTGCTGAACAGGTACATCTGTTTTTCCACAAGTACTTGCTATTGTGTGCATGGGTGGGTGACTGTACACTACTGGGCATACTTATACTTTGCACAGATGACTGTAACTTGGGGGGGCACTGGATCACCAGTGATTTATGTAGTTTCTATAGATGAATGTGATGGGGTGTGAGGGGTGCAGCTCTATTTTGCTACGGGGTAAGGGGCATTGTGGACAGTGTTACTCATGGGTGGATTGGCAGCCAAGAGTAGTGGTTGCTCTCTTGCACCTAGAAATACAGCTGTACATTTTTGAGTGGCCGGGAGTTGGTCCTCCTTTTATGTAACTTGAGCTCCTCTGTACAACATTATATTGGGCTATGGTGGCATATGCAGTACTATTCCCAGTCTGAATAGTAGGATGTGCTACATATGGATCGGTATGCATGGTACGTCTATAGTTCGTAGGATTACATTGCACTGATATGTGTTGAGGATAGTATTGTGTCTGGCAGCCTTTTGAATATAGTACCATGGTACTATGCAATATTGTGATAGTAAAAGTCAGTTAAGACAGTTTTGTGTTACTGATTATTGCAATATTTATTTCTGGTAGATATTTCGCTTTGGTGTGTGCTGAGCTGCTGTAATTCATTAGGCGATCATATCAGATTGCTTTCCTGCACAATCATATGACTGTTCTAAAGATTAATTTATGAAGTGATGCTTTATTGCTTGTGTTGGGGGAGGGATTAATTCTTATGTGACTCTTATATACCACAAATCACAGTAGGTTATATTCGTGGTATTACTATGTCTCATGCTTGCTAGGGGTCATGAGGTTCACTGATGCTCTATTAACCAGTACAGGTGTGAATACCTTAACAAGCAGCATTGCATAGAGTAATAGTTTGCATTAACATATTATGAGGATGTAGGTGGTTTCTTGGTGCAGAATGCTCCTTCTAGCTGTGCATGTGAAACAAATTGTGAGACAAAACTAATAGGACATGTTGACAAATCTTGTGCTTATGTATCAAGATATACAGATATCAAGGGCATACTGGAATAATATTTTAGTAAGTGTTCTACTTGTTTAATGAATCTATATATGTACATATTCATTAATTATTCACAGTACTTTGTTTTATGTTTTTATTCAGGTTAGTCATGCCTTGAGGAGAGAAGGCATCAACAAATCGCCAGATGCCTGTCAGAGGAAGTGGAAGTTCACCGCCAGACCTTTTTAGAACTAAGGCAGCAGCAGAGACATGCTGAGGAGCGCACGGGAGTGGTACTACAGCTCATGCTATGTGGAGGAGGCAGGGAAACCAGATTTTGGTGAACACCATCATGGCGTAGGTATATATTTTAGTGCTGTAAAAGGGAAACACTGCGGTTAGATATTGTAAATGTTATTTTTATATGTCAATACACAGTTTTTTATGTGGCTGTTAAAGATGTATGGAAATGTTTTGTCTGATTTTTACTGTTTATTGTATGCTCTGTGATTGCTATGCAGCTTCTCATGTGCTAATGAACCAATGAGCATGTTTTGGGGCACTTGGTTATTTTAATGGCTAATAATATTGAACACACCAGGATGTGATTTTTAATGCCAGTACTGTATTACAATAACAAGCTAGTTGTCTCACTTCACTGTTACTAACTCTAGCAATCTATATGTCTGATAATGTCTTTCAATCTGCTGCTATTTTGGTGACCTCTGTCATTTACTGCAGCTATACTAGTACATTGTTTTCATACACAAACATATTGCTGTACTGCAGATTTATTAATGAGGAAAAGTTCAATTTCTTGTGTTTGTAAGGGGGACTTAGAGTGTTGAGTATCATACAACATATATCAGAATGGCTGATAACCATGGTGTCTATGGTCTGTTATGCTTGCTAGGGCAATACTTAACCTCTTGAGTTGTGGTCTACAGCTTTACTGCTACTGTACCAGTCAGAATGAGTGATAATATAATGGTTGTCACTTGTTCATCAGTGTTTATCCTCTATATTATTATGAGGTTCAGTATCTGGTGAGTAAAGTAATAGACATTTTTTTCAATAAGATAACATTCTGGTATTTTCATGTGACAGAACTGTTATTTACTGTACTAGTGCATGAGCACCATATATTTACCTATTTCTTATTTTCTCATTTATTTTATTGCCTGAATAACTTGATAGTAGTTATGTATTTTGAGGTATTGGTCACTTGCTAAGAGATATTATTAGACACTGAGGGCCAGATATTCAAAACTTTGCCCCGGGGTTAATTAACACTGCCTCGGTAGACAAACTTAGCCCAGAGCACAAAGCAAGCTATATTCAAAAGGAATAGCCCGGGGCAAACAGCTTCTGAATATAGCATGGGAATGATGCCAGGCAAACTGGGCTAGGAGTGCAGGGCACACTTAGCCCTGGAATAAGACAGATGTGACTATAGCAACCAGGAAGTGCAAACCACAACAGCAACACAGTGCACAGCAATGTGAAGGTAGGTAGAAGTGAACACTGTGGCCAATGTGTGTGCCAGTCAAGGTGTGCACCCAGTACAGCTGCAGGCAGCAGCGCATGTAAAAGAACAGTGTTCAAAACTGTATAATATTCCCCAAACTGTTTGCACAGCACTAACACATTTGCACGGGTTTATTGCAGGGCTAAACCATTAGCCTGGTGCAAACACATTTGCCCGGAGCTAAACTTTGCCATATTCAAAAGTGACATGTAAATGAGCCTACTTAGATAGTCTCTGGGCAAACATCCAGATTAGCATCTCATTATGCTCTGATTTGCATGCAGTGTGCCCAGCGTTACTGCAGGGTCCCACAGCTCCATCTGTAAGTCAGTCTGGAAGTACAGGGGCTGGCCAGGTCTGACAGCAGTACCAACTGTAACTCAGTCTGCCAGTGCACGATGATAGCTGTAGGCTACATGTAAACAGTACAGCATAGCATGGAATATTGTACCCAGGGACAACACAGGATAGGCACAGATGGTGATGGTGCAGCATGCAACTGTCACACTGTAGGTCATGCTACAGTACACAGCAGACACTATAGTAGCAAGGGGATCAGTAGTGGGTGGACACAGCACTGCCTATCGTGTGTAGGGCAGTGCTGATGACTGTACTGTACACAGTGACAGGCCCAGCATGCAGGTGTTTACTGACAGTGAACATTACTGTTATGCTGTTGTGTGACCTACAGATGCTGCACCTCTGGCATGGGATGCTCACAGTAACATACACATGTCCGGCTTTGTGTGCTCTGGCAGTTGTACAGCTATGCAGTATTTAGCCAGGGGAGGGCATATATTATCAGAAAGGCACACCAGTGTTTGGGTTTTCCCAATACTGGCCCATATGCACTGCATGATGTGTCCCAGGCTTGTGGCCACACCTGGTCTGTGGCACAGCCTGGCCACCTATACACTCTCCCCTCAACATCCTCCATGCCCACAGTGCTGCATGTGTGCACTGGCATCTGTTGGTTTTCACAGAAGAGTAGTCTGCAGGTGTGTGCTGTATGGCCACACTACTATGCTGTCCACTGGCAGCAGGGTCACCACTTACTGCCTGGGATGGCTGGGACTGGTGGCAGATGATGGCATCATTGTGATGACATCAGTGAGCAACATGTTTCCTCTATGACTGACTCTGGTGGTGAGTTTCAATTATATACTACAGTGTCTCTTTTAAGTGAAAGTTTACTATGTAGTGCTCTTTCTTGACATTATTCTATGGGAGAAAGTTAATTGTACTTGGTTTTTTGTGTTGTGGCATCTAATATCACAAAATATTATGTTGATGTAAACAGTTAGCTTTCTGATGTGACTCTGGATTTAGCATGTGATATGGAATGTTTAAAACATTTTGCCCACTGCCAAGTGAAGTTATTTGCAGCTTAATATAGTCTGCAGGTGTGTAGTGATAATGCAGTGTTTTGTGTAGTAGGAGAGGGGTGTGTGTTATGTGACTGACATTCTACAATTCTTCACTGTTTCAAGTGTTGAGTCTGTAGTCAGGATATTATGCATTTGGGGATGGGAGGTCATTTGTTTTTTTAAGCACTACAACATGTGAATGTCCTCAGATCTCCACAGCTGATATCATAGTTGCTGTAATATCAATATCTACAGCTCCACTTACTGTATGAATGTATGATGAGTGGGTACGGGCATTGTCTGGATTACTAGTTAATACCACTAAGTGTGTTAGCTTGCCTCTATGTGGTATAAAAATAGTTATTTCGTTAATGTCTACATATTTATGTTGCCTGTTCCTGTCCACTCAAGAAACACTACTTGTGACACTGTAGCCTGCTATAGTTACTGCCTGGCACACGGCAATTTATCACTGTACTACTATATGTTTAACCACAATCTGCAATTTAGTACATCTCTAGATGTTCCTTTATTTCATCTTTGTGACTCAAGAGGCACTCAATGCTGTGGATATATGTAAGCAATAATACCAGACAGGATGGGCATTATTTGGGAATACTTGGCCACCCACAGTCATAATGAGTCCCGATACCACAGGCGAGCGGGCTTGTACCCTTGGAAGGCCCAGTATTACTCAATAATGCCTACCCTGAAGGGTATTATTGCACTTAGAAACTGCCCCATTGGAGAATGTTACTCTGTGAAGAGGCACTTAGACTGGCTCTTATTTTTAGCTGGTCATCTATTGAAAAATAAATACCCAGTTTTGAACCTGTCTCACCAGTCAGGTTTAAGAATTGATTGCTATAACTTTGATAAATACTATTGATTATATTTGTACATGCAAATCCTTAGTAGTATGATTTATGTATCCATGTCATTATAAAAGGATCTGATGTATGTTCACATAGTTTTTAGTACTCTGACTCTGTACTATGGATGCAAAACTTTATCTGAACAAATTGGGGGAGCGGGCGGGGGGAATATAGACTATTGCATTCTTGATGCTTTTAACTTAATTGATCAAAATGGGTATGTGGGTCAGATATTGTGTATATAATACCTTCAGAGTTGGCATCATGTTACCTTGTGTCTACTTAGTATGAGGGCGCAAGATCATTGATGAACATTTGTTTACTTAGCTTGTGGCTGTTAACTGTCGATACAGTAATTGTTCTGATTCAGTAAGGGGGTTGCGCGGCTTGAAAATTCAGTGGTTGATGCTGTTGTACTCCTCAGAATTTAACATTGTGCTCAACTTGTGGTACAGAGATATATTTACAGATATTTACATTGACAGACAAGTAATATTTTCTGTTTTACTATATCTTTTATAGAGGAAGATCCATCTCAGGAGGGTTCTGCTGGAGGAGTAGAACCCAGACCCAGTGAAGAGATTGAGGACTTGACGATTGGCCCCTCTGTGGAAGAAAGGACACACTCTCCAGCAGCGGGTCATCCACCACATGCTGCAGGTCAGCCTTGGCCTCCAGCTGAGGAACGTAAGTAACTTTCATAATAGCACACATATTTTCAAAAGCCAATACAAACTAATAAGAATACTAGTTGAAGATGTGGAGGGGGTGTGACAGCAGTGTACGTGGAGCTGTACTGAGCCCCAAACGACCAGTCGTGTACCTCCATAGGTGTCTGGGGGATTGATCAAGTGCTTTATCTCACCATTGTACAACCCAATTTGCTGGGCATGGGGTTGCACAACACCCTGGCTATGTTACAATATGAAACATGCAGACACAGATTAGGGTGCAGTGTTATTATTATGAAGAGGTTGACATGATTCTGGACAGTTTGAGCAGTGTGGGTGGTAAGATGACTGTATTACTTGGCAGCACATCCAACGACCCTAAGAGCATGACAAGAGTGATACAAGTTACTGCCACCACTGCATGTACAGCTGTCTGTCCTCATGGTAGTGTGCCTCTGCAGGAGCTGGACAGCAGTCATTGGGAAAATGTGCAGCACCAGCAGCTAGAGGGCAGAATGGAGTGGAAAAATGAATAGCTACAGCTGGAACACCTGAGATGGGCCAGCCACATGGGGAAAGCATTGTGCAGTCTCCATGTGCATAGCATGGTCAAGCAACACTGGAGGGTTGTTGCCCCACCAAGGCATCCTTCAACAGTGACCAATTACCTGACCATGTCCATTTGCTGTTGGACTACATGAAGCAACAGGCATAGCTCATGGATGGGGTGTACACACTGTGTGGAGAGATGCAACACATAGCTGTGCAGCATGAAAGAGCCACTGCATAGTTTGTGGTGGTTATGCAGTACTTGTAGGAGAAGTTAATCATGTGCCAGGATTATTTAGTGCATATAATTATAGAGGCTTTCCACTACTAGCAATATTTAGATGTGTGTTGTATGAAAGACATTTGATAACAGCTATTTCATTTACTTTATGTTGCTCAAGTTTTCTTCACAGATATGTCAGATAGCCAGTCTGCAGATAACAGTTAGTTACAATTGTACTGTTTATCTTGCTCAATGTCAAATTCACAGTTGAAACTGCATCTTGCAAATGTACAACTGTGGCATGTGTGCCACAGTTGAGTGACAGTCAACTTCTTTGAATGGTTATCTGTCAACTTGAGAAACGTCATGAGTACAAAACACATCTTAGAGTTTTATAATAATAACTTTATTAGTACACAACTGTGGCATGTAAACATTATTGATGTATATGGACTTTTCTGGTTGAACTCTATTTTACGTAATGCTCCTCGTTACACTTTGGCAACATGTTGAGTTGCAGGGAGATAGTGGGATTGATGGGGTTGCTGGTTGTGGGTCTCGTTATCTTTTATTATTCTGTAAGTACAGCATATGCAGGCATTCACGGAGTCTTAATGTTTGTACAATATGTACCATTTATGTGTAGCTAGTGTGGGTGTTCATGATGCCACATTATCATGCAAGAAGTGGCAGATTAGAGAAGCTGAATAGCAGTACTGTACGAATGTGTCAGTAATATGTATAAACAAGAGTATTATTAGATGAACACAGCCATACTGATGTAATGTAGATGTCATACAGCTCTTGTGTCATTTTTAAACAAAAATCGCCAAAGTACTTTACAAGAACAGTACAGAACAGACTAGTCCACTGATAAGTCTCTTATTCCGGCTTTTGTCTTCACAGGGCAACTTGCCATTCTAACTACCATGAGTCACATTATCAGCCAGCTGCTTGAGGCTATGTGGGATGGCAACAGGGATGCAGCCCAACATGCCCATGTCACTCGAGCAAAACTTGATTATATAATTAGTCAAAATGAAGAAATTGTTGATTTGCTCCAGCGACAAGGGCGTGTAGGGCATGCAGCCTTAGTTGCCACTCGTGGTCTTGAGCAGAGTAACAGGGGTCTCACCGAGGCTGTACACTCACTAAGGGACTTGGAAGAGGCCTCTGTTACTTCAATTTAGACCACACACAGCCTCATGGTGTGGCTGGCTGAGAACCAGCTGGAGGCCACTGAAGCAATTCACATCATGCTTAGACAAGACCTGCAGCCTGTCCAGGATGACCCACCCTCCACAGATACTCACCAAGAAGAGCCCCTCGAAGGTGCCCCTTATTCAATAGCACAACCATCTGCAGATGAGGAGCACCAAGTCCCACCTGCTCCTCCACTTTTTTCCTCTTCCTCTTCCTCCTCCTTTCCCCAGGGCACAACAGCCTCAATGGCCAGCATCTCCCCATCACTTCTGACCATTGTTATTTATGCTTTTAATGCTTTCTACTTTTTTTTAACTATGCCCCTCTCTCAAGTGTGAAGTAACATGTTTATTTATTTGCTTGACTTTGTTGTATTTTGTATCCCTCCTCAGTCTTACTGTGTGAACACTTATTTTTTATATATGTAAATAGTTTTTGAAACCGATATATATTTTTGTGTAATGCATTTATTTTTGATTATTAAGTAGTATTTTTAACAATTACACTTTTGACTCCTTTTTTTACAAGCATGTGTGCTAGTTTTACCAGTTAACTATTAAGCAATAATGTATGTACAGGGATTAGATTAACAGTCTGTTAATCACCCCCTTGGGGCGTAATGTGGCACGAGGCGCAGCCTAGTGCCATATTGCCCCAAGGGGGTGATTGACTGACTATTAATCTAACCCCTGTACATACATTATTGCTATTATTATAATGTTGAGAATTTTACATTTTTTTTTATTTTTGTGGTACAGTTCATTCAGACATACCCATTTTAATATTAAATAGTCCCTCCGCTTATAGAAACATTCAGTTTAATAAAGTTAATAAAACTCCATTTAAGAATAAGTGTCCCATTCCAGTATTTCCTTAGTTACTTGTTATATACTCTTTCACATTATCATTTTTAAAAGCTGTATCCATTTAATATACAGCATGAAAGACTGTGACATCCTGTTCGACAGCTGCTGTGGCAATCGGTGGTAAACTGCGTTACAGATGAACTCCAACTCCGTAAGTGTTGATAACTGCATTTGGAGATGTATCATCGGCTCTACCACTGCAAGTATTTACTTTTGTAAAACAAGAAACCTAATGGTATTATTGCAATGTTTAAAAAGTAGAAACTTTTACTGAGCATGCTTATAATGATGTATGTACTATGTGATGTTCCAGAAGCAACATTTCAACTTTAAAACAGTTCAATAATACAATTCCCCTAGTTCTTTTGCAAGTCTAAGTCAATAAATTTAGATCCTAAAAGATGTACTTTCAGACCCTCATATGTATGTGAATGATCGGAATTCGTCTCCCCCCCCCTTCAGCGGAACTCTAACAGAAACGGTTGGGAGACAAATATGGGACAGCAGGACTCGAACGGAATCCCCTGCCCCCCACCAAAAAAAAATATATGCTGTGTCAAGACTGAGAGGATCGGGGAATGGGACAGGTAACTGATAATTTAAAACTGAAAGTTTGTAGCCGTGGTGTACTATAGAGGAACCTAGCACTGTGACAGCCGGCCTGATAGATGTGTGCGGAGGTACCACATTTACAATATATAGCACTAACTTGTCGGGTGACAGTCTATTGAATTCCTATAATGCTGTGTGATTTGTGTGTGCAATTGGGGGCTAGAGATTTCTGACATGATGTTGCGAACTGTCACGTCCGATGTCAGTAGTTACTGGGTATGCACTGTGACACGTACACAAGGCATGCTCTGTTATGGATATTTTTTTTTGTTTGTTTGTTTATTCTACCGTTTTTTTTTTCTGGCTACTGTTCTTGACTATTTAGCAATAAGGTATGCTGAGGTCTGAGACCTCATACATGCAGCCATTTTCTGACAGAAAATTCTGAGTCTCTAACACCTGACTGGCACTTGTTTTTTAAAAATGATGAAAAACAGCACGCAGTGATCAGGCTGTACATGGTAGGTTAACGTGGGTTAATGTAACCCTGTTAGAACCATGGCAGCCAATCAGATTACTTTAAATTTCCCTGCCTTGTAATAATCAGTATTAGTTATGTATCTTGGGTATGCCAACACCTTTACTTGAGGTGTGCTTCTGCAGGCAAGATAAAGTTACTGATGTGTACATGTATAATGCCATTAACTTATTTGCATCATGCAACAATTAAGTGTGTGCCACGTATTCACCTACTATCTAGAAAATATATAGTTTATGTTCATAGCATCACAATAGTTCTGCATCTGTGGTGAACATAAAGTCTCTGCTTTCAGAATGGGTGCCCCACTGTCTAGCTGAGGGATGTGGAAATGGTTTGTCCTAACAGCTGTACACATGCCATTAGAATATATATAGGATTGATATTCAGTTTCTGTTCAGGAAGGGGTGGGAGGCATTAGGTCAATGACTTAACACTACTGTTGAGTGTCACAACTACTCAGTAGTTGGCATACGATATGTATCTTCTTGATGTTATGTGCTTAGTTGAGCTATGTTTGTGGAGTCATCATGGATTTCATGGTATGTGGTGGGGGAAGAGTGACATTCCTTGCTTGAGGCCATGCAACTGATGAGTGTCATAACTGTTCTTGAATGGGTATGCAGAAGTAGACCATATATTTTTAATGTACTGACTTGCCCTCGGGTTGTTTACTCAACATTAATTACACGTTTGCAGGAAAGGTGGTCAAGCATTACCTCGGTGATGTTTTGCAACTACTCAGTGTTGCAAGTACTGTCAAAGTAATATCAATTACAAATACTGTTTATATCCATCACAAAGGTATACTGCTAAAGTGTATGTCTTTAGTTTGCCTGTTATTGTGCACTCACCATGTAATTAGTATTTTAAGGGGGCATGAGTACATTCATGTCTGACGACATGCAAATCATGAGTGTGAGACCTACTGAACAGTTGCTATCACAACAATATACTGTGCCTGTTTATGGTCTTAGTTGGGCTATGACTGTTGACTCAGCATGGAGCACTTGTTATTCAATGGTGCAGTGATAACTTGGGTAAGGCATTGTTGTGAATGTGTATTGTATTATAAAGTAGTTCTGATGTACTCTGTTAAGAACACATCTCAATTTTATTTCTTTCTCAAAAAGTCAGGAAATTAATTGCAAAAAACTGCATTAATGCAACAGTTAGGGTTTTTTTACAGTGAACAAAGTGAGGAAATTCGGCTTTAGGCTTTTCAACTCTAACTCGGCTCCCCCCCCAACCCCCACTGCCCCACCCCCACTGGCACACACACACACACACACACACACACACACACACAAGGCACAAACATAGACACACACACACACAGAACAAACAACTATGGGGGCCAGTATAAGGCAAGACAACCAATCACAGACAGACACCATAATGCAACAGAAATAACATACAACTTCTTAAGCATACTACAAGAGGCATCCATCATCAGGTTTCACAAACTGTATCAGTTCTTGTGTCATTCCACTTTCCTATATGTGCACAACCTCCTACATAACAACATTATTCGTAGTATCAGACTGCTGTCTGCGTAGAGCAAGATGTGTTAGAAACATTTCAGGTACAACTACCTATACATCTCTCTCTTCAGTTACATGGTAGTGTCTGAGATAAATGAAAGATTTCATAACAATATGAGGATATGCTGTCATGTTAAAATCATGCAATGATGTGTGAAAATGTTGTACTTTTATTGGTAGCAACATTTTACATGATCATGGGTAAATCCTCCATTGGCTATGTCTGAGGAATGGTATGTATTAAAACATAATTAAAACATTTTAGCATTTATTCTCCACATGAGTCCATTTTATTATTGCAATAAGGCACTCCAGAGTGTGAGTAACTCAAGATGTACCCACTTTTTATGTGGTTAAGTTGCTTGCCTGCACCTGGCGATACACCATACAAGGCATGGGTAAATCCCTAATAAGCTACATGCTGTTGTCCCATATTGGTTAAATAAAGAGTAGTTAGTAATAGATGAAGTTGTAGTCATATTCTGGTGCTATGCAGAAATGAGCAACTTGGTCACAATGTGGCATATATCTAAATCCACAAATGTGCAACTTGGTGCAGGATGGCGTGTGAGAGAGCCTCACACTCTGTCAAATACATGAGATGTACTTCTTATATCACACTGTTATGCAGAAATGGGTAGCTTTGTAAACTTGCTGCTACTAGAGTGGATTTAAACATCTTGTGTTGTCACAAAGTCATGTGTTTGTCTATTGTTATCATGGTGTGATGAAAAATTTAACAAGCATTCGTCAATGCTGAATGTTGGCTTGCTGGCATTGGCATTGATAGTACAGGAGTTAGAGAGATGCATAATAGGAATGGCCATAAAGTATTGAAGTGACACTAACCCCACCCCCACCCTGCACAGATTGACAGGAATTGGAGTGTGCGTTTAGGTCATCGATTTGTTAAATGCTAAATGGCTCATATGTCTGCTGCATAGTCCCATGCTCTACCACTGTGTAACTCACTGACCTACAAAACACTTTGAGACATGAAGTATAAGGAAGACACCATATAAAGATCCTGACTAGATTCCACTTGATGTAAGCCAGAGCAGAATACAGTGTCCCTTTCGTCTTTTACATATTTGCACAATTGGAAAGAAGTCTCACCTTCTGAAATTCTTGGGTGCAAGGATCCCACGGTAGAGGTCTGTAAAAGGTGCAAGCAGTTTCCATACATGTGTGCAAGACAGGAACAGCAGTGGACTGAGAAGACTAGCAAAGATACACAATGACCTCTCTAAAAAAGTGTCTGTGGTCAAAACCCACAGACATAACTGAACAAGAACTTCAGATATAGAACCAGCACCCTGCAATTTGCAAAATAACCACAGACTGAGCTCTCACTGGTTATAACAACACTTCCTCCCTTGCTCACACACACACAGAGTCAGTGAATATAACAGGTCCTATCATTTACTGGGAGGCAACTGGTTTTACTCTTTGTACGAGACCATTGGGTTCACCATTTCTACTAGGCCTTTGCTGATCGACTTCTGACAGGAAGAAAAAAAATTCCCAAAGTGACAACATTTAATCAGAGACCACCCCTCAAGGATTTGAGCCTGTAACACTCAAGTCCATATACTGGAACTGACAGCCTACAGTACCTGTATGTTGCTGTGTTTGCCGGGGTTAGACCCTTTGACAGTTACTAGTAAATTGAAAACTAATTCTCTCAAAAGACCAGGACTGGTTCTGAATTTTTTTTGTTGTTGTTGTCGAAAGAAAAGCAGTGCTATACATTTTAAGAACACTATGCTGACTTGCACACTGATTATGACAGTAGGTGATTATGATGATATACAGGACATTATTTGGTTTTCATGCAAGACCGTGAAAACTGTTAAAAGGTAATTTAGAAACCTTGGGGCAGTTAAGCAAACAGCAGAAGTCTAGATTTCAAGCACAGCACTACAGCCACAATATTCAGAGTCGGCCACAACACAGTCAGTACTGCTGTGCGGTAAACGGCCCACAGCTGGTCCTAAGCAACAGTCAGATAGTTAGCTTTAACACTGTATTCATGATCACTCACTGACAGTCAGACAGTGACCAGCCGAGGAGGTGAACAAAGGGCTGTGCAAGTTGCCACCATGGTCTGTGTCTGTGGACCGGTTTCTGTGGTGGGGTGGGGGTTGGTATGGAGTGAGCAGGTTGGCGGGGGGGATAAGTTACTGTTTGTGGGAAGGGGGACCACTAGTCACCAGGGTATATATAGGTTATGCACAGTGTAGGTGATTAAAGATATTCATGCATGGCTGCTTGGGAAGGGGGCCACTAGATGCTAAGGAGACTGGAGAAACTGTACAACAGGGGTGACTGGGTTGCTGGGGGAACCTGTAGACACCAAGGATATTACAAATAATTACAGCATGGGCTTGGGAGGGATGCAGCCACTACGCACTGTTAAGGGCAGGGTTTTCGCAGCATTAAATCTTGCTGAAATGAGGCGTTTTTTTATTTCTTTATTAACTGAAATATTTCACCAGAAAGGGATGCTGAGCAACAAGTTGCTTGTCTCTTGGTGCGATGGGTGGGGGGTGGTAGGGGAACATGAGGATAGTATACAAAGATTTGGTACACAATATATACAATTTGATTGCATTCAATCAAGTGAGAAGACTATAAGCTCACTGCCAAAACTGTTTAATATATCACTGCACCCCATACGCATGCAAGAGTCCTCATTTCTCATTTGCATAGGTGCAATGGTATTGTTTGCACTGTTATGCTTCCAGGACAGTGCAGCACACCTAACACCTCTGAATATGGCACCTTCCAAATGCTGGTGCTATACACGGTTAGTGTGGTGCTAACTTGGTAAGTGCCATGCTAATCATTTTAATATGTTGGCCTCACATATACACACACACACACACACACACACACACACAGAAATTGCTCCACAAAGATTTCATGATTTTGTTATAATGTTAGCTCTTTTGCTGCACATGCAAACCATTAAAAATGTAAACTAACATTATTAAAACAGTTTTTACAACACTACGACACCAGCTATGTGATGTTTGTTGTATGTACTTTTGTTTTTACCCCCTTGCCTGTACATATTGCTATTCTACCCCTCGTCCCTATTTCACTATGTATATTGCTCCTATATGAACCTGTTCACTATGTACCTCTCATTGTAACCGTTATTTAATGGCTTAATGTCTTCCCTGTTCTACCTGTTTACTCTGATTTGTACACTTGTAATCCTCCCGGGTCGCACCTGATAAGATGCACGTGCTGTCTAGTGTGCTTACCTGGTTAACAAAAGCAAATAAATAAATAAATGAACTATTCTTATAATTCTTATTATGCATGCTGGCCATTTACTGTGACTTTTAAAGGTCAGTGCTACACATTTTAATGTTGATAGACTGAGCGCATCTTTCCAAGTCACCTTCTGCACTGAAAGGGGTCCAAAAAGTAAATTTCTCTCTGACGGACACAGCACAATCCCTTTTGGCACCATGTAGGAGTACCAGATTTTATTTATTTTTTTATTTATTTATTTAGTTGTTTAACCAGGTATAGCACACTAAGCTGAAAGCTTTTTTACAGGAGCGACCTGGGAGCACAAGGAGGTTAAGTGACTTGCTCAGGGTCACACAGTATGCAAGTGGAAGCCAGATTTTGGGATGCCAAAAAGAAGCCACTTAGTACCTCCCCCGATGAGCCCTTGTGCCAGACCCTGAGCAAATGGGTTTAAAGTCTCCACTGCCTTCACAGATAATTTACAAGGGGGTCCTGGGCAGGACAGCGTAAAAAACATATATAATATAATAATGGTAATAATAAAAAAAAAACAGGATGATGAAGTCACATGAAGAATATTTGGCAGCTGGAGAAGAGGACACATCCTCTAAAAGAGGATATCTGGTAACCCTAGCATGGATGACATTGCATTTCTCAGCCTGATGTAGAAAGTCAGCAACACAGAGAAGAAACTTGCTAAACAGGACAGTCACCTATTTTTCCTTCAACAATACAAGAATAATTAACATGAGTGTTCTGTATAAAATGTCCCTGTAGCTATGTTGTCGTAAATGCCCGACATAAGTGTCTATGTGGCTTCAGACGCTTGTATATTAAGTTATGTTGGTCAAATAAAAGGTATAACAACCTTTATCAATCAATTCTACTCATATAGGGCAACACAATTCTTCTTTGTGCCCTTTTACAAAAAGTGATTTAAGATGTATTTGTTCGCAGCTCTCCGACTACTACATCTACAGCAATTGCTGCATCTTCAACCAACCACAGTAGTATGCAGCTGACAAAAAGTTACCAGAGCACTTGCCAGTAAAGGATAATTAAGTTTCTAGGAGGTCTTCAGGAAATGAAGTACTTCGAGGGGAAACAGGAGAAGGAAAATTACCCTTAAGAGCTGTACAAGAAACCTCTCCCAGCTGATCTGAAGAACAGGAGAACACGTCACCCTCTCCTCACTCTGCCAGACTGCAAGGCTTTATTAACAGCACAGTGCCCATCGTAACCTTTTTCTTTCATTAGTTTATGGTGCTTTGTGCATGACACATGATGGAGATGTTTTTGGCAATATTAAAAAAAACAAGATACAGATTATTACAACGGATAAATTAAAGGGTTTGCAAACTTAGAAAATGCAACATAGCTCCTCTGTAGCTGTCTATGCCACCACATCAACATCTACACTGACCTAACATTTAGTTTTGCAGCAAGATTATTCCTGAGTAACACAACGTTTTATATTATACTTTTATGCACTTATTTTCCCCTGCTCCTACACTGGTATTTCATGCAACAAGGGATGCTGGTATTTCATGCACCAACTGATACAGTCACAAAATAAACTGTCACATCTTTACCATTCCTGACATTCATCCCCCACCGAATGCAAGAGACTACTTCCACTTTCATCTGTCTTCATCAGCAGCCCTCCAAGTCGCAGCAAACTTTTTTTTTTTTTTGCTTTGTTACAGCAAGTTGTTACAATCCAACAAACTTTTTCCGTGGGGGGGACGATTACATTTTAATGTAGAGTATACCAAACAAAACAAATGTATCACTTTCTTACATTCTGGTGTGTTAATCCAAGCTCCCTGAAACTTCAAAACATTTAACAACCCCATTTTTTTCATTATAAAAATAGAAAAAAAATGATAAAAGTTGTATGCAGTTCAACTTAGCCCACCAATTCCGAAGTGCTTTCTCCAGTTTTCAGCTGCGGGAGGACTGCTCACTCCCCACAGCCACCCACCTGCTAGTTCAGAATCTCAGAGCCACGGCATCCATTTCCTATTGTTCCTTTTTCTCCTCTGCCACTCCGACCAAGATGCCCTCCAAACCGGCAACATCCAGTACAATCGTGTGTGCTCCACAGCTGTACTTTGAATTAGTATAACTTCTGTGTGTCTTTTTTTTGCCTCCGTTCAGATCAGAAGAATAACTCGGGTGATAATCCTTTGCCGGCTCCTTGTGATCAGAATATGGTGGGTGGCTTGCAGGCAGGCAGGCAACAAGTCCTGGGGGGTGGAAGAATGGGTAATTAGCAAAGGGGTTAAGTGAGCGACTGGGGAGATCTGTTTCACAGACTGACAGAAATGGAGAGAGTGATGGGAAAAACAGTTTAGAAAAGAATCAAAATAGAATGCACTTTGATAAACAGGTAAAAAGTAACATTTCCATGCACGTTCAAAGAGCTGTGTAGCTGAACAGCGACAGGAGGCAGGGGAATGCGAGACAGCTAGAATGAGCGAGCTGAAGTGCAGACTTTGGTATCGAGTTGAAAAGCTGTTACACTGCAGCCAGTCATTGAGTAGCAAGTTGAGGCTGGCTGATATGTGATTCCTTCTTCTCCATTCTTTCTCAGCAGTTAACAGGAGCCCCCTTCTGCTAGTAAAACTGACCGCTCCGCCCACTGGACTTTTTCCTGCTTACCCATTTTACATTTTTAGCACCTTCTTTATTTATCTTAGAAGTCTGAATGACAAAGTAAACAAACAAACAACAAAGCAAAACTGTGTAGCATCTAGTTGGATGTGCGAACTAGGCATTTAGGGACAACACCTTCTTTATTTTCTGCATTTTCTGGTAAATACAATTAAAGAGAAAACAGGGTGTCCAGTCTCATTCCTTTACAGTGGTATTCTCTTTGAGACCTAAGTCTCATTTTAAACGTTAACCAGGAAATGCTCATCGGGAGGCATGTCATCGGTGCCACTGCATGAGGAGCTTGTCTCTAATTACAGCAGCACTTTCCTTAGAAGTTTTGTCTACTTTATATAATGTTGGTGTCAGCACAAGCATGCTGCCTTATTGGGGAATGCCGGATGCACCTACTGATGCGAGCCTTGCATTCGCCCATGCTGACGCACCTCCAAAATCTGCCACTATGGCAAGATGTTGACTTGGCGCAAGTGCGGCAAGCCAACATAAACATTAGGTGGAAACATTTGCATACTCTGCTATATGGCAATGGTCAAATTGCTGGTCCTTTGTCCCTAATGATATGTCTGTGTTACTACTTATTATTGAAAGGGTCTGAGAAATGGAGCTTTCTGATTAGCTGCAAACATTCTAACAGCCTTATGTTAATCTTTTATTAACATACATGTAGAGCTTAACCATATGCTGAACAAGGTTTAACACTGTTTAAAAACACGTTTATTATAATAGCAATAAGGCACTCCCAGTGATTATGTTAGTGGTCAGTTAATCACCCTCTGGGGCATGTGGCACTCGGCCACACCTCGTGCCACAGTACACCCCTAGAAGGTGATTAACAGACCAATAACTTTATCCCTTAGTCATGCCTATTGTGAATGAAGATTTCATAGGAAAATGGGCAAATGCGTGTAGTCATGGGTATGGTGGCATGCAGAAATGATAAGCGTCAGTGTACCATACTGTAATGGTCGTATGCACAAATAGTTAAGTCAGCAGGGCCTAAGTACCATTTCCTTATCAATAAATATATGTAAGTATTTATATTATTCTGTTATGCACAAATGGTTAAGCAGACTGACATATCACGGTTCTGTCTTATGCAAAATTACCAACTTTGTGATATTGTGTAGCTATACTATTATGAAGTAGCAAGTAATTAAGTGGAGGTGTGCAGTATGGTCTTATGCAAAAATGACAACATCGCTAGTGGCACACCGTTATACTTCAATTGAGAAGTTGACTAGTCAGTAACACAGCAGTAAACTAAATGAGTCTACACTGCAAACAACACATGTGTGTTAGTATTAGTCATATGTTGTTATGTAGGAGGCTGTATGCATATAGGAAAGTGGAATGGCACAAGAACTGATACAGTTGGTGAAACATGATGATGGATGCTTGTGGTATGTTTAAGAAGTTGTATCTTATTTCTGTTGCGTTATGGTGTATGTCTATGATTGGTTGTCTTGCCTTGTACTGCCCCCCCATAGTTGTGTGTTCTGTGTGTGTGTGTGTGTGTGTGTCTATGTTTGTGCCTGTGTGTGTGTGCCAGTGGAGGTGGGGTGGTGGGGGATTGGGGGGGCCAGAGTTAGGGTTGAAAAGCCTAACACCGAATTTCCTCACTTTTGTCACTGTAAAAAACCCTAACTGTTGCATTAACGCAGTTTTTTGCAATTAATATATATATATATTATAGTGGCACGGTAGTGCCACTATAGTTAGGGTTCAGGAGCCATTTCCATGTTAAACCCAAAATTTTGCACCTTAATAACTTTGCAACTGTTTGATGGATTTGTCTGAAATTTGGAATGTATCATCAAGACCCATAGGCCTTGGGATCTGCCAAGTTTTGTACTGATTGGATATACGGTTGCAGAGTTATTAAGCACGATCTGTATGCGCATTTACGCTTTTCTGGAATTCTACGGTCGCGCCTACAGGTCGTACGGTTTGCGTGACCAGCCTGAAATCTTCAGGGAACGTGCGGCCGGGGTCCCCGATGTGCTTTTCGAATATTTCATGAAAAAATATTAAACGGTTCAAAAGTTATTCAAAAAACAGTTTCCCATTATAAGTCAATGGGAAAAAGTTAACAAAAAGTTCAACACTTTCGCAAATGCATTTTTACTTTCGCAAATGGGCCTGTTACTTTCGCAAATCATCCATTTTGTTTTCAGTTTGTGATCAGAAAAATGGTTAGCATTTAAATTTGGGACCCTCTAGCAACCTAATTTTTTTTGTATTCACCTAGTCGTGCCCTGAGGATGCTTGCCATGTCTTTATTTGTGGTAAAACACCCCAAATATGTTTTCAAATTTCTGGAAAAAGTACTTCATAGGTACTTTCGTGCTCACGAAAGTGTCATGAAGGCCACTAGCAAATGTGACAGTAATTTTCTAGTCTGTGGAAAATGACAGCAATTCTTTGCACTGCACTGCAAAATAACCGTTGGGAGTTTTGGGCTGAAATTTGGAGGGAGCATGCCGACATCTCGCAGATGTGCCTTTCAGTGTTGTATTGAAAAATATTACATGGCGGCAAAGTTATGGCACTCCAAAGTTGACAGTTTTCCCATAGGATAACATTCGGTAGCGAAGCATTACAGGAATCCTTTGGCACCCTGCTGCAAAATAACGGTTTGGTCTTTTTCCTGAAATTTGGAGGAAGACAGCCAACAGTACACAGATGTGCCTTTCAGTGGTTTGGTGAAAAAATATCACATGGCGGCAAAGTTACGGCACTCCAAAATTGACAGGTTTTCCCATAGGATAACATTATGGCGTCAACACTTAACAGAAATAATTTGGAGCCCTGCTGCAAAATAACGGTTTGGTCTTTTCCAGAAATTTGGAGAAGACAGCCAACAGCCTACAGATGTGCCTTTCAGTAGTTTGGTGAAAAACATTACAGAGAGGCAAAGTTATGGCACTCTGAACTTTCTTTTTCCCATAGGATAACATTACAGTGATTACCTGCGCCTTTCAGGGCCCCATATCTCAAACAGTGTCGAGATACGGACTTTTAAGTGAGAAAATTCTTAGCCCCACAGAGGCTAAGATCCAAATTAGCCAGGACAGTTGTAAATAATATGACTTTTAAATTTTTTTCTCGTTATACGGTTCCTGAGATATAATGTATTTAGTATTCCAAGATCTCATTTTCTGCGCCGATACTCATTATTATGCATACATTATTTGTACTCACTGTCTTTCTCTATGCAGGTTTTGGGGAAAACCAGCCTGTGCGCTTACATTACTGTTACTGTTGCCCTTTCCGCTTGTGGTTCTGTACCCGTTTCACTTACGATTGACGTCTACGCCACCATGTGCGTTATCGTTTGCGTTTTCATTTGCGCTTGCGTTTCTGTTATTTTTTGCCATTTCTGTCTACAGTACTGTTTCTCTTTCTGTTTCACTTTGTGTCACCATGGCCATTGACATTTCTGTTTGCAGGCACCATGTTACTATGTGACAACACATCACGTGGCAGACCATTCCCGTCTACGCCACCATGTGCGTTACCCTTTCTGTTCTCATTCGCGCTTGTGTTACCATATGCGGCACTGTTAGCATTTCTGTTTGCATTGCTGTCCCTGTTAGTATGCCACAGCACATCATGTGGGGGCTGCGGGGCCTCTGGGCCCGCGCTCCCTCTCATTACATTATCGGTGGGCCCTCGCTCCTGCCGCTGCATTACATTCACTATTTCGTTATCATTCTCAAAAATAAGGGAAATTAGAGGCAAAAAACTCCATTTAATGCATTAGTTAGTGTTGTTCCACAGTGACAAAAGTGAGAAAATTTGCTGTTAGGGTTGAAAACCCCACTTGCACCCCCCCACTCACCCCCCCAACTGGCATTGGGGTGTGCATTGGGATCGTGGGTCCTAACTCTCACCCCATTGTATTATACTTCTGCTGCTTTATACATGTCATGGGGTGAGAGTTAGGGCTGATGATCCCAATGCACACTCCAATGCCAGCACGTGTGTCATCCTTTGCGTTTTCATTTGTGCTTGCATTTCTGTTACTTTTTTGCCATTTCTGTGTACAGTACTGTTTATCTTTCTGTTTCATTTACATCAGCATGCCCATTGACATTTGTGTTTGCAGGCACCATGTTACTATGTGACAACACATCACATGGCAAACCATTCCCGTCTACGCCACCATGTGCGTTACCCTTTCTGTTCTCATTCGTGCTTGTGTTACCATGTGCACCACTGTTAGCATTTCTGTTTGTGTTGCTGTCCCTGTTAGTATGCCACAAGACATCATGTGGCGGGATCGTGGGGCACAAAGGGCCCCACGCTCCCGCCGCTGCATCGCATTCACTATTTCTTGTTATCATTCTCAAAAGAAGGAAATTAGAGGCTAAAAACTCAGTTAAATGCATTAGTTAGGTTGTTCCACAGTGACAAAAGTGAGGAAATTCGCTGTTGGGTTGAAAACCCCCTTGCACCCCAACCCCAACCGGCATTGGGGTGTGCGTTGGGATACGTGGGTCCTAACTCTTACCCCATTGTATTATACTTCTGCTGCTTCACATGTCATGGGGTGAGAGTTAGGGCTGATCATCAATGCACACCCCAATCTCACATCTTGATCATCGTTTGTGTTTTCATTTTCGCTTGCGTTTCTGTTACTTTTTTGCCATTTGTGTGTACTGTACTGTTTCTCTTTCTGTTTCACTTTGTGTCACCATGCCCATTGACATTTCCATTTACAGGCACCATGTTACTATGTGACAAGAAATCACGTGGCACACCATTCTCGTCTACGCCACCGTGTGCGTTACCCTTTCTGTTCTCATTCGCGCTTGTGTTACCATGTGTGCCACTGTTAGTATTTCTGTTTGCATTGCTGCTCCTGTTAGTATGCCACAAGACATCATGTGGTGGGAGCGAATTACATTCACTATTTCTCAATATCATTCTCAAAAAGAAGGGAAATTAGAGGCAAAAAACTCCATTTAATGCATTTGTTAGGGTTGTTCCACAGTGACAAAAGTGAGGAAATTCGCTGTTAGGGTTGAAACTGTAACTCCGAGTTCACCTCACCAAGCACCACACACACACAGACACACACAGGGGTGTGCTGTGGCATGAGGTGTGGCTGAGTGGCACATGTCTCTATAGGGTGATTGACTGACCATTAACACAATTCTTGGGAGTGACTTATTGCTATAATAATGAAACATGTTTTAAACAGTTTTAAACCTTGTTCAGTATATACATCAACCTCTTCATGTATGGTAATAAAACATTAACATAAGGTTGTAGGATGTTTGCAGCCAATGAAAACGTCATTTGTCAGACTGTGAAGTACACATAGTAGTGACTGAATGGTACATGTATTGTCACAGCTGAACCCTGTTGGGTGCTGATGTGTGCACCTTAGTATAGTAATAATGACTGCATAGGCACACGAAAAGTAAGTACATTGCTGAGTTTTTACACTGTTAGAATTCTGTCAAATGTGACATGCAATGATGCCACATCGTTGCATATCCTGTGATACTGACTGCATGTCATAGGTACCAAACAAATTGATGGAGGTATAGTTGTAGCAGTATTAGTAAACATTGATTTGTATGCTTAAGTCATAGACACTTAGTTTTATGTCATAATGGTATTTAAAGTAAGAGTCGACACAGGTGGTTATGGTTTCAAAATTTATTGCAATTTGTCAAATGGAGAAAAGGTCCAATCAAGGTGAAATTTAGTTAACAGAAGCAGTCTCACAATACAATCTTTGTATGTGTGCAATCATTACTTGTCAAATATGTAAATGTGTAAGAATAATAATAACTGTATAATATGGATTGGAGTAAGTGTGTGATATGATAGGAAACTAATCAGGTGTTGTGTGTTTCTAGTTATGTTTCAGTACTCACTACTCTTTATGTGAGGAAGTAGTTTCTGACATTTGACCTGGAATTCTAATAGTCAGGCTGAAGCTGTGGTGCCTTTATATATTTACTATTGAATGTGAATGGATTTTGAAAAAAATGCAACTTTTTAAAATGGTTGTATGTTGTAATTATGTGTAGTGCAGTACTTGTGTGTTATGTTAATAAGGCAATGTAGTAGGTTGTGAAGTGTGATTACACATGATAGACAAGTGTTTTGTTGTAATTGTGTGACTGCTAATGTGGATGTTCCTGGGGTGGCGAAAAACCATATGCTGACTGTCTAAGTAGTACAATTTACACAAATGTAAGTTTTGTGACATTTGATTGATATTATTTAATTATATGTCACTGACTAGGCGCAAATGGAAAATTCCCACCCGACCCCTCAATTGAGGTGATCATAAATATTGTCAGGAACAGGTATGCAGTTTGTTGTGATCAGCAACAGTGCCTGATTTACAATTGCCAATATTTTTTACATACGGTAGAATTACTTATGTGACAAGTTAAAAAATATAATATTTTTACATGAACAAATGACATATTATCAATTCTTACATTGGCTTCTATGTAAATTCTTAACTTGTAAATACTAAAACTGTCATGGAATGCATTTTTTTAAAACTTATGGTTAATTAAATGTTGTTACTATAGTGCTGAATAATATAAAAACATTCACTTGTACTTTAGTAATGCGCTACTATTTTAGTACAAGTATCAAACTACTAATAACAATGTACACCTGAATACAAATTTTTATATTATGTACAAGTAATTTTAAACACATGTAAGAGTCAGTAAATGAGATTCAGCAATTGGTTATTATTTACAGTTGTGTAATTCAGCTTCTTGCATTATCAATAAAGGTAGTTGTTTTTACATATGTACAATACTAGTATTACGCATGAAAGCGTGATAGTTCTAAACTGTTGCATGGTGATCGAATGATGTTCTCTATATGTCAAGGAGTCACTAGACAAATTGAAGTGTTGATAGACAACTTGTGACAGAGTGGAATGTTTGCTGAATGTTATAAGGGTAGCTCAGTTATCTACGATAATAACTGAGAAGTTCTCTTTGTTTGCAAAGAGTAAGAGCTTATAAGTCATATCAATTTGTTGTTATATATGAGTTGATACATGGATTTTTAAAGAGGTGTACAGAGGAGGAGAGTAGTAAGTCCTCAGTTTTCAGATGTACAATCTTTGATAGACATGTAATCATGGTTTCCTCTAGTGACTGTGAATATTGTTGGCACCGATTGAAGCCACTACAACAATTTTCATGTAGTCACTGATCCACACAAGATCTAACATGTTACAGTGTATCTAATGTCTGTATTAGAATACCATCTTGTTGAAACTGTATTGTTTATTTAGAGTCGTACATTATACAACATTGTAATGAGGCATGAATGTTTTTTAGGACAAAGTAGTCATTTTAAAATGCAACATGTTTTGTTCTATTCTTCTGAAATATGAAGGTTGTCATAATTCTTCAATATTAGAAGATATGCATTTTTCAAGTGCCGTGGCAGTCTCTGTTTAAAAGTCATTGTAGAGTCATCACACTCTAACCATCCAGTTGTGCACCTTAGTAACGAGGTGTAATGCCCAGAATGCATGGATTGACCATGGTGATAGATTATACTGTGAGTGTCAAACACTGATTGGTTGAAGACTATTCTACTAGCTGTGTAATCTGTGATGAGTATCAACTCTGAGCCTGTTGTGGTCAAATCGTGCAACATAAGCAACAGATATTGAGATGAACTCCTTAGATGTATGGACTGGTGCATCTGCCTCGCACCTTCCACAGGCATGACTACATTCAGCATTAGTGAATAGCTGTCAAAATTTGACACTTTTGGTTTCAGGGACAAAGAGATTATCCACAGCATGTCTTGTGTGGTTTCACGCTGAATTGCCACATGAAACACATACATATTTTGCAACATATGTGACTGTGAAGTACTGCCGCATTGAGGGTGCCATCTTCATCCAGGTTGTTTATGACAGCCATCATAAACTCAGTAGTGTCTTGCTGTATGTCTGCAGCAAATGTACTACATCCAGCATATGTAGCTAACACCTGTCGTAGTGGTGTTAGTGACTGTACATTATTAGAGTGGTCAGAAGTCATGTTGATAATCTGCTTCAAAGCGTTTGATAGGGGATTGTCTTGTGAAGCAGATATTGCCTGCACAAAGTGCGGCATGTGTAGAAAAACTTGCATAGCTGAGTTAGCATAGCAGTTTACTCTACTGCTGTTGTCAAAGACTGGTACAGCAGCTACACCAACTGATTTCTGATGATTGCTAGTTGTGAATGTTTACTTGAAGTTGTGGCCTTTGCTGAACTCTTTTGTTGAATCACTTTTGGAGCTGCTGCTGTTTGTTGCTACCTCTAGCTGTGACTGAATTGTGTGAGACAGACAGATATGTAGGCAGTGGTATTAAAGACATTTGTGGCTGATGTAGAGTACGTAACCTGTTGTACTCAAAGAATACATAGCTTGTCAGCTCGTATTTTCTGAGGTGCTATACTAATGATGTGCAATCCAGAAGGCTGCATACCGTGAAAGTGCAACGTGGCTATTGCCATCCTTGAAAATGTCTGTACCTATATCCATTGCTGAATCCAAACTCAATCCCTGAGATTTGTGAAAGGAGACAGCATATGCAACACATAATGGGAACTGTTTCCTGTTTACGTAGATATCCTTAAAAATCTGGAATTTTACGCAGGTTCGATCTATGTGTACAGAGTGTTCCATGTTGTCAAAGTGCACTACAAGTGTCTGAATATATGTCTTCTGGACATTATAGACAAAGTCAGTGATGTTTCCCATGGCACCGTTTACCATACCTTGTTCTACATTTAGATTACGTCGCAGCATGATACGTGCATTCTTACAAACTGTGAGAACAGCTGCTAGGCCAGCTGTTCATGAACTTATCTGACTTCAGTTCACTTGAGTCATTCAGTCATCTTTGCTACTAGCTTTCGACTAAAATTACGCCATCAACTGTATCAACTGCATGCAGAGTTAGAATCTCTTGGTTTTTCTCTTTGTGCAGCATTAGATTGTTGAATTCAGCACATTTCTTTAGTCGTGGCATAAGACACACTATGTGTCTGCCAGTAGAGTATATAACTGAAGACATTACATACTGTTTCTATGCATGTACTATGTACTGTGATTTTCGATCATTTAGCATACAAACATGTTCTGGTGATAGAGAACCTGTACAAACTTCATCTAAAAGTGATTTGTAAGCTAGATCACCACTTTGGCGCTATGTTGTCAGACAACTCAACATGGGTAATAATTCCCCATATGTATAGCCTGCAGTACAACCGAGGATATTCTTAGCTTGCTTGGCAGTCAAGTTGTAAATACATGCTCTGCATTGACTGGTGCAAGTTGTAAAGGTCTCCCAACACAAGTATACTTTTGCCACCAAATGGCACTCCATCGTCAGTACCTAAGATCTGCTGAGCGTAGATGAATACAGGCAAGCATGACATTGGAGACCATGCTGATTTCATCAACAATGAGTAACTGCATCTTTGTGAACATGGAGCAGAGCTCAGATGCAACCTCAAATGACAGTTACGATACTCTCAGTTCTCCCATGTTCGACTGGCAACATAAAGAGACGGTGTAATGTTACTCCACCAATGTTGTATGCTGCTAGTCCTGTAGGAGCAGTCACAGCAACAGACATTGAAGAGCCTGTCACCTCCATTACTTCTGCAGTGATGGCTTCAATCAGGAAACTCTTTCCTGTGCCAGCTGAACCGCTAACAAACATTAGTAGTGGCTTGTACTGAGTGCAGTCACATTGTTTTGTTTCATGCTAGTATACCATGTTGGTTAGCTTCAACCACTTGGGAGTGAGACGCTGTATGCTGCAGCTGATTTAGTCTTTCTCTTAAGTCAGCTGGGTTGGCCATAGAGTGTGTGCTATGCTGCATGGCTGTCTCAATTTCTGACATTAACACTTCTGGGGCATTTAAGAGCAGAGGGTCACCTAGAACACCTTGTCCTTCTGGATCAAGGTTGTCTTGTGAACTAACTGGAGTGTCTTCCTGAAGTTGCTTCTCTGCCTTCTCAAGCTGTTCTTTCTCAGCTTTTAGTCTTTGTATATATGTCTGTGAGTACTCAGTTTGGAAATTCTCATAAGTGAGATTGAACTGGTCTTTGAGATATGTCAAGTCACCTTTTAATTCAGACTCACTCCTCCAGGGTCTAAATAGGAATAGGAGAGCAAAGTAGTAATGTTCTGTGCTCTCTGATGTGCCTAGATGCAGTTTGCAGTGATCTATAAGCTGAGGCTTGTGCCTCTTCACAAGTCAGCCATCTAGTCCATTGACCTTGTAAATGTGGCATGTTGAGTCAGGTGCTGCACCTGTAGTCATCCACCAGCACTCAAGCAGAGCCACATATCATTCATGTTGTTGTGTCTACGCGGGTAGTAGGTGTCTATCAGGTTATTCTTCAAGATATGTTTTGAAGAAGGTGCATTGACAGCGAACTCCTCAATTTCGGCATGAGGAATCAGTACACGCTTCCGTTTCTCTTTGTAGTTTACACTGAGGAAACGTACAGCGTCAGACTTCCCGTACAGATGTGTACCCATTAAGCGGTCACTGGCCTCGTAAGCAACAATAATATTTAGATATTTAGTACTGTGCATGCAAATTGAGACATCATGCATTCATGGTACTAATGGGTGATCACTATACATTTATGGTAGCATGTCAATTTTGTTCTGACAATTGCAAGTAGAAGTGCAGCTGGTGGTGTGTAAACTGTCCATAGGTACAGATTCATGTATACTGTGTTTTGTATGAAGGCATCTATGACGTCACATTGGGCACAGATCTAACATAGAATGTTGCCATGGAACACTACCGTATGTGTCCTGCACTGCTGTTGAATAGATTTCTTCAACATAGTCATAGTTAAATGTTTTCCGGTGTTTTGATGATCGGGAATCACAAGCATCATCTCAAACTGTCAGTAGTTGTGTAATGACAGTAATATGTAGTGTTGTACTATTCTCACCCTGCTAGAAATGTGGAGACTATGTTCCTGTTCACATACTAGGTACATTGCTGGTAACAAGGTCAGCTGTCTTCTCCCAACCACAGGTGGCTTATTAGTCAAATTAACCCAGCCTGGGAGTGGGTTCAGGGTGGTAGCCTGGGTAAACATTGGCTGGACAACAGGACACAAGAAGGCAATTGTAAATAGAGTCCACTCTGAAGAAGGCGATTACTGGCAGGGGTACTGCAGGGTTCAGTATTGGGTCCAGTCTTTTTAATGTCTTCATCAGTGGCATTGCAGAGGGACTGGAAGAAGGTATGCCTTTGCAGATGACACAAGATGCAACAGAATTTGATACCCCAAGGAGGCGTGGAAAGGATGAAAAGGACTTGGCAAGGTTGGAGGAATGGTCAGACGTATGGCAGCTAAGTTCAATGCAAAAAAGCGCAGAATAATGCACCTGGAAAAGAAAGAGCAAGGGAAGAACACATACGGGTGGGAGGTAGCATCAACAACAAAACAGGAAAGGGACACAGGGGTAATCATATCAGATGACCTTAAGGTTAGCAAGCAATATGAGAAAGGCAGTAAGAAGGGAGGGCGAGGGGAACACTGGGATGTATAGGGAGAGGCATCAGCAGCAGAAAACAAGTTGTTATCCTCTGTACAGACAGTTGGTGAGACTTCCCATCTGGAATACTGTGTCCAGTTCTGGAATTACATCTCCCGCAAGGACATAGACAGGATAGAGGCAGTCAGAGGAGGGCAACTAAAATGGTTGATACATTATACCACTGAAGAGTATTAACAGCACAAATATATATAACTGGACACTGGACATGGTATAGAAGAAAAAAGCAGCAGAGGATACAGGGCAATAAGGGTAGTTAGGGCAAGGATAGTAGAAGGAATATGATGGGTATGGTACTTTTCAGTGGATGTGGGGCAGCAGTGCTCAGAATTATCTTCTGGACACTGTGGTGCTTCCCTACCAGTAGGCACCTCTCTGTGCTGAGGGCAGAGGTAGCAGAACTTTTAGCAGAGTTGGCGAGGATACAGGTGACCTTCCCCCCCATACAGATACCACCATGTCCACCACCGCCTCCTCTCAGAGGCTGCCGGAAGGAGGAAGGATGGATCATAGATGTGCCTCGGGAGGGTATGAGAGGCAGTGGAGGCATTCCCCAGCTGGTGGGACTTCACAACTCATATGCCATCCTGGCAGAGCATACAGATTGTGCAGAATCTCTGGACGTGAACACCATGGGGGTTGAGGGGGGTCATCCAGGATGGTACCCCAAGGGCAGATGCAAAGAAAACACACAGGAGGAGGAAGCAAATCCTAGTTGAAGACTCCATTGTCTGGGGGAACTGAGCTGGGGTCAGGTAACAATGGTGAGAGGGAGGTAATGTGCCTACATAGAGATACAGTTTGGATAGAGGGCAAGTGAATCCTTAGGATTGCAAGGGTAGTAGCAAGGAGGGGGGAGCCTGACATCATTATTCACTTGGGGAATAATGACCTGGCTAGAGATGGGGAAGATGTAGGAAAAGTACAGGAAGAGTTCAGGGAGCTGGGGAGGAGTCTTTGGCAAGTAGCACACTCTGTCACCTTCTTGTAGTTGCTACCTGTCTATGGGAAGGGGGAAGGGAGGGACATCTGCATCACTGAATTCAACAAATGGCTGAAGAAATAGTGCAGAGAGGTGGGGTATGGCTTCATTGGGGACTGGAAACTTATCTGGAGGATTGAAGGACTATATTCTTCAGATGGCCTGCATCTATCCAGGGGAGGCAAAGGTATCCTCTCTGAGAATTTTAAGTGTATCCTTAGTGATCATTTAAACTTGCCAAGGTAGGAGGCTTAGACAGTCAAGGGGATTAGCATAGCCTCCCCTCACATGACATAACTGAAAGCAGTGAGGACCCAATAACTAGCATAATATTGAACTGTAAAACTACTGTGGTTATGATGCAGAGAAAACAGAAGGTACATCACTAATGTGGCACAAGGCAAAGACCAATAAACAAGGAACATTACAGGGGTACACTGAGTGGAAGATCATGTGCACAAATGGTCACAGTCTGGGAAACATAATCCCAGAACTAATGGCACTGATGGCAGACACAAACCTGGACACTGTGGCTATTACAGAGACATGGTATGCAGGGAACCATGACTGGGATGTAGCCATACCAGGGAATACACTTTTTAGAAAGGATAGGGAGGGGAAGAGGGGAGGAGGGGTTGCTATGTATGTAAAGAAAGGGATTAAAGCTATGGAGGCTCAGGGATCCAGAGAAGAAGCAGAGGCATTGTGAGTCACTCTGGAATCAGAGAACAAAACAACCATCCATGCTGGAGTAGTTTATAGGCCTCCTATGCAGGGGGGAGAATATAGATCTAGCATTAGTGGAAACCATCCATAATATGGCAGCCAAAGGTGAAGTACTACTAATGGGTGACTTCAACATGCTAATGCAGATTAGAATACCCAGACTGCAAGTACATCAAGGAGCAGGGACCTCATGTCTGTCATATATGGGGCAAACCTAAGGCAGCTGGTGGTTGAGCCTGTGATGTAGACAGCCAGTTCTGAATGCTGTATCAATTTTTTTTTATTACTTATAAAATATGTAATGGGAAGGTCAGTTTGAGGAAACTACAGTCTTGCTGAACTGACACATCAAACCCCCCCAGGGATAAGTTCAAAGGACAAGACATAGCTAAACTGCAGATAGCTGGGGTGCAATTATCTTGTCAATTTGCTTTCATCCCAGGAAATAAAATTAGTCATTCATGACATCCTCAGAGAAATCCTTTGATGTGCCTTAGGTGTCCTGAGAAAAGGGGCACTGGCCAGTGTTATCAATAACCTTCCAGGAAACCAGCTCATTTCATAAAAGAGGTTGATATCTGGGCCAAGCAGGACCCAGATGAATTTGGAAGGTCCAATATCCATTCCCGGGAAACCCTTGAATTACATCAGAGAGACCTTTGATGTGTAGATGGGATTAAAGAGTCAAATACACTTATGCTTTGAATACATTGACTTATATCAAAGAAACTTTTGATATGTATGTGTAGCAGAGCACAAATTGGTTTTGTCTGGTTAACCTGAGGAGAGGAAAGTCAGTGAGGTCACCTATTATGTTGTTTTAAATATCTTATTTAGACATCCTGTGTTATGAAATATAGATTTTGTTACACCAAGGTGGAGTTAGGTGACCTCAGAGAGAAAGTCGGCTCAAGACTATTCTAAAGCCTACTGCAAACCTTGAAAGATGCAATTCATTAGCTGACTGAGAGAAGAGAGACCATCAAAGCACCAGAGTAAGGACCTTAGACAAGATTAGGTTGAAGTTATTATTTGTATGAATTTGCACTTTAAACCTGTTTGTTTTAAGGTTGCATGTGTTGAGACATTTTGTTCTGTAATATTTTCTGTTTTCTATTTTAAAGTAAAGATATATATTTTAAAATGGAAACTGCCTACAGTGCCTTGACATTTCTTTTTATTTAAGTGGAGCTTTTAAAGGTTATAGTTGACACTGTGTAAGAGCTTATTTTGATACCAAACTGGGAAACGGATAGAGTTCTCTAAAGTCTTGCATAGAGTGCTAAGGGTTCATTTTGTAGACCTGGTTAGGTGCCTGTAGGCAAAGATATCTGGCCCCCCGAAGACAGAGTTATTTGAGACTGATAATTGGGTACGCTAACAAGAGGTTATCAGTTTGAATCCCTCCAGAACTTGAGACTAAGATGACTCAAACCCACAAAACAGACAAGAGGGTTACCTTGTTCTGTTCACTGTCCACAAATCATATGCTCAGAGGTTGGCACTTTGGGAGTAGAGGGATAACCAGTTGAACGAATTTGTGACAGATTGGTTGGCAGCAGTGGCATAAAAGGTTTGTTGGCATAAGCTTCATTGTACAGTGGGTCAGCTTGAGACCGTTCAGCTCACTTGGGAAAAAGAAAGGCAGTATTTTATTTAAAAAGGAAACAGAACTATATCCCTTGACTTACATTTAAGTTCCTACCCATTTTATTTTTTTTCTAAAGTGCCAGTCCGATTAGCATAGTCAGGAAAAAAGATGGCTTCCGACTACAGCAGGCACACTGTAGATCACTTGAAACAGTTGTGCGAGGACAGAGTAGTCCTGTTCGAGGTGACAGCCAGAAAGCAGAACCTCATAGAGGCCCTGAGGGTAGCAGATACCCAGAGCATAGCATCACAGACCATGACTGAAAGGGACCAGACCTCGAGTGTGGCAGGACTAGTGACCAGTGAGGGTTCCCGAGCCGATGAGGTGGACAGCATGGCCACTGTCAGTGAAGGGCCAGAGCAGCAGGGGAAGGTCACCAGTATCCTGAATCCAGAGGTACTCAAGCTGCAAATTGAGTTGTGCAGGATGGAACTGGAGGCAGAGCAAGAACAGAGGGAGGCAGACCGTGAGGCAGAGCAACAACAGAGGGAGGCGGACCATGTGGCAGAGCGACAACAGAGGAAGGCAGATTGTGAGGAGCATGAGCGCTAGTAAGAGGCAGAGGAGAAGAGAGAGTGAGAATGCAGAGAGGCAGAGTGAGAACAGTGAGCTTCAGAGGAGAGGAGAGAGAGGAGTGCCAGTGGCAACATGAACTGGAGAAGCTATGACTCTAACCAGCGGCAGTGTTCAGGGCAGGTAAGTCCTTTTTGGCTTAACTGGGACTGCAGGACTGGGTTACAAACTGAACTCCAAATTAATAGCTGAGTTTAAGGAAGGGGAGGACATGGATGCCTTTTTAAATTCTTTTTGAAAAAGTCTGTATTCAGGCTAAAATTCTTAGAGAGTCCTGGAGCTTCAAGCTGTCCCTACTACTTACCAGGAAAGCTCAGGATGCATTAGGTCAAATGAACAATGAAGACAGTGACGAGTACAGCAAGTTAAAAGCTGCACTGTTAAAAAGGTTTGGATTAACTGCTGAATCATAGAGAGCTAAATTCTATAAGCTCAGGAGAAGCCCTGATATGAGCTATGAGGAACTAGCCATGAAACAACGTCAGTTTTTAAAATGTTGGTGGGAAGAAGTTGAGGCAAACTCTGTTAATAACATTGAAAATGTGATTTTATTAGAACAGTTTTACTGGGCATGCCCAGCAGAACTAAAAGCCTGGCTAGAGGACCAAGATCCAAAAACAGTGCAAGATGCTGCTGAACTCTCAGACTGCTATGCCAAGAGCAGACCTGCTCTGAGAGCAAATGGGGTGGGTGTGGCAGTGCAGAAAGGGAAAAGCATGCCTTCAGGGCAGCTAAAACACTCACTGCCTCCACCAAAACCAGTTAGCCCCAGGTTTCAATGAAAAGATTTATCTGAAGTAAGAAATACCTGTTGACTGTATAAGGAAACTGGGCATATTGCCAGACAGTGCCCCAAAAAGGTGAGCCACACTACACAACAGGGGACTAGAAAAAAAGTGGGTTGTTTTTGTGTGCCTGAGAGCATGCCAGTCAACATGAGGGAACATATGCACCCAGTCATAGTAAATGGTGTACAGACGCAAGGGTTAAGGGACACGGGGCATCCCTGACATTGTTAAAGGGGGATTTGGTACAGCTTGGTTAGTTTATACCCAATAAATACATAACTGTACAAGGGTTTACTGGTGAAAAGAAAACATTGCCACTCACTAGTTTTCTTCTGGACTGGGGTGAAACAGGGGGAACTGTGCAACAGGTGGCTGTAGCCAACACATTAGCAGTGGATGTGATCCTGCGTAACAATCTTCAGCAGGGGTGGTATGTGCATTTACTCATAGCCAAGTGGCAAGGGAAAATAGTAGTTCCCTGAACCCCACAGAAACCAGTGGGGAAACCACTGAGAGGTTGGTTCCCCAGCCTGTGTCTCCAGATGGGGAGACTGATAAAAAGGGGTAGAAATTTCCCCAGTAGCAAGTAACTACACAGCAACAGAGGGTTACTCTGAAGGGAGAGGGGTGACCGCTTGTCAGAGGGTTGGGATTGATAGTGATCCTGAGGGCCCTGATGCTAGTGCTAGGGACCCTAGTTTAGTGACTGAAGGGGACCTGTCCCATGCCTTGGGAAGGTGTGAGGGGTTCACAGCTGCTCAGAGAAGTGACCCTAGTTTAGAGAAGCTGAGGGCTTGGGCAGACTCGGATGGTGCACAGGGAGGTGACGGCAGACATAAGGTTTATTGGGAAAATGGACTTATGTATACACAGGCAGTACAGACAGAGGGAGGGATGCTAGGCAGGCAGCTTGTCATTCCCCAGGGATATCGTAAGCAGTTGCTCAAGGTTGCCCATGATATTCCCTTGTCTGGTCATCTGGGAATTGCATGCACAATGCAGTGGTTAGCCCAGAATTTCTACTGGCCTAACTTCACTCAGCAGGTGAAGAAGCATTGCAGGTCTTGTCACCGGTGCCAAGAAATAGGGAAGGTGGGCAAGAAAACCCAAGCAGCCCTGATCCTCTTGCCCATAGTGGAGGAGCCATTCCAGAGGATGGGAATGGATATTGTGGGGCCTTTAAATACCCCCAGCTCCTCAGGGAAGAGATTCATCCTGACTGTGGTGGATTATGCCATCCGGTACCCAGAGGCAGTCACCCTATCCTCTCTGAGGATAGACAAAGTGGCAGATGCCTTACTTGGGATTTTCTCCCGCGTTGGGTTTCCGCAGGAGGTAATCACTGATCAAGGGGGTTCCTTTATGACGGACCTAAAGAAATGTTTATGGAAGAAGTGTGGGGTGGTGCAGAGATGCACAACACCGTATCACCCACAAGCCAATGGACTTATGGAACGATTCAATGGTAACCTAAAGTCAATGCTCTGACCATTTGCTGAACAGCATGGGAGGGACTGGGAGAAATACTTTCCCCACCTGTTGTTTGCATACAGGGAGGTGCCCCAAGAGTTGACAAGATCTTCCCCCATCAAACTCTCATATGAACGCCGGGTATGTGGGACCCTAGACTTGATCTGGGAGGACTGGGAAGGTAAGCACACCACCCAGGGAACTCCCATAGTGGATTACATCCTAAGGTTTAGGGAAAGGCTGAAGGAGCTTATGGGGACAGCCCAGAGCAACCTGGCAGTGGCCCAACAGAAACAAAAAGTATGGTACGACCGCAGAGCCAGAGCTCACTCATACATGGTGGGTCAGGAAGTCATGGTCCTTATTCCAGTCTGGAAGGACAAGCTGAGTGGGCAGGACTGTACAAAGTGGTTAGGAAGCTAAATGATGTAAAACTACATTGTAGAGTTACCTGACTGTAGACAGACAAAAAGGATGTACCATGCCAACATGATGAAGCTATATGCAAATAGGGCTGACATGGTGTTCGCAGTGTGTAGTCATGGGGAGGGGACGGATGAAGGAGACCCCCTTCTGGACTTGTTGAAGGAAAGTAAGTGGGAGTTCTCTGTGGAGGCAGTATCCCCTGCTGACCCTGGACCAGATCCAGAAAGTGAGATGGTTTTAGCAGACTTTGCCCCCTTGTTTAGTGCCAAGCCTGGACTAATCCCCTTAGCAACACATGATGTGGAGACAGGGACACAGACTCCCATACAGCAGACAGCATATCAGCTGTCAGAGGCTGTCCAAAAGGACATTAGGAGGGAAGTGGAGGAGATGCTGGATTATGGGGTAATCCAGAAATCCCTCAGTCCCTGGGCCTCACCCATAGTCCTTGTACCCAAGCCAGATGGCTCAACTCATTTCTGTGTAGACTGTCATGGACTGAATGCAGTCACAAAGTCAGATGCCTGCCCGATGCCCCGGACAGACAAACTCCTGGACAAGTTGAGGGGGGCGACCTACCTTACGACCATTGATCTGACAAAGAGGTATTGGCAGGTAGAGTTGATGGACAGAGCTAGGGAGAAATTGGCCTTCATCACTCTGATAGGCTTATTTGAGTTCAACATAATGCCTTTCAGAATGAAGAACACCCCGGCCACTTTCCAAAGGTTGGTGAACCAGGTGTTAAATGGTGCTGAGGAGTACACCGTGGTGTACCTGGAGACAATATCATCTTCAGTACCAGCTGGGATGAACACCTTTCACACCTTAGGGAAGTGCTGGACAGGATACAGAGGGCCAGGCTCACTGTCAAAGCTGAGAAGTGCCAGGTGGCCATGGGAGAAGTGGCATACCTTGGGCATGTGGTAGACCAGGGACAGCTCTGTCCTAACCAGATAAAAATAGAGGTAGTACAGGCATGGCCTAGACCAGAAACTCAGAAGCAGGTCAGGAGTTTTCTTGGGACAGCAGGGTACTATCAAAAATTTGTACCAAATTACAGTGACCTGGCTGCTCCCCTATCTGACCTGACAAAGAAACGGATGCCCAAGAAAATTACCTGGGGTCCCGCCTGTGAGGATGCCTTTTCCAAACTAAAGCAGGCACTGTGCAGTGCTCCTATTTTGACAAGTCACAACTATAGCAAACCTTTTATACTTCAGACGGACACCTCAGACATGGGTATTGGGGCAGTTCTGAGTCAGGTATCCAGCCAAGGGACCGAACACCCTATCGCATACCTGAGCTGGAAGCTGCTTCCCAGGGAACAAGCATACTCCATGGTGGAAAAGGAGTGTCTTACCCTAGTGTGGGCCCTAAAGAAATTGGAGCCATACTTGTATGGGCAGCCTTTTGTGGTGCAGACTGATCACAACCCCCTGATTTGGCTGACACAGATGGGGAAAAACAATGACAGACTGCTCAGATGGAGTCTTGCTTTACAAGGGTATGATTTGAAAATCATACATACGGCCAGAGCCAAGAATCAGAACTCAGACAGGCTGTCCAGGGTCTATGAGAAGTGAACTGATTTGGAAAGCTCATCCCATGTAGGGGATAGAGACCACAAATTCAGTCTAGGTGGGGAGGAAGTGTGACTTAGACAGCCAGTTTTGAGTGGTGTATCAATTTTTTTTTTAATACATATAAAATATGTAATGGGAAGGTCAGTTTGAGGAAACTACAGTCTTGCTGAACTGACACATCAAAATCTTCCAGGGATAAGTTTGAAGGATAGGACATAGCTAAACTGCAGATAGCTGGGGTGCAATTATCTTTTCAATTTGCTTTCATCCCAGGAAATAAAATTAGCCATTCATGACATCCTCAGGGAAATCCTTTGATGTGCCCTAGGTGTCCTGAGAAAAGGGGCACTGGCCAGTGTTATCAATAACCTTCCAGGAAACCAGCTCATTTCATCAAAGAAGTTGATATCTGGGCCAAGCAGGACCCAGATGAATTTGGAAGGTCCAATATCCATTCCCAGGAAACCCTTGAATTACATCAGAGCGACCTTTGATGTGTAGATTCCAAGGCCCAGATGGGATTAAAGAGTCAAATACACTTTTGCTTTGAATACAGTGACATACCAAGGACACTTTTGATATGCATGTGTAGCAGAGCACAAACTGGTTTTGTCTGGTTAACCTGAGGAGAGGAAAGTCAGTGAGGTCCCCTATTATGTTTTTTAAATATCTTATTTAGACATCCTGTGTTATAAAATATAGATTTTGTTATACCAATGTGGAGTTAGGTGACCTCAGCGAGAAGGCTGGCTCAAGACTGTTCTTAAGTCTACTGCAAACTTTGAAAGACACAATTCATTATCTGACTGAAAGAAGAGAGACCATCAAAACACTGAAGTAAGGACCTTAGACAAGGTTAGTTTGAAGTTATTATTTGTAAGAATTTGCACTTTAAACCTGTTTGTTTTAAGTCTGTATATGTTGGGATACTTTGTTCTGTAATATTTTCTGTTTTCCTATTTTAAAGTAAAGATATATATTTTAAAACAGAAACTGCCTAGAGTGCCTTGACATGTCTTTTTATTTAAGTGGAGCTTTTAAAGGTTATAGTTGACACTGTGTAAGAGCTTATTTTGATACCAAACTGGGTAATGGATAGAGTTCTCTAAAGTCTTGCATAGAAAGCTAAGGGTTCATTTTGTGGACCTGGTTAGGTGCCCATAGGCAAAGATATCTGGCCCCCGAAGACAGAGTTATTTGAGCCTGATAATTGGGTACACTAACAAGAGGTTATTAGTTTGAATCCCTCCAGAACTTGAGACTAAGGTGACTTGAACCCACAAAACAGACAAGAGGGTTACCTTGTTCTGTTCACTGTCCTCAAATCATACACTCAGAGGTTGGCACTTTGGGAGCAGAGGGCTAACCAGTTGAGCAAATTTGTGACAGAGCCCACCAGGGAAGGGGCTGCACTGGACTCAGTGCTGAGAAACGGGGACAGGATCTTGGATGTTGAGGTGTGTAGTCCCCTTGGTTCCAGTGACCACAGAACTGTGTGGTTTAGAGTCAACACATTGGCAGAAGAAATCCATTCAAAGATTAAGATACTAGATTTCTGAAAGGCCAACTTCATGGAGATGGGGGAACAGCTCAGAATTGCCCTGGCAGCAGAAGATACTGGGGGAAGTGTAGAAGAACAGAGGCTTAGGCTCAAGAGATCCATAGCAGGAGTGACAAGTCAATGTGTCATGTTGCTTAGCAAAAGAAAGAAGTGGCCACTGTGGTTCTCTAAGTCAGTAACGGAGAATGTGCAAGAAAAAAGTAAGGCATTCAGGAAATACAAAAAGACACAGAAAGAAGAAGACAGACTGAAATATCTTGAGAAGCAGAGAGAATCTGGGAAAGCTGTCAGAGGGGCTAAGACAAAAATGGAGGAAGGAATAGCACAGGCTATTAAGAAGGGGGACAAGAACTTCTCCCATTATATTAGTGAAAGGAAGAAGTTCAGACATGGTATTGTTAGGCTAAAGAAGGAAGAGGGTGGGTGGGTAGAGGATTATCTTGAAAAAGCTGAGATACTGAACAAATATCTTTGCTCAGTAATTGCCAAAGAAGAGGCAGCGGAAGGGCCAAGTCTCATGAGGTAAGATGTACTGGGGGAGAAGTGGACATCGGCCCATTTAGGTGGATAAAGTCTTGGAGGAACTAAGAAAAGTAAAGACAGACAAAACAATGGGGCCAGACAGGATTCTTCTTAGAGTGTTGAAGAAACTCAGGGAAGTCCTAGCAGGTCTGCTGACAACCCTCTTCAACCAATCATTAGAGATGGGGGAGGTACTTGGGGACTGGAGGAGGGCAGAGGAGGTCCCCTGCACAAGACTGGAAGTAGGGAGGAGGCAGACAATTGCAGGCCTGTAAGTCTGACCTCTGTGGTGGGGAAGCTGATGGAGTCCCTGCTTAAGGAGAGGGTTGTAAAGTTCCTGGAGTCAAGCAGTGCATAAGACCCATGGCAGCATGGATTCACTGAAGGTAGGTCCTGTCAGACTAATCTTATTGATTTCTTTGGCTGGGTGACCAGGATGGTGGATCTGGGTGGGGTAGTGGATGTGGTCTACCTGGACTTCAGTAAGGTCTTTGACACAGTTCCTCATAGAATTTTGCTTAACAAATTGGGGAATCTGAGACTGGGCTCTAAAGTGGTAAAATGAATTGGAAACTGGCTAAAAGGCAGGACCCAGAGGGTGGTAGTAAATGGCATAAAATCAGATGAGGGGGAGGTGACCAGTGGGATTCCACAGGGATCAGTGCTGGGTCCAGTTCTATTCAAAGTTTTCATAAACAACATTGCAGAGGGACTGGAGGGGAATGTATGCCTGTTCGCAGATGACACCAAGATTTGTAACAGAGTCAACACACAGGAGGGGCTAGACAAAATGAGAAACAACTTAAGACTACTTGAGGAATGGTCAAGGGTTTGGCTGTTGGGTTTCAATTCTAAGAAGTGTAAAATAATGTACCTGGGACACAGAAATCCAAGAGAGGAATATAGGATGGGGCAGGTTCTAGCTGCCACAAGTCAGGAGAGAGACATGGGGATTATCACATCCAATGACCTGAAGTCAGCTAAACAATGTAAAAAAGCAATGAGGAAGGCGAACAGAAAGCTGGGGTGTATTGCAAGGGGCATAACCAGTAGGAGGAGTAAAATGGTAATGCCACTTACAGTTCACTGGTGAGGCCTCATCTGGAATACTGTGTCCAGTTCTGGAAACCACATCACAGGAAGGACATAGACAGAATGGAAGCAGTCCAGAGAAGAGCAACAAAAATGATACATGGACTGTACCACAAGCCTTATGAAGAAATACTCAAGGAACTAAACATCTATTCACTGCAAGCGAGAAGGGAGAGAGGGGATATGAGAGAAACTTTCAAATACCTTAGAGGAATTAACAGGGTACAAGAAGGGAGCATATTTTAGAGAAGAAAGTGCACAAGGACAAGGGGACATAGCATGAGGCTGGAGGGAGGGAGGCTTAGGGGGAATGCTAGGAAGTATTTTTTCATAGAGAGGGTAGTGGATAAATGGAACAGCCTACCAGCAGAGGTGGTGGAAGCAAAAACAGTATGGGGATTCAAAAGTGCATGGGATAAGCATAAAGGCACCCTGATGTACAGTAGAACAGGGGAAAGGCAGTCCAGATAAGAGTAGGGATTGCCAAAGTAAGTAGTGAAATCGTCAGACAAGATGGGCTATATGGTCCTTATCTGTCAACAGATTCTATGTTTCTATGTTTCTAAAAGTATGTTATCTGAGAGTCGAAGTATATGAACCTTCTCAATAGGATATACATATTTAGTTATCCTATTTTGTTGTATCAAATCAGTTGTTCCTGACTTTGCATATTTCTTCTCCTTTTCTGAAACAACTTGAGTCCTATGTCCAGTTACAGAATTGGTCCCTTCTTTTTCCCTAATACTAAAAATTTTGTTGGTGGCACAAGGAATAGATGGGTAAATAGATATTCTGAATTTGTTAAAATCTTCAGCAACCATTAACAACTTTCTCCTTGCCTTTTTCTTTTGGGTAACTACCTGTATGCAGACCCATCCTGTTCTCGTTCCAATGTATAGCGATAAGCTGACTCAACATCAGACCAATTAAATTTATTACCCAAAACTCCTTTACACAAATTTTAGGCTTGAATTTTTAATGAATTACATTCTCATAATTCAATTTTGGTAAACCTTTTAGAAATATTGTCAGAATAAAAAAGCCAGACTCTATGAGTCGCTCTTTAACTTCTGTTTCCAAGTCTTGTGCAGTTATAACATTTTCCTTCATTGTGTCAGTGTTATCAGAATTAATCTATGAATTATCTACATGTAAAACAAAATGTTAGTTCTTGTGTTGTGCATCCTTTATTAGTCTATTATTTTGTTTTGACATCTATGTGACTCCCTCTTTCCCTCATGTTGAAAGTTCACATACACACACCAAATATTCTTGCCTACCACTCACATCAGATTTTTTTACCTGTTGTTCATTTTTATATAAATCAGGTCTTTTTGGATGCTTAGTACCTGAATGGTTCTCAGTTATATTACTTTTTTAAAGCAGCAATTTCTTTTAATTCATTGTTACCAATTGTTTCTGTTATAGTTCGTGGTTCCTTATTTGATTTTTGAGAAGTTTTTCTTCCTGAATAGGTTGAATATTAGCTTGTTTAGTGGATGAATAATTAACTTTGCTAGGGGACACTTCTGGATTTTCCTTTCCCAAAGGAGTGCTGCTCAACAAAGTAATTATTTTCATTGTAAGCTGATTATTTATTACCACTTCTTTTTTAATATCTTGAAGACCTATTGAAATACTTGAAATCTTTTCAGAATCAGGGGAGACTTCATTATCCAATTTTTCATTGATATTTGTATTATAATAAACATCAGAATCAGTGCACAAATGCAGAATATCCTGAGGGAATTGAGTTGGAGGCTCCAAGTTAGCCTTATTAACATACAGTCAGGAAGGCTTCAAAATCATCTAGGAAACTATTTTTTCCCCCAGATTTTTACTTAAACTACTTGAAGCAACATAATCAGTTTCTTCCTTTTGCTCAGATTGAGGTTAATTGATTGGAGTGCTGAATGTTGGTATCTGGGACTTCTCATAGTGATCAATAACCTGTGCGTGAACTATTAACTTATCCAACTGCTTGTTTTGCAGACCAGATGAAAAACCATTCACAGGAGAGTTAGCCAATATGTCAGTTTCTAATTTAACCTGATTGGAGTGCCCATCTTTTAGTAATTGTATTTCCATTAAGACAGGGTTGTCTGAAAACTCTAGTTTAGTTGAATTAGTTTTTTTTATTGTTGTTGTTTTTTGGTTTTTTTTTTACTTGAAGAACAGACTAAGGTAGACTAGGTTGGTCCTTGCATGTTCAATATTCCTCTTTTACCTACAAGTCATATTTTATTTCCTGGACCCAAGATATAGCTAGTAATCTTTTTTGAAGTCTATGCCTTTTTGTCTTTTGTTCTTCTAAGAAATTCCCCCTTTTATAAGGTATTAGAGCCTGCTTTTAAAGAGGAAATCTCAGCAGTAAAACCCTCACACCCAAATGTGAGGCTGATCCCAATTTGCACTTTGTGCAGAAAAACATTTTTAATTTACTTACTGTTTACTGCAGTACAGTAAATTATATTAGGCTTATTTTGCTGCTTTGTAAGGTGACATTTTCTGTAATCAGAAATCCCTGAATCCCCTGTAGCTGACATCAGAGGAGGGCTGCAGAACTGGGAGATTCATTAGCCCACACAATACATGTTAAATATTTTGTAACCTAAAATCATATGTTTGCTGGTCACGCTGTGCTCACTGGGCTTAGTACAGTCCTCTGTGACTTTACCTAGCCCCTGGAGAACAGCAGATCAGCAAATAGATGATTACAGCTGTTAAAAACTGTAACATAGTTTTACTGCAAGATGTTGAATCTCCCACTGTTGCAGCCCTACTCTGATGTCAGCTGCAGGGGAGTCTGGCATTTCTGCTTACAGGAAATCTCACCTTACAAGGCAGCAAAATTAGCCTAATAAAATCTATTGCACTGCAGTAAACAGTATGTAAGAAAACATGTTTTTGCACACAGCACTAATTGAGATCAGCCTCACACTTGGCTGTGAGGTTCTTATTGCTGACAGTTCCCCTTTAATTTCTTTTTTCCCCCTTGTTTCCATATTGTAAATATAGGACAAAATACTCAATGATCTGATTCAGAGTTTCAGTGAGTCCCTATACCAAATTATAACCTTTACAAAATTGGCAGGAATAGACTGACAACAAATCAATACAGAAGATAGAATATTATACAAAGGCTCAGTAGTCTGGAAAAGTTCCACAATGTCCTTATCTCATAAGAAGGAATAATTGCTCTTTCCAGAAGGTTGTCACAGAAGGGCAAACTTCCTGGTTAGGTAGTTAGTGGATGGGGTAATAAGGCTCTCTTTTCTATCCTCCCTTTCCCTCCCTCTATGGGGTGTCTTCCCCTCTGTCTCACTTAGGGCAAGACTAAAACAAGACCTCCTCCTTGATAAAATGTGCTGAAATCACATTGAACCCATGGAAAAGCAAAGAGAACAGATATAAATAGTTAAGCACAATTGCAAATTTTCTGCCAGATAAACACAGTCTAATACTAACACCCCCTCCCCACCAAGATAGTGTTCAACAAATAAGAACAGCAACAAGGGGAAATTTATCTTATTTTTGAAACAGAATAAAATATATAAACTAAATATATTATGCCTTAAAAAGAGCTACTTTTCCTGAATTAAAAGAACAGCTTACTTTTCCTGAGTTCCATGAAGAAATGGCCACATTAATGATTCCTGAAAATAGAACTTTTGCAGTGGCAGGTTTGCATTGGCTAGTATATGGCTCATACAGCTCAAACAACTCTTGTTGTATCTGATGAGAAAATCAAGGTTATCATGCTTCAAATGAGCTCCCAGGAGAAATGGCATCAATGACTAAGGACACCTGTGCTTGCGCACTTATGGGGAGGTGATCACGTGACCTCTGTTAGGGTGTCAAATCTGCCTCAGGTTCTTGGTGGCAATAAACCAGCAGAAGAAACATCAGACAAGTGGCATATGCAGTACTTACACAAAAGCAGACATTTGCCCTAAAAACAGGTCTTACCAATAGACACTGGGAGCCAGAGTTTCCCAATACCCCAAGATATGAAGATGATCTAGATGAGAAAACATAATGCAGTAAGTTATATATGATGATAATAACCCTGGTAACTATTACTTTTGTAAGTAGACTAGATGCATAAAACAAGCCCTATTGGCTAAATGTTAGGTGGCTCCACAGTGTTATTTATAGATACACAAAATGTATAAAATCAGCTAAAATGAGAACAAAGACATACATAAAACAGAAAATATGTGTGGTGTTACATAAATCTGCATGATGGCAGTGTATACTATATAATAATTTCTCAGAAGAATGTGCAGAGAATGTATTCTCAGCAGTAAACATGTTGGCAATAATCTTAGTAATAATGTCCTTGGTGACTTACACTTATAGGGTAAGTACCAAAGCCCTAAATGTTAGTACTGATTATAAGTAACATAATAGATATTGTCAATGGTGCACAGTGTGTTGCCAACAAGGGTGTGAGAACTAATTGTAACAGTTCCATGGCTTGAAAATATAAACATTTTAAAAACCAGAATCATAAAAACAGTTTTATGAAAAATACAGATCAAATGTGCAGCCCAAACACAAAACAAAAATATGTGCATGACCCTTACATGTGATAATAAAAGATTGCAGGCAGTATTGATCCACAAATGTGGTCAGCAAAATGTTGTTAAATTGGAAATGTTTGGGGGACCTGTTATCTCTATATTTGTAGAAAGAGGAACTGTCATCACTAGGAGGTGGAACTCTCCAATAGTTTTCAATGGAGAAAGGTGTTAGAGGAGGTGGAACTGAGTTCCTGTGAGTTCCTGCCCAATTTAACCCTAACTCTCAATCAGGTAAACCATTGGACTAAACCATAAAAAAGAAAGCTAAATCAGTCAATCAACTCACTCATATATAATATATACCGTACAATAAATAAACATAAGGCTTAAGGCTTAAAATATATATGGGAGCCAAACACAGTACAGAGAACGCAGTGCACTAGGGTACAGTTTTACCAACTTATATTGGTAATAATCCAAATCAGAATCAAAACTCCCAATAGACAGGAATGAACCAAAAAGTGAGTAAAATCAGGAGAAATCAGGACAGTGGAAATAAAGCATAAAACTATGTTATAAAATGGTTAAACATGGCTAAACATTGCAACAGGTGCAAAAGGCAAAAGGCTAAAACATACCTAGCAAACAGGGAGATGAGACTTATTAAGCGCATGTGGGCACTCTTTACCTCATTAGCTGTGAGATCAACACAACTCTCAGAAGCCTCCAAAGGAATTATTATTCCAATGTTTCCTAATAAATGTTTTGACAAAAAAGTTTGACACAGTACAGTTGAAATAAATGACAAGCTCTCATTTAGAGCTGCAAGTTTCACAGTCTCAATTATCTCAGTTATCTCATTTATCTCATGTGTCTCATCTATCACCATAGTCTCTATTGTCTTTTAGGTCATTGGCGTCTTCCTCAGAGTCTTTCACTTCTCTCCGTATCACTCCAGCCACTGAGTCCTCTTCCTTCTGAGTCACCATCCCTCCACACAGCTCCCTGCTCCTCTGACTATTGGGGTGGGTGCCACCACCACTCAGACTCCAAGCACCTAAGTAGAAGGGCAGAACAAAGAGAGAGAGAGAAGTGCCCACACAACAGGCAGCACAAAATAGTCTGGAAAGGAAAGTGGATAAAATAAATTATGAAAGCTCAGTTACACTGACTAAGCTTTAGACAACAGTGGTATACCTGTTAATAAACGTTATAAGCACATCCGCGATCCCTAATGATGCCGCTCCAGCAACACAGCGTGCAGCTGCCTCTCACGGCTCTCAGTCCATTCATTCATTGGCTCCAGATCCTGATCTGCCATGCCTACATGTGAGAAATATAATATCTGGGAAAGAATGTGGACCACTTCAATCCAGTACTACTCCACCTTAGGGCATTGCCAACATTAGATGAAATAAAGTTACATCTGCCTCCTGGTATTTGGGAAACATGTTTGATTTGATTGGGTCAGTTCTGCAGGCCAGGACCAGGGTAAAAAAGGCTTGGTGTATAATATTATAGTGCACCCAGCAGAGTCTGTTATTCAATGAACACCATGTTGTCCCCCTAAACACCTCCCTCCATTCTGATGGGGACTGGCACAAATCCACCAGGTACTCTTATGTCTTACCAAGACTAGTGAGACTGTCTTGGGCACCTCCTAGCAGTAAGGCATAGAACTGCTTGGTAGGCCACTTACCTGGTGAATGCCAAAAGATTATTTTCTCCTTAGGTGATCTTTCTGGCTCTAGGTCTGTTGTTCCCAAATACTCATTGATCATATGCTACATTTGCAAGTATGCAAAGAAATCTTGTGGATTTAATTTGTAACTTTGGGACAGTGTTTGAAAAGACAAGAAGACCACCCATAGAGGTTTGCCAGCTTGGTTATTCATTTTCCCTCCCACTAATGCAACATCTGACAAGTTGGGAGTCTTGGGACTGAAGGTCCCGATTGTTCCCACAGGCCCTTTTGGATTCCCACCTCAGGGACAGAGAATTCAAGTGTGAAATATATTTGTGGGATGACAGTCAGGCACGTGCCATTTTTTTTCCAAAAATGGGTTGGCATTCTGTTCAATTACTCCTGTCTGTAGAGAAAGAGAAAAGGAGACTAGGTAGGAGGGAACCCCCAGGGGACCCTCCTCCATTTCCACCCATATTGGTCTCTCACAATCATGGATCTGGACATCCTTTGAAAAGGCTAGTTGCACAGTCATGTAAATTCAGCCTCCCACTACCATTGGTTTTTGCAGGATCACTTATTTGACTCTGGCTCTTTTGTCCTTCCACAAGAAAGAGGTCAGTCATCCTCTTACTGAGGTAAAGAACCTTTGTGGATCATGGACTGAGGGAACCTTCACTAATATCCATTAAGTAATGGAAGAAGCAGAAGGCTAATGCTCATATGAAGCTCCTGTCAATAATTCATAATAGCAAACTGTGCTGTCTGTAAGCAAAACTTGATCAAATCTATTTTTTAATGTCATCTTGGATTCACTCACAACCAAATTTATGGGTGACATATTCCAGGATTTAATAATTTCATGAGAAAAAAAGAATGCTTGTTTGGTAGAAATAAAGTTAACTGCAGTTGGTGACCCCTGGTGTTTATCTCAATTTTTTAAATTTGAGACCCATCTCGGTCATGAGGTACTCATCATTGATTACTTCTCTTCCCAACATTAGATCCCCTCTCAAACATTTATTTTCTAATTTCATCCAGCCAAACATTTTTAGCCTTTCTTCATAAGAAAGATCACTGGCACCTTGTACATGGCATAGCATAATTAAAACCCTGGTGGTCCAGTGGTCCTGATCCCCAGCCCGATCATGGGCAAATAATGAATTTATACTCCCTGGTGATCCAGTGGACCTGATTCCCGGCCCAAAGGTGGGCAAATAATGACATTAAATCCCTGGTGGTCCAGTAATACCCGGGGGAGTGGGGTAGCAGGTTTGAGTAGGTGGGTGGGCAGGGGGATACTGCTGGACTACCAGGGATTTAATGTCCTCATTTGCCCATGTTTGGGCTGGGGATCAGGTCCACTGGACCACCAGGGATATAGATACATTATTTGCCCACGTTCAGGCAGGGGAGCAGGTCCACTGCACCACCAGGGAATATAAATACATTATTTGCCTGTGAATGGGCTGGGGATTGGGTCCACTGGACCACCAAGGAATATATTTTTAACTACAGCCCACAATCGAGCAGGGGAGCAGGTCCACTGGACACCAGGGAATGTAACTATGACTAAAGCCTGTGATCAGGCAATGAGGTAGGGTCCACTGGACCACCAGGGATGTAATTATATTATGCCCGCAATCGGGTGAGGGGGGCATGATGCCCAGCTTGTGTCTGGGGATGTTGGGCGGCCACCCACAGCTGGCGGCTGCCATGTTGTGCCATGCAAAATGGCAGCTCACCTGTGGGTGGCCAGGATTTGTTCCTGCTTTTAACAGGCACATCTTTGTACCCTCCTGTGTGGTGCAAGGCAGGTCTGTACCTGCATATGCACCACACATCTGGGCTGAATATTGGGATGTGCCATATATGCATGGGCACGCTCCACACACTTGTGCCGCATACATTACTGGTGCGCCTGGCACATCAGGAATTGCACAGCACAACATTCCCCTTTGAATATCGTGCCAGGTTGCATCATTGGGTTGCGCATGATGCAACACTGTTGTGCTATGTGTAAATACTTTGAATATCCCACCCTCTGGATTTGAGGGACCTAGATGCATAACACTGCATTTATTGATGTTAAAGAACAACCCCCAATATTTGGACCATGATGTTAATTTATCCAAATCTTTTTGAATTATGTCTCTTTCTTCTTTATTTCTATAAGTGCCACCAATTTTACAATTGTCTGCATATTTAATGGTCTAACTGTCTAAATTTGAGGAAAGATCGGCTATATACACCTGAAAAATGAAAGGGGCCAAATCCGAGCCTTCCGGGATGCCTCTTGATACTAACTTCTACTCAGAGGTATGCCCATCAATGACAACTCATTGTGTACAACCTTTCAACCAACTTTGGACCCATGTACTGAACCATGGGTGAATTTCCATAGATACTAGCTTTTTAATTAAGCACTCAGTGAGGAGCTGAGTCAAAAGTCTTTTAAAAAAAAAAACAGCGGGTCCAATGGCGCAGTGGTTGGATTTCCATTTGCAATGCCAGCGACCCGGGTTTGGGAATGAACCTGGGTCACTGAAGGGCTGGCCAGGGGGACAGATGGATGGAGTGTCCAGTGGACTGCTCTCCTTCTCCGGAGGAAGGGATGGGTTCCCATCCAGTGCTTGAAGGACCCCTGGTGGAGGCCAGGGGTACCTCGAGCTACCAGCGCGTAGCAGTTCCAGGCAGCTGGGGCAGATGATGGATGTCATTGCATGTCCCTGCCACCCGTATATGGGAAAAACACTCCCACAAGTCTGCCACCTCTGTGAAGTCTGACTTCGGCTTCAATTAGCCTCCCAACTGGCTCTCCCAGATAGTTACACTGATCTTGGCACCTGGTCAGTGCCATGACCCCACCTTCTGAGGGGCAAGTCGGGGGTTTCAGGCGTGAAGCATGGCAAGAAAAGGTGGAAGCAAGAAGGCACCATGACCAGGCAGATAGTTCAGGGGAATTGGGCAAATGAGAAAGGCATTGTTCTCAGAAAGGGATATCTTGTGGTGGCAACCTTCCGACTGGAGCCCAGCGATGTACGAGTGCTGTTGAACTGATGTTGCCAGAGGTTTGATGGTGAAGATGTAGAATAAAGGGGCAGTTAGCATCCTGACAGGTTCCCTGAGTAAGGTGAAATGAGACTGATAGGGGTTCATTAGTCAGGACCAGGGCCTTTGGGGATGCATATAATGCTGCCACCCATGATTGCAGCCTCAGGCCCCAACCCATACCTTTCTGGGTTGTGAATATGAAGGGACACTCAAAACTGTCAAAGGTCTTCTACTCCAATGCCAACAGACCAGACCAAGCAGTCCCCCCCCACCTGTCCACCACCACGTCTCATTAAGAGACCTCCTGATGCTACTTTTGGCTTCCCTGCCCTCTACACACCTCCTCCATAGTCAGGGTGCATAAGATGTGGTAGGACTCCTTCTTACTGAACCACCAACAGTTAGGTTATAATCCTTTAGTCTGCCTTAAGTAATCAGATGGGGTAGTAAGAGCTACATAAGGTGGGGTCCTTTCCCGGCTTAAGCAAGACTATTAGTGTGATCAGATAATGGGAAGGGTCAGAGTGTCTTTGTCAAGGGCAAATAGATTTAGTTTAGTTGCTATATTGGTCCTTGTAAGAACAGATCCAGAAGCAAATGGTTTGATACTTTTTATTGGACCATGACTACAGAACCTAAACGCTCCACTCCTGTGAGCCTGTGCCAGGTAAAACTACTAATCAAAAAAGCAAAAACACTGGCACCAGGTTGTGAGTTCAGTATATTTTAATGTGCAAAAAAAGCATACAAATACATAAGTTCACAGCCACAACCAAACAACAGACTCAGAACACCTGACCAGATTTCACCCGTAGGCTTGATAAAGTCTATGGGCAAAACCTGGTTGGGTGTTCTGTGTCTGTTGTTTGGTTGTGGCTGTGTGCTTATGTATTTGTATGCTTTTATTGGACTAACTTAGATGTCACAAAAAGAACAGAATGCCTAAGCTTTCAGACCAGCCAAGTCCTCCCTCAAAAGCTTATGGCAATTATTCAGAAAATCACAAACTATTAATACACAGATCATATATAAAAAACCCAGAAAAAATTCTCATTGGTTTAAAATATTCATTCAAACCATAACAACAGTTAAAACCAGAGGAATCACATTTCACCAGTTTGCTTTAAACTAAGGAGCCTTTCAAGGTTAAATATTACCAAAATGAGATAAGAACTTCATTTGGCAAGGACTTCATGCAACTTAGCCTCCAAGGGTTCTAGCAGCACCTCCCAGAATACCCAATAAAACTCTACTGGGAGTCTGTTGGGGTCTGGGGCTTTTCCAGCAGTGGAAACCAAAACTGTTGCATGTACCTCCTCTCCGGAATGGTCTCTATTAAGTCTTCCAAGAAAGGAGTCCGAGAAAGAACTAACAGAAGTGGCAGCATGAAATTCTCTGAACACCTCCTCAGTCTCCTTCTGGTTTGAGGTGGTGTGGTCCAACTGCACAGCTATTTGAGGAATAGCTTTGTCTACCTCTGTTTTCAGCAGGCCAAGCACCTACCCCCACCCCACCCCCCGGTTTCCATCAAAATAAGCTGTTGCTTGGCACAATAAAAGGGTCTTTTGATCTGGGCCATGGCCATTTGATTTAACATTCCCTTTGCAAGAGCCAAGTCATGCAGAGTCTCCAGGAAGGCAGCCTGCATATGTTCCCTCTCTAAGGTTTTAACCTTCTGTAAGAGTTTCTCCTGTTTTCAGACCTCATCCTTGTTTTTCCTGGTATACAAAAGAAATTGAGACCCCCATCATGAAGGATTTCAGGGCTTCCTACTGGACTGCATCTGTGGTGTTGCCTCACTTGTTATGAGTGAGAAAATCAGAGAATGCCTTTGCCACCTTGGCCTTGTAGGTGTGGTCCACCAGCAGGCATGGGTCCCATCTCCAATGGTGTAAGGTTGGGGCAGAGCTTCCCTGGTCTAGGGTGATCAGGACAGGGGCATGGTCCGAGTATAGTATAAACCAATAGGATGCTGCCTCCACTCTAGACAGGAGACCAATTGACATAAACATATCTTTTCTAGAACAGACTACATGTGCATGTGAGTAGGAAAATAATTCCTTGGTGTCCAGATAAAGAAACCACATATCATTGATGGCCCTCTCCACCAACATTTGATGCAGAGCTGTTGCCCCTTCCCCTGGATGGACACTCAAATGAGGGATGGGGGGACAGTCAAGCACTTGTCCTATGGAACATAGAATTCACCCCCTATTATCAGTGGAGATGGGTACTCTGCCAGAACCACCAGCAGCCAATGGAAAAATTCTGGGCTGTCATAGCTACAGATGTACATTAAAACCACTGTAAATGTTCTCACGATCTCTATCACCAAGTTAATATATATAACTTTCTGGTCCTCTAATTACCTATGTGTGGTCACTTGTAATCCTGAGCAAGTCCACATGCCACATCCTGGCCTTGGAAGAAAGATAGGTCACCCTTAGCTGACCCCTTCCCCAGGCCCCACCTCAGCTTGTCTATCTTATCCCTCATCATGTGCATTTTTTGAAGCATAATCACATCCCCATTCAAGTTTTGGATTTGTGTCCATATTTTCTTCCTTTTAGTAACGTTATCCCATTGACATTCCAGCTTACTGTTTCTTATCCACCATTATGAAAGACCTGTCCAATATTTAGCATCTGCAATCCCCTAACCATCCTGCTGCTGCCAGCCCAGTGAATATATTTGTTGCTTTTTTCTTATTTTTATTTAAAACAACCTCCAAACTGTGAGCAAGCTGGTATTCCCAACTGAACTGGAAACTCCTCCCCCACAGTTCCCCCAACAAACTATGTAGTCTTGAGTCTGAACAGAAAATATTACCCAAATACAATCCCTGAAAAATGTAAGAGCAATAGGATTGTTCCTCTCTTCCTCCATCCTCTGCCTGTACTATGTATGAGGTAATCTGTGCATAAACTGCAATAAAGAATTATAATATCCCCCACATTAATTGACAACTAACCTTTTTCATTACACTAGCAAGATCAAGAGGCCCTCAATTCCTTCACCTCTCTCCCACCTCTCTGGACAGTGGTATAGTGAAAACCCTGTGCACACTGCCTCCCTCATTGCTATGGAAAGGGAAGTAAATAACAGTAAAGCTATATATATAGGATACCCTCACCCTTCAGAACCCTGCAAGGTTCTCAATGCCCATTTGCTTCGTAATGGAAGATCTGATAATACACTGTCTCAGCTTTTTAAAGATGAAATTAAACAAGAAATTTAACATGGTGATATAGCGAACATCCTGCCATAATACTAAGGAGTATGGGCTTGTCAGAAAAAGAAGTGCGAACAATCATACAAAATATTAATACAGGCTTTGATGGGATCTGTGACAGTCATAGCTCATGGTGAAGATGTTCTCAAGCCATAGGAGTTAGGAAGGTATGTGGAGTGGCCCCTGCGGAACTGAGAAGATTAGGAAAGTGTTCACCAGGAGTGAAATAAAGTAAAATCCTCCCTCAAAGCCATAGGGGCTAAAAAAGGGGAGGGGGGCCTCTGGATATGGCTATGTGTATTGTACCATATAAGCATTCATAACATGCAGCACATTCTGGAGGATGGCATGAGGATAGGGCCACAGTTTCTGCCACAAAAGTTTCAACCTCTTCCCACTGTTGTAATGGCACTAGAGCTTGACTATCCCACTGATCAGTCCCCTTAGTCACCACTTAAAATATTTTTAGTTCAGTGTGTCCAGTTCTTTCTCTCACACATCAAAGTACGGCTATTCTGGATGCTGAAAGAAAGTGCCACCTCCTATTGCACATTTGGCTCAATCTCCCAGCCACCATTGCTTCCTCGGTGGCCAGAAAAGTTACAATTTGCTCAGAATCAATGTAGACCTAGGGTAGCTTTACCAGATATCTGATTATTGGTTCTGATGAGTACACATGCATGAACTGCCAACTATTTGCATGCACATTGCACTTCACATCACTAAAGGCTTGGTGCTTCCTTTGAAGCCTCCAGCTGTCATCTGGAAATATGTGCAGTGTTGTCCATTTTTACCTCAACTTTGATATGGGCAGCTTGCTGCATGGATTGTTTGTTAGGATAGTGGAGGAAATTAATAAAAAGGACATGGTCTCTCTGTGAGGTCCAGGTGCTCCGAAGAAGAGCAATGCACTTATTGTATTTTTGAGTGGTTGACCTGGGTCAAACCCTAGTGTCTCTAGTAGTCAGAGAGATAGAAATTTCAGTGGGTCTGCTCCTTCGGCCCCCATTGGTAGCCCCATTGCCTGGACATTGTTCTGATGCTCTTGATTCTCATGATCATCCATAGTGTTGGACAGTTCTTCAATGAGCTTGTTTGCTGCCTGGAGTTCCACTGCTACTGCTGTGAGCATCTCTTGCACCTGCTCACTCACTCAGTGCTCAGGTTCCTGAAGATGAGAATCAGGTGCCTCAATAGCCTCTTTCAAAGTGTTTACAGTCATTTGCAGGTGGGTAAATATTAAGGTTCTCCAGACCCGCTCTTATTTGACTCCAGATTTCAAAAAGTAATGTTTCCAGTGTTTTTTTAGGAGACAGAGGGAAATACATGGCTGCATCCACCTCTTCTTGCTCTGTTTCTGTAGGCTCCAATCACATGGCTGCATGCCTTGGGATATTCCCATGCCCCTCTCCATTGCCATTGTTCTTGGGTGGTTTAAAATCGATTTGTGACTGATTTTCAATGACTTTTGCTGAGTAGCCAATTGTGCACTTGTCTCTCATCTGATCAGTCTGTTCCACTTCTTCTGATGGCAGGATGATTGAGATTTGCAGTGGATTAGGTGCAGAGCTTTGGACTATGCATCCATGTTGATTCCCAGCTAGGCCATGCCCCCCCCCCTCTCAAATACACATTCTGTTTCAGAATCTTTTGTATGCTAATTAATATACTATATGTTTAGATGTCTAGCTGTGCATCTCTTACAGAATATAAATTTTAATTTTCACTCTTCGGGGCAGACAGAACTGCTCCGCTTTGCTGCTGAGTCCTCTTACCAAAGCAGGATAAAATAACCTTCTTATTCAGTAAAAAAAAACACTACTGTTATGCTAGGTGAAATTACCTGGTGGCTATAATGATTTGTTATGAAACATACTGGTTTGGGCCCCCTGATCAGCTCTGCCTTAATCACATTGAGTTAAAGCCTTTTGAGTCAAAATGGCAGGCAAATAATACTGTTTGCCAATCCGTTATTAATTATTCTGCTTTAAATACTTCTGAAAGTGCAGCAATACGTCTGTGTTTTTAACATGCTTGAGAAACAGAACACAAATTATGTGTTGCTATCAAAAACAAATTACTTAGGTCCAATAAAAAAAGGGTTAACACGAGTTTAAAACTAAATTTTTTATGATCTGCTCAAACAAAACGCTCCAGCACAAAAAGCTGTTTTTCACTACAGTTTAATGAGTTTACACTAATATGGTTCCCACCTGTGATTTGTATTGACATATTATAAAATGCCATATATAAACATCATAAAAACATTGCAAATAATTGCACAATACTGTCACATTGGGAAAGGTAAAGCAGCCTATAAAAGCAGACCTGGCTACAATGTAGGTCACTCCAATGACAAACAACTTGAGAGAAGAGATGTCTCTTATATTGATTCTTTGTCTGGTTTCAGGTACCTGGGCATGGCAGGTAGGTGCAGTAGACCAATTTTGCAAGACTGTCCCTTGAAACTCTGTGTTCAGATATTTTTGATCAACATTTTACTGCACTTGGTTATTCTTTATAGAGAACACAGTCGGAACCAAACGTGTAAGTGGTGTGTGTGTGTATTTCAAGTTTAATGTATATTTGTTTGCATTCAATCTTTACAACTACAACCCAATAAATATACAAGCAGTAAGATACAATGAGGTGTTGTTTGTGCTGCCAAAACCACATGCACAGGGGCATAGGGGCCTAGTAAGCATGAGGCCGCAGATCGAGTGTCTTCAATCTCTTGAAGTGTGGTTGTGGCAGCACAACCAACATCTTAGAGTATCTTATTGTGCTTATAAAATGGGCATTGTGCTTGTAGTGTTGACCACCTGGTTTTGGAAATGATCCCAGGACATTACAGGGTCAGCTGGGGGGAGGAGGATCGAGTGTCCCAGGGACTGGTCTCTTCCACTGGGGGGATGGACTGTGGACTCCTGGCACTCGAGTTACACCCTATTGACACCAGGTGTATGTCAGGCTGGGACCATGTACTGAGGGGCAGAGGCAACAGCGGACATCTGTGGAATGTGTGTAGGTGTATGCACACTTCACACTGATATCATTGCATGTCCATGTCTCCAGAGGGAACAAGAAGCTGGAACACCCTTTGGCCAGTCACACTATGACTCCTTTGGACCCCCATCCAGCTGACACAATAGGTGTAAGCCTTAGGTGGAGCCTCAGGGTGGATCTCAGTCTCTCTCTTTGGGAAGCATCACCACAGGGGGTAAGCTGCAGGCCTCCCCATGTTGGTAACTTCAGAGGAATGCCAGGTGAGTGGTCCAGGCATAGAGAAAGTGGGTACATCCCACTTGTCATCCAAATGACAAAAAAATAGTTAAAAAGGGGGATTGTGTTAAAAAGTGAGAAAATAAATGGTTGAAAATATTTTTTTTCAAGTATTTTTGTATGAAATAGTCTCTTCTCAGATGGGCTGTCACTACAGGGTGCTAGCCTGAGTTGCACTGTGTGCACCATTATGGTGTGTGTGCTATTTGTTTGAACTGTCTCTTGTAGTCACCTCCCTATTCTGTTCCACTGTTTTTCTTTAAAGTAAAAAAATTCTCTTGTTTTACTTTGTTAACTTGAATTGAAAAAGATTGATTTCAGGAATTTTAGTTCAATGAGTGAGTGAACCAAGCAAGGTAGCAGTGTGAATGAAAGCAAAACCAGGATTAGGGACTGTAGCATTTACTGCAGCAGCTGCACACTGATATTTTTAGTTACTGAGCAACATTGGTGCCGGGCCTTTTTCATACCTATTGGTTGTGCTGTCTGAATCCAGTGGATAGGAAGAAGTTACTGCCAGTCAGGATGATGAATCCTTAGTTCCATTTTATATGTAAGCAGTAAAATTCAACAGGGTGTTGGTTGTGCTGTCACAACTGCATGCCCAGTGATGTAGGCTGCAGGCTGAGTTCCTATGGCCCCTGGAAGGGCAGTTGCGACACCACAACCAACATGCTGGAGTGACTAATTGCTCTTATAAATATGTATTTTGATAAACACATTGAAAGAAAGTTTTTAAAGTTCTTAAAATATGTAAAAAAGAAGAAAATTATATAAAAATAGTAAAATAAATCCTTGCAGCATGTTAAATGTGGCAATATTAACAAGCTGCCAGTAAGGGTGCTATAAGAATAGTTGATGAGCAGGAGCTTTTTAAAGATCTGAGAGTGCACACTGACATTTTTGGCATTGAGGTAGGCTGGTACTGGGACTTGTTCATACCCATTGGTTATGGTCTGCCAATTCAATGGGTATGAGCATGTTTTAGAAAATCAGGATGCATGACTTCCCCTACCCATTTTATAATACACAATTACAATATCATAGTTGGGGGAAAACATAACTATATTACCATTGCATATCCATATAATTTATTTTAAACATGTATTGTACCATAAGTTAGAAAGAAGGAGGGCACGTGAGGGATAGGTCTAGTCAATTTTAGCCAATTTGCCAAAATGTAAACAGGACATCATGGGATGAAGCCTGGATTCCAAAATTCTCAAGACAATAAAGTGCCTGTAATCCCCTCTCAGCTAAATGACAAGAATGGCCCACAGGCCTTAAAGAGCCTTCATCTCAAATGCCCATCTCCCATATTAAAACATCCAGGGCCAGATATTCAAAGCATTGTGCCTGGCACAAAGCCTTAGTGCTGGAATAGCGCTGGATTTGTGCCAGGCTGCAATATTCAGAAGCCCCAATAGTGCCGGCGCTGTGTGATAGCACCGATGCTAAAAGTAAATGTATGCTGGGGCGTGAGTTAGGGGACTGGCTATGAATGCTGGCTGCACAGCATATTCAAATATATAGCACCATGCTACAGGCATTAGAGTGACCTGTAGCACGGTGCTAAATACTGCCGATAAAAACCTAGTGGTAATGCAGTGGTGCCCCCCCCAACATGATCCCTGAGCCCCGGTAGCCCCAATAAGCACAGTAATCCCTGGTGTGCTTGTGGTCCCCCCACCCCCCAAGCATGATCCCAACCCCCGGTATCCCGGAAAAGACAGCAATACCTGGTGATCTAGTGGTTCTCCCCACCCGGAAGTGCTCCGCCGTCCTCCTTTACCCAGACTGGAGTGCGGTGCCGGGGACTGGCTCAGCCCTCCTCTCACCACCATGGCCGACCACAGACTGTGGTATGCATGAACACTACTTGCATACCACAGCTGGCAGCCGGCCATGGTGGTGAGAGAGGAGGCTGAGCCGGTCACCGCGCCTGTACCCAGTCTGGGTAAAGGAGGTCGAGGCGAGCACTTCCGGTGGGGAGAACCACTAGATCACCAGGTATTGCTGTCTTTTTGGGGATACCAGGGGTCAGGATCATGCTTGGGGGTTGGGGGGGACCACTAGAACACCAGGGAATTTATTTTATTACAGTGGCTGTGGGGGTTGGGATTGTGCTTGGGGGGTGGAGGACCACTAGAACACCAGGGCAAATTATTTTATTACCGTGGCTACAGAGGTCGGGGATCATGCTTGGGAGGTGGAGGAAACACTGGACTACAAGGGAAAATACATTTTAATTACATCAGACGGGGGGGCAAGATTCATGCTGGAGAAGTGGGGGGACCACTAGACTACCAGGGAAACTGGTGTGTAACAGGCACACGTATGCATGGGTGCGTTGTATGCACCCATACCTCTCAACTGTCCCTTATGTTGCCTCCATATTTTCCTCTGTCCCTCATAGAAGTTGTGATTTAAGAACAGTGGGGAATACACTCACACAATAATGTTGCACATTAAAGTTACAGACTTGTTCCTCTTCTGAGGATGCATCTTATCACAGATCCCCTATCAGCATTCTGAGTGACTAGTACCATGTTTTAGGATGTGTCCCTGATTCTGGGTCTTTGTCCCCGATGTTTATAAGCCTTGTCCCTGATTCAGGAGGCAAGGGGTTGGGAGGTTATGTATGCACTAACTGTGCCTGCCAGCACACAGTTTCAACTGCATCCAGCCTGTGCTTCCATTCTGACCAACAGTAGATGCTGTGGGTGTGCCTTGGCCTGCAGCGTCCAGCCTGTACTTCCATTCCAACCAAAAGGGGAGCTTTGTGCTCCATGCAGTAGCACTGGGCAAACTGCATGGTAATGTATGCTAAGTAGCACCTAATGAGATGCAAATATACCTGTTTGTCCGCGGATTACCTAAGTAGGCTCATTTGCATGGTAACTTTGAATATAGCTCCTGTTTACCCAGGGCTAACCAGTTTGCACTGGGCTAATGTGTTAGCATTGTGCAATCAGGTTAACCCTGGGCAAATCTCACTTCAGCATAGCACAGTTTTGCAGTGTGTGGATTACATTGTTGTTTGCAGTCATACCTCTCAACTGTCCCTGATTTTACCTCAAAATTTTATTCTGCCCCTCCTTAACATTGTGTTTCCGTGACCAAACAGTGGGGGTTGTAAGCACACAATAATGTCAAACATTAATGTTACTGATGTGTTCTTCCATAGAAAATGCATTTTGCACTAAATCACTTATTCTAACAGCTTCCTGAATGGATATCACCAATTTTTAAGGTGTGTTCCTGATTTTAAACCTATGTCCCTGTTTGTTTTAAGCCTTGTCTCTGATTTATGAGGCAGGGGGTTGATAGGTATGTTTGCAGTAGCTGTGAGACATCTCTGTGCAATCACACACAATGTTCTCCACCTGCAACACTGGCTTGCTACAGAGTCTAACGAGCTGCAGTTGCAGTTTGCACTTCCCTGTTGCTATACTCAGTGCTGTCTTATTCCAGGGCTATTTGTGCCATGCACTCCCAGACTGGTTTGCCTGGCTTCCTTAAACTGCTATATTCAGCAGGATTAGCACCAGGCTATTTCCTTTACAATATAGCTTGCTTTGTGCTCTAGGTTAAGTTTGCCCGCCAGGCAGTGCTAATTTAGCCCCGGGGCAAAGTTTTGAACATCTGGCCCTCAGAATCAAAACTCAAAGGACACTTTCAAAACAGCACACCCTAACTGCTGTCATAGTCCCATTGAATCTTTTGTACATTTAAAAGTTCTCAGGGTCCTTGTTGATACTCTTTTCAGTGTCAGATGCCATTAGTCTAGTTAATTTGTTCAAAGATTCATGGGTACCTTTTACAAAGACTGTGAAAAATATATTTCTTTACACATTATATTTAGGGCAGATTAACAGCACATGTTTAAGATTTTCTTTCGCCATCATTCCACCGTCACATTCCAATGAAAAATGTTTTATCTTATGAAAATCTTGCTTTTGGGAAATTACTTTCACACATTTCAAAATTATATTGTGTGAATAGTTTTCTATATTTAGATAGCAGTGAGATAGAAGTCCATTTTATGGCTTTTTTATTTATTGAAATCTGTTCTGATGACCTTTGTTTCTTAACATGTTCCTTAGCTAATGCTTTTGCTTAATCCAGTAATTGCATTTTTCCTTACTAAGTGAGAATTTCATGAACTCAGTAGAAGGAAAATCTGTTAGGTAACCACACCCGGACTTTGCTGGAAATACATTATCCAAATAATATCTTTTCTCTTTGAGCATTGTTGTATTTGATAGGGAAGTCACTGCTTTAACTATCTAGTATTTTAGCATTCATGTATCTAGAAGTGGTTTTAATGAAAGCTGACCTGGTGCTGTCTTTACTAGAGAATTAGGGCCCAACATTGGTACTTGAATTTTTTTTATATGCTTGATTTATTTATTTTTCCTATATTATCATTCTCTGCTGTACTCCAAAGTTTTGATTCATACATGACTGATTCTGTTAGTTTTACTTTTAGAACCTGAATCATATTTTTCAATGATTTACCTTCGTGCTGTGAGTTCAGTCTATTCATAGCCCCAGTTATGGTGTTCTTTTTTTTTTTTTGCCTTGGAGCAATTTGAGGTATTCTGCCCATTTAAGGTTTTCTGCAAAACAAATCCCTCAATAGTCGTAATGGTTTACCTTTTGCAATTTAGTTTTACTTAGGAACCAAGAGGCCCTTTTATTACATTTACCAATGACCAAAACTTGAGATTTATACCTGATACTTCACAAGCCTTATGAGGAGAGCATGAGGGACTTTAATTCGTACATGCTGGAACAAAGGGGGGAGAGAGGTGACACAATATAAACATTCAAGTACCTCAAGAGCATTAACAAGGTGGAAGAGGACAGCATATTCCAGATTAATAGTAGTGCCAGGACAAGAGGACACAACATGAGACTGAGGGGTGGCTACATAAGGAGAAATTTCAGGAAGTTCTTTTTTACAGAAAGGGTGGTGGATGCATGGAATAGCCTGCCCCATGAGGTGGTGGCAGCCCATATAGTGGCAGGTTTCAAACATGCATGGAACAGAACCAAAAGAATAATAGAGATAGGAAGAAAAATCTAAAGTCAATGACCAGATAGGGTCACTGGACGCTTCATTAGGCAGCTTAAATGGGCAGACTGGATTGGCCTAGATGTCTTTATCTGCCAACAGCATCTATGTATCTATGCATACAGACATCAATGCAAGATCATTTGTGTATCAAGAAAACCACAAGTTTCATAGACTATTTTTAGATTATGTAACATTTCATGGTTCAGCACCTGAAGAATAGAATTAATGTAAATATTAAAGTAGGTGCCTGTAGCCAATCTTGTCTAATACCTCTACTTGTTTGAAAACAGGCTTTCAACTCAGTGTGTGTGTGTGTGTGTGTGTGTGTGTGTGTGTGTGTGTGTGTGTTAGTGGTTACAGTGATGAACTCAGACTAGGAACCTTGTGATTAGGGATTCAATAATAAAGTCAAGTACAACCACTCATCCTGTGTGACCTTAGCCAAATCGCTTGACTTCCTTATACTTTATTTCTGTCAGCTATAACATGGTAGTATACTGAAATGAGTAGAACTGGTTCTTAAGATAACCAGGGGGTATATTAAAAAAGGTAGAACTGATTCAAAAGATAAAACAAGAGAGCAAGGAAGTTAAGATGGGTAGAACTGACTCAGAAGACAAGCAGGAGAGCAAGTTGACATGGATAGAGTGCTGATTCCAATGACAAAAAGGGGAGCAAGTTGAGATGGGTAGAACTGATTGTAAAGAAAAATAAGGACGGGTAGCAGGTTGATATGGGTAGTCTGGATTCTATATAAGAACAGGGGAGCATGTTGAGATGAGTAGAACTGATTCTAAAGAAAAGTAGGGCAGCAAGTTACATAAGCAATAAAACATGACTGGGTATTGGTAGTACTGAGATATCTACACACATATGGTGTAGTGAGGCACGATACTGTAGGACAAGTGCCTTCAGCCACTGGGTATGTGGATAATCAGTACTATCAACTGTGTTTAGAAAATGGGCCTTTACTTTACAATAAGTTTTTTTTTTTTATTAAGATACAAATTTTTAAACTTGTAAAAATATAATTGAATGTTTTGTTACCTAAAATAGTCCTTCCATCTATTGGTACTACATTGAATTAATGACTTTACTTTAGGTCTTTTGGCCTGATGCAGATTCAATAGTTGTAGTTTTTTTTTAAGTCTGGTAGTCTTTTTCTGTTTTCCCATGATCTTACAATCACACTGTAAACTGGAGCTGGTGCAGGAGCTGTGCTGGCTATGCAGAACAATTTCTGTAGCATTGCTTGGTGCCACCTGCCCAACCGCTAGTAAGCTCATTCCAATTCATTTCTACTGGCCACTGCTAGCTCACTCTTTTCCGACTGGTTGCCTGTTTACCTGTGCATTCCTATCTGCCACTTGCCCACCCATTTATTTGTACCAGCTGGCCAACCGCTCACTTGCTCCCACCCTTGCTTCCTTATGCAGTTTCATTTTCTTATTGTCAACAAATTTTCTTTTGTGTGAGCAGAGCAGGCCGAGTGCACTTCATGCTGGAACAGCAGAGTGAGGCTGTGGCAAGAATCGGGAGGGAGACAGTTGGAAACTAGGCAAGTGATTCTTAAAAAATGAAATTTATTTTTATTTCTAGGGAATAATACAATATAAACAGAAGCCGGCGGGGGGATATGCAATGAATATCTGAAGACATCTGCTGGTCCAGATAGAGAAACAGGCCATAGTTCATGTCACACATTATAGAAATAAATATATATCAAACCTAAAATAGCAAAGTATTACTTAAAGTACTCAGTAGATGATGTGAGCATGGCTGTATTAGCTTGGCGAAGTTGTGCAGTGAACACATTAATGGTGATTTTTTTTCCACTTGCTTGCTATCCAGTTTAGGGTTTGTTGGTTCAGTGAATCAGAAAAAAATTGGCTGCCAAACTTTTTTTCTTAAATTCTGGTTGTGTAGTGATTCAAGATAAGGCTAAATACCAGGATGACCATAAGTAGTACTGGAGTAATGCAGGGTCATGTGACTGGTATTAACCTATCAGGATTTGAAGATTTTAGTGCTCATTTTATAAGAAAGCAATAATACCTGACAGGGTGGGTGGTATTGGGCAATACCAGACTGATAAGGGGCGTAATGAGGCCTGACTTTGGAGGCGGAGGACCTTATAGCCCCTGGAAGGTTCAGTATTGCCCATACTGCCCACCCTGGAGGGTATTACTGAGCTTAGAAAATGGGCAGTATGGAATTTTTATGTGGGATTTAAAAAAATTAAGAAAAAGATTTGAAAAAATGTATTAACAATAATGTTTAAAGGTTTGCCTGGTAAAGTAATCCCTGTTTCTGTGCTATCTTGTGATCCCCTGCCTAGCCACTGTCTTGTAGTTATCTCCCCAACTCCCCCCCAGACCACCAACTTCAGATTGAAAGATTGAGATAGCAGTGATGGTCTTGTCAGGATATCATATTTATGTTTTGAAAACAAAATATCTGTCTTTCCTGCAATCATTTTGTTAAGGAAGATGCAGTGGTTACTTCCCTGATGCTTGATGACGCTACACCTAGACGTAGAGATGAAAGAGAACAAAAGTCAAAGCAATAAATTAATTTGTTGTTTTTTGGGGTGGCTTTGTCTTGGTGTTGATTTTTGGTGGTACGTATTCATCAATTGGAGGTGAATGTGTCTGGTGGGTTCAGAGAGCAACGGAGAAATGAGAAGCGGCACCATCAATCAGTTCAGACAGCAGAAATTACTGTGGGAGCTGTAAGCCACTGTGCAGGTACAGAGCAGCTGCTTTCATTTATCATCATAGAAACAAATGCGGAGTGTTTATTTGGTGTGTGTTTATGTAGAAACTGGCAAGGTGGGGGAAGATTGCAAGCTGGTGTAACTGTAAAGGAAAAGAAAAAAAATGAGTGTGTAAAGAATATTAAGTGTTACAGACGGGAGGTCTATGTCTTGCTAAGCAAGAAAAAAAGATGGCGGTGATACTGTATTTTAAGTAAGTGGCTACAGCCAATTAGGAAGCAGGGTGGGCAGCAGCAGGATTTTTACATAGGTGAATGGGCACTACATGGTGGTACTTGTTATCGAGTGGGCTCTCACAGTAAGTTAATATACTCCT